>JARYHS010008075.1:82597777-83006325 GCA_031002005.1 Vandiemenella viatica
TAAACTGAACACAAAACTGAATATTCATACGTTCTTATTTTGACCACTGAAAAGGATGTTTGCGGTTTAAGTAAGAAGCACAGAGTAAACGTGGCAGTACCGTTTGCGAACTCTGGAATCCTCTAATGCTGCCGAAATTCAAATTGATAGTGACAATTTCCAAAGGAACTATTTGCTTTGGCGGTATGAAATCTATCCTGTGTTACTAGCTCGATGCCATATTTCATTAAAATCTGTTGAGCAAAATACATGATTGAGGAAAATAGTCCAAACATACATTCATCCAATATTTTCTTTTAAGAAATTATTAAAATTAAGACTATTCGTTAATTCATATATCTTATCTCAACTAACAGGTTTTCAAGAATGTTTTGGTAGCATACAGATAAAATATTTCTTTGGTGGAAGTGTAAAGTCATATTTCAAGCGACTGTCCTGACACATGGCATCCATTACTGTTACTGTCACTTTGACTTCCCCTGGCCATGCACAGAAGTGGACTACTTGAAGATCAGTAACAGACTACACTCCGGGACAACTATGTGTAGCACAAACCTGAAGAAGTAGGGCGCTCCCGTGGAGTACGTAGAGTGTTGATGTGGAAACACGCAGATCCCGGATGTTCTGCGAAGTGCATTTAATGTCCAGCCCAGTGTACAATGAAACACCTAATCGAGGTGACACCGGATACACTTGTCGTTACTAATTTCTGGTCTACCATGATATGACTGGATATTTTTTCTTTATCCTTTGGTTGTAACTGTCAGGGAGAGGCTATATTTTAGAGCTGTAAAAGTAACGAAAAATTCTATACCAAGCTTTTGGTGGAAGCTATTAGTGAAATGAATCTAGAAGTAATAAATCTTCCGCATTAATCTTACACATATAGCAACTGAGCGGGAACTAGGTCAAACATCAATGTAACATTGACCAATCTGCGATCTGGGAACTTATTTAGGAACTAGAACGTTTTAGAATTTTTAACTACCAGTGATCATAATGTTATTACTTTTGAGTTGGTCAGAAGGCGGAACGAATTTGACACATCGGAGGCGTAGATTTCCAAGGTGCAATATAACGGTCGACTGTCAGATTACCGTGGCACTTGGGATGTGGCCACTGGACTTGGAAATTCGCAAGCGGGGAGCATTATACTGGCTCAGAAAAGGAAATCTGAAATCTGTAACAGGTGGAGAAAATCAAGAAAGCATCAGCAACAACAGCAACAACAGCAACAACAGCAACAATTGTTGGGGGGCAAGGAATGGGAAGGAAATCGGCCATGGCGTTTTGAAGGAAGCATCCCATTTGCCTGGAGTGATTTGGGAAACCATGGAAATCCCAAATCCGGATACCCGGACGGGGGATTCGAACCGCCGTCCTCCCGAATGTGAGGCGAGAACGCTAACCGTTACACCACCACGCTCGGTAGCAACAATAGTTATTGGAAGAATAGCAGCAAAGGTGGAACGTTAACACAACAGGAAGAAGAACTTATGTTTCCAAGTGTCTGCGAAAGACTCAAAATGATGCATCTTAGTAGTGTCTGAAGGGCGGTGCGTTGCCAGTTTTTAATTAACGCTAATTGATTTTAATTGATGTTTAATTGAATTGCGTGGGGTCCTTAATTGATTTTAATTAATGTTAATTGATTTTAATTAATGTTAATTGATTTTAATTAATGCTAATTGATTTTAATTGATTTTAATTGATTTTAATTAATTTTAATTAATTTAATTGATTTTAATTGAGGCTAATTGATTTTAACTAATTTTAATTGATTTTAATTGAGGCTAATTGATTTTAATTGATTTGCGGGGGAGCCCTAATTGATTTTAATTAATGCTAATCCCGCTATGACTCACGCCTTGGAGCGGAGGGGAGCCGAGGAACTAGGGGAGTTTAATTGAATGCGGGTTCGTAATTGAATGCGCACAGCTGCGCCACACCCGGAATTATCGCTCCCCTCGCAGCTGCTGGATGCGGGTTCGTAACTGAATGCACACAGCTGCGCCACACCCAGGAAGCCCTTAATTATCGCTCCCTCGCAACTTATCGCTCCCCTCGCAGCTGCTGGATGCGGGTTCGTAATTGAATGCACACAGCTGCGCCACACCCAGGAAGCCCTTAATTATCGCTCCCTCGCAGCTTATCGCTCCCCTCGCAGCTGCTGGATGCGGGTTCGTAATTGAATGCGCACAGCTGCGCCAATTATCGCTCCCCTCGCAGCTGCTGGATGCGGGTTCGTAATTGAATGCACACAGCTGCGCCACACTCGAATTATCGCTCCCTCGCAGCTGCAGCCCCACCCGGCGTCAGTTTGCAGCCAGACAAATATCATAACTCCCATACTCATACTAGGTCTCACACACAAACATAACTGACCAAAAAACCATCAGACAGACGAACTCTCATGAGAATCTGTGGTTATGCTAATAGTTGTAATTGGACCAATTAAAACCTAACTATACATCTCGTATGCATGAGATTTTCCACATTTTTTCGTTAGTGATATTTTAGCTTTGTTAACATTTTACCACATATACATGTTTCATATTTCACACTATACTACAAATTTCGCAACATGGAGTATTTAATAAATGTTTGCTTTCTGCACATACTACAGAACCTTTGTAAGGCCTTTGCTACATTATGTGGGACCCTCTCATGTGTATCAGATAAAGTAGTTAGAGGGTTAAAGTAGAACAGCTACATTTGTTTGAGGCTGTCAACTTAGACCAAAACAATGTGTATGAATAAAGGAGCTGAGTTGTCTTTGGAAGACAGGAATGTGGGTAAAGAGTCGTGGTATATGTAAGGTATACATCGATGTGACCTGGACTGATGCTGGGAGAAGAAATGAGAACAATGTTTCACCGAGCGTGGTGGGTTAAAGGTTAACGTTCGCGCCTCGCATTCGGGAGGACGCGGGTGGGAATCCCCGTCCGGGCATCCAGATTTGGGTTTTCCATGGTTTCCTTGTCCCCAGTCCCATCTCGCCTCTAATGACCTTAGCCGTCGACGAGGCGTAAAGCAATAAAAAAAAAGCAATGTTTCAGGTACAAAGTGAAAAGTTTTTATACATAAGGGAGTCGAGGAAAGGGAAAAACTTGTCGTGCGATGTGAACAATTTATTTCAAACGGTGAAAGAATTTCTAGTAAAAATTCTAATGAGGAGAACGCTTGTAACGTGAGCTCCATTGAAAATTATTTTAGTACAAAACGCGCGGAGGCAATGTGTCGGGGCTTCGTCGTATGCGTGGCGGGCTGTTTCGTTAAATTTACGTCGTCTCTACGCGCTCTCGCTTTCTATGCAGTTTCAATTTGGGAAGTTTCCAGCAGGCTTAATTTGACATTACCCTCGGCTTCTGACTACATTCAACACAAATATTTCATTACGGTTAAGAATGCTTGTACCATTTGCAGCAAAAGTGCCTTCCAAAGCATTGCACCAAACGTAATTCTGAAGTCTAGAACGTGTTCATAAATGTATAGTTTACAGGGCACCATCTCACTCCAACTTTACGAGATGCGACAAGAAATATGTAAGCCAGTTTGTTTAAATTTTGCAAACTGTTAGATGTCACGCGGGCCACGAACTCTTAATCTTTTATTATTAGGTAGCTGCCAACCGTCAAATGGGCGTCACAAAACGGTGGTCAGGGGATAGGCGCTGCTGCATGGGAAATGTATAGCCATACAAAAATTGCGCGACTTTCGGTGATGTATCATACTGTGGTGAGTAAGTCAATAGTCATGGTGGTACTGAATACTTCAAAATGGTATCCCTGTGCCACCACATCCACCTGTTGCCTATATACAACGGTCATATTCGCTAGCTGCCTAGTTCAACCTGCTGTAATGACTCTGAAGTGCTTCTGTTTTCTGTCATAAATGTTAGTTATACCAAGCCGCTCACTATCGGACTTGTAACGAAACAGAAATTTCAAGTGGTCTACTCGAAAAAGTTACACAATATAATCGTGCTTATGCATGAAGAATGGAAAGTGCTGCTCCAGGCAGTAAATAGTTCCGGATTATTTAACAGTGAGCTTTTAAAACGGTTTCACTTGGGGACAATTCTGTCTCTTCCCGAGCAGTGTTTGAGGGCGAAAATGACATAGGTTTTTAACGGCACTGTTCTTGGCATTGGTATTTCTTGACAATTCAACGTAAAAAAATCTGATACGCACTCAGCCTGAAGTGATCAGCACAATCAACGCTAAGAAGTCGTGGCGTCTTCAGATTTATAAAGAAAGCATTATAATGGGTTTGGTTTTTAAAACTTTTCTGTGGTACAATATCGTTTAAAGTGTGTGTGTGTCGTTCTTTGTCTTGAAAGTCTTAAAACTCCACGTTATGTCAAATGGAGTCATCTTCATTTGTGATTGCATGTAGAATAGTACATAGTTTGCTAAAGGTTAAGACGGGGATTCGAACCAGCGCCCTCCTGAATGCGTGGTCAGAGCGTTACCACTCACCCACCACGCTCGGTACCTCCGCGAATGCTGCGTGAAACGGCAGGAGCTTTGGAGCGATTGTGAAAACATCAATTACTTCATGCTATGCTATCGCTCATGTACATTTCATCTTAACATGAAAACCGCTGCTGACTATTAGGAAAATCTACGTTCTACTCATATCCGTCGACATCCGCATGTGGTAGTAACAAGTTCTAATATTTATATAATTTTAGTTCTTCTCTGTACTGTAAAAAATGTACTGGTAAGTTTTTCTTTGTTTTCTCATTGCTGAAATATCACGCCATAAAATAGACATATTCATAATTTAACTGTCTTTACAGCTACTTTAATGTGCAAAGTATACATTACATAACGTCTGTAAAACTGTTATTGACCATGGAGGAAGGAATTATATGGAGGAGAAGTGACGCTGAATCGGTGAAGCAAGCGTAAACTCTCCCGCATGGTGGCAGCACCGGCAGCGACCATATGGCGCTTCCCAACAATTAAGGTGTTCACATTGTGGTAGATGCAGTGATTATTTCATTTAGTATTGTGTATAAGTGTTAAAAATGCCAGCTTGTGTTGCGTACGGTTGCACAAATAGGCCAGACAGGAAAGAACCTGGAATATCATTTCATAAGTAAGTTGAATTGTAATTATCGTTGTTGAAGTGAGCGGTAGACACCGCAAACTTTGCAGCACGTCTATAAATATTTAGTCATAGCTCTCAATGGGATGACTTTGTTCTCAAATTTTTCTTGGTGTAGTGTAGAAAATCAGCAAACTTGCTATTTTGCACATAATAGACTAGCATTATTTTTTAACGAGTGTTTAAAATGAGATTTAAAGGGGCGTGTTTTACTTCGCGATTCAGTGAATTTACTATTACGATTTCTTTCGTCACGTTGCTGATTATACTGACAATGGGATGATGAAATTAACTGTTATGTGAGAAGCTGTGAGTTTTATTAATTTTTTAAATAGCTCAATTCAGGCCATTGACTTAGGCTATTTTTAAAGCTTCATATAAGACTTGTTTCTGTTTGTAAATACGTCTATACCTATTTTTACGATTTTGAAATCTTTCTCATCTATTTATGTCGAACAGGTTCATGCAGAAATAAAAATGGGCTTCATAAATAAAGAAGTTATTGGCCTTTGAACAAAATCAATTTGGGGAATGTGTTTTCTAATTTAGTCACTTTTTTTTGTATAACATTCTCTCTCCCCCCCCCTCCCCGTATCTAAATCTAATCTGAGAGATAATTTTTTTACATATTTACCTAATAAGTAGGGCTGTGAAATTAGACAACACCTCCTTGATCAAGAGAATGTTCATTAAGGTGACTGAATAAACATTTTATTTCTGGTACCAGCCTACAAAATGTCTGGGTTGCTCATCCCTAGAGTGGGTCCTCTTACTTTTTTTCTGGTCTAGGGGACACATTTCAGACTAACCACAAGTGGTAGTAATAAAACTGAAATATCCATTCTGCATGTCAACCATGTAATCATTGTGGCTTTGACAGAATTAATTTTTGGTCCAGCCTGCATCCAAACCTAAACCCCTCAATTTGGATGTTGTATATCCCCCAAACTAAGCAAGATATCGAAAACATTTATTCCTTATTATCGAGTTTTTTCGTCGTGTTACATAAGAATCCATCATTAAATTTGACTTTTGCGAAATTTTTCTTCTGCATTTCAACTCAAGACACCTCACTTTTGAGACAGTATATCTCGAGAACTAGGTGAAATATCGAAAAATTTTACTCTTTATTTTTTATTTGTCTCGTCTTTTTAAATAAAAATTCATCATAAAATTTGACTTTGAATAATTTTTTCTTCTGAATTTCAACCAAAACCATTTCACATTTGAGACAGAATATCTCGAAAATAAGCAGGATATCAAAAAATTTTATTCTTCATTTTTTATTTGTCTCATCGAGTTACATAATAATCCATCACCAGATTGCGGCGTCACGTTTATCCTAGAGTCCCCTTGAGGTGTTTAGTACATATTCCCCGTGTTTGTTGGGAAGCGGTCAAGCCCCCACCACTCCGGCCATGCCCCCCCACTCCTCCGCCGGCCTGCTTCACTCCCATGCGTGGTAAAGGTCTCTTGCGTCGTCTCCATATTATTCCTTCCTCCATGTTATTGACTGCTACGCCATGGGTACCAAAATGTTCACTTAAGGTGGTTCTACTGCAGTCTTCCAGGAAAATTCCCCCTTTTCCAGGAAATTATTTTTCAATAAATCAGGACCCAGGAGAGTTCTCCATTCGGTTTAAAATGTTCCCATCTAACGCCAACCTTCGGATTCAGGACCAAGTCTGACATTTGTTTGTAATTGCATGCTTTGTTCAAGTAACCACGATAAAGTTACCATAATGCTCTTAGCTAACTGATAGTTTCTTGGTCAATCAAACAGACATCATAACCCACATTTTCATAGAAGATCCCCACACATCGACAAGTATCCAAAACGTCACCATAGGTTCTATTACGCCTAAGATAGTGCTCACATTTGAACTGTCGTAAATTGTTAGGTCAAAGTGGGTGTTTAGATATTTTATCCACTCAGGCCTCATCACCTAAGTCTAGTGCCAGATTGTGGTCATGGTCAACTTAGGCTCCATACACCACTCAGAATTATTCCACCAATATCCATTCTAACAGCATTATACGCCACCTACAGCCCCTCAACACTCTTCTATTTCCAATGACATCCATACTACACCACACAAGCAATGGTCTGACTGTGGGTTTGTACCCAAGTCCTTCGCTTCTCTGGTACATCAACCCCTCTCTGTTAAATGATTTTTATGTAGTGAGAATCAAAATTCACATGCCAACACAAACGGCAGTAAACTGTAAAGAGCACATCGAATGGTAGATTGTCTAAGCCCTGATACAATGGTTAGAAGCACACGTTGATAATTCTATAACCATATATTTTAGACTCAAATCCACAGAGGAATGTCACACGCGCACACTTGTACATGCATACAGCGAGAGTCGACAGAACTAACAGCAAGCATCACGGAAACGATGAAGTGGGGGGCAGAATTGTCGTACAACTGATTAACTGACAGAACTATCGTTACAAAAATCATCAGACAGACGAGTTACTTACGCTTACATGCACAAAGAGAGACGCAGATACACATGTCTCTATGTCTGTGTGTTTTTTTGTTTTTTTTTTTTTGCGTAAATGTGGTGATACCTTCCTTTATCTCGTTTGTCGGATGTATGATGTCGTGGGATAGACGTGTTGGTGCAGATGTGAACAGTTTTGTGAAATAATTAGATGATGTTGATGTGAAGAGTATGGTGCCTGGAACATTGTTACTGATGATTTTTTTGGTCAGTTATGAGCCATGGGGGTTCTACCCCACTTTTTCGTCGCCATGATTGGGGCTGGATGTTGTGTCTAGCTCGCTGAAGGCATGGAAATGTGAGTGTGTTGTGCGTCTCTCTCTGTGTCTGTATGTGTAAATATGGCAATACCTTCTATAAACACGTCTGTCTGGACAAACCCACAGTCAGACCATTGCTTGTGTGGTGTAGTATGGATGTCATTGGAAGATAGGAAGAGTGTTGAGGGGCTGTAGGTGGCGTATAATGCTGTTAGAATGGATATTGGTGGAATAATTCTGAGTGGTGTATGGAGCCTAAGTTGACCATGACCACAATCTGGCACTAGACTTTAGGTGATGAGGCCTGAGTGGATAAAATATCTAAACACCCACTTTGACCTAACAATTTACGACAGTTCAAATGTGAGCACTATCTTAGGCGTAATAGAACCTATGGTGACGTTTTGGATACTTGTCGATGTGTGGGGATCTTCTATGAAAATGTGGGTTATGATGTCTGTTTGATGACCAAGAAACTATCAGTTAGCTAAGAGCATTATGGTAACTTTATCGTGGTTACTTGAACAAAGCATGCAATTACAAACAAATGTCAGACTTGGTCCTGAATCCGAAGGTTGGCGTTAGATGGGAACATTTTAAACCGAATGGAGAACTCTCCTGGGTCCTGATTTATTGAAAAATAATTTCCTGGAAAAGGGGAGAATTTTCCTGGAAGACTGCAGTAGAACCACCTTAAGTGAACATTTTGGTACCCATGGCGTAGCAGTCAATAACAGTTTTACAGACGTTATGTAATGTATACTTTGCACATTAAAGTAGCTGTAAAGACAGTTAAATTATGAATATGTCTATTTTATGGCGTGATATTTCAGCAATGAGAAAACAAAGAAAAACTTACCATCATTTTTTACAGTACAGAGAAGAACTAAAATATATAAATATTAGAACTTGTTACTACCACATGCGGATGTCGACGGATATGAGTAGAACGTAGATTTTCCTAATAGTCAGCAGCGGTTTTCATGTTAAGATGAAATGTACATGAGCGATAGCATAGCATGAAGTAATTGATGTTTTCACAATCGCTCCAAAGCTCCTGCCGTTTCACGCAGCATTCGCGGAGGTACCGAGCGTGGTGGGTGAGTGGTAACGCTCTGACCACGCATTCAGGAGGGCGCTGGTTCGAATCCCCGTCTTAACCTTTAGCAAACTATGTACTATTCTACATGCAATCACAAATGAAGATGACTCCATTTGACATAACGTGGAGTTTTAAGACTTTCAAGACAAAGAACGACACACACACACTTTAAACGATATTGTACCACAGAAAAGTTTTAAAAACCAAACCCATTATAATGCTTTCTTTATAAATCTGAAGACGCCACGACTTCTTAGCGTTGATTGTGCTGATCACTTCAGGCTGAGTGCGTATCAGATTTTTTTACGTTGAATTGTCAAGAAATACCAATGCCAAGAACAGTGCCGTTAAAAACCTATGTCATTTTCGCCCTCAAACACTGCTCGGGAAGAGACAGAATTGTCCCCAAGTGAAACCGTTTTAAAAGCTCACTGTTAAATAATCCGGAAACTATTTACTGCCTGGAGCAGCACTTTCCATTCTTCATGCATAAGCACGATTATATTGTGTAACTTTTTCGAGTAGACCACTTGAAATTTCTGTTTCGTTACAAGTCCGATAGTGAGCGGCTTGGTATAACTAACATTTATGACAGAAAACAGAAGCACTTCAGAGTCATTACAGCAGGTTGAACTAGGCAGCTAGCGAATATGACCGTTGTATATAGGCAACAGGTGGATGTGGTGGCACAGGGATACCATTTTGAAGTATTCAGTACCACCACGACTATTGACTTACTCACCACAGTATGATACATCACCGAAAGTCGCGCAATTTTTGTATGGCTACAAATTTCCCATGCAGCAGCGCCTATCCCCTGACCACCGTTTTGTGACGTCCCATTTGACGGTTGGCAGCTTCCTAATAATAAAAGATTAAGAGTTCGTGGCCGCGTGACATCTAACAGTTTGCAAAATTTAAACAAACTGGCTTACATATTTCTTGTCGCATCTCGTAAAGTTGGAGTGAGATGGTGCCCTGTAAACTATACATTTATGAACACGTTCTAGACTTCAGATTACGTTTGTGCAATGCTTTGGAAGGCACTTTTGCTGCAAATGGTACAAGCATTCTTAACCGTAATGAAATATTTGTGTTGAATGTAGTCAGAAGCCGAGGGTAATGTCAAATTAAGCCTGCTGGAAACTTCCCAAATTGAAACTGCATAGAAAGCGAGAGCGCGTAGAGAAGACGTAAATTTAACGAAACAGCCCGCCACGCATACGACGAAGCCCCGACACATTGCCTCCGCGCGTTTTGTACTAAAATAATTTTCAATGGAGCTCACGTTACAAGCGTTCGTCCTCATTAGAATTTTTACTAGAAATTCTTTCACCGTTTGAAATAAATTGTTCACATCGCACGACAAGTTTTTCCCTTTCCTCGACTCCCTTACGTATAAAAACTTTTCACTTTGTACCTGAAACATTGCTTTTTTTTATTGCTTTACGCCTCGTCGACGGCTAAGGTCATTAGAGGCGAGATGGGACTGGGGACAAGGAAACCATGGAAAACCCAAATCTGGATGCCCGGACGGGGATTCCCACCCGCGTCCTCCCGAATGCGAGGCGAGAACGTTAACCTTTAACCCACCACGCTCGGTGAAACATTGTTCTCATTTCTTCTCCCAGCATCAGTCCAGGTCACATCGATGTATACCTTACATATACCACGACTCTTTACCCACATTCCTGTCTTCCAAAGACAACTCAGCTCCTTTATTCATACACATTGTTTTGGTCTAAGTTGACAGCCGCAAACAAATCTAGCTGTTCTACTTTAACCCTCTAACTACTTTATCTGATACACATGATGAGGGTCCCACATAATGTAGCAAAGGCCTTACAAAGGTTCTGTAGTATGTGCAGAAAGCAAACATTTATTAAATACTCCATGTTGCGAAATTTGTAGTATAGTGTGAAATATGAAACATGTATATGTGGTAAAATGTTAACAAAGCTAAAATATCACTAACGAAAAAATGTGGAAAATCTCATGCATACGAGATGTATAGTTAGGTTTTAATTGGTCCAATTACAACTATTAGCATAACCACAGATTCTCATGAGAGTTCGTCTGTCTGATGGTTTTTTGGTCAGTTATGTTTGTGTGTGAGACCTAGTATGAGTATGGGAGTTATGATATTTGTCTGGCTGCAAACTGACGCCGGGTGGGGCTGCAGCTGCGAGGGAGCGATAATTAAGGGCTTCCGGGGTGTGGCGCAGCTGTGTGCATTCAATTACGAACCCGCATCCAGCAGCTGCGAGGGGAGCGATAATTCGAGTGTGGCGCAGCTGTGTGCATTCAATTACGAACCCGCATCCAGCAGCTGCGAGGGGAGCGATAATTGATGGCTTCCGGGTGTGGCGCAGCTGTGCGCATTCAATTACGAACCCGCTAACTTAATTCAATTAGTTACCGGCACGTGCGCGGCGGGGAGGGGGAAAAGTGGGCTCACACATACGTCCATAAGAAATACATGGGGAAGAAAGTGGGCTCACACATACGTCCATAAGGGGGAAAAAAGTGGGCTCACACATACGTCCATAAGGAAATAATAAGATCAATCTGAGGTTACAGATGTGAGATTGCAGCGGACCCCCTCCCCGCAATTCAATTAACATTAATTAAAATCAATTAAGGCTCCCCGCAATTCAATTAATATTAATTAAAATCAATTAAAGCACCTAAATTAAAATCAATTAAAATCAATTAGTCTCAATTAAAATCAATTAACGTTAATTAAAATCAATTAAAATCAATTAACCTAAATTAAAATCAATTAAAATCAATTAACATTAATTAAAATCAATTAAAATCAATTAACATTAATTAAAATCAATTAGGGCTTGGGGTGTTTTTGGTCCAGGGTATGAGCTCACACATACGTTTACTATCTACTAAGGTTATTACACGCCGTAAACGTACTATACTTACTCAGCTCGTAAGAACACATTCATTTGCAATGCCGAAAACAAGAAAATAAAGGGAGGGTGGAATTATTCTCAATGTTGTTTACTACCTCTATAACGATTCGTCACAGAAATCTACATTATAACTGCCTGGAACTAATTTTAATGTTTTCGCGAAATTTTTTCCACTGTTACTTGTTTGACAATTAGGTGCAGATCATGTTCAAAATTAGTTATTAGACAACGTGGACAGATCAGCGAGTGTGCACGGTAAAAGAAGTCTTATGTGCGATTTCTTATAAATAATCTTTGCATTAATTTTCACTTAGGGAATCTTACCCGTTAATCCGACGGCCCCTAGTGGTTGCAGGTTGTTTTAATCAACGGCGACAGCTATACGATTTACATATGCTACTGATCGTAAAACACCAATAACGTCTCAGCCTCGTTGCCACTCTAAGAATCAGTGCCTGACACTTCGGCATTGTGAGCCTAAATGCCACTGAGTGTTGACAGCTTGCTATCCGATACTAATTCGATACTACCCTCCTGGCTTACTAAACGAGTACACCTGTTTTACATAAATGTTGACCTTGTATTGCCGTCTGTTATTCCTGCAATAACTGCTCCCGGGCTAGGTGTGTTTATCAGTTTTCTTCTTCCGGTGATTCACAGTCACTGGTTTTAGATAAAACCTTTCACGTTCCAACGTACGTTGCGCCAGGTGAAACACTGGTAGAAACCCAGAGACTGTCTAACAGGTTTGTTTTCTGGGTTTCGTCCAATGTATCACTTGGCTGATCCTTGGGAAAGAACTTGAAGAGGAATCCTCTTTCCTCACCCCGAAGTAGCCTGTAACACCCCAATGCGCAACTGGCTGAATCGTATTTTTTTTTTTTGCTGTCATCAGTCTTTAGACTGGCTTGATGTAATCCACCATCCCTTCCTATCTTGTGCTAAACTCTTCATGTTGTTGTTGTTGTTGTTGTTGTTGTTGTTGTTGTTGCTTCAGGGCGCGTTGACATCGGGGTCATTAGCGCAACCTCTTCATCTCTACATATCTCTTACAACACACGTCCTCAATTATCTGCTTCATATATTCTAATCTCTGTCTTCCTCCACAGTTCTTAGCTTCAAATGTTCCATCCACCAGCAAATTACCAATCAAGCATGTTTCAAAATATGACCTACCAGCTTGTCTCTTCTTTCTGAAAGCTTCTTCTTTCCTCACCCATCATTTCAAAAACTAGTTCATTTCTTACTTTGTCTGTCAATTTAATCTTCAGCATTCTTCTGTAGCACCACATTTCATATGATTCAATTTTCCTTCTTTCTGGTATTCCTAAAGTCCATGTTTCGCTAGCGTAAAGTTTTGTGCTCCACACATAGAGTTTTAAAAAGTTTTTTCTAACTTCTTTTTTCTAACAGTTATCTTAATTTAAAAAACTAAACACATAAAAAAAATAGAAAAGATAGAGTCAAGAAAAACACTAATAAAACATAAATTTTCGATACGAGTAAACAAATTAAGCAGGAGTCGTTAAACTGACTGTCTGGGATGTCTTCCAGGAGTGGTATTTAAGTGTGTGTACGACATGAGAAATTATTTCTACGCAAAAGATATATATGATTTGATCGAGTAAGTTTGCATACGTGAGGAGTTTTAACGCTTTCTCCACTAGTTTACAGAAAATTTTAATGTATCTGAGCATCTGTTGGTCTATGGTGCAAGACTGTAGTGTCAAGAACAATTTACACGGCATATACTGGACTTAAAAATATAAACATAAATCGGCAGACTGTATGTTACATACATATGGTTGGTAGGTTTAGCGCCCACCAAATATTTTATGATTTGCATCTCAACAAAGTGATGGTCTGGCGAATCCTTCAAGAGAGTATATTCAGTGTTACAAGTGCACAAAGTAACAGTTCGAAAAATATGTTATTATTTTTAGGGAAGGACCTCTTGCTACCAGATCGGAAATAAAATTCCTGCTGTAAGTAAACAATCGATTGGTTTTAGTCTCTGTGAACAAACTAATTTTACTAAGTATCATATTTACACCTCCGGTGCTAGATAATAATAAGGGGTTCTTGCACCAGGAAATAATTGCTCTGGGTCTTTATATGGAGAAGGAGTGTTTTTACAAACTGTAAATCATCATTATTAAATCAACGTCGCAATTGCTTTGACAAACAGTTTTTGGTCATATATTGTTAGCTTATTTTTAAGAGCATGTTTTAAATGTGGTTTACAACTCCAGAAGGTGGATTTTTACAACAAATTGATAGCTGTTATCTGATTCCATCACGCACGTGTCTAAAGCAGGATTATGAGCCAGGTCGGAAGTTATATTTAACATATACCAGAACAACTAGCAACTTTTAGGAGGGGTCAAACTCATAAGATGGAGGAGATGACAAATAGAGTGTACCACGTGAGAAAATATATTTTAAGATTGTGTGAAGAAAGTAAACACATTTGAGATATCGTAAATGGTACTGGAGATGAGAATGTAGACGAAACGTTTTAAGTCATGTGAAAGAAGTCAGTTGTAAGAACTCAATGAATCATTTGTAAATCGTGTGATATTGCATTGAGAAGAATGACTTAATGCGTATTTTATTACGACACAATAAATGTTTCAGTAAAGCGAACATCCGTAAATCTAGATGCTAAGATATATTTATGCAGTCTCTGTGGTGGATATAATTTATTTTCGGTAATCTTCACATTTCTTCGTTACTACTTTTACGCTCATATAACTTATTGTATATAAGATGCAATTATTAGGTCGGTAAAACACAATATTTCGTAAGAATGTTGGTTAAAAATGTCTTATTTTTTCAAAGATAATCAGTTATATTCTATGTGGCTAAGGAAGCCATGTTTCATGATTCTTTTATTTTTTCATCCTCAACTGATAACCGATTCTGCTAACTTTATAGAAGAAAACCGAAGTGCACAGATTGTCTTTATTTCTCTGAACGAGCAGTTATTATACATAAAAACACTGATGATGTTGCACTGCCTTTCCTAAAAAGGATTTAATTACTCGCAAATATTTCCATCCCAATTTTTCAAAAAATATTATTAATTAATCCTAGTTCAAAAAAATTAGTGTAGTTCTAATGCTTAGTTAGACACTTATAACGACTGAATGATATTACATTCCGGCTGCGTAATTTGTCTGTGTGTCCGTATGTGGTGCTGCAGTTTGTTTTGGTGAATGCGAGTCACGCTAGCTTTTCTTTGTATGAGCGCCCTGCACTGCGACACATCAAGTGGCTCCCAAGCTCCTAACTGGATCAACTCTGCAGCCACACTCGCTGGTATAACTCAGCAGACGGCTTACAAACTTCAATGGAGCAAAGTTTTATATCAAAAAGAGAAAAAAAATCTGTCAGATCTGTATTATAAAAATAAATTTATTCCGGGGGTCGTTTGACTACACTGGTACTAAGATGAAATCTCTAAGGAGGAGATTGCCACTACTCATTTTATCAGATGTCGATCACTTTTACGTAAGCCGTTTAACTATGTCACCAGTCTTTGGAATAAATCGTCGTTTGGGCCAAATTTAGTGTAGTTCTTGAAATCTTGTGGAGTTTTATTAAGTAGTCTTTATCGTAGTTGTTACATGCCTTAGGACTATTAAATTCATCCCAACGATATTTAGTTTCATTTATATGAATGAATTTATAATAATAGTTTAAATATGTTTAGATTAATTCCTAATAAACCTCAGCAACTTCTACCAAGCAATACACACAAAATTTTATGTGAATTATACTACCATTTTTTTTACCTCAAAATGATTTTAACTTATAAGTATCTGTCTGAAATCAACCAGACGGGTTATAATAGTTATGAAGTGTTGATAGGAAATTTTAATATTTTCAACATTATTCATTTCTGCTGATGTTTATTGTTATTTCCGACTGAGATCAAATAAAATCAATGAAACTTAGACACTATTGTAAACACTTAACTATATATAAGAGCTTGGGATTATAACTTTTATTATAATTGCATTACATGTGGCCGAATTTACATAAGAATTATCTTTGAATTTATTTCTAAAAAAAAAAAAAGACTTGGCAATAGCTGTGAAACTGTGTGCTCCGTAAAGGGATTTAGTCAACGATTTTATTTAACAAAATAAGTTTTTCCAGATTTCTCAAGAGAATCATAATTTGTATAGATATTAAAGTAATTAAACTACATGAAGAATTATTTCCATGACAATTTTCTCAAGAGTAGTATTACACACTGATTTTTGTTTACGGATTTGTTGTTATTGTTCAGTTAATTGGAACGCGAATTGTAGCAATAATTAGGTTGCTTTGTGTTACATCCTAAACAAAGAAACGTGTAGTCGCAGCAGAGTGCCCATGAAAAAGTCACTACTTTGTTTCACACTTAAATCAAATGTTTTACGTCATTTATAACGAAACTTTTCCTGTCATTTCAATACCTTCGATAGACTTTATTTCAGGCTTTGACGTTTATAGATGAAGGCTGTTCTTGCATGCCTTTTATGTATATTTATTGATACTAACTGTTGTTTTTCTTGTGGATGACTGTATTGTGATTGTTAAGTTTAGTGTATTGTAGATAAACAGATAAAATAATAAAAGGTGAAAAGTTTATAACGCTATGATTGCCTATAAAGGGCATCATAAAAAAAAAAAAAAAAAAAAAAAAAAAAAAAAAAAAAAAAAAAAAAAAAAAAACGCGGGTTAACTGGTTTACGGCCTCATCTAACAGATGAATCACAATCAACAATATTATATGTGGTCTATCAATACTTAACCGAGGTTTTCGGTTTATGCCGAGATCGACTATCGTACCTACGTTCCTAGCATTCACCATGCGTGATCACCGAAGTTCGCGATCTTCAAGGTCAGAACTTCCAGCGTTATGGTTGATTTGTCTATCATTTTCTTCGTGCAGCTTAATAGCGACCTTCGTTGCTTGGAGGTAATTTGTAAAAATGTTCTGCTTGAGCTCAACTTTGCAAGAAACGTAAGTTTAGGGCTAAAGTTGGTTAAAGAAGATATGCTTTTTTAAATCACATGTTAGGCTACCGTCTACACCATCAGAAATAAGCAATATGTGGCTATTTATCTATATGGTAAGAGTATTCTACCAATTAAAATGCTGTTTATTGTTTCAGGTGCGGCCATGGTTTGTTATGCCAGCAATTTACTGAATGCGTGGCTCCGCAGAAGTATGGGAATTTTTCCACGAAATCCCTATAGTTGATAATATAGCAGTAGAGGACACGTAGGCCTTGAAAATATTTGAATACCATTTTAAAGTCTGTAGACGTATGCCACAACTCACAAAACTGCGAACATAGCGCCAATGTATATAGGCAACCACGCATTCACGAGAGACACGTAGGATGAAGCAGCAACAGGCGAGACGATTTATTAGACATAGCGACACAGTGGATATTAATTAATTATCTGTGAATGATGTCTGAAATTTTCCGTGATTCACGACGCAACAATAATATCTAAACAAACAGACTAACAAAGCTAAATTTGTAGTTATGTGATTACTTTCAACTAAATGCGTTCAACATTTTCTAAATAATATTTATCTCGACAACTTTACAATCTTTACATCAAAAAGAATTTGATATATTAACCTACTTCAGATATTTCCCGGTGAATTGTACATAAGAACAGCGACCACAACGTTTCAGAAATTAGCATTCATTTGTATATAAAAAGATTTATCTAAGCAGTGACAAGCAGAGAGTAGCAATGAACACGGTATCGTAAGGCCTCTTCTTCGAACTGACGTAGATTGTACCGAGTTGTTTGTTTATCGCCACTCAAATGTAGTGTTCAAAAGGAAGAATAGAATTGCAATGCATTAATCGAAGAAAAATCAAATTTGAGCGTCTGACCTGTGGTGGAATGGCAGTCATGTGCATCAACTCGCTGCAGAATAAACCTTATATACCGTATAACAATGATGGAATTAGAGTTTCATTATTTACTACGTATACCTGCGCGGTTAATATTGCTTCATAAGGAACGACTACAATTTATTAAAAAAAGAGTTTGGGATTTATTTAATATACTGTTAATCAACAAAAGTTTCAACTGTCTCAAACTAATAGAAAAAACTTTAAAAAACTAAAAATTTAGAGTGGATTGATTCAGGGATTTAATAATTAAGGTTTCGGATATGTATAACAACTTCTATTTAGTACGACAGTTTTTCTCTGAATCGTAAGGCGTATTGTTGCTATCCTCTCACGGATTAAATTTTCTTCTATTTCCATTCCATGCTCACTGGACCCAGATTACGTAAATGCAAATGCATATACATGTTTTTCATTTCAGGTGAAGCTAGTTGCAGAACCTGTCTCGTAATCCATCAGTACTGCAGTCAACCAAATACGAAGTTCTAGTCCAGTAACTACTTTGTAACATATTCAAGCTGCATAATCGGTAATTAGCCATTGGAATACCGCTTCTAAGTTGATTAAATGGAAAATTTATCAACAGTAATGGATGAAAACTGGTGAGCTTTACTTTCCACTTCCATGATTAACAACAGTGGATATCCATAGGTCCTGAAAGTCTTTTTGTCTCTTTAGCACAAAGCAGCATTCGTGTGGATTACTTAAGGAGTCGCCGTAATAAGTTGGGTGAAAAGAAAAGAAAATTCGGGAACATCCTGCCTGCCTGACATAGTTTACATACCCATATTCATCAATACACATGATGGAATCGACCACACTAACTGCCTAAAAAACACACGTACCTGCAGTTGCAAAACCAGAGAGAAACCCCCCCCCCCCCAAAACCCCCCCAAACACTGCTCACTGAGAGATGGAGATAACGATTTTGTAAACATTGTTATCTACGAATTCACCTGTCGACAAGACTAATAACATAATAAGGGTAAATACGAAGTAACATTAATATTTTTATTTTATCTATCGTTGTTTTAAGTATGACAAATTACAGTCTTTCGGCGGATTATTGAACAATTAACTCATCTTCCAACGAGAATCATATATATTATGTTATTATGTCACAGGCCATTAGCTCCCTTCATACCTAATCGAAATCGGTAAATGAGGTATCATTTTAAAGATTAAGGTATCCGCTTATTGACATCATATTTTAAGAAAGCAATTTTTACAACTTCGACTCTAAAGGGGAAAAATGTCAATATTTCTAAAATGCTGTTTTTTGTACCACGAACCATTTATCTCCCTGTATTCCTAAACGAAATCGATAAAAGAAGTATCATTTTGAAGATTAAGATCTCTGTGGCAGCATATATTAAGAAAGGAATTTTTCAGAATTCGATCCTTAAAAAGCAAAAGTACCAATATTTCTACAAAGAATCCTTTTCTCCCTTGATATCTAACCAATATAGATAAATGTGGTATCATTTTAAAGATTAAGGACTCCACTGTGGTCGCAACATATTTTAAGAAAGGGATCTTAATTCGGATTGTTTTATGCATCCGACCGTAAAATTGTTTCTAAGAACAGTATCTGCAGCAGTATCTCTAACTTTTTAACCACCACGGGTTACACGTGGTGACGTAAAGCCTCTAAACGTAGACTCCTGACTGGCACCTGCACGTCCTATCACAAACCGAGTATGGTGCCGACAAAGGAATCAACAACCAGTCGTGCGTCTTATAAAGCCACCGACGTGGAATAAGTAGAGAAAAACTAATTTTTTAATAGTTCCTATCAACCATCGTCAAAATCTAACAGCGGTGAAAGCAAACACATTTTACTACCAGCAACATTCAGATCCAGGCACGAACGAAAGAGAAATCATCGCCAAAACCGATTCTTTGCTATGCTCTTTTTTTCCCCACAAGCGATTAGGGAATGGAGTAGAAAGTTTTTCTCGAGTGAGGAAACATAGAATGTTACAAAGATATCTATCAAAGGCTGCAATCGTACTGACCTGGGTTTTCCAATGGTTTCCTCGGTCACTCCAGGAGAATGCGGTTATTGTTCCATTAGATAGCCATGAGTGCCTCCTTTCATATCTGGTACATCCTTTCCCACACATATACGTTTTGACATTAGGATAGGATCTACGCACTCTCCAATCTCCACCACCCAGTTTGTAGAGAATCACGGTGTTACATTAATAATAATAGCATGATTCAGAACATGTACTGGTTAGTCGAAAAATGTGGCACAATTTGAAGCCCCGAATTGCTTTAGGCGTTACTAGCAGTCGAGATGGTAGGGAAAGCTGCCGCCGGTACTCCAGGGGCCTGGGCTGATCCTGTGTAGCGCTGTCCCCTGGGCTCACCTTGCCTGTGGCGTGGCGTCGGTCCAATGAATAGCAAGTCGACCGGCAGGCAGCCCTCCGTCCGCTGCTGTGCTTCAGCTTCAGGGAGTTCGCGGAATACACCCACTTTTATTAGATGTATATTCACACGGAGGTGACTTACAGCTAATAGTCCATTTTCAGCCTTTAAACTGCTGTCTATTTGCCCTCAATTTCATTACAAAAATATATAGTTAAAAAAAACTAAAAAAGTTAAAAATAATCTTTAATATAAAGATTTTATTCAACGGTGATGTTCCACAATTCAGCATAACTTAATTTTCTGAATAAGCTTAAAATAAGAATAAAGTTACTAAACAAAAAATTAGGTTTAATGGAAATAAAAAGGCTTAAGGTGCTCTCTACTTACTTTTCACAATGCCCCTGGCTTTACGAATAGCTAACGTTAAAAAATTTAAGACAGGTGATATCTATGCGAGCAATCCATGTGCAACATTCTGTGCGAGAGTGTCTTACTATGTGCGCCGAACTTGGAGGTTAAACGTTGCAACGGTATCTGCTATCACTTATCTGTCTAACTATCAAAACTAAAGATGAAATTAAAAAAAGAAAATCAGTATCAGTCGATGGTTTGAAACGTGCTGCGGGACGAATGCGAAAATGATTAAATATATCATGTATAGTTCAATGAAGTTAAATCTAATTTCAATTTTAAATTAAATAAGCATCATATCGAGTTCTGTGATGCGATAGTTAAATCATTTTTCTGTTGTGACTCTCAAAGTAATGAGAATACTAGGCCGTAGCTATGTAAGTGTTGTCATTGGTAATGCGTGTGCAAAATTTCTAATAACTCGGATGTCTGGAAGTGGGTAAAAGTTGATTTGAAAGATTCCACTACATTCATACACTCCAATACATGCACATCAAGTCACCAGAAGCGCTTTAATATTTCTTTTCTTCCCAATTGCAATACGATATACTCTCACTACATCTCGTTGCATCAATAATACGTAATATACTACTGCTTAATTCTATATGTTACAGTTCCTAAATACTCGCAATTTTAACGTTTTCTTTATGATCATTCACACTTTTATGGCTTCATAATTTTTGCGATCTAGGTGTAATATCGTCATTTTAAAATAGTCCCAATTTATGGCATGTCTGTCACTTTCTGTATTTAGATCTTACTTATAGAAGATGGTTCTTTTCCAAAGATTTCGTCGCTACCTCCGGCCATAGGGAGGAAATACGCAGTGAGTGAAACAAAATTGTATTCCTGGATATAGTTCAATGACCTAATGAAATGAAAAATTGAGAAGTTTAATTCACATTGCTGAGTTTAATGTTCTTTTTTAACTGACTGTTCCATCACACCATCTTTTAATATTGTTTATAGTTTAATCGGAGTTCTTCCTTTCATAATTACAGGCTTATTTCAGTAGACTTACGAAGTGTTAATTCAGACCATACATACGCACACAGTACATTACTTATTCTGTTTACTGTTCTCGGAATTAGTAGTTCAGTGTCGAAAGTATATTTCTGACCAAGAATTGTTCCACTCCTTCTGGATTATAGTAAAGGTGACTAAAACTCCTCGTCCCGTTCAAACTTACATGATACAAATTATGACGGCCCCGTAACCAGTCAATATACTTTGATAACTCTGTAAGCTCGGGCAACTAAGAATGTTACTGTCCGTCACAATTTATCTTTCTCTGGTCCTATGTTCTACGACGTTAAACTTATTTAACCTGTTCCTATGGATACTATTTAAGCATAGGTCTCGTTTCTACAACTTAATCAAAACCTTTATTTTCAGAGGATACGATTTTCTCTAAATATGTTGACTTGTGTAATAAAAATTGGATTTGCCCTAATTGTTCCTTTATGTCAATGTGCATCACGCATAAATTTGCAGAGAGACAAATATTGAGGACCAAATGATCCGTTACCTTTGTAATTGCTAAGTGCTCATAAATGTGTTCGGAGACTAATAAGCCGTGTGTGCTGAGCGTTTAGCCGAAATATTCCGCCCTCTACCGCAGGCAGCCGATCTTTGCCGCTGCTCTTTGAATCCTTTGTACCATGTCGTACTTCAATTAGGAGATCTCAGCAGCGATAGTGGAGCCTCTGCCGGTATCAGAGCCACTTCGCCAAGCGGAAATAACGTAAAATTAATTTCTGCGCCTCATAAATCATAGAGGGCGTGCGTGCTAAGCTGCGAGTGAACTGATTATAGATTACGCACATGGGCGCGTTTCGACGGAGGCCGTGTTGTGCTGGCCCTTTCGGCGGCCGTGCTCCCCACGCTGTCTGTTGGTCTAACGAAATAGCTTAATTAAACAGGCCTCTCCGCAGCATGCAGGCCCACTAACTCGATCAGCAAACACACACGTGCCCTCTCCACACACGGCCCGCTACCCACGCACGTACTCGTCCCTCACAAATTTGTTCTTTTCGTTAAAAAGGGCACGAAGCAAAAATCAACACCATACCTGCCACTGATTTATGAAAGAATTATTGCAGTTTGGAATCATATGTCTTCTATCTCAACATCTATGCTAATAAACGAAAAAGTAAATTGGTATCTCTGTTAAGTTTTCACGACTAAACGACTAACCGATATTGGTGAAATTTGACGAGGAAATACTATGCATCATTGGGAATATACCTTTTTAGAGATAAGTCATGAAATTATGAAAACTAATCTAACAGTGACAGACAGACGGATAGCGTGTGTAAGTTTCTGCAATGTTCAGTGGTCGCTCAGGCGTTGTTTCTTTCGCAGTTAGTTTATGTATGATCTATTCACAAATTGCATGTACAGACACAACTTTTTACAGCTGTGGATTCGCGCTAGTCGAGATTATTATTTGATATTTACATGTAGCTAGCTCACTGGTTTCCAACCGCCAAAGCCGATACATGTTAATAAGGGATAGCAAAACCAAAAACGTTTTGCAAAAGAGTTTATTAACACAAGATTTCCCCAGAAAGATACATAATTTTATAACACAAACAAAAATTTGCAGGCGATATTGTGGTAGGTAGTATCTCACTGCTATATCCACCCCTCCCCTCCCCCATTAGTTTGTTGCTATTTTTTAACATGATGAAAATTGCTTCTCTTCACAAGGCAGGCTAAGTGGTAGAATTGTATGGTGATAGCTAGGACTCAGTGATCTTTGGGACACGTTTTTCCTTACTTTCGTTTTTCTATATTAAATTTTAACAATAAAATTCAAAGTACACGCCTGCGAAGTCGTGTGTTACAGATAGTTTTGTATATACTAGTACTTCGAGTAGTAAGATACTGACGTAGTCAACAGTGGTGGCAGAGCAGTATCCCACAATGATTGTTTAGTAACTTTCAAAAAATGTTAAGTTAGAATAAAAAAAATTCTGGATGATTAGTGTTTCATCTGGTATATTTACTCACAACTATTAGCTGGACATCATTCTATTGCATTAATTCTGTTACACTAGACAGGAGTTTAAGATCTGCAGCCGAATGTACACCATGAATTGCATCACAGGAGTAAACCTTGTAAAAAAAAGTATGCAGCCTGGTATGTTAATTCATTTATTTCGTATGTCTGATAGATACAAATATAGTAATTGTGTTGAATTTCTGTAGTTGAAACGAGACGTAACAGTTTCTACACATAGATGTCGGGAGATTGCAGCCGTTCAGTTACCTCCGTTTTTGCTTCATGAAGCTGTTGGATCGTTCCACCGATCTCCTAAGAGAACTTTCCATGCTGAAGTGGTGGATAGTTTTTTAACAATTCGACATCCTTGCAAATACTGGAAAAATTATAGCTCCTTAAACTACAAAATAGAGGTACTGACATATTCTGTCTTTCTAATAATGGTTTAGTTGAGATACCTTTGTGCAAATCTCCCTGGTTGTGGGTGAAAGTCGGAAAGAGGTTTCCACAGCCACATGAAGGTTTCTGTATTACTCCCTACTTGTGCTTCCAGTAGTTTCATCTACCGTGGCCTGATCTCACGCCGTTTAGTGTCGTCTAGGTTTTTTTCTTCTTAGATTGAATCGACGAGGTTGTGCACTCAGCGCGATATGTTTTGTTTATGTTGAAGTGATTTTTGACCAGCATCTCAGCAAATTTCTTTGATGAATACCTTGGTTTTAATCTGTGCTGGGTTACACGTGTGGAGTCCTGATATATTGAAAGTTGGACATTTCTTATACTTATCTGCCATTTCTCTTTTAAAGTAGCTTGTCTAGGAAGATTTGGAGGGGGAAGTTAGACAATTCAGGTAGCCTTTCTAGAGGTGTAGATTTTACATTTCCGTATATTGTTCTAGTTGTGTCGTTTAGTTGTGTGTCAATGTTTTTCGTGTCACTGCTATTTAGCTATATGTGCTGGTTAAGCGTTAAATGACAGAACATAGTAATCTACTGCCAAAAATTGAAGGTGGTAATGTGAAACAAACTTATTATCAATGCAGACGTAACTTTAATTGTCATTAAAATAATGACTATGTCTGGGCCATATTTTAGTCCCATAAACTGATGACAGTGAAAAGTGTCATTTGACTTCAGGAGCTTAATTTTGTGGGGACGATAGAGAGGCTGTCATCGAATATTTCATTCATCACGTGAGGTCTCGCGGCTCCCCTCATGTCATAATGAAGATCTCCCGTACCAGACATTCCGGAATTCATGTGTTACCTGGCTCAAGTGTAATTTATCATCATATCAGGATCAATTAAACGAATAATTCGCGATTCTCCTTCCAAAAATTGCATGTAAGTCTTCTACAATGATGTCTATAAAAATTGTTTCACCCGGAATTAATTATCTCAAAGACAGTACGTAGCACAATGAGGGCAGTACTGTACAAGTTTTTTGAACGTCTCAAATTGAATAGTACCGAGTGTGGTGGGTGAGTGGCCTCGGATACGGGAGGACGGTGGTTCGAATACCCGTCCGGGCATCCAGATTTGGGTTTTCCATGGTTTCTCCAAATCACTCCAAGCGAATGCCGCGATGCTTCCTTCAAAAGGACCATGGCCGAATTCCTTCAAGTTCATTATCCCCAGTCCCATCCCGCCTCCAATGACCACGATGTCGACGAGGCGTAAAGCCATAAGTAAAAAAAAAAAAGAAGAATCATAGTATTGCCACCAGTGGCACTACGACCCTAGCAACGTGAATTGCTGTAAGCCTAATTTGTGTGCGCCATACTCGGTGTGCTTTTAGCATGAGCATCAATGAATGGATAGCATGCTTCGGCAATACATTCAAACCAAATATACACAGCTTAAATAGTTTGAGAGTGGGTGGATCATTGAAATACGGAAGCAAAATGGCCGTTGCGTCAAAATATCTGCCGCCTGTTCTACGCTGTACGACAGTATAGAGAGCAATGGAAGGATGAGGAAACTCATACACGTTAGAAAAGCTCCGGATGGTCCAAGAAGAGCGCCGGATGGTATGATCGTTTCATCGTCAGACAGGCGCAAACTCAGCTTACGTTCTCTGTGTTTACCATCCAGTAACTTGCCGCATCACTAAACATGAATTATTTACGTCCCTTACGATGTCTCCCATTGAGTCCCCAAATGGACAATTTCGTTTGCAGTTTTCTCGTGGCAATTGAGGAATAGCGTGGTATTCAGTGAAGAACCCAGGTATTGTCCAGACGTACATGACCACCATATGCGGGTATTGAGAGCCAGCTGAGTCAACTGATGCCACAGCGATGGGCTCAAGACATTATACAGCTTTGTCTACGTCCCTTCTTATCGCAAAATCAACGAATCGTATACCAAGTTGATGATACCCGCTCACATGCAGCATTGATTTCTCAGGACTCCCTTCTTACCGTCGATACTTTGCCTAAGCCCGCCCAGTCTCCAGTTTTTTTTTCTCCTAGTCGATGGCGAAGGTCATGGGATTGGGGACAAGAAACGGGAAGGAATTCGGCCATGGCCTTTTTGAAGGAAGCACCCCGGCATTCAGCATTCACCTGGAGTGATTTGGGGAAACCATGGAAAACCCAAATCTGGATGCCCCGACGGGGATTCGAACCCGCGTCCATCCGAATGCGAGGCCAGAACGTTAACCGTTCACCCACCACGCTCGGCCCCAGTCTCCACACTTATCGCCTATAGAACGTGAGTGGGACCTGACGAGAAGGGAGCTTCAGCCACCGATGGGGTCCAGAGGATTCGCATAGGCAGTTGCACTGACTGTTTAATGAGTTTCTTCTAGACTACGTCAGATATCTCCAAGATTCCATCGCCGTGTGTGGCCAAGGTAGAGATGGTGCAACAAGATATTGCAGATACTTGTAAATTGCCCTAAAAATGAATCATTTTACTTAATGTTATAAGCACTTATACGTATCACTGTTCCGTATATCTGTGTCATGTTTCTTTCTGTTTCGACGACCTCTGATGAAAGCGAAAATGTTTGTAGCAATCTCTGTATGAAGGGTTACACTCATACTGCATCTCTATGTTGTGGTGTTGTGTAAGAGAGGCACGATCGTCTATTTAGCCTATGGAATATCGTGTTGCTCGGTTGTATGTTTTTGTAACACACATTCCGTACCTGAAAGTAGTAACCTTCCGTTTCTGACAGAGGCTTCAGCACAGTAAGTCATCACCCTGGAGTACTGTACCTAGTAATCCGTGGTATTACTGCAGTGGTGTAGTCAAAGAACAGAACACTCTGTTGATGAACCGTGCACCCACAGCCAGGAACGTGCGAACTAGTAGTGGAAGAGCTCAAAGGATAACTAGGATTCTAAGCTCTTTCTGCACGAGCTGATTCAAGTAAAAAATTGTACCAAGTGATCATACAGGACTGCAGTGTGATTCCCCATTTATTTATTAACTTACCCAAACAGTTTATATTTTTCTAGGAGTAAATAAATTAATTACATACTTCCACTCAGGAGATTTTATTCCAAATCATCAGCTGATATATCTACCAGTTATGTATAGGGTTGTATGTTTTTTCTTTTCTTTTTGAGTGGTTAATTCATTCTGAAACTTTCCTAAGATTCGTCTATCATTTATTTGCTTAAAATCGCATTTGATGTTTCCGAATACTACTTTCTACTAAATAATTTCGTAACCTCACTCAATCACCTCTATAACTATTGACTTGAGAACGATGACGTCATGAGCCGGCCTTCTCTCGCAAATTTTTGAAATTGGAGGTTAAATGCACAGATTAATAGCTAAGCAATAGACATGAAATTAATTGCAAGAATTCGTTAAGTTTGTTTTTTCGTAACATTTCATTCTTAAAAAGGAATGTAAAAATTTTTCGGCTGAAAAAACGTGAAACTGCGAGTAGTTTTCAGTAACATGTCGCTAATATAAGTAGCATAAAAAACTTAAATTACTCACGGTCTCTGTTGTTAACAATAATAGCAATTGTCATTCCGGCCTAGGCTAAATTTTAATTTAATTAAAAATTCTATAATGTTGCTGCTTGGCTAGGTTTTATACGGTTTATTTTTTGTTTTGTTTTTTCATTTTTATTTTACTGACCACTTTGGTTAATGATGTTTGTTCATGTTCGTTGTACGTGAGTTACTAGGTTATTTAAAGTGGAACTCAGACTAAATAATAATAAAAGTCAAGTTTGTATTTCAGCATGTTCGAGACTAGCAACCACGACCTTTGAAACAGTTATATGATAGCGTGATCCGATCATCTCTGTCCGTATTTAATACGCCTATTACTACTTCTGTGTTCTTCATGCTCGAGAGATGTTATTATTCACCATAAGGGCGAAACACAGGTCAAGTTCCTATTTGGCAGGATCAGGTCAACCAATCATAATCTTTGATTCTAAAAACTGAAACTATTCTAGACCTGTGATGATACGCAAAAATACAGTAATGAGCTTACACTATTCCTAAGATCATTCACTCACCTCTATAGCTATTGCCTGGAGAAGTGTGACGTCACACTCCGGCCTTTGCCTGCAAATTAACATCGATCAAGTATATTATTTGAAATAAGAGGTTATTCTCACAGTTTAATAAGTAAGCAATTGCTATGAAATTATTTGCCAGGATACAATGATGAAGCTCACTTTCCCTAACGTTTCATTAAAAAAAAAAAAAAATGAAAAAATTCGGCTGTAAGAACGTGGAACTACTTTTCACTAAAATTTTCGCTAAAGAAAGCAACATAAACGATTACACAACATAAAAAAAACTTTTAAAAACTTAAAAGAAACTTAAATTACTTATGGTCTCTGCTTTAACAACGAATGCTAATTGTGATTCCGGCCTACGTTAAATTTCAGTTTAATGGAAAACTTCCGCTACTGTTGCTACTTGACCAAAGTTTATACGTTACGATTTGTTTGATTTTTACGTATTTTGCTGACCACTTTAGTTAATGGTCTTTGTTCGTGTTTACTGTGAGTTATTAGGTTTTTAAAAGTGAACATCAGACTTCCGATATAATGTGTAAAGGAGTATTCTGCCAGTTCATTTCTTCAGAGCTGACTTACTATTTAATATTCTGGAATCTGTAGTATTTTCTCTGGCCGCTACGGACACGATGATCAGCGATTACATCTTGAATGTTTGGCCAGCCTCAGTCATGTACAACGCGATGCTTTCGAACCGATCGTTGCCTCGATGGATGATCGTACTCCCTTTAAACTAGACAGAAATTCTTCAAATTTTTCAGAATGAACCTTTAGGTACAAATACGTGTCATGTTTCTATTTCAGCCAGTTGAATCTAGCAACCACTACGTTTGAAACAATTATGCGATAGTGCGATCGCCTCTGTCCGTGTTTAAAACGTCTATTAATACCTAGTTCTTCAAGCTCAAGAGATTTTATTCAAATTTTACTGAATGAGCTCCAGGGTGAAACAAAGGTCAAGTTTGTATTTGACCAGATCAGGACCTTCGATCCAAAAAATTGCAACTATTCTTAATCCGCGACCATACGCAAAGAAACAAGCTTTTGAACATTGTTGTATCGACGACTACAGACGGTTTGGTGAAGAAATGATCTTGCCGTGTAACCTTGCAGATTGACAGATCTTGATCTTTATACCTATATAATATATCAATTTCCCCAAGGAATGGCTACCATCTCTATAGTGCTGTAATATCCATCTACGGCCACTATCGCCTCTTCATGTGACTCAAAACATTTTTAACTCAGGTAATATATGAGTGTTAGGAGGTCCTTGTTGTTAATGGAATGGATGTTCCGATAGTTCATATATCGATCTCTCAGTTTTCCCAAGACCAAAGTAAGTCGCGGTGATGAAAAATGAGTAGATGCTATACACCGGTCGGCGCCATCAAAGGGATTCTAGGACCCTAATTACCATAAATCATCAACCCCTGTCATCAAGCTGTCAAAAAGGCCATTAATCATCGGGACCACCCACGTCGCAGCGGACGCAGGTGTGCGTGCTCTAGTAATAAATCAGTCTTAATGGGAATAATATGTAAATAAGGCCACGTGCCACGTTGGTACGGGTCATAATTCGTTTAAATGGCTTTATTATTTATTTTTTCTACGCGGCCAGGGTACTAAACCTCAATTACATGGTCTTAGAATATTAATTCAATTCGAAATGTGGTATAATATTCACTTTTTCTTTTTATCGGTTCAATATTAGGGGTGTGACGTATCGATTAGTATCTAAATTTTCTCACTATTATAATGGCGTTTATTTCATTTAATTCGGAGTACTGGTTCAGAAGATACGGAATTTAACATATTAGCTGACTCCCCTCGCACGGCGGAATGTAAATGAGCCGACCGTGCAGGCCCAGGGAGGCTGTACCTATTCATCAGCCGCGACACCTCATAAATAAACCGCCGCGCCGCATCTGGCCGACCGCGCAGGCCCAGGGAGGCGGTATCTATTCATCAGCCGTGACACCTCATAAATACACCGCCGCGCCGCCTCGGCGTGCTTGAATGTAGCACCCGGAAGACATTATTCAACCTTCACGGTATTTTACGATTGTGTTCTACCCCTCGGGCGCCGTTTTCCCACGCGAGCGTGTATATAAATCTAAAACATTTTTCAACCCCGAGAAATGTAGCCTCGGGAGATTAATGCCGCATAAGCGTGTGTTCCCACGCCAGGGAGATTCCAAGCGTGTATATAAAGGGGTGAGATCTCCCTTGTGTTATCCAGTCTTCTCTGAGTCGCTGAGCTGAACACAACGATCATTGCAATGTCGTCTGAAGATCTTGGAGGAATGAGCTTATTCAGCGCTATTGGTAAGTAAATTATTGTTATTTAACTTGTTTTCTGGCTGTTTTAAATTCTTTCACATATACTGATGAGTTTGTTTTCCCTCTGCTTCAGACATTGAAGAAATTCTCGCTGAGGGCCAGGATGATTTCGGTAATGATAATTTTTAACGTAACTAGATTTATGAAAATGTATAGTGCTGAAGCAGTAGTCTATATTATTATTTATTTGTTCGCAGGTGATTTGGATATTTCCTGCAGCGACCTTTTATATTTCAGTATGTATTTATCTATAGATTATTTTTTTTCCATGTCTTTAAAACTATTGCTAAAATACATTTTTCTTCTTTTTTTTCAGATGAACCATCACGCCCAGAGAAGCGTATGGGTAGTTCTTCTCAGGAATTAAGTCGCCCAAACAGAGCCAATATCAGCCCTGACGATTGATCACAATGAAGCATGCTCCCAAATATTGACGTGGATGAGCCGCAGAGCAGTATGCCGCCAACTCCACCACCACAATGGATTCTTCCGCAACCACCATCACACTGGAATACCGGTAAGTCCAGTACATCAGTAATTTACCTATTTTATTTTATGCTTACAAAATTATGTTTTTCATGATACTAAAACATTTTTCTTCTTTTTTTATGTTTCAGAGGGGGCGGTCGGACGCCCGGCCAACGAGGCAGTTCCGCCACCAATATAGCGACCATGGGAGACGTCAGCCGCAGTCGGACCTAGCCAACCGCCCGCCACAGCAGCAGCAACAGCCGGGTCCAGCCGCCACTTCACCATCCCATCGGCCAGGGTCAAGCCGCCAGTTCACCAGCCCATCGCCCTGCCCAAGTCGACAGTATGCCGGTCCATCGCCGGGGCCCAGCCGCCCATCGGCCGGGTCAAGCCGCCAGTCCACCGGTCCTTCGCTCGGGCCAAGCCGACCGTTCGTCGGTGCAGGGACGCCATCATGCAGTCATGATCAGGCAGCAACGATGGGTGAGTCAGCAGTATCGCACTTAGTCCTTGAAGACAGGCTTAGTGCATTTAAAAATAGAATTTATTCCGGGACAATTTCAAATTCTCAAAATTTCATTGATCCAATGAATTTCATTGATGCTTGCTTTAAACTTGTTGCCGGTAAACTTCGCGAAATTGTGGATAATCGGTCCTCCCCATCTGTAAAGGTGCAGGTTGTACTGATTAACACATATAAAATACAGAAGGAAATGATTTTAGAAACTGCCCGCATGTGCTTCTTAACTAAAATGCATGAGGTCACAACCAGCACTTGCTTGTCGGATTGGTATTAAAATATCTGAAGTCGGAGCACAGAGTAAAATTGTGTGAGTTTCAAGAAAGGACAAGAGGCAAAACTGTCGATAGAATAGAATCCCTCGACATTAGAATTTCTAATTTTCAACCTTTCTATCGGGGGTCTTCCTATGTTGCTCTGCCACTTGATATCTGTAGAAAGCAGGCCGTCATCAATGTTAAAAACAAGAATGACGAGTACTGTTTTAATGGACACTTCTTGAAGCTCAAGTAAAGGCGCCGAAAAAACATGCGTACCTAGTCAGTAATTATATGGAAGCCTTCACCAACCACCGTTTCGATTTTTCAGGTATTGAGTTTCCGGTAAAACTCTCTGACATTTCTAAATTTGAGAGGCAAAATCCACACTATTTTGTAAATATTTTCGGTCTGAATGTAGTTAAAGGTAAACATGTAGTTTCCGGGGCCCTCCATCACACTGCAGACAAACACGGTAACCACATAAACATGTTGATGATTACCGACGGCAGAGGGAAAAAAATTCCATTACTGTTGGATTCACGACTTGCCACGGCTAGTCAGTTCTTCTTTAACTAATTATGAGCATGCTATTTTTATTTGTGACAGATGTCTGCAACATTTTGGACTCAAAGATCTCCTGGATGGCCACGAGATTGACTGTGCAAGGGTTGATCCTGTAAGAGCGAATTTACCCGGCGACGACGATAAAACCTTAAAGTTTAAGGATTTTGTGCACCAGCAGCGTGTACCCGTCGTCGTTTACGCGGACTTTGAATGTTTATTGCAACCTTATGATTCATGCTGTCCTCCACCCAACGCCTCTCACACTACTTTTGTACAGAAACATGTCCCTTTCGCTACCACATACCAGGTCGTTTGTCCAGGCGTACCTAGTCTGTCGCGTTTCAACTCCTTCACGGGAAAAAATCCCGAAAAATGGCTTGTTGACGAACTCGTCAATCTTGCCAAGAAAGTTGATAAAATTTACAAGAAGTGCATTCCTCTTGTAATGACAGATGAGCAAGAAGCAAAGTTTGCTGATGCTATGGTATGCCACATCTGCGAGAAAGACATTGAACCGGGAACCGTCAAGGTCCGCGATCATTGTCATATTACAGGTAAATTTAGGGGGGTTGCACATAATGATTGCAATTTGCAGTATAAGACTAAAAAGTACATACCCATTTTCTTTCACAATCTTTCTGGGTATGATGCTCATTTCATTGTTATGGCATTATCAAAACTCGATTCCGAAGGGATGGACGTGCTTCCCATCAACACAGAACGTTATATTTCTTTTTCGAAAAAGATTGAATACACTTCAATCACGTTAAGGTTTCTGGACTCATACCGGTTCATGCAGCTCCCATTAGATAAACTGGTTGGAACCCTTGAGGACGGCGACATGCGCATTACTAGTGCTCATTTCACCGACCCCGATAAGATCCTATTAGTTAAACGGAAAGGTGTCTTCCCTTACGAATACATGGATTCGTGGGATAAGCTCACCGTGGCCACGCTTCCTCCAAAATCAAAATTCTACAGTTCGTTGTCGGAGTCACACATTTCTGATGAAGGTTACGAACACGCGACAAAGGTGTGGTGGACTTTCCAGATCAAGACTTTGGGCGAATATGCAAGTCTGTACATGGACACAGATGTGCGGTTACTTGCAGATCTGTTTGAGAAATTTAGGAGTGTATGTTTGGGGAAGTACACCCTGGACCCCGCCCACTATTTCACATCCCCAGGCCTTTCGTGGCAGGCTATGTTAAGGAGCACGCGTGTCGAACTGGACCTTCTGACGGATATCGACATGCTGCTCTTTTTCGAACGAGGTATTCGCGGAGATATTTGCCAGTGCGTCCACAGGTATGCGAAGGCAAATAACCGGTACATGCCGGAGTACAACCGCGAGGCGTCTGAAGATTTTATAATGTACTTCGACGTAAACAATCATTACGGCTGGGCCATGTCGGAGTATCTGCCCTCTGGTGGGTTTCAATGGCTATCGGCTAAAGAGATTGCTAGCATAGATTTCATGAGCGTTGCAGCTGACTCACCTAGGAGGTTCGTATTGGAGGTAGACCTTACGATTCCTCAGGATAAACACGACGTTTTAGCACACCTGCCGCTATGTCCAGACCACAAAGCCCCAGAAGGTTCTACCCTCCCCAAGCTGATGACCACACTGGAGAACAAGGTACGGTATGTTCTCCATTACCGAGTCCTCCAGCGATGTGTAGGCTTGGGGCTGCAGGTGACCGAAATACAGCGGGTAATATCTTTCAATCAGTCACCGTGGTTGAAAGAATACATATCTCTCAATACGTGTTCTTTGCCGTGACGCCAAAACAGATTTCGAGAGAGATTAATGAACAATTCAATTTTCGGTAAAACTATGGAGAACATTCGAAAACACCGCGACGTGAAATTGTGTTCAGGTTGGGTGGGCCGCCGCGGTGCCCGCAAACACATAGCTTCACCACACTTTAAGCAAGTATCAGTTTTCAACAAGAACTTTGTGGCCGTGGAGATGGCGAAAGCTAGGAGAGTTTTTAATAAGCCTGTGTATGTCGGAATGTGCATTCTTGACCAGTCTATACTAAGGATGTACAGATTTCATTATGAATTTGCCATTCCACAGTTTAGAAGCCCTAAATTGCTATATATGGATACAGACAGCTTCAACTACTTGGTGCGGAACTGTGATCCATATGAAGTGATGCGACGCAATAGGGAGGAGTTCGACACGTCTGGGTATTGCACCGGCAACCGTTATGGGATAGAGTCCCACAATGAAAAGGTTGTTGGTGTTATGAAGGACGAAGCGAATCGTACCCTGATTGCGGAGTTTGCGGGGTTAAGGGCAAAAATGTATGCATTCCGGCTCGAGACAGACCAGACCTCTAGACGGGCTAAAGGATTGGCTGGCTCAGTCACTCGAAAGCTGCAGATGGAGGATTACATAAATTGCTTCCATGGGGAAACACACAGGTACCATCTGCAGCAAAGGATCGCATCAACTCTGTACGTTGTAAATACTGTTCAAATATCCAAACTGTGTCTGTCTAGAACGGACGATAAGCGGTATATTTTCCCCGACGGGATAGAGACCCTACCGTGGGGGCATAAGTCTGTAAATAATGTGTGAATGTTTTGTAAATACTGTATGAGTGAAGAAGAAATATACCGTTTATCAGTGTTTCTAGTTTGTAAATATGTACAGTGCACTGCTTAGGTTGCTGCAAATAAAATGTAAATATTTTTTTTTCCAATGCTGTACAAACGTTTATAATTTTTTTTGCAGTGCACTAATGTTTTGTATAGAATCATAGCCCGAGAAAAAAAAATTGTAAAAAACGACGAGCACTATGCTCTGTAAATTCATTTGTAATGTATCTAGTCAATGGAAAAGTAGAATAAGTGTACAAGTTTGTTGAGACTGCTGCTGCTGTGCTCAGTATAAATAATTGCTGGGAAAAAAACACAATTGTAAAAAAAAATATATATATTTATTACAGAAAAATGACATGTACAATTTTGTTACAATTTGAATAAATCTTTTTTATGAATCCATGTGTTATGCGATTTATCAAAACACAACCACTTCACCAAGATCATATTTTTCCTTCTCTTTATCACTCGTTCAACCAAAAATGTTCTTGTAAGTTTTGTTAGTTGTAATTCTTGCTGGTAAAAATGCTCCTGCAATATCTTTACCTTGATACTCTTTAAGCAAATAAGTTACAGGATATGTTAATTTCACTTTACTGATGGTAAACACTTCCGTTGACCATTCTATGATCCTCGGTGGTTTCTCGTTCAGGAGGATACCGGTGTGAATCCCCAATTCCGTTGTGTCATAATTATGAAAACCGACCAGTCAGAGAAATAGAACAAAGTATCGAGCATTACAAGGAGCAAGAGAGAAGCATAATTTCGTGAAAAAATATACAGTTTCAGTAAGAAGCATGAAAATCCCATAAATTCCCTCACATTTCATGAAAAAATCGGTAAAAAAAAGATTAAAATATGTAAAATATTACCAAAATTACGTAATTTCCTTCCAAAACAAGATATCGTTGGTTGACATGACAATTACACCTGCATGCACCACAGAGTGCAGTGCCCAACTATATGATGTATTTTCATTTCTACAACTAGCTACAGAAAAGTGTCATATATGTACAAAAATGTATGTTTCGGATGTAGCGACATATCCCAGACAAACCTGCACGGCCCCTGCAACACACACATCACATTACCGTCACGGAGTGCAAAGAATGAAAACTACAGATGTTATCGATCAAATGGGCAAAGGTTAGGAAAACTATGTGATGAGTATTCACAACGCATACAATCTTCCAATCATGATAAGGTGAGCTAAGGATGAAAGCAAAATATGTGTGCATCACAGAACTCAATGTATTCAATCAAAGGTGCTGACATAACGTATCAGACACATTAACGCACACACAAGTCATAACAAAAACCACTATCATGAAGGTGGAAAAGTTAGCGTAAGCTCAGGTTAATTCTTATTTTCCATAAATTCGGAGTGTATGTGAAGCGATAATGAGGGTGGGATGCACTAGAGGTTAAGACGTAAGCTAAGACATAACATGCTGGGCCTGCCTTACGAAGGAATGAGGTGGGATAAGTTAGTACAAGCTCAGGTTAACCCTTATTTTTTCATAAATTGAGAGCGCGTGTGATGGGAAATAGCGGTAACGAGGGAGCGATGCACAAGAGGTTAACCCCAGTTTTGGGTTAAGAAACCATGACACCCTTGCACTAATTGAGGTTATTGAGATTAACCCTAGTTTACCGGCAACAAGTTTAAAGCAAGCATCAATGAAATTCATTGGATCAATGAAATTTTGAGAATTTGAAATTGTCCCGGGATAAATTCTATTTTAAATGCACTAAGCCTGTCTTCAAGGACTAAGTGCGATACTGCTGACTCACCCATAGTTGCTGCCTGATCATGACTGCATGATGGCGTCCCTGCACCGACGAACGGTCGGCTTGGCCCGGGCGAAGGACCGGTGGACTGGCGGCTTGACCCGGCCGATGGACCGGCATACTGTCGGCTGGGCCCCGGCGATGGACCGGCATACTGTCGGCTGGGCCCCTGCGATGGGTCAGCATACTGTCGACTTGGGCCGTGCATTGGACTGGTGAACTGGCTGCTTGACCCGGCCGATGGGATGGTGAAGTGGCGGCTGGACCCGGCAACTGGGCTGGTGGACTGGAGGCTGGGCTCGGCTGTTGCTGCTGCTGTGGCGGGCGGTCGGCTAGGTCCGACTGCGGCTGACTTCTCCCATGGTCTCCATATTGGTGGCGGAACTGCCTCGTTGGCCGGGCGTCCGACCGCCCCCTCTGAAACATAAAAAAAGAAGAAAAACTGTTTTAGTATCATGAAAAACATAATTTTGTAAGCATAAAATAATATAGGTAAATTACTGATGTACTGGACTTACCGATATTCCAGTGTGATGGTGGTTGCGGAAGAACCCATTGTGGTGGTGGAGTTAGCGGCATACTGCTCTGCGGCTCATCCACGTCAATTTTTGGGAGCATTCTCCATTGTGAGCAATCGCCAGGGCTGATATTGGCTCTTTTTGGGCTACTTAATTCCTGAGAAGAACTACCCTTACGCTTCTCTGGGCGTGATGGTTCATCTGAAAAGAAAAAAAAATGTATTAGCAATAGTTATAAAGACATGGGAAAAAAAATAATCTATAGATAAATACGTACTGAAATAAAAAAGGTCGCTGCAGGAAATATCCAAATCACATGCGAACAAATAAATTAATAATATAGACTACTGCTTCAGCACTATACATTTTCATAAATCTAGTTACGTTAAAAATTATCATTACCGAAATCATCCTGGCCTTCAGCGAGAATTTCTTCAATGTCTGAAGCAGAAAAAACCTCATCAGTATATGTGAAAGAATTTAAAACAGCCAGAAAACAAGTTAAATAACAATAATTTACTTACCAATAGCGCTGAATAAGCTCATTCCTCCAAGATCTTCAGACAACATTGCAATGATCGTTGTGTTCAGCTCAGCGACTCAGAGAAGACTGGATAACACAAGGGAGATCTCACCCCTTTATATACACGCTTGGAATCTCCCTGGCGTGGGAACACACGCTTTTCGGCATTAATCTCCCGAGGCTACATTTCTCGGGGTTGAAAAATGTTTTAGATTTATATACACGCTCGCGTGGGAAAACGGCGCCCGAGGGGTAGAACACAATCGTAAAATTCCGTGAAGGTTGAATAATGTCTTCCGGGTGCTTCATTCAAGCACGCTGTGGCGGTGCGGCGGTGTATTTATGAGGTGTCACGGCTGAAGAATAGATACCGCCTCCCTGGGCCTGCGCGGTCGGCCAGATGCGGCGCGGCGGTTTATTTATGAGGTGTCGCGGCTGATGAATAGGTACCGCCTCCCTGGGCCTGCGCGGTCGGCTCATTTACATTCCGCAGTGCGCGGGCAGTCAGCTAAAATGTTAAATTCCGTATCTTCTGAACCAGTACTCCGAATTAAATGAAATAAACGCCATTATAATAGTGAGAAAATTTAGATACTAATCGATACGTCACACCCCTAATATTGAACCGATAAAAAGAAAAAGCGAATATTATACCACATTTCGAATTGAATTAATATTCTAAGACCATGTAATTGAGGTTTAGTACCCTGGCCGCGTAGAAAAAATAAATAATAAAGCCATTTAGACGAATTATGACCCGTACCAACGTGGCACGTGGCCTTATTTACATATTATTCCCATTAGAATACGATTTAGACAGATTTAAGACTAGAGCGCACACACCTGCGTCCCGCTGCGACGTGGGTGGTCCCGATGATTAATGGCCTTTTTGGCAGCTTGATGACAGGGGTTGATGTTTTATGGTAATTAGGGTCCTAGAATCCCTTTGATGGCGCCGACCGGTGTACGGCATCTACTGAAATGATTGTTTCATTTTTTAATCAAGGTCTCACTAACTTTTTTTGTCAAGTTGATCCAGAAGACTTGTGTACTATTTTACAGTTATTATTTTACCATTTTTAGAGTGATAAAAAAAGAATCTCTTTTCTAACCCAGGAAACAATGGTCATGACCTTTCTGGCTGATGAAATCGACTTCGCCCATTTTAGTGCAGAGCTTCCGGCTACCATCGAATGTTTTTAAATCTGTTTCATTTCTGATACACTTTCCTACCTCACACAGAAATTCTGTTGACGATAAATAACTCATTTTGAAGAATTTTATGACGGAAAGATATACCACTTTTCAAAAATCTACTCAAAATTCATATACCGAATAACCGTATAAAGAAAACTACTTCACAGTTCAAGTTGAAAGCTGAAGTTCGTTATTTTTATGCATATACCAACATCATAAAAAAAGTATGCTGACACCAAAGTCATCTGAGTCGAGAACTTTCGCTCTTTCTCTTGTTCTCTGGACTGAGTAATAAAAATGGAAATAATAATTGAATATAAAGTCTTTAGGATGATTAATCCAATCCTGAACTTCTTTTGATCTTGTCTAAATCTATAAATATTCAAACTAAAACTTTCCCCTTGACATAAATGCTCTAATAATATAATCGTCGTCTTGCATTGAGTATTTTAACAGTTTACTCCAAAAATAAATAAATTAACCTCAATATCTCAAGACCATACTCACCATCTCATAGCTGTAGTTGTAAAATTCTTCCATTAATCTGTTTCCAGAACAAAAAATTCTTTTTGTACTGAAGCGCTAATAGGTATCAACATTAATTACTTATTTTAGTTAATTAGTTATTAAATTTGTTCTTAATATTAGTTAATCAAATTTTAGGATTAAATGAAAAGTATATTGAAAACTAAAATCTCTTTGATATATTTTTACATTTATTGTGACTCCAAAGGTTTCACGTAATGGTCAACATCAATTAAAAAATGTTAAACGAACCCACATTTGTTGTAGCAGCATCGGCTGTGGCGGGGCCGCTGTGAAGGCTCAGCTGGCTGCGGCACCGTCCGGCGCTGGTTCGAGTCCTGCACAGCTCTGCAGTGCTGGGCCCGGGTTTCGAGTCCTCAGACCGCATTTCATGAAGCTCTAGGAATGTGCGTACTGCATCTTACTTGAATGATCGCAACACTGTCACTCTCGGACTCTCCAAAGTTTGTTCTCCTGCGCATTTCTTCCACCACCAGTCGTAGTTACCTAGAAAATCAAAAAGATACTTATTGCGCCCGAAATTTCTAAGAATTGTCTTCCGACGCTGTCACTGGTAAAGATGTGATTTCAATTATTAACGGGGTAGTGACAAGTTTTTTCCATGACGAATAATTCCTAACAGATAAAGATATATAACAGGATCGATTGTTGAAATCCTTCACTTCACTGTGTCTTGGCGCATTTTTGACAAAAGACCGTAGAGAATTTGAGCGATTGTGTCAGCAGACAATGGCATTATTTGTTCGCACTTATTTACTCAAGAAGCAAAGGAAGATACATGCACGATCAAAAAGGACGATGCATCGGACTGATTTAGATAAGCTAGAGGAGATAAGGGGACGTGTTAAGAATACGATGCGTGAGGCCTTTAATAACTTTCGTGAAAATTCTCTCTCTAAGAGCCTCACTGAAAACCCTAAGAAATTTTGGTCGTATGAGAAAAAAGTTAGTTGTAGTGGGAACAATAAGCCAGTTCTAATAGAAGACGGACTGGAATTTGAAGACAGCCGTGAGAAGGCTACCGTATTTAACACCGAATTCAAAAATTCATTCACGCAAGAAAACATGGAAAACATCCCCACTTTACCACATCGTGTGGAATTAGAGATGGATCCGATATAAATTGATAGCGTAGGAATTGTAAAGCAATTAAAACTCCTGAAGTGGGATAAAGCGCCGGGTCCCGATGGTATACCGGTAAGAGTATTTTCTGAATACGCGGAGGATATTGAAGCATTTCTGTCAGATATATTCCGTAAATCACTAGAAGAGAGAAAAGTACCTTCTAGCTGGAAGATAGCCCAGGTAATTCCCGTTTTTAAGAAAGGAGATCGGAGTGATCCTAGGAATTATCGACCCATATCTCTAACATCGATCTGCAGTAGAATTCTGGAACATGTCATATGCTGGAACATAATGAAGTTTCTAGATGAGAACGAGTTACTTACACCATGTCAACATGGATTTCGGAAGAAGAGATCGTGTGAAACACAATTGGCCCTATTTTCCCACGACATAATGAAAGTTATAGATGCAGGTTCGCAAGTTGATGCATTTTATTTTTATTTTCAGAAAGCTTTTGATTCTGTGCCACACAACCGACTTTTAGCGAAGATTCGAGCTTACGGTATTTCGGCTCAGATTTGCGAGTGGATACGTGATTTTCTAACTGATTGATCACAGTATGTCGTTGTTGACGGGGAAGCCTCTTCTAAGATAAATGTTACTTCGGGCGTTCCTCAAGGAAGTGTAATAGGTCCACTTCTTTTCTTAATATTTATAAACGATCTAGGTGACAACGTCAAATGCTTGTTGCGATTGTTTGCCGACGATGCGGTTATCTATAGGGAAATAAGGTGCTCCGACGATTGCTTAGAAATTCAGCGTGATTTGGATGCTATTTTCGATTGGTGCCGTAAATGGCAGCTTACACTAAATTGCAAAAAGTGCAAGGCAATGCGGATAAGTAACAAGAAGAATCAGTTTGTTCGCGATTACAAAATAAACAATTCAGCTGTTGACACGGTTGATTCCGTGAAGTATCTGGGGGTGATAGTACAAAGCAACATGAAATGGGACATGCACTTAACTTCCGTCGTAGGCAAGGCTAATTCTAAATTACGATTCATAGGTCGTATTTTGAGGAATTGTAATGCTCAAACAAAGGAGATAGCGTATAAAACACTAGTGCGTCCGCATCTGGATTACTGTTGTGGGGTTTGGGACGCGTATCGCAAGGTTCTGATTGACTCAGTTGAGAGGGTGCAGAGGAGAGCCGCTAGATTCGTGACTTGTTGTTACAGCCCTTATGAAAGCGTCACAGAATTGAAACATAGATTGGGCTGGGATAGTTTTTAAGACAGACGACGTAGCTTGCGTTCGAATTTATTGGAGAATATGCGAAAAAATTTTAATTTCGAGTGCAATGAAATACTTCTTCCGCCAACCTATTTAGGTCGCAATGACCGGAGGGATATGATTAGAGAAATAAGATGCCGTACTGATACTTATATGTATTCCTTCTTTCCTCGCACTATTCGAGATTGGAATTGGCGGGTTTAGGATTGGTGCTTAGCACCCTCTGCCACCCACAATTTTTGTGATTTGCAGAGTATGAATGTAGATGTAGATGTACAGGGCGTTCGCCGGGAAACGCTACCCTCCCAGTCTGTTGCCGTCGGCAACTTGCTGGGACAGTTGAGCCAGCAACTCCCGCCACACGGCGCCGTGAATCACCGCATTACACCTCCGCTGCCCCAACAGTGTTGTGGATAAACGTTTCTTTGCGGTTTGGGGCTTCATACTCTTACTAATCTGTACCGTGTTTGAGTGTGAGTAAAATTATGGTTCGTTACAGTTTGCAACAAAGAATATTTCTCTACGATACATATGTGAAGAAGAAGTCGTTTAAAAAGAGTCGCAGTAAATTTCGTCGCGAATATCCTGGCGCTTTACTGTCAGCTAAATCAACAATTCTGCGTCTGGTTAAAAAAGTAAGAGAAACGGGTTCATTTTTTAACAAAAAGAGACTGTCGGTCAACCGTATTCTCACAGAGGAGAAAATTGACAATATCGCTTTTCGACTAGAACAGTCACCCAAAAAATCATTAAGTCAGTTAGGGCAGCAGGCAGGCGTATCTAAGACGTCAGCTTGGAAAGTAACAAAGCTAGTTCACTTAAAGCCGTACAAAACAATTGTGGTGCATAAAATTACAGAAATAGACCAGGGGCCTAGGATTAGATTTTGCAACTGGTACCTGCAGGGTGTCCACGATGGCACTGTTGATCCGCAACTGACGTCACATTTAAATGCTTAGCACATACAAGTTAATGAAGCGTAATTATTATGAAATAGTCCGCGGCCGACGGTCGAACAATGCCGGAAGCTGACCGACCGCTCGCTCGCCGGGAGCAGATTCTTCCTTGTAGCGCTAACAGTGGGTAGCGTTTCCCGGCGAACGCCCTGTAGATGTAGATTTAGTCCTTCAGTGATACAATTGTTTTGACAGGTCTCTCTTGTGAAAGCAAACATTGAACATGTTCGGTCACGTCAATTGGTTGAATGACCTTCCTCTGGTCCACTTTCCGTTGCACCCCAGACGGTCTTACTGGCTTACTGCCTCTCACCTGACCAGTAAAGGACTATCACTCAAATTTTTGCTGGACGGGATTTTCTCCTTGTATTCAAAAATTGTTATTATTGACTTGCGATAAAGTGCTTTCCCTGAAGCCTGTTACATATTTCACTTAATTTTCATCATAATTCTGCAGGTCTAAGTTTCAAGCATTTCAATATTTCTTTTCTATATCTGCCACATACTGAAGTATCATACAAATAAAGCGCTTTCCTAAAATCGATAGCCTTAGAGAGTTGATTCCGTCGTCTTTCAATCGAAAGGTTTTCTTCGTGCTAAAATGGCTGCATTTACCAATAGCTCATTATCTTTATTGCTGAATCACTGTTTTACTTAAGAAATGACAGATATCTCTTACATTTTCTACTGAACCTGTTCGAGTTACAAATTTATCAAATGTTATTTATATTTGTGTTGTACTTAGTGGACTATAAATTGTACTGCAATGAAGTCTTCACGGGTGTACCATCGGATTGTGTTTTGAAAACAGCCGACCAGTGCCGATGTCCCTACACCTGAAGAACACGACGGAGCTAATCGTTGAAATATCGTGTTTTCAAAACACAATCCGGAGGTACACCCGTGAAGACTTCATTGCAAGCAAACACCAGGAAAGTCTCCGTTCTTACAATTGTACTACAGACCAAGTAGTTTGTATTTAAGTTTTTTGTCAGTACCTCCAGTATTGCCAGTCAAAAGTACTATGTTATCAACTAATTGTAGCTTTTTTAATATAACTTCTTTATTCCACAGGAGGTTATAGCAGTGATAAATAGATTTCACTATTTGAGATGGATGGGACAGGGTCAGTAGACAGCCGATACCAAGAGCAGTGTCGCCCAAGAGAACTCCGTTGGTGTAGGCATTACCTGACCCACTCAAGTCTCCAGCGTTCCCCCAACAAGGATTTCGAGCCACCCACTCGGTTGCCAAGTTGCCTGCAGATAAGATGCAGGCAGAGCCCGCAAAGTTGCTCCTGAACACGAGATGGGATGTGGCTTCGATCAGGACTTGGAATGCGGGACCAGGCGAAGCGCAGTCCAACAGGATCAGCCCCGCGCGCTTAGGAGTTGCCTCAATGTGGTTTGTCTATTCGATAGATTATCTTCCAATACTGACTGTCACGCAGAAATGGCATGCTCTTCAAAATTTTCTGCCACATATTTTTTATGTATTTACTGCGGAAGGACCAGAATCTCATAAATACACTACGTAACACTATTGGACACATTAGACCAAGTAATAAAAAGATTAACCGAATCAAAGCTTATCCGAAACGTAAGACAGAATATTACACCGTTATTAATTATCAACACATGAATTTGATCAAAAAAAAAAAACAAGAACAAATAACAACTTGCTCAAAGGGAGCCTCCAAGGAGACCAAGTTCGCCTTAAATCGGGAAAGTAGAATTAACAATAAATAGACTATAACTCCTGCCAGGACACCAAAGGTGTGAGACACCAGTACAACAACATCAGCAAAAATTTGAATATGTGAATTCACTTCATCCTAAACAATCTAATGAAAAATTTAATTTTATTACCTTCATTTATCTACAAAGTTGCATAGCAAAAAAAAAAAAAAAAAAGTTTAAACGTTGTTATTCATCTTGAAAACAGTTGTTGATTTTAATTACAAATTATTTACTTCTACCCATTGGCTTCCAGGATTTCCAAATACCGATATCAAAATTTAATTTCAAAATCGTATGTTTTTTGCAATATTGTGGAGTGAAACAGAAAGTGTTTAAATGGTACTGTACCGCTGCGCCAATTTCTCACTGCAGCCAACTTACCACATCATGGTGGATTGCGGGGCCTATTGGGAAATCGCTTGATTTCAGGCCTTGAGAGTGGGAACATTTTCTTATGTACTTACTGCGGTAGTGAATTGGAATAAATTACTAAGGGAATCGCTAAAGAATTAAATTAAATAAATAGAATGCCCCTGAGATTTTTCCGCAACAAGTATGTTTTGGTATAAAACGATAAAATTAGATTTATCCCTGCTAAGCAAACTACAGTGAAAGAGTAACAATATATATTTTTTTTAACCCTTGAGTATGGCGGTACAAGCGATGAACCTTTATTCCGCACAAGCATTTCTAATATTTGTGAAATACATCGCAGACTGTTAACGATATTTTTAAAAAGTAGCATGTATAAAGGTTAGGATTAAATATCGTTTACAAAATGCCAATTTACGCTACATTGTCAGTAGTGCCAAACGATTCTTCCTGGAACAGGAAAAACCCAACGACGACAAACGAGATTAATGAGGCGGATATTTGTACGTGCTCTTATGGAGCATGCCCAAGGACGCTAATTATCTCGGAACATGGATGTTTCGGGAAACCTCCATACTTCAGTTTGAAGCCACCAAGTGTTGCACAAAATTCTTGTTTGTAAAGATTTAATTTACTTAAAAATGTCTCATAAAATTCGTGTGTCATCCAGCGACGAGCCATGCTCTGGCCTCCCGGGAGATTTGTATCTACTGTACATAGCGCACTATCATGCCTGCTCCATATATCGACTGGAGTTTAGAATAAAACTCTATTCTTGGATATCAGGAACCGGCTGTCATTAAAGAATCAATGATTTTAAATATCAAAACATAATATTGTTCGTGGCTTAAGGGGTCACTCAGAGGTTTAAACACTAGACATGTTTTCTAACGTCTATATAACGCGCAGATAAGATCTTTCGTTTCGTCTGACAGACACTTATGATAAAGATTTGGGTTTAATTTACTCTGTGTTTGCCGGAAAACTCAAGGATCACAAGACAAACATGTACGTCCGGAACATTGCAAAGGTTTTTTAGTGTAAGGAAATTCAGTTAAATGTCGGTTTCAGATCGAAGGCATTTTGGAAAAGAATCACTGATTCAATAACCCTAACATTGACAAGTAGGCCATAGAAGTAGGTGATATGATACAGCTATTTTATTTTTATTGGCTTTAAATACTTGAAAGGCACCCGACGAACACCATGTTTCTTTGGCCTGCAGGGAAATGCAACATTCTCCATCCCCGAATGATTGCTGGTTTATGGAGGGGACACACTATAGCAAGTTCTTATGTAGTTCTGGTAACAAATTAGCAGTCACGTTATAAAAGAAACAACAAAAATGCTAAATTAGGTTGCTTGATGGAAAATTTTAATCAGTAACTGACAAATTTTTCCAGCGTTCGTTATGTTACGCAGAGTGTCCCTGTGAGTGGAACTGATATTGTTCCGAGGACCCTACCTGTCTATCGACAGGGAGTCATAATTCTCCTCACGTTCGAGTAACACCTACAGGTATGTGTATTTTCAAGGCAGTGTTTGCTCTGCGATGGTGTACTGTAGACACACACCTCGTACCGCATAACTCTCCGACTTCACGTATCGGTGAAACGACTTTTCTCGAACTGACTCACTTTTTATTAGGTAAAGTTGCTAAACAACGACTGGTATTTGACCGTATCCGTTGCTATACAGCTAAAAATCCAACGTCACTCGTCAAAAATGTTGTTTACACACATAAAGTCCTTTACTTTTTTTACTATGGCTTTTCACCTCGTTGACGTCGAGGTCATGAGGACAAGGAAAGTGAAGAAATTCGGCCATGCACTTCTGAATGAAACATCCCTGCATTCACCTGGAGTGATTTGGGCAAACCCCGAACAACCCAAATCTGCATGCCCAGGCAGGGATTCGAATCCACGTCCTCTCCAGTGCGAGGCCAGATTGCTAGCGCTGATCCACCACGCTTGGTAAAGATCTTTCACATTTCATAACAATCAAGAGGCATATTCAAAGGTACTCCACATTACAGTTTTAAAAGATCCTTATTTGAACTGTGTTTTTTTTTTTTTTACAATTTCATTCCTTCCAGCTAAAGGCTGGGAGGCGGGCTGCTGGAGAGTCACAGGAGACTCTTTTCAACCAAACTAAACTACGGGGAGGGAGGGGGGATGGAAGGTCGGCCGTGGACTTGTAGGGAACCATCCCAGCATTCGCCTAGAGTGTCTGAGGGAAACCACGGAAAACCTCAGACAGGATGGCCGAACCGAGTTTAAATCCGGTCCTCCCGAATGGCAAGTGGTAGTGCGAAATCGCACTGCCCAAGCCTCGGTGAACTGTGGTAAGCAGTAACTCAGACTGTATTAGTTTAAATAAAACATTTCGACTGCGAGAAGTAACATGGCCTTAACTAGATAATAATTTGGAAACTAAGCTTTTAGACGTCGATTCTAAATAAAACATACCTTATTCTACTTAAGGAATAACTGGCGACATCAAAATGCGACGGGTAGTTTTTGCTTGATTCACTTACAACTAAAAACTGCATTAAAATTATCAGCTTCACGATGATACATCAAAATTAAACAAACACTATTTTACCCGCAGCACTACAGTCTGCACATTAATCGAAACCACATCAAAATACGACAAGTAGTTTTTATATGAATCGCGTTAAACAAAAAATTGTCTCGAATTAGTCAACCATTCAAAGTTACATCAAAATGAAATATACCATATTTTTATCTGCAGAACAGCGAGCTGTACATTTGTAGCAACCTCATCAGAATCGACTTGCAGTTTTTACATAACCTGTGTTCAACGCAAAATTTAACAGTTATTCCATGTAGCATCAAAAAAAAAAAAAAAAATCTGAATCACCCACGCAGCAATCGAAAATCCATCCAATATTCACATCATTCCAGGAAAACACGTTGATACTAATATGAGGTCGCTATTATCTTAAATTTATCAGCTTTTCTAAATCATAACAAATTGAAACAAACCCAGTTTTACCCATGAGACTACGGGCTAAACGAAACTTCCTCAAACTCTGACCAGTGGTTTTTGTGTGAATTCTGTTCATCTCATCTTGTTAACATACAGACACAATTAATAATAAATAAACAATATTTTTTAAAAAAATTAAAAATTGTAAATTTTTTCCCCGTTTTTATTTTATCTTATAAATAGATTAGGATTTGCCCTAGCATGGTCAATGCGGAGCAATATAGGATCCCTTCGTTTTCTCACTGCCTCAATCATTAATTTACTAATATCTGATACCTCAGAAAATACGTATCAAACTCAAATTAAGATATGTTTAAAGTAAAGCCTAATATAAATAAATAGTATCGGAAATTAAAAAATCAGCTCCAAATGTAAGACTTGATTTATATTTTGCGTGTGAACATACATTCTTCACAACCTATGTAATAAGCAAGAAAACAATGTTATACGGGGCAATATATCCTGCTTAAGTAAATAAAAACAAAATATCTAAATGTGATTTATGACACTTTCAACTGAATTTAGTAAGTCCGTTCTTTTGCGTATTATTAGCTAGGAGACAACCAGGCGATGTGATAAACTGTTTGGACCCTGTATTAAAGTACACCCTGCAAAGTGAGTTCTTCGCCATTTAAAAGCCAAGTTCATAAACTTACCGTATGACAGTGCGTATTCGGTTTATGGAGATCCAAAATTTGTGAGGAAGCTTGAATCCTGGCTTTTTCTCATAGATACAAGCAAGACTATGTCTGTAAGTAGATGATTGCTGAATTCAATCTTCATTCCCTGTTTCATGTGGATCAAATCCCCGATCAGGCTGTTAATAGCACAGTAAATAGCGAAAGCTATCTCTTTGCAGATGATTTAATTCCGTCTGAATGGTTAGCTAAGGTCAAGTATTATTTTTCTGTACACCCTTAAACAGAGCGGCCGGGTAGCTCGGGCGATAGAGCGTCTTATTGCGGCCCGGACGACCGGGGTTCGATACCCGACGAAGCCAAGGACCTTTCCTCGAAGATTAAGTAATGGTTTACGAATGTATAAAATACTAAAACGACGTAATTATATGTGTGGGTGGAGACTTTCCCGGCGTATCGATGCAACAAAATCCTCTCAGGTGTCCAGCCGGATAGTGGTGTAAAAACACGACGTTTCGACAGCTGACTCTGCTGTCTTCATCAGGTTTCTTGTGGTAGAGACAGTCAGCTGAGGACAACCACAAGATACCTGATGAAGACAGCAGAGTCAGCTGTCGAAACGTCGTGTTTTTACACCACTATCCGGCTGGACACCCGAGAGGATTTTGTTGTGACCTAATTATTTCTTAAACCGTTTTAGAAACAGAATGGTAGAACTTATATTTGTATATTTATTTCATATTTCTTAATTCCTATGAAATACGCAATTAAATTTTCCAAGACTCAGTAGTAAAGTATACTGTGAGTCTGAGGAAAAAAGAGTGTGCACAATTTCGAATGCAAAACGATTACCTCTAACGTTATGTGATTTTAATCGAATTGGAAAATATTAAGGAAAGGGTGGATTACCTTTCTGAATAAATACAAACAGAATGAAGGAAAGGACAATAGAAACATACAAAAGCTGAGTAACTGGTGAAATACAGAAGTCAAACATGTTTTCCTATTGCGTGTTTATTTAAATGCGCTTTTTCGGCCTCGTTGGTTTCATTGGAAACATAATTCACAGAATAATATTTATTTGCTCCTGCCGTGTTTTTCCTCACTGAACTTCAATAACAAGGCTAATTTCAGCAGTGCGATGATTGATCGTTACGGTGTTTATGCGAGTGTGCACGAAAATAAGCAAAAAAATGTTGTACACACCAGAGCTATTAAACTGATGTTTAACAGCAAAGATCGGAGGGTCAGTGTTTGTTGTGTCCTCTTGTGTAATTAGTTGCGCTAAGTAAACCTGTGGGGACGCTCGGGGTAAACTGTAGAGTACTGTGTAAACCCCGCAGGAAATGAGTAAGTGACATAATCAAGCGCACTGTGTTTGATCAAAGTTTCTTGTCATAAGCTACAGCACAGAGACAGTTTCACTGTGTACCCAATTTCAAGAGATGGTAGTGAAAACCTTATCGCTTCCTTCTGGTAAATAGTTCAGTGACGAGAAATGTTTACGAACACCTGAGTATCTAATGGGATGTGTGAAAACATTATAAACAAATAAAGGCATTGGCTGGCAAAAAAGTGAAGGAACCGGAAGGGAAAGAGGTACTGAAATGAAATTTCACGGGTTGAGAGAGTATGTGATGTTATTTCAGTGATTTCGGAGTCAAGTCAAATTTATCCAAAGAATTTGTCAGTATGTGCCCATTTGTCAGTGTGAAGTTGCACCCTCCGGATTGGATGCATGCTCTGATTCGGTGTGGTAGGTGTCAAAAAGCCCCTGTATACTCTCCTGAAGCAAACTGGCCCGCAACAGTTGTAACTGGTCTTTGGTATCCTGGATACTGGCACTGGGACGGAGTTGACGTTCGAGCTGGTCCCACACATTTTCTATCGAGGATATATCTGAGGATCTTGTTGGCCACGCAGACAGTTCATAGATAAATGTGCCGTGTATGGACGAGTATTGTGCTTATTGAAAAATAACACAACGATACTGTCGTATGAGAGGTTGCACATCTGGACTCAATATGACCGTGACGTACCATCGTGCCATCAGAGTTCCCTCAATCACTACCAGCCACGACCTGAAGTCATACGCGAAGGCTCCTCTCACCATAACGCCAGCAGTATCACCGCTGTGCCTGTGCAAAACGTTGGAATAGTGGGATCTCTCCTTTGGTCACCGCCATACTCGCTGACGATGGTCATCCATGGTAGTGCAGAACAGCGATTGGCTGAGTTGCTGATGGATGCCGTCGCATTGTGTTCAGCGATGAAGGCCACGTCTTGGGGAATAGCACTAGAGTGTTTTCCTTGTATTTCCCAGTAATGGAAGAGTATTTAAATTTTTTTGAGTATGTAGAAGCTTTTATGTAATTAATGTAGTAGGTTGTGTGATTTGTGAAATATGAAGGAATGCAGATTGTGAAGCCCAGTGCTGGCCCGTTCCTGCCTACTCTTCCGAAAAAGACCAGAGACCAGAGGCTGCAAAGCTTAACATCTCCATCTTACGGAAGAATCATCAACAGAGTTCTACGTTCTCAGTCCATATGAACTGCTCACAAGTTTGGCGTTTCACCGGTGCTTTGGTGCACAATCTGGAGATTAATAATTGTGGATCAACACCTCTCCTACCCCGTCAGTTAAGTACCCACTGCTGATGAAAATTTATTCCCCCGCCACGATTCAAACCAGTTAAACTCGCGTCAGGAACCATCGTGGTGCTATAACTCCCTGGGCCAACGGGGTGGAACCAATATACATATACATATACATACCCCTTGGTATTTCCTTAGTGACAATACGTGTCATCTTTACAACCATTTAAGCGTTCCTACTTAAGATTGTAAATAAAGGAACAATCGGTAATGTACAAATAAAAATATAAATTTTTCACATTATTAATAACATGTACATCAGTAACACATAATGTCCCACCCCATAAGAACGAAATGTGTCTGATCGCAAACGCTTCAATACCAAACAGTTTTTACGGCATTGCTTTAGTTTAAATCAAACACGAAAGACATTCAACGAGCCATAGATCCCACTACTAAAGCTTTTTTAAGTTGGTAGCTAAGGTGAATGTCCTAAAAATAACAGTTTCGGAGAGTCATCAAGGTTAAAAGCGAATTTTTCCTTCTCTGCGGTTCAGTTTGCTGTGTAGGGACCGAATATTGTCGCTAATTGTAAGTAATTTCCCTTCAGTCATAATCTGCTTTCTGCTGGCTGTTTTTCTCTTCCAAACTCGCCGCCGAGTTAGATTGCGAAATATCGCCATGCCAATACTAGCTTGTCGGTGATTTACCACCCCCAGCCCCGTGCTGTTATTTCGCCATCCCCTTCCTTCCATTTCTTTCGCTCGCGCTGCTGATGACCTCGACATGGGGCGCCCTAAATTTCCCCGCCATTACTTTCCATTTTTGCCTTTTTCTGCAGTCCTGAGCGCTTTCTCACTTCCCGCAGCCATTCATCCTGCTCCATCGATCCATCTGCAACAAACTTCTCTTGCCTCGGTGTTGCGCTCTCCTTCGTTGTCCGCTTATCTGCACCTCTATACCGACAGACATTCGTACACCTCTCGTAACGACGTAGTTTAGCTCGTTTTGACATACAGGTATCAGTTTTGTCTTTACTTTGAGAAAATGATCTTTATTCCTTTATAGAAATCCTTTACGTGGCTAAAGCAGCAAAATATTATATCAAATAAATTCACTGTCTCTTTATTTGATGATGAGGATATATTAATGGTGCAAATATTCACATTTAGGATAATGAACTCAGCCAAAATGTTAAGAAAAATATTTTCGCAAGAGAGGAGACCAGAAATCGCATCACTTATTTATTATTATTGCTTATATCAAAAACGCCGATTAGTACCGAGCTTCGAGGATGAGCGCTTACACTCTGGCCTTGCATTCTGGAGACCGCAGATTTGAACTTCCGTTCGGCCATCCAGATTTTGATTTTCCATTGTTTCTTGAAATTACTCCAAGCGACCATGGTTCCTTCAAATTACCATTGCCAAACACCTTCCACTCCTCTGCCCAAAGTCCTTTCTTAGCTCTAATGGTTCTAAAAATCTGTTTATTTTGATCAATAATAACTGGAATTTTGAAAGAGGGATATCTTAAACGCATCAACATTCCCCCCCCCCCCCCCACGTTATCCCTGCCCGCGGCACTGCATATATCCTGCTGTATGGATCACAATGTAATTTATCTCATTTGGTATAATTGTAGACTTCATCAGCTCTAGATCATGAAGACACTCCAATAACCGAGGGATGACGTGATGAGGTTAGAGACTACAATTTTTATCGCAAGTGCTTAAAAATTTGTGTCATGTGTGCATCGTTTCATTTCTCTTCCTATTAATCCCTCAAAAATATAATTTAAATATTTTAGTGGTTTCAAGTGTGCTCTATCAGGTAATATTTTATGCTGGCACTGATTCCATTCTGCTAGTTTGTGGTACATGGAAATAAAACTATGACCATGTTCACAAGATGGCAATCGATTTCAGGCATAAACGTGTGGTAAAATTTTCTTTTGTAGAAATGGGAGTCAGGGATTGGAATAAGTTTCCAAGGCAAGTTGTGAATAAGTTACTAAAATGCTGAAGGAATTCAAAATTAAAATTCGTAGAAGGCAAAATTTGGCTGGTACAAAAAAGAGGCAAATGTGTTGTACGGGAAATGCCACCGGAGCTAGCGTTGCATAGCAATTAAATCTGATGTGCCATGCTGCGCCAAGATGGTTTAATTATCACGTGTTTCAGGGAGCAAATACTATACTGCAGTGCTGCTGATGTGGAAAGTAATCCGACTGCCAACAACTTTAAACTAGTTGTATTTCGGTGAAAAATGACTTTGAAATCTTCGACTGCTAGAATTAAACTGCTTTTGGTAATTAATGGGGTTAGTTTGCCTATTTTCAGCAGGATAATCTTCTGTGCCCCCCAAAAAATGGCAGTGCCAAAAATTGTGTTTGTGAAAACTGAAACACCTCGAAAAAAAGGCGGGCAGGATATGTAGAGCAGGTTTCGATATGAGAATGCTCAGAATCAAGAGTGGGAACCTACATCTGCGCTCTGCAATAGTAATATTATGGGAGAGTTTCTAGCAGCCACCCTGTGTTGCTTCGTGTACAGTTACAGAAAATCACAGGCATGAAATCCGGAGCGGTTTAACTTACGTTTCATATTTTAAAAGTCGATGGCAAAACAGATATTATTAGAATTTATAAAAACGCGTAAAATCAAACACGACGATTCGTTACCTTCTCAATTTACATTTGCTATACTGTGATTATAAACCGCATAATTTTTAACATTGAATCAGTTCTGTAGTTCAATATGGCAAGAGGATGACAGCTTCCTGTTAACGTAAAATTCTGATAATTCTGATTGGCTTCTATAGTCACTTTAACTTCTAGTAGAGTACCACTAATAAAAGAAAATATTTAGATTCAATATTATTCAGTAGAGGTATTTTAGTTTACACTTGTTTAATAGTAACTTTAGAAATAACTTTTAATTTATTCCGATTATTTTAAATTTTAATGGCTTCAACTATATATTCCCTTCTCCCATTTGTCCCAAGCTCGAGTTAAACAAAGTGCAATGTTTGACGAAGCAACACAGTTGATTCTTTGGTTGAGGCTGAAGAGTTTGGTCTTAAACATAACGGGAGTTAGTTGAGGTACTCGTGAAATAAAAAATCAATATTAATTGAGAAGTGAAGCAAATAAGCAACATAATGTTTTCGGAGAAACAGCAACTAATCTATAATGTCAGAAGTACATAGCATGAAGCGCTATCAGAAAAAATTACCATCAACCCACTCCAAGATAATACACACACTATTGTTACTCTCCTAAGTAACTGCCTAAAGTCTTCAAGCAGTTATTCAGTACGTACAGTATTTGACGGCGACAAAAAAGGAAAAAAAAAAGAGAGAGAGAATGTAAGACACAGGCTACGATAGTTTATTTAGTTGAAATTTTCATCAAGTATTACCATTTTACGAACTATACGCACAGTTTTAGTAATTTAATAAGAATTCACTTTTGCTGAAATGTTAACTGCAGATAATGTTTTGAAAGTCGAGTGAGTGGCACTGCTTTTTGTACACAGCTAATGCTTTTCCAGGTAGAAACAATGTTCCGACATTTTGGAAACACCAAAGTAGGATAAACAAGAGAATTTCCCACATAATATGTTCTCCTCCGCGCATATCTACCTAGATATGTGAGCAATGGGTTCCCAGGGTTAAATCCTCATCCGGCCATCCATATTTCGTTTTTCCATGGTTCCCGAAATTATTCTTAGCGAAAGTAGGAATGATTCCAATGAAAGTCTATGGCAGAATTTCGTCCAGTTCCCAACGCTAATGAACTCGACGTCAATCAGGCGTAAAGCTCGAAAAAAAGGGGTGTGTTCCAGAGTAAAACTGTAAACTGCCGCGTCTGGTGACCAGATAACGTATGATACTTTTAGTATTCTGGCTAAAGCTAAGCCTGAACCTGGAAACTGTTAAAATCGCAGGTATTTGTATCTCGAGGTGTTACAAGCATCATTACTGGTCTTCATCGTAACTATACAATGCAGATAGGAATCTAAACTACTGTGCCATGAATACTGTAATATTTGGCGTCAGAACAAAAGCAAATGAGTTACCAGATGTGTTTTTAGCTCGTCTCTTACGTTATATTTCACTTTGTCCATAGCTAAAAGAATAATTATGTGTTCAATATTCATGACATTCTGCAGAGAGTTGATCAACCGAAGTTATACTTTCTGCTGAATCTTCAGAATTTCAGCAGTTCTGAAACAAATTACTGTGATAATTTTTTCGGATTCTAAGTTTTGTTGATGCGATAATGCTTCTGCTCTGGTGTCAGTTTCCTAGCACATCTGCAGTTGCTGAGTTTGGTAATTTTTATTGTTTCACTGGTTCAGCAACAGCAGTTCCCTCCAGTAATTTTTTTACCATCCTCGTACAAACGAAAAATTTTCCCTTTCCCTTCTCTCTAAAATCACAGGCTAATTTGTATTAATTGTTATCTCTTCCTTTCTATATAGTAATCGCAATTTCCATCCAAGCCTGGAAGTTCATGTATACACACCCAACAATTAAACTGTTGATATAGCCTCCTTAATGTTCAGTTCTGAGAAAGGTTTTTCATTTTAATTTCATGTCAAATTTCAGTTTTAGGAGATAAAAAAAAGTGATTTGATCTGTTCTTAAACGATATTAGAGCACATTTTAATATAGGCTATATTTATTACAACTTTATGAATAATAGCCATTATTACCCCAATTTTCCGTTGTTCACAAACTGGAAAGTGGGCTATTATGTCTCAGTACAAACTGTAATAATTAAACTATCTGTAAAAATAGGCTGTTTACATCAAACTATCAATTTCATTTTCTTCAATAGCAGGATCATTACTGACGTTCTACCGCTTCTATATATTTATGGCTTCATAAATAAACTGAGACCGCATATTAAGTATAACCAGGTATGTAATTAATATCTGGGTGTGGGAAGTGCTCGCTGAATATTTGATAGCATTACCTCTTCGATTGGCTAGTCGACAAACAAGTAAAAACTGGGGCAGGGCTTACACATTTACAGGACACAAACAGTCAACTACACGATGTAAAAAGAATCATGTTTTTTTTTGTTTTTTTTTTAATGGCATTTGGCAACGGAGGCTATACAGCCAGAGCTCTGTGTAATTATTATAGCTTTTACTGTATAAGTCGTCATCTAGTATATATATTGTATTTTTCCAATGTATGGACACCACAGGACGGACAGGACATTCACACAGACACACAACACTTAAACATCCATGCCCACGGCCGGATTCGAAGCGGCGGCCTTCGGCACGCGGAGCTAGCACTCTAGCCCCTACGCTACCGAGGCCGGCAAAAATCATGTTATAAATCATTGGATGAAATACTTTAATTCATCGACGTCCGACACGAGAATTTAATTCTTTCCCTAAAGAAGACGGAAGATCTAATCACTAGCAAATATAATGCCCAATTAGTTTGGTAAAAGCAAGTATGATACATGAAATAATTCACAAATGAATTCAATTTAACATTCTTCTTAGAATGTTGCTTTAACTTCCTTGGTCACAAGGTCAGTCACAATGGTTTCGATCCAAAGTAATAAATTCGTATAGTACTGAAACTAATTGCGCTCCAATGGTATTAAATTAAGTTAAATTATATGCTTTTTTGCATTTCGACCATGCTGTGAAATTGAAGAGTACCCTGCTTAACACTGTCTTTCAGCAATGATTCTCTGTCGAAGTTTCTTGTGACCTTTAGCCATTTAAAAAAACTCGTAGTAACTGAAACATGCAGGAGACGGTACTTTAACATTCCAGCTACTCACTCCTGAAATTATTGTATTCTCGAGAAGCGAGTTAACATTTCAATAATAACTTAGGTCCAACAGAAACTATTGAAATTAATAAGAAATTTTGTGAACACTATGTTTGTTTCTTAAAATATGGTAGTTTAACCAGTAAAATAGTGCAGTTTCTGCTGAAAAATAATATAGAGTGCTGGTAATGTGGCAAAAGATTCATTTTTTCATAAGATATAGTATTAATCCCCGAAAATCAGTAAAACTGTTGTCACCAGAACTGCAGTTTAAGCTGTCAAACTGTAGACCAAGAGAGCTTTTCATACTAGATGAGCCAAAGTATTCACTATGTACTCCGTATTCGTATTATAGCCTCATCAAGTAACTTGGAATGAAACATGAACCCTCTATTTCAGCTAGGCGTTACTGAGTGCAAGTGACAGTTTTAGCGGTATGTTCTGGCAACTGTGTTTATTGATTTAACAGACAAGTGCTCCAGATACCTCTGGAATACCACTGGAATTAATTAAACGTTACCGAATTGTTGTAGTTACGCCATGATAATTGTGCATGTCACCTGCACTCCCGATTGCTGACTGCATTGACGCGGTGCACCGCACCAGTTGGCTGAATAAGCGTACTGAGCTGCAATGTGACAGGAGCGAAAATCTATAATTACGAGTGCGTGTCACTGAACCCTGGCCTGCATGATTTACTGGGAATGCTAGGGTGAAGCTCATCAACGAATGCGCTAAGTAACCAATAACGCGCAAAACCAGCAATTTAGTCTGTGTGATGTTCGTCTCAATGAAATCCTTTAGCAGTATTACAGGGGTTCAGAATTGTCAAACGTGTTGTTACAAGGCAAATCCCCTGCTGTTAACATCACGGTGTATTCATATATCCTGGTCTGCTACTAATGACATTGAACTTCATAGGTCGAGGTTGTTTCTGTAAAGCGTTATCCTGCACTTCACGGACTCGAACTGTTAATGTTAATCATCATTATCATCCGTCTGCAAGGATTAATCTACTGCACCTTGCTCCGGTACCAATTTACAAATGTAACGGTTATTTCCATCTTCTTTTATTTAATTTAATTTAATTGCAATGGAGCATATACTCCGGTGGCAATTTCCCTACACACCCATCTTCCCCCTATCCTGCACCCACCTACATTTTCCCTCTACAAATTTTAACTTTAAATTTTTTTAACATTTTCGGCATGGTATTCATTATTTCCCTTGGTAACTCATTCCAATCCTTGACACCCTTACCTAAAAAAGAAAATCTTCCCACACCTTTGTGCCTGAAATATAGCGCCAGCTTGTGGTCATGGTCATCTTTTCCCTTCCATGCACTACTTTTCATACCTACTCCAATGTATTTCCATGCCTCATCGCCAGTATACGCCGTGTACACACACTCCCATGACCCTCCTCATCCACCTCGTGTCTTGCAACGAATCCCAATCCAGCTCCTTTATCATATCTGTAACTGGTTGCATTCTGCGATAATTTCCAGAAACAAATCTATCTGCCCTTTTTTGCACCCTGCCCAATTCATGTACCTGATACGCAAAATGTGGGTCCCATACTACACTTCCATATTCGGGCAATGGTCTGACCAAAGTTTTGTAACCCAATTCCCTTACTTCTCTTGCGCATCCCCTCATCAGTCTCCCCAACAAGTGTAGTTATCGGCGGGATCTCTTTCCTTTGTTTAGGTATCCTACTGTTATCCATTCTGCAAACAAGTTGCTACCAATGCCAATGGCTTCTGTATTCCTCAACCTTGTCAATTAACTTGAACTTAAGTTTCTTTTTTCTTTTTCTAACTGCACGACTCGTTGACGTTGAGGTTATTACAGACAGAAGGGACTGAGGGCAAGGAACGGGAAAATTTCGGCCATGGCCTTTGGAAGGAAGCATCCCTGCATTTTCCTGGAGTGATTTGGTGAAATCATAGAAAAATATGGATTCGAACCCGTGTCCTCCTGAATACGAGGGCGGAGAGTTTCCACTTGTCCACCACGCTTGGTCTAAAATTCTCTGCGAATATTTTCATCCAGCAAAGTGTATGATGGCACAAATCTTAAGAATCTTACCTGTTAATCTCACCGTCTTGTAATCCTGATCTGGGTTTTCTATTGGTTTTCCCGGATCACTCCCGACGAATGCTGGGATGGTTCCTCACAATAGCCCATGGGCGCCTCCTGCCATATCCCGTATATCCCTCCCAGACTACTACCCTTTCAGATAGGTGCAATGCACCCTCCGGCACACACTTTTAGAGAATCGTGGAGTAATAATAATAGTAATAGTAATAGATGCATTAAGTGTCCAACGCTCTGAGCGATACAATAACATTTGCACCGCCAGTACTTAATACAATTTGAGACAGGACTCTTTCCCAATGCTAATTATTTGAAGTAAAATTATTTTATTCATGCATAAAGCTTCGAATCTGAAGAGTTCTTACAAATTACCGTTTAGAAACGGGGTTCAACTAATCTTTAAATCAAGACGGTTGAGTTTAAAAATTTGAACTGAAATTATTTCACTGAATATCCTTTAATATTCAATTGTACAGTAATAATTTTTCTATTGCTTAACGTTTCAGTACGAAACAAATCAACTTATAGATTTACATATTTTTAGGATTTAAGTGAGCAGAAATACGTGACGATAACATTTACACTAAGAGGTGTACTGTTAAATAATCACTGAGCTACGCTATGCAGAAGTATAGAATTTTATTTGAACATCTGTCGTTTAATCAAATTATACCGCAAGTAACATTTTACAGAGACTTGAACTGCCATCCTAAAAAATATTGAAGATTATTTATGTGTCAATTTCGTAAGTGTAAGTTTTATGATTTGCTCTTTTATCACGACGATAAACCTCATAATATATAAACGTCCAAGATACCTAATACTAAGAACAAAAGTATTCCTCCCGACTGATCTCATAAATATTCAGAACGTGAGTGGTGAAAATTCGTTTAACAACTGTATACGATTGTTAAAGATTCTTATGAGAACATTCAGTAGGCTACATTCTCTAGTCATCAGATCTAGTACGAAAGCTGGGAGATGAAGGAGGAAGTCAATAAGCGATGGACGGTAGTTTGAGAGACAATGGTGCACGCTGAACTGAATCAGTTGCCGCATCTGATCAACTGTAGATGGTGGGTGCAAATATTGTAAAATAAGTCGATGAAGCATATTCCATTTATTTTAGATCCTACTGATATCTGGCAAACGTTCCAATCTCGGAAGTATTGGGATATGTGCCCATGTCAAGAAGGCTTGTAAGTAGCAACACTGAGGTATACGAACGCTCATAAAGGCATAGCACGTTGCACACATATAGGAAGAAAGTGTTCATCATACACACTAGCGCTGTACCGGTGGTGTTGAAAACAACTTCCCTGAAAACTGCCCTCCACGGTTCCCCGCAATCATTCCAGTTAAATGCGGGGATGTCTCATTAGAAACGCCATAGACCTATTTCTCCTCCTGCTTTGCTCTTAATTCTCTCCCGGTTCTAATAACTTCGATGTCGACGAACCGTTAAGTCACAAAGAAAAAACAAAACTCCCAATGTTGTCCTCGACGTTGACGAACTAAAATTCGGATGTCACTGTTCTCTATCCAGAAGCTTGATTATCCGGAGGAAACGTTCTGCTGCTACTCGGCTTCCTAGTTTTGCCTCAAACGACACCACAGGATTTTTACGCGGCGGCGTTGGTTGGTGGAAGCCTCCCGCTGGAAACCGATGACTCGCCGCTCGCATGGACACCAGTTTATCTGCAGCAGGGCCGATTCCTGAACGAGAGTTACAGCAGAGGATATATGAGGTCCAGACCAGCTTGAAGGCTGTCCTCCGCTCAGACGTGATCACAACATTATCTTGCCCTTTGCTCCAATTTCTTTAATTGTTTCGAGGGCCAATTTGTTTCTACAACAGAAGGCCTTGAGCCTTGTTTGCAAAAGTGTAACACTCCTTTTTTTTATTTAGCATTTGATGCTACATGACATCTGCAAAAAAATCAACAACAATTACACTATAATTGTGAAACAACTTTCCTGAAAAATAAAGGTACATATATACATACATATTTGATCGTACACAGACCGCAGCTGGCCGGTGATGAGGCCACTACGACAGGATCGCCAGCCATAACCACTATAACACGACATCGAGGCGCTCCAACCATGCCACCACCTCCGGTGTAGCCAAATAAAAAGTTTTCTATCGATCCAGAAAAAACACGTAGTGTGCGACATAGTTTGTGAAATCAGACTGCAGTCACAGTACGGAGGATATTCCCAGTCGCAAATAGTCCATATGAGAGGGAAATATTAAATTCAGCAGTCCTCCATAGAACGCAAATCTGAAACATTTAAATTGATTATTTCTGGTAAACACCTTAATTTCACTTTGCTTTTGCTGTAGAATTATTACCTCACTAACGCATTTATGATTCTTCACAGAAAATGCTTTACGTCATTCAAACTTGACTGTAGTACTAATCAACGGTTCCTTTCCTCACACTAGTTCTAACACTTGAAATGAATTCTAATGTAAGAGTGTCAGTAGCGATGAATTTCAATGTGCAGAGTAAAAGTTTAACTGTTTTGAAACCGGCACAGTGCGGCGGAGCATTAGCGACCGAGCTTTGGAGAAATAATTATTAAAAGTGGCCAGATGATTAACACTTATTCGGAAATAGTAATTAGATTTATTGGAGGACTCCGCGTTCCGAGTTGCTGCTATTTTGCGTTGGAAAACAAGCCAAGTTTTGCGGACGTCTGTTAGTACGTGATGTAAGCGGAGTGATTGTATAGAGCTAAGCCTATTACATCTATACAGAGCAGCATTAGAAACAGTGGTGGAAATCGTTTTTATCGTATCAGGCTACAACAGGTTAGCGCAGAATCCGCCTGGTTTACTGATCACTACAAGAGTCGATTTGCAGCTACGAGTGACAAGATTTGCTGGGAACAGAAGTAATGATTGGAGGACATTCTTTACTGATTCGTCTTCAGGTACACTACAACTACGCATCATCACTCCGTGTCTATAGTGTGAGACCTGAGTGATAAATTTTGATGCAGTCAGATGATCGGCGAATCATAGGGATTGGGTCCGCTAACCATTCACCAGAGCAGGGGTGGCTTGACTCTGTCCGCAAGCAGTGGCCGATATACAACGGTAAACAGTCCTTCGGGATGAAAGTTTTTTTCCAAAAATGCTCCAGCCAGTTATGAACTGTGAGAATAATCCATTGCTCCTTCTGTGAATTGTAAATTAACTTGAATCATTTTTAACGTAAAACCAATTTTTTATGTCGAATAAATAATTTAAATTCATAATTAATAAATTCGAATGACTTCCAAACCCATTTTCATTGAACTTCGTGTGATTTGCTTCCAAATTATGAATCATAATAACTTCAAATTTCATTTCACTTTGCTCCGTATCGACGAAAGGTCGAGAATATATTGCACACCCACAAACATAACACTCTGACGCTCTACACGAGGTTCATTGCAAATGTTTCCGTGCGTTTTAATTCCCTTACTTGATGCAGAACACTTCATATTTCACCTATTGTAAAATTAGGTCTCGTCGCCAATGCATACATACCCACAAACCAGTATTTCGAGTGACTCCCAACATGTCTCCGCTTAATCATCACGTACCGGTACTAATTTTGGTGTATGGTAATTTTCGCAAACAACTTCAGCTTGTAATCCTGTCTTTGATACAGTTAACCTTTAATAACTTTAGTGTTTCCCATACCATCCCGCCATACTAACGGAAGCGCCTAACTTACTTTTATAATCCAGTTTTCTTACTTCTTTGTTACATACCTTTATCACCGTCTTTACAACTCTGTCCTTTGTATCCCATTATGTTTACCGGGGGTAGGACGATATTTTTTCGTTTTACGCATATTAATCATCTTAAAATCCCTTTCTTTTCATATCTAATTATATATTTTTAAACATTTATCCTGTACTATTCCCGGGTAGGTCCTCACAATATCAACTCCTCTTACCACCTCTCATTCATGTCTATTATGATACTTCATTTACCACGCTCTCTGCTTATTTCCCCTTTTTAAAAATTTTGGGCCCAATAAGGCACGGTGTGTTTTACGAAAGTCATTTCAACCTTTATTCAGTCATTTCATATGGCTGACTATATAAAATGTCTAGGAATGATCCAATGTTACACTAGTAACTTGGCCTCCCTTGTTAAATAAGTTGAAATATCTTGCAAGTTGCTCAGCAATTTTGATTCACATATTATATAGTTAAAAACAATTATAAAACCATTCTGATGATTTAACACTTCTTTATTTCTTTGTATTCATTCCTGAAATGGCTAGATATCAAGTACTCCACCAACTTTCCGACCACTGAATTCAAACAAGATGAACTGTAACTTTGAACAGTGTAAATTTTCTTTCCTTTATACTGCTATAACATATTTGCAGTACCCAGATTTTTAACTAGCCTCCAAACTCAAGAAAAATAAAACACAGCAATGTTGTATTCAAAAATATTTCAGGCTCCCGGTTGTTTCTATGCACATAAAAACCTCCTGTTCTGATATTTCTCCCAATATTGTGAAATAATACCAGTAGAGCTCAAGTTGTACTCCATAGGTCTACAATAATTTTGAGAAAAAGTAATATTAACAGAACGTGATTGCAACAGTGGTAATTACTGGTTACATGTTGTCCTCATTGAATTCTGTGCACTGACTGAACATGATATTCAACCGGTCCGATCTAAATTTGTTACCCGCATCTTTTTCATTATTTTCTTTTTCGTTACCTGTTTATCGACGTCAGGATACAATGGAGGCAATCTTTTCAGAGCTCTGTAGCCTTCAATGATTCAGTTGCTTACACAATAGTGAAGCACTATGCAGCACAGCTGCTAAAATGCTTCATAGGGGAGGTATATACACACTGCTATGGGCTACGGCATATTCATTTTCCTTACATAGACGGCAGTTCTTGAATTGCGTGTATGTTGTTCCAAAGTCAAATATTCCGGAAGCTTATGGAAATGACAAAAAAATAACCGCAACGAAGCAAACGTAGCTAAATGAATGGAAATTGAATGAATAGCTATTGTGTTTTCTGTTCGTACTTAATTATACCAAATGTACTCTTATGATTACAGTCTGCATGATAATAAGGGAATGTCTTTATTCAATCAGCTTGTATAATATTCAGTGAGGATCCAAGCTCAGGTAATGAACTCATAAATGATTTTTCACTGTTAGGTTGTTATTATTATTATTATTACTCCGCGATTCACTAAAAGTGTGTGGCGGAGGGTGCATTGCACCTATCGAAGAGGGTTATGGTTTGGAAGGGTTATAAGGGATATGGCAGGAGGCGCCCATGGGCTATTGTGAGGAACCATCCCCGCATTCGCGTGGAGTGATCCGGGAAAACCATGGAAAACCCAGATCTTCTTCGCTTTCGGCAGACAAATGTGTGCTACCATCTATCAAGCAACCGAAACGTGTTCACTCTTGTTCGATTTGTCAGCAGTTCGAAAAACTGTTTATTTTCTGATAAAATACCAATGATCAGCCAGAATTTAAGAGAAAACCACTGAAACTAATAAGGATGGAGATGCAAATCGCTGCAGTTTATTATGCCATTTCCTTCATGGCGCCAGTGTTCCTCTTCTTCACCTGATGAATATATCTGGATTGTATATATGTATCTTAGGTTATAAATACCCGGTTTCATTAGTTTTGCTAAATGTAATTATACGGAATGCGTTTCTCAAACTACTACATACTATTTTCACTCTTCAATAAGAGTAACAGAAGTGTAATATTTACGGTAAGTAGTTTTGTGCTTAGTATCGATAGTAAAGGGTTTTCAAGATACCGATCGCCGAAGTTTGTTACTGAATAACAATGGACAATTCGAAAGTAAATAATAAAATTTTGCGCTATGTCTCTTACCGGCAGTAATTGAGATATCGGAAGTCAAAAATCAGTTACATTTATAAATCCTTGTGCCTTTGGTGACGTTTTAAATCTGGTCCAGTGCGTGTTTCAGTATTCTTGCAGTTCACACTGAAGTTGTATTATGAATTTAACTGTTATAATTTATGCTACACGTTGTAACAGCCCTAATACCTGAATTTTGAATAGCATTGTACTGTATGAAGTATTTGTAGTGAGCTAAAGTTTGCTTGAAAGTGATTTGATATGTTTATTTTGTAAATTCTTGTAAATCAGTGTATATAGACTTTGTTTTAGGTAAGAAAATTATTTAAAGTCCATTTAATATGTTTAAGAACCGAATGGTGCAAGAGAATTTCTTAAAAGTGTGTAATTCCGTGTATTACTGTAAGTTACGATGTCGGCAGGACAATTTTCTACCGTTTGAAAGGATTTCTGTAAATAATTATGTGTTTAAGTATCTATAATTACCATTTCTGATCATTTTTTAATGTTGTTAATTAATTTTGTATTAATTCCGATTGTTTTTAATATGTTAGATTGTTTGAGTGATTGTTAATGATCGAGAAATATCGGGCGGATGCCTTTGAAGAATTCTCGTAATTTCGATAAAGACTATATAAACAGATCGCCTGGACAGAGACATTCATTCAGCATTCAGTTAGTAAGTCAGTTTATTAGTTGGCAGTATTCAGTGTTACAGAGAGTTTCATCCAGTTGAGTTACAAAGATTTTATTTGCAACGACTCAGAAGTGCATCTTTGGATTGTAACTATGCTTGTGAATATCGCTGACTTGTTTGGATCAAAATAAAACAGACATCTTCAAGCATAACCTGTTTGGTGGATTTTTAAATTAATTAATGCAGTTCTTAAACCACCATAAGAACCCTAACATGGCGACTGTTGACAGGACGAGAAGTTCTTAAACATCTGTGGGATGTTTATCTTCTAAAAAGAATCTGCGGAAAATTGCGACGAATTATCGGCGATAAGCGAACATAACCTGCGAGAAAATTTCGACCGGCTACGACACGTAGAGGTTATACAGGCGACACGGATTTGACGGCAAGCGGATCTTCTTCGGCCTAAGGCGGAGATTGTCCATCTGGAATCGGCTGTAATCTTCCGACGACGAGTGGATTTTCTTCGGCCTCAAAATCGTCTTCCTACAGTGAATTGTGAAAAGTGTGGTTAAGTGATTGAAGTCAGTGTGGTGTTTAATGGTTAAATAAGTGCTTCTAAGTGAAATTTAATGTGATACAAAATTGAGGAAGAACTGTAAGTACTGCATTGAATATTCAAGTGATTTCTTTTGCATGTGATTTTGTGGCAGATTAGCAAAATTTCGATCAAATTTTCTTTTAAAATCGATTTCATAACTAATTGAATATGGCAGATAGTCAAAATCTACAAACATTTCTAGAGTCTTTTGTAGCCAGTTTTAATGCAAAATTTACGGAACTTGATGGCAAATTTGATAGTAAGTTTTCCGACATTGATGGCAAATTTGATAGCAAGTTTTCCAAATTGGATAACAAATTTTCTGAATTTAGAAATGAGTTAAAAAGTGATAATGATAACAAATTTTCAGAATTTAAAAATGAGTTAAATCTTGAAAGCAAATTTTCTGAAATTAATGATAAGTTTTCTCAACTGCAACAAAACAATGATAAAACATTCTCTGATATGACTCAATGTTTTGATGTTAAAATCGCAGAGCAATTTCAGGGTTTTAGCTCTCAATTCAAGGAGGATATTAACAATTTAGATTCTAAATTGGGGAAGGTAGTAACAGAATGTAAGGAGAAATTTGAAAAGGTTACAAAATTTTGTGAACAGAATAAGGCTGAATGTGTAAATTTGATTTATAAAGAAGTCAGTCAAAATTGTGATAAGATGAGGAAGGAATATGTTGCTTTATTCCAAGCTAATGATGTTAAAGCTACTGAGTTAAGACAGGAAGTGGTTGGTTTAGGGAAAAATATTAATACATTGGTAAACCATCAGGAACAACTTACCCAGGGATTGGAGACAACCCAATGTAACGTTAATCAGTTAGAAAAAAGGGTTACTGGGTTACAGGTTCAGTTAAGTCAGATTCCCTTAACAGGTAGTCCAGTTATCAGTGCTGATATTAAGGAAGAATTTGAATTCAATGATGATAGTGGGAGGCTTCACCCTATTGAATTTATAGATAATTTTGAAAGATCAGACTATTTTAATTTGTTACCCGACAATAAGAAAATTGCAATTGTGGGTAAACATCTAAAGTCTTATGCTAGGACATGGGGTGATAGACAAGCTAGGGAAGTGACTGACTACAAGCTGTTTAAAGAAAACTTTTTGAAACATTTTTGGTCGACAAGCAGGCAGATTCAGGAAAAGAGGGAGTTAATGATTGGTAGGCCCTATAAACCTGGTAGGGAAACTCAACATGATTTTTTTCATAAATGTTGGATCCGTTGTAAGTACTTAGACAATCCTTATGGAGAGGAGGAATTCATTGATTTGATAGGGGCTAGGCTACCTCAGCAAACAAGAAATTTAATTGCCAATTTGGATGTAGTAAATGTGGATAGAGTTTCTGAATTGTTGAGACGCTTGGATGCCCAGGAGTCATTCAATGAACAACATTACCACCATCAACACCATAGGAGGGGCAGCAGGAGTCCCCCTAGAAGGGGTAATGGGTCAAGGGATGGTAGATCGAGGGGAAGGGATCGTGATAATTATGCAAGAAGGAATGATAATGGGGAAGTGAGAGAACAGAACCCTCAATCTGAAAGGGAAAGGCAGCATGGGGGGCAGACAAACTAAAGACCACCCCTGTGATGGGCTCCGCAGTGGTGGACAAGAATGTGGGTCCAGGTACCAACTGCTATAGCGTTAATACCATTTTTATGAATAATCCCCGAGAAGATTTATTGGAAGAGGTGGAGGTAGCAGCAAGTGAATTTCAGGATAAGGTTATGATAGATGTAATTAATGATGTTGATGATGTAAAGGTTGATAATAAGATAAAGCGGGAAGGGGACCACCATAGTACCTTATCACTAGAATCAGTGTGCGAAAGTAATAATTTTCATGTAGAAGATTTTCGAAATGGTCACAGCTTAATTACAAAAAGGGGCGCAGAATTTATACTACAGTGTGGCATACTACAGTGTGGCTATCTGAAACTTGTAAGATCCAGAATGGCATAGTTGGGACCATGTGGGCTTGTATAGGTGGTAATGTAGTTTGTAGAAGTGCTGAAATTGAGGAGTTTCTCAGATATCCTGAAGATGAAGGTGATACAGTGGTGTGGATAGGAGACCCAGATGAGGAGGAGAATTGTAAGTCAAAGTATTTGTCTTCTGAAGAGAGAGAGGTTGAAAAGACTTATGTACCAATCCCTAAGTTGGAAATATGTCCTAAGTTTGACCTAGCTGATACGTTATTTAGCTCTTTATTTGGTGTAGATGATGACAGTGAAGAAATGGGTGGGAGTAAGGATTTATCTGAACCAGTTTCTTATCTGGAAAATTGTACAGAATGTGACTTAGATGACACTATGTTTTGTACCCTCTTTGATGTGGAAGCTGATAGTGAAGTAGTAGTTGCTGAGAAAAATAATTATTTGGTGGATGAAGTCAGTAAGCCAGATGTTAAAACAGTTTTAGGTACTGATTTAGATAATTTGGTATGTTTAAGTAGTAATCAGATGATGAAGAGTGGGGTTGGGAGTAATGATGGACTAAACTGCAGTAGTGAGAATAATAAATTTGTATTACCAGTTGAGTCAACAGCATTGCTTTTAAGTGACAATCAATTTGCTAAAACAGAACCATTGTATGTCTCAGCTGTTGCGTGGTTGTACCAAAGTCTGTTGTCTGAGATGATTGGAAGTTTGTGTTTCTGTATGTATATAGTGAAGCTTTGTGTGAATAGAAATGTAATATTAGATGTGTATACAAAAGTTGAAGAAAATTGGAAGGTTAGGAAAAAGTAACTTACATGGTTTTGGGTTTCCAGAGAAATCTCGGAACCCACTTATGGAATCAATTTGAATGCATGGTTTGGGGAGGGGTCAACAACCTGTAAATATCTAATTTTGTAAATAAGTTTGTCAATTGATGCATGTAAATAGTTTGTGTGAGTACTTAAGTTCAGATGCAGATGTAATAATACTGAATGTTTAAGATGTAAGTATTTCACTGTATAAAGCAATTTGTGTAGAAACTTTAGGTATTTTCATGATGTTGTGACTTTCTACATTGTGGTGACAAATTATCAGCTGTAAAATGTAAACAGACTGTTGTCATTGATAAGCAGACATCTAGTGTGTAATTTGGAGTGAAAATAATTGTAACTTAAGGTGATGGCATTGAACGTTTGTTGTGTAAAAACAGTAAATGATAAAAATGATTGGATCTGAGAAAAGACAATTATTGTAAACAATAATCAGTGTCGTGGACTGTGTGCAGATGTTGTATGAAGAATTGTATTTGTTCATTGTAAAGTCATTATGGTTGATTGATTGTAATCTGTTCGTGTCTGCCTTATGTGTACATTCAACCTGCTTAGATTCGTGACGGATTCAATCAATTTTATCTGTGTAAAATTAAGTGAATCCTGGGGAGGGGTTGTAACAGCCCTAATACCTGAATTTTGAATAGCATTGTACTGTATGAAGTATTTGTAGTGAGCTAAAGTTTGCTTGAAAGTGATTTGATATGTTTATTTTGTAAATTCTTGTAAATCAGTGTATATAGACTTTGTTTTAGGTAAGAAAATTATTTAAAGTCCATTTAATATGTTTAAGAACCGAATGGTGCAAGAGAATTTCTTAAAAGTTTGTAATTCCATGTATTAATGTAAGTTACGATGTCTACAGGACAATTTTCTAACGTTTGAAAGGATTTGTGTAAATAATTTTGTGTTTATGTATCTATAATTACCATTTCTGATCATTTTTTAATGTTGTTAATTAATTTTGTATTAATTCCGATAAAGACTATATAAACAGATCGCCTGGACAGAGACATTCATTCAGCATTCAGTTAGTAAGTCAGTTTATTAGTAAGGTTGGCAGTATTCAGTGTTACAGAGAGTTTCATCCAGTTGAGTTACAAAGATTTTATTTGCAACGACTCAGAAGTGCATCTTTGGATTGTAACTATGCTTGTGAATATCGCTGACTTGTTTGGATCAAAATAAAACAGACATCTTCAAGCATAACCTGTTTGGTGGATTTTTAAATTAAGTAATGCAGTTCTTAAACCACCATAAGAACCCTAACAACGTACTTAGAATCCTGAAATAGACAATGTTGTCATTAGCAAAAATGTATTTAGCATCTTTTGATTTTGAAGCGATAATATCGGTTTAGATTGTGGTTAGGTCGAAATGCAGCCTGGACCAGAATGGGAAGCTCTATCATTACCATGGCGCCACAATCTGATAATGTATTCATATAGAACTCGACGAAACAAATCGAAATAAAGAATAAAAAAATTGATATCTCGAATGTCAAAAATAGGTATAGTTCCTTGTGCTTTTGGTGCATTTTCTTCTGGTTCAGGCTGTATTTCAACCTGACAACAACCACTAGGAATAAAATAAAACACCTATAGTGCATTTCCAACGTGTAGATACAGCGGTTTTGGTGAATTTTTTTTTTTTTTCTCTTTCAGGTCTCACTGGATCTCACTCTAACTTCCTCACTTTTGAGATACAATATCTCGAGAACTAAGCGAGATATCAAAAAAAAATATATATTCTTTATTTTCGATTTGTCTCGATAATTTACATACAAATTCATCATCAAATTTGACTATGGTGTAATTTTTCTTCTGGTCGAGGCCACATTTCAACCTAACCACGTCAGTTTTGAGATACGATATCTCGAGAATTAAGCGAGATAACAAAAAAATTATTCTTTACTTTTAATTTGTCTTGTCGAGTCACATAAAAATCCATCATCAAATTGCGGCGTTCCGTGTGGCTTTAGCGAAATGTTTTTGGTCCAGGTCGTATTTTAACATAAACACTTCATTTTGAGATACGATTAAGAAAATTGGCTCTAAATTTTGGTAGATGCATAGAAGCAGTACCGGATTAACCACGTAGCAGGAGGTACCAAATGGTACGGGCCTCACTCCTTCTGCGGGCAAAAATCTAGGGCCTCTTCTTCACATTTGCTACGGGCCCCGCGCTGTCTTAATCCGGCCCTGCATAGAAGTTGCAACTTGCAAGCAAGAAATGTATGTTATTACCCACGACATAAGAATATATACATATGGTATTACGAAAAGTTGTCATCATTTTCAGGATCGTTGTTGATGTAAATGCTAACATGGGCGGTAAAGATATTTTTATCAATGGCTTTCTACTGTGGTGTCTAAACTATCGTGGACGGTAACTTTCGTGTTGCCTTATGTCGAAGGTACATTTGTTTTTGCTTTAATAAGCACTTTTTTTCCCTCAGGAAAGACACCAAGACACCGGGCGTGCGAAGTGGCGGGTAAATGCTAGTCTTAAAATAAGGCACTACAACTCGATCGTGAAACCAGAATTTCCTATATGCTAGTGAATGCCTAGTGTTGTACTATAGATTAGATCAACTGGAATTACAAGAAAGAAGAATCATGAGAAAAATGTTGGGTCCAGTTAAAACAACAGAACTATGGAAATTAAGAAGTAATAAGGAAATATAACAGAACATAGAAAATATAACAAAATCACAAAGGAAAAGAAGATTATTGTTTTTTGGACATATCTACAGAATGAATGATAACAGACTAAAGAAGAAGGTAATCAATTACCTTTGCGTGAAAAAAAATAAACAACCAGCTCGATTCAAGAGGTTGGAAAGAAACAAGATGAGAGAAGAAGAAATTATGAAAAAAGATATATTTAGAAAAAACGCAATAAATTTGGAAGGATTCCAAGGCAGAGAAATCTGCTCGGATGTGGTCTGAGGAGAGAATGAAGAAACATACTGAAATGACGAAGCAATATTGGATTAAAAAAAAAAAAAAAAAAAAAAAAAAACAAGGGATAGAGAATTGAAATTGGAACGTGGTCCGAGCAGGCCTTTTCGGAAAGAAGAAGAAAAGAAATGAGAATACAAAAAAAGTTTCTACCCCAGCGTTAGGTGTGTCAATGTTTACAACTCGTCAATTAGAAGACTATTTTAAGACCTTTTTTGGCTGGTGGCTGGAAATAAAACTGGAATAGAGATGTTTGTTTTGAACCATTTATTTACGCAGGCTATCAGAAAATCAGTATTACCTGAGAAATTGAAACATGTTCCCAGTACGGGTTATATGACATGTTCAAACGGCAAATAGTAAAACCACTAAAATCTCTTTTCTAACTTGTGAGCAAAATAAGCAAAACTTTTGCTTTGAGGTTTCGTTGTCGTATGTTAAAATAATTTCATTTGGAACTTTCTAAACCAAAGTTCATTGCATTTTACGCTCGATGTGGTCATGTCAGATATCTGTTTGATCATTAGAGTGCGGAAGGCTTGAGTAGAATTTGATATGTTGTTAAGATTTCTGGATAATTGTATAGGAGTAAAATGTTTCAAGCAAGGGTCCCAGTTGATAGACATCGTCCTTTATGAACATAATAGAGTTGGAGAAGGACTCAAATTAAATCTATAATTTAAAAATAAAAAAGTAACATGAGCCACATAATGCGTATTATCTATTAATTAATATATAAAAATGAATGTTTGTTTGTTTGTTGATTTTTTGGTTTGTTGGTTTGTTCGTCTTTTATGCGTTCCTATACCGTTCATCCGATTACGATGAAACTTTGGTGAGTTATTGTGTGGGCTTCTGCGATGATTTTTGACCATTTTTTTAAAACCATCTGCCCCCCATACACCCCTCATTTTTTTACAAATATTTGATACACGAACCCACAGTTTTATCCAGTATCGATGGAACTTCGCACCCATTAACTTTAAAAATTCCTTTGCAAATTTCCTGCACTTTCCACCTTTACCCCCACTCCCTAAGCTTTCGACAACGTTCTTCATACAAACACGTAGTTTTTATCCTATTTTGATGGAACTCTGTATATGAGCACATTAAAACGAATAGAAAAATGCTGTCTGCATTTGGTTTACGAATCCTACTCGTAACTCCTTTCCTCCTTTAACCACCCTTAATTTATGCCATCGCTGTTCCTACATACCCATAGCTTTTATTCGATTTTTATAGTAATTAACATACATGTACTGGAAATCAGATGCGTCTGTTAGTTCAGTGGTTAAGGCGCTAACTTCTAAGAGTCTATGTCTGAGATCGAAGGTTCAGTTCCCAGTGGGATCAGAAATTTTTATGAGCTGGATTTTAACTTATGAACAACGCCGGACCTTCCGTGGCTGAGATTCCAAGTCATATATAGTAATAAGAGCGGTCTGTATTTCACTGGTAAACGAACTTACTTTCAAAGTTCCAAGGTTTAGATCATGGAGGAAGCTGAAACTTTTAAGCGTGGAGTTTGATCACGTGAGGTACTCCAGATCCGTGGTTTGGATTCCACGTTGTACTGTAGGACCACAGGAAAATATCTTTCCGTCCTACCTGTGACAAAATAGCTTGCTAGTCCTTCGGGATAATTCAGCCAACCTTCGGGATGTGGAATAAGTTAGAATATATAATTTTTTTTAACAAACAGAAAAATTTTGTCTATATTTGTTTTGCATTAAAAAACCACTCTTCTCCTTACCCCACCCCGTCTCCTAATTTTTGCCAACGTTTTTTATACAAACCCACAGATTTTAAGCCAATGTTGATAGCACTAACAACATATAAGCTTCAAAAAGTGGTCAATAGCTAGATAGTTAACGCAATTACTTACGGAAGTTTCTTTCTCAGGCCGCGGTATGAAATCAAGGGAAAGGCAGGAATTTTTAGGAATTGCATTTTATCATGTTCCGTTGTTCAGATTCCACATTAAACTCTAGGTCCCAGAGATAAGGAACTGGCGGTACTTCCTGTCTCTGGCACAATGGGTCAGTGCACCTCCTTGCGGAGGATTCAATCAACCATCAGGTTGTGAACTAAGTTAGTATCTTTACTTTAAAGCAAAGAGAAAAAATACTGCCTACGTTTGGCTTAAAAAAAAACTAATCCCTCTCCTCCTTTACGCCAGCCCTCTATTTTTGTTCATATTAACCTATAGTTCTTATCTGGCTTTGATAGTATTTAGCTCACCAACACTTAAAAGACATAGATGTCTGGTAGCTTAGTGGTTTAGACTCTTAAGTTCAAAAGTTTAATGGTCCGGTGCCTGGTCAAATACGAAAGGAAACAGAAATTTTTAAGAGCTTTATATGATAAATAGCTTAGTATGTCCACTTTGGATTGTGGACTAGCTTAGTTTTTTTTACTTTAAAACAAATAAAAATATACTGTCTACATTTGGTTTGCAAAATCCAACCCTTCTTCTCCTTCACCCCCATTATTTTTTCAAATGTTCTTTATATAAACCCACTGTTTGTATCCGATTTCGATTCAAATTTGTACACGTTTACTTTAGAAAGGTGAAAAAAATATTTCCTACATTTGGTTTACAAAAACTGACCACTCTCCCCTAAGAAAATTTTACACTTGGAACTATTCAGTCTTTTTGCAAATATCTCGAAAGTGGTAGGGAAAATAACCAAAGGGGATAGTGATATGAATGATATTCTGAGAGCCTCTAACATTTCCTGTCGAAGGGCGTTGGACTGATTCCCACTGGACAGTTGCTGACCAACAAATTTACTTGAAAATAAAAAATCTACATTTTTTATCAGATACTGAAGGAACATTGCACACAAATGTTTCAAAATAAATTAAAACGGATGTTTACATTTAGTTTATAAAATTGCACTCGCTCTTCCCTCTTAATTTTCTGGTTTTCTGGTTTTTGTATCTGCCAATCTGGATGATGATGGAGGATTTTTACTACAATCTGATCAAAAGAAATAAAACATTAGAACTTTCGTATCCAGCAGCCGAGATACGTTATAGATAATATTTTTCCCTTTATTTTAATGTAAAAAAAACTAACTTAGTCCACAACCGGAAGATTGGTTAGACCCTGTCGAAGGGGACATACTAAGCAACTGATCGTATCAGATTCTTAAAAATTCCTGCTTCCACCGGAATTTGAACCTGGGACCAGACCAATAAACGTTTGAAATAAAGAGCTTTAACCACTTAGCTATCGTGGGTAAACCTAGGTGTGCTAAGTACTATAAAAACTGAACAAAAACCATGGATCTGTTTTTGCACAAAACGAAAGACCAAAAATATTGTATATCACAAAGCACTAGAAAACTTTTTCAATATTAATTTAATTCATAAAAATCAATGTCTTGCTTTATTTTGAACACGTAAATGTGTCTGTTTTTTAGATGCGTACCGACTAAGAAAGAAAAGGAGGCATTGCAACCGGGCAAAGCTAGTTGTTTATAATGAAACACTGGCACCATTTTCCTCGTAACCTAGGGAAAAAATATATTTTGCTGTTAATGTTTTAAGAGTTAGAGGTTACTTCAAAACAATAAAAGACTGTAAACAGCTGCTGAGTGATGTAGATAGGATAATTAGTTGGGTGAATCAACATGAGAAGAAGATAAATGCAAAGAAGAGCCATCTTATTAGTACACAGATAAAAAGCTAAAGGTTGATTATGATTATAAAGTGGGGAAGGAGCTACCTATTGAAGACTTGATATGTAAATACCTTGGCATGACATTTGATAGCAAACTTAACTGGGCAGAACACATTGGACAGGTAGTGGGGAAAGGGTTCAAAAACCTTCACCTATTGGAAAGAGTGATGAGGAGATGCACTAGAGAAGTAAGGGAATGGGGTACAAAACTTTGGTCAGTGCACTGCTGGAATATGGTAGTGTTGTTTGGGACCCCCATTTTGGGTATGAAATACAGGAGTTGGAGGGGTGCAGAGGAGGGCTGACAGATTCGTCTTTGGAATTTACCGCAAAACATAATCGGTGATTAATATGATAAAGGAGCTGGAGTGGGATTCATTGGAGGATAGAAGGAGGGTAAAGAGAGTCACGGGAGAGTACAAGGCCTATACTGGGGATGAAGCATGGAAAGATATTGGTGGGAAAATCGAGAGAGGTGCTTGGAAGGATATGACCACAAGCTAGCACTTGATTTCAGGCATAAGGATATGGGAAAATTTTCTTTTGTAGGAAAGGTTGTAAGAGACTTGAATAAGTTGCCAAAAGAAGTGATGAATAATTTACCAGAAACACTAAAAGAATTTAAAGTATAGGTAAATTAGAAGAAGGCAAAAGTAGGTTGGAAGAGGAAAGGGGAAAGACGGGTGACCAACGGAGCGGGCACTCCATCGCAATTTCATCAGTTATTATTTTTATTATTTTTACTGTTCAATTCGAACAAATTTACAGTGGTCTTTGAAAGTGTAGCTACATTTATATATGCTTCTGTCTGATATACATACAAGAATGTTGTCAAAGTCTTGTAAATATTTCTGACTCTTTCACCTGATTCTTTGTAAGAAATTTTATAAAACACGTAGTTGCTTGGATGCAGTCCAAATAGTCTCCCATTTATCCAACAAATAACAGCTCACGCTGTATGCTTGGCGACTGACGGTCACATACTTTAGTATTTGTTCCCGACCATCGTGAAATGTCCCAAATTCTGTAGTTGTTTCTTTTCTTAGCCGTTAAATTATTATGATTAGAATTTAAATTTTAACTCTATTTTATTTCACAATATAAATACAAGGGAAAAAGAACTGCATGATAAGGTTAACATATATCACAAATCAACAGGAAAAATATTTCCAAAAAGATATGAATTGATATGTACAGAATTATTCTTGTCGTCATGCTGTAGAAATTCATATGGTAATTTAAGACACAGAAATTGGTGAAGTATTCGCTACATCGACTTTTATAATAATAGCACTCCATGTTCTCCTTCGAAATATACTCGAAGGAAATTGACCACAAAATATTGCTAATAACATTATTTAAAGACTTATTTACTGTGTAATCAAATTTCTAAGTGTTCTGTATTAACAACGATGTTTTTCTTTTGTTTTCGTCGCCTATGTGCTATTGAAAATGAATATAACTTGAAGCTCGCTGACTGATTTGTTTACTGTTGTTAGGTCATCTAAATAATCTGCAATTAGCCCCTGTATTAAGGCAATTATTATTGCAGTGAGAATTAATTTCTTTTCCTGCACATCCCCATTCAGACTAAATATTCGTATTTCACACTGATTTAGTAGATAAAATGATAAAAATGCTGCGAGTAGAGTGGGAACTGAAATAATGCAATAAACATTGTAATTTAATGAGGTGAAAAATACGGTAAAATGCTGAGCACCATCGAACATAATTGCGTTCGGACCATTCATTATCCATTTTCCATTATCATAATAGATTACGGTAACTGCTCTTAACCGTGAACACTAAGAGAGAAATTTTTCTGGAATTAATTCTTTTATTTTAGGTTATGGAGTATTCGCTTCTGCATTCATTAGTCAATTTACTTATTGATTATTACGTAAGTTTTCCAGAACTAATGTTATTTGGAATACTTTTTTTTTGGTTACATGTTTATTATCCGATCAGCATATTTAGCTTTACAGGATAAAGTTGTCTTTTACAAATCATAGCATTCTTATTGACATGGTTGAGGGCAGCCCATTAGGGCCCCTCAGTAACTACATAACAGTGATACAGTAAATATTTTGCGACAGTAGTGAAAACAGTATTAAAATAGTAATAAGAACAGTTATTAGTATTAAATATATATAACAATTATCAGTATGAAAATAGTAAAGAAAAAAATACAGTTTTAATTAAATTGATTTAAGATAATTACACTTTTGTTCATGAAATTACATATAGTTTATTAATTTTCAGCGCTGAGGATAATCTTGTTTCACAACCAATTTTTTATAAAGGTGAATAACACGCCAATGCAATTGAATTTTGTTTGGTGTCGTACGCGTTTCGCTCTATATCAAGAGCATCATCAGCGACATCTGTTTGGTATTTATTCATTTATTTAGTTACATTTGGTTTACAACACAATATATAAAGTTGAGGTGAAATTGAATTTACTTACATGTTACTTTTTACTTTTTTCTCATGATCAGGGTTTGCTTCTCTGTATATGTTTTCAATAATTTGCTGAAGGTTTGAAGCACTACACTGAACTGATCACATTTCATATTAACACTATTATTTACAATTCTCAAAACATGAAACAGTAAACACCACGCCATGTTTTTCACAGGTCCATAGAGTGTGTGTTTGTTTATATTTCTGGTTTCATTGTGGTTAGAGGTCCTTGGTTTTATTGACTGCTTTGTGTTATCTTTGATGGTAGGCGGGGATTTGAAATGGTTGTCTGGTTGTCTTTTTGTGAATATTTATTTCTTTTTTAATATGGCATATAATGTTTGGTTAGTCAAGTTTGTATAATCATTTATGAGCTGCTTTCCTTCAACTAGTGCTTTTTTGATGTAATAATTTTCCTGAAATGTTAATGCCTGTGGTTTGTTATTGTTTATAGTGAGTATTTGCATGTCTCTGTGGATATCTGTCGGTTGGTGATTGTGTTCTAGAAGGTGTTCTGCAAATGTGGAGTGGTTAGTGTATTTCAGTGCTCTTAGGTGTTCTTTGTATCTTGTTTCGAATTTCACAACATATGGTTTACTGGTTCATTTCGTCTTCAAAGTCACTGTTCGATAGATAAATGTCTTGAGGGAGGCGTTTTTTTAGTCTAGTTTGACCCGTTCTTTTTCCTAGCTCATAAAACGGTGCACCAGGTACTGAATTCATTCATTTAAAAAAAATTAGTTTGTTGCCTAATGAATTCATTAATACAAACTAAAATTAAATCAGATCTAGAACTTTAAAACATTACTATTTATGTAAGAGTCATATAGAATATTCAAAATATTGTTTGCACGCTTTAACATACTCGTATCTTCGAAAATAGAAATTTTTACATAGTTACAATACAATCTCTGCTGCTGTAATTGGGTAAAAGAATATAACTATACACTAGTTGTACCATGAGATTTTGAGGGTCACTATGATTTATATAAAGATTTGATCCAAACGGAGAAGTAGCAGAATGGAGTTTCATATCAGCTCGAGGAGCACAGCAGCGAATTTGTCGTGATATTTATTACTATGTTCAATGAGTTATGTTTTTACAGCGATATTATATTACCTGTTCATCACAGAATAACAAGAAACCCTACGATTCCAACAAGGAAGAAGTTCACACTTCAAAAGTGCGAAGGGCTCATCTAGTAAATAACCATTGGCACATGTACTTTCATATAATGTTACCTTGCTCTTGTGAGAATAGTTAGTGCATTTACGGTTTATGAGGGGCAATGTCTGGAAAGTCTACTTGCAACAATCATTTAAGGAAATTCTTAGCACTAATTGCTGTGCAGTTAGTCCACTAGTAACGTATGTTGGTTCTGTTATCGTCCTAATTGCCGTAGCACTGAAGCTCACAATCTGACAAACTTTTTTCCCGATAACGTATGCAATTTAGTTGTGGTTCCGGAACACAGTTTACAATTGCAGAATAGTTGTTCAGTACTAGCAAAACAGAGCGGCTTGATGGCTCACAGTTACGTAACTTCGTTGCGTTTTTCTATACAGTAAAAATGTGGTAAAGGCGTGTGACTGGAGATTGAAACGTCCTCGGTTGACATACCTGTTTTGGCGGGAAATCCCTTAACCCGACCATCACCTCTGGTACATCCTACTGCATAATGTGAAGTACGCTTCCGTGGTTCGGATTCCACGTTAAACTGTAGATCCTCTCTAGGTCTAGGAATACTAGGGTCTTTTTTTATTTATTGAATTCGGCTGCTGAGGCCATGACACGTCCAGTGTATTATTTTCTCTAGTTAATTGTTGCTACTGAGTTTCGACACCACTGGACGGACACGACATTAACACACACAACACTTAAACACCCATACCATCGGCTGGACTCGAACCGGTGCGGCGACGCCAGTCCTCGATGTCATAAAACCGTATTTTTAAGCCAATGGCTGGGAACATTCAAGAATTTGCCTGCTGCTTACAGAAAATCATAACGAAAGTTACGGCGATATACAGAAAATTATTAAGAAGAAAACCTCTATCAATCCATCTCTCAGTAAATGGCCTAATAGTAACTGGCAGCCGTTTAGGATTTACATGTAATGGAAATAAAAAATAGTTTGCCAACGCTTGCTTCAATGTGGAAAGGATTAGCTCAAATGCCTTCTGCAATCTCAGAAGATGGGGACCCCGACAATTAGGCTTTACTCTATCATCATTTAGTGTATTTTTATTAATTACTCTGTTCAAAAATAAAATATGCCTACAACTTACCCTGGCCAATGATATTTGTCCATTCTTATCATCATTACTGACTTCAGACTGACGTGAACAAGTTTCTCGAAATTCGATTATTCTAACTTGACAACAAGTGATTTTCAAAATTAAAAGAAAAAATGGGTTATTATTTTCCTTATTTTGCACCCAAGTTGAGGAAAAGGAAGGACACAAACTAGCATTATGGATTGCGAACTATCCACCCTCGGCAAAGGTTAAACATAAAAATTGACTTAAATTTATTTCATATCATTCAGATATGCATTTCCAAACAGCTGATACAGAACCAATCATTTTTCGTTACATACCTGAAATACAAGCACTTCCACTGTGGCAAGCAAGGGCCACGTTTGATGTGAGGCATGGAGAAACGTTTCAGCTGGACGATAGACGAACAGTCCAGTGAGAGTAGAGCGATGTAACGGGGAATAGGATCCAGTCCTCCATCAGGCTGGAGCGGAAGAACACGTGGCTGGTGCTGGCTCCGGCGCCCATTAATCTGGATGCCGTGGGCGAGCCGCCAAGAGAAAGGTGCTGAGAGCTAGTGGACAGGCTGCCCTGCCCTGCCTCGCCTCGCCTGATGAACAGTGTCAACCCACACATTACAAGGGTACGGTATTCAATTTGAAATTGATTGAATATCAAAATTTGAGGTAAAAAAATATGCGGAGCTTCGTAAAATAAAAAAATTAAATTCTGCAGATAAATTGAATACGTCATTTCAATCTTTAAACTTTTCTTTTCTATTTTTAATCCCACATTCTTTCCACCGTTCTGTGAATTTGAAATTTCACTTGCATCAGAACTCTGTAATAAGTCGCGTTCCCAAGGCGAGGCAGTGTGCACGTATCGAGGGAGGGCTATTTTTCGGCGAGCGGAAGCCGCGGGCCCGTTCGTCAAGCCACCCGCTGCGCTGTTCACAATAACAATAGGGACACAGCCAACCTACGAACAACAGGGACACGCCACTAGGATATTCTTTGATGCTGTTCCATGGAATGCTGCTCCGAGGCGGAGTGGAGACGAACCACTGTGAGACTGTGTGTGGAAGTGAATGGACGCTGTGGCTGGTCTACCGCCATCCTCTGGCTGTCTGAGGTGCGCATCCCGTCGCCAGCAGTGTCGACAGCAGTGCGCGGACACGGTAAATTGATTCTAACAGTGCGACAGGTTGCAACATACCACGGCCCGAAAAATAACCCTGAGTAGCTAGAGACTTGTTTGGGAGAGCCAACTGAGCAAGCCATCTGCAAAAACTATTCACATGTAAAATTAGATATCTTTTAATTTGTTGAATAAATTCATGTCTTTTGTGACCCGTCTTTCATATTCTTGTAACCCCTGAGACATGTCATGTACGAGGCTCAATATTAATATGTTGATAGAGAAAAGATCAAAGAGTTTTAATTGCTGACGCCATACAGTGTGTCTAACAAGTTTTAAAGTAGAGCCACCACCAAAAAATAATATTACAACTCGGTTCCAACTGTCGGAAGAAAGCGCACTGCGTTTTGTATGTCTTCGATCGCTTCGAAGCGTAAGGCACATATTTTCTTTCACAAAGAGAGTGGTCACAAGATATCATGACTGGAATGTAGAAGGATTACGGACATACCTCAATTGAACTATAGGAAATGCATATATGCCTATTATCGGGCTATTATGTACCAGGTTTGGCAATCTCCGTAGCACAATACTGTATTTCTACCAGGCTTGCTACATTTGACATACAATTCAACACCGCCATGAGAACAGAGTGTGGTGTAATTCGGTCAGTACTTTCCAACATCCCTTCATCACACCTGCGCAGAAAATCGATGCATCTTAGAGAATGAGAAAAAGGTTAAGGATAACACCGTGATTATTTTGTGCCCAATTTAATAGGTTCTGTAGAGGACACGAAGTGTTTAACGCAACATCACGTGATTCGCCCGGAATGGTGAAGGTGCGCTGAGTGAGTGAGCAATCTCTAAATCGCTGACCCTATTTTGATAGACGGTCTATCCAGAAAGCTACCAGGAGTTCCAATCACCCTGCACCAAGTAGGACCAACTACTAGAAAATGGCTTGAATTTCCTAACGTTGTTATTTTATTAACATTGATGTATATTCCTGCTTTGTAATCTTCTGTAAAACAGCATACGATAGTAATAATATTAAAAAGGGAAGCTGTGGAAGTGTTTCCTTCCATAGTTTCTTGTGTTTTGCTGTACCCAGCGAGCACACATTTTTCTGTCAATAAACGTTGGTTTCCAGCGACTAAAATCTGTTCAGTAACGTATTTAATTTAAATTAATTGCGATGGAGCACACACTACAGGGACACCCATCTTCCCCTGTCCTTCACCCACGTACATTTTCCCTCTACAAATTTCCTACCTTTGGTAAATTATGCATCATTTTTCTTGGTAATTTATTCCATACTCTGACACCCTTACCTATAAGAGAGAATCTTCCTACACCCTGTGCCTGAAATCGTGTGCCAGCTTGTGGCCATGTTCATCTTTAACCTTCCATGCATTACTTTTAATTTTTACAGCAACATCTTTGCATGCCTCATCACCAATATACGCCTTGTACACTCCCATGACCCTCTTCACCCTCCTCCTGTCTTACAATGAAACCCACTCTAGCTCTATTATCATATCTGTTACTGTTTGCATTCTGCGGTAATTTTCAGAAACAAATTAGCAGTCCTATTTTGCACCCTCTCCAACCCCTATATTTGATACTCAAAATTTCATCCCTTATTACATTACCATATTCAAGCAATGGTCTGACCAAATATTTGTAGCCCAATTCCTTTACTTCTCTCGTACATCTCCTTATCACTATCTCCAACAAGTACAAAATTTTGACACCTTTTCCTACAACCTGTCCAATGTGTCCTGCCCAGTTAAACCTGTTATCAAACGTAATGCCAAGATATTTACGTTTCAAGTCTTCAACAAGCAATTCTTTCCCTACCTTATAATCATAATCAACCTTTAGTCTTTTTATCTAATAAGCTGACTCTTCATTGCATTTATCTTCATGCCATGTTTATCAACCCAACCAGATATCCAGTCCTGATCACCCTGCAGCTTTTTACAGTCCTATGCCGTTTTGATCCTTTTATATTGCAATATGTCGTCTGCAAACAATATAATTTCTGATAGTAAACTATCAACACACTCACTCATTAGAATAATGAATAGCAATGGTCCCTACCCTGTAGCATTCCCATTTTTACTTCCACTTCCTTTGATACTGCATTTCCTACCCTAACGTTTTGTTTTCTACCTTGCAAAAATTCTTCTACCCAGCAAATCACTTCCTCATCCACTCCGAGAGTTTTTACCTTATTTACTGCCATTTTATGACTTATTCTGTCAAAATCCTTTGAATGATCTAATGCTACACAGTCAGTTTGGTCTCCCTTGACCATTTTATCCGAAATATCTTGCATATATCCCACAAATTGAGATTCGCATGAATATCTTTGCCTAAAGCCATATTGGCTACTTGAAAACCACTTACGCTTTTCACATATATTTCTGATGTGGTTGAATATCTATCTTTTAATCTTTCCATCATTTTCTGTGTGCTGTTGTAAGTTTTGGTGTAATTTAATACGCAGTGGCACGTCTGTATTTTTTAATGATTTCAAAAACACTTCCATATTACACTCAGAGGAGGCAGTTCGCGGGTCACTGCAGATATATGATGCTCTGTTTCCATTTTCGATATGTTTGTCATAACACTATTAGCACCCATGCACACATATGAAACGCACGTTACGTCTCCGGTGATTTGTATCAGCGAGAAAAATCGTTTTAACCAAGAATTCATAACGTTGTGCGTTATAAGAGATAACACTGTCGGTCATTTTGTATCTACTGACTTTTGCCACGTAAAGGAAGTGAGTGACGTAACAATGTATTATTGAAAGTCTCTGGTTCAGATAATTTTCTTGGTTTTATTATATTGATGGCTTTAGTGTACTATAAAGCTGTTGCTCATTAACAATAGCATAACCCTCGCACAATTCGTTCCGTAAACCACTTAAACACGTTCAGCACTTCTTCGCTATGTCTCACGTCTCCATTGTCGTTTCCAGCAGGTATTGACGTTATTTCTCACTTAATAGTGCCCATACCAAACCATGGTTCGCAGTCCACTATATTTACTGAGGAGGAGTCCCTGCTCCCGGTACATTACAACCGAAACTGCTCCGCAACCTCACATAGATTACTAAAGGCAATACAACTGTTCAGGAATAAATTAGCCACGCTACACGGCCAAACACTGCAAAATACCTTTCGTAATATTCGATATCTATATGTAGCTTCTTGACATCAATTTTAGTTATTTAGCATACTTATTTACCACACTGAATGACAGTAATTGCAGTTCAACGACGTCTACATTATGCCAAAATAAACACCAACTACATTGCTTGTTTATATTAATCACACAAAATGACCTGGCAAAAAAAAAAAAAAAAAAAAAAAAAAAAAATCTATGACTTGCAGTGATGATTGGATATGAATACAGGAACGTTACTAGTTTCATGAAAGGCTAACAAAATAGTAATTACTTTAGAGAAAACACTCATACCGAATGTGAATTTCGTATATAAGAAAGGGACGTATTTAGCTGTAGCAGTTGTAAAAAGGGAAAAGCTCTTAATTTCAGTGTGAGAATAGAACTTCGGTAAAGAAAGAACTTTTCTTTAAAATTTGGTCACGCTTGTAGCAGCCATTGATGCAGTCGACGTATTAACCACGTTCTGGGTTAAAAATTTAATTTAAGACAAACTCACTTAAAAAGTAAGTTTCTCGCACATTAAGACTCGAGTTTAAAGTCGAACTACTGAGAATTTTTAGATACGCAAATCGGCAACAGCAACGTACTGTAGATCTGAGAGAAGTCTTCTTCTGGAATCATCAACACAAAAAGTTTCTACAGGATTCAAGAGGGTGGAAACGGACGGTTACCTCTGTCGGCCCTATGCGCTGAAGAGAAAGTTAACCTCAGAATTGACTTTGACTATTGATACCGATAGTGGCAGACATTAGTATAATATGTAGGTTAAACTAATATACATTTTAGATATATGATGTAAAAGATGGTTGATGTTAAATAAAGAAAAGTATTTTGACTGCGCCTGCCTAATATCGTGTAGGGCGCCCGTGAGCACGCAGAAGTAGCGCAACACGACGTGGCATGGACTCTACTAATGTCTGAAGTAGTGATGGAGGGAATTAACATCATTCATCCTGCAGGGCTGTCCATAAATCCGTAAGAGTACGAGGGGGTGGAGATCTCTTCTGAATGGCACGTTGCAAGGCATCCCAGATATGCTCAATAATATTCATATCTGGGGAGTTTGGTGGCCAGCGGAAGTGTTTAAACTCAGAAGAGAGTTCCTGGAGCCACTCTGTAGCAATTTTTGACGTATGGGGTGTCGCATTTTCCTGCTGGAATTTCCCAAATCCGTAGAAATGTACAATGGTCATGATTGGATGCAGGTGATCAGCCATGATGCGTCCGTACGTGTCACCTGTCAGAGTCGTATCTACACGTATTAGGGGTCCCATGTCACATCAAATACACACGCTCCACACCATTACAGAGCCTCCACCAGCTTGAACAGTCCCCTGCTGACATGCAGGTTCCATGAATTCATTAGGTTGTCTCCATACCCGTACAAGTTCATCCGCTCGATACAATTGGAAACGATACTAGTCAGACCAGGCAACATGTTTTCAATCATCAACAGCCCAATGTCGGTGTTGACTTGCCCAGGCGAGGCGTAAAGCTTTGTGTCGTGCACTCAGCAAGTGGCACTCACGAGTGGGCCTTCGGCTTCGAATACCCATGTCGATGATGTTTCGTTTAATGGTCCACACGCTGACACTTGTTGATGGCCTAGCATTGAAATCCGCAGCAATTTGGGGAATGGTTGCAATTCTGTCACGTTGAATGATTCTCTTCAGTCGTCGTTGGTCCCGTTCTTGCAGGATCTTTTTCCGGCCGCAGCAATGTTGGAGATTTTATGTTTTTATCGGATTCCCGATATTCACGGTGCACTCGAAAATTTTGGTACTACGGGAAAATCCCTACCTCATCGCGACCTCGGAGACCCATCTCTCGTGCGCCGACTATAACACCCACGTTTAAACTCACTTAAATCGTGATAACCTGCCATTGTAGCAGCAGTAACCGATCTAACGCCTGAAGCAGACACCAGTTGTCATGTATAAACGTTGCCTACCGCGGCGCCGTACTCTGAATGTTTACATATCTCAGTGTTTGCATACGCATGCTTATACCAGTTTCTTTGGCTCTTCAGTGTATAATTGAAAAATATAGTGAAATTTCTAAAAATGTGTTGATGATAAAATCATTGATGTATAAAAGTTTCTGAAGTATACAGTTAACTGCAGAATAAAATTTGCTTTTCATTTACAAAGTTTAGAATCAAAAAGAAAGTAAATCATTCGTGAGGGATAATTGTAGGTGTTATAGAGTGTTATAACAGGCTGTAATCATTTAGTACGTGATATTAAACATGCATGAGGATTAAGAAATCAGGAACGCCAAGGGAATAATTCAGTGGAGAAAAAAATTTTATTTAATAGGATTTTAAACGATTAAGAGAAGAATGTGGACTTTTACGCACATAGTGGAATATAGGTGTGGCAGAAATGATAATCCTAAGAGCGCTGTAGGTACAAAAATCGAAACACCAAGATAACTCTGTTATCTATACTATTATATATCTGTAAGCAAGCTGCGTTTGTCTCTACTGTAACGGGTATCGCGCAATAAGTCCCGTAGCAATTTGGATGTGATTTTCATGTTTTTAGAGCTAATGGTGCCAGTCAAAATCTGGGAAAATAGCTAATGACTTATATGTACCATGGGAAGGAGCAAACGATTAAAAACCTTTATATTTGAAAAATTGTGGGCTGCCGATCATAGTGGACATCAGATGCGCACTCCTTTCGCAATAATCTCAGAAAACTTTTGATTCAGTTTTAGTTTCTTACTTTTGTTACTCAGTTTTCTGGACCGCAGTGCTTAAAATAAACGGAATACACGAATTAAACATAACAAGTATTGACTTGCATCGCAACAGGTAAGTTAATATGCGAAATGCGTTAGATTACTATGTGATGGTAGACATTTATTATTTCTGGTAGACAATTAACAGTTTCTCATTGGTACAATATGTCTATGTGGTCACTGAACTTTGTACATTATTAAGCCAATAGTTCTTCTTTACATATCATTATGGTTAAGAAAATCAGTTTTTTTTGTTTTTCTCGAAGAAAGATGTATGAAAAACAGCTACTATAAATATCAACAGGTAACAATACGTATTCCCCACAATGACTTGTGCGGAACTTTCCATATTTCTACGTACGTTACTCGATTAATATATACTTTGTGGCTATAAAGTGAAAATATTCGTCAGCAATATCGCCCAAGGAACATGTGTACAAATTTTGGCTGCTGTTCAAACCACGACCAGTAAAATAAACTGTTATTTCTATTAAATAAGTCTCATAACCCAGATTCTTCAATGTTTATCGCCATACGTGCTTAGGGTTAATGACGACAGCAACATGGAACGAGTGAAACTAAAAATCAGTTAATCATCTTAAAACGTTATGCCACACCACGTAAATAACAATAAAACTAAATCCATCATGCCTTATGATATCACAAAGCGAGTCAATTGTCATTCTGGTCCAGGCTGCATTTTAACCTAACCGCAAATCTGGCTATTGATTCTTTTCGTAAATCATAGCTTCTGTCACAACCGCATTAATACATTCACTGTTATCGATTATTGAAACTTTCAAATTACTTACATGCGGGTGAAATAACGACATTAGTAATTTAGTGTCAGTGAAAACGAAGGAAATTAAAAATAATTCGTAACGTGTAAGATTAGTTTTAGTACGTGCTATTTTAAAACAGAAATAGTTGATCGAATCAACATATCCTCAAAACAAAACCAATGTCCAATCAGAAAAAAAGATGCTGTTGCTATTATTAATAAAGAAAACAGCTCTAAATAAATTTACTGGATCACGGTTATCGTAAAATTTTCCGTATCAGAATTTAAAAATAATATTTTTTTTAGCTAAGTTAAATATTAGGGAAATCAGATGTTTGGTTATGTCCATAGCTACACACCAAAGCTTATGCTTAGCTATGTAATCCCAGCCAAAGCTTTCACATAAAATCCCAGCAAAAGTTTATACTTAGTGCTTATAATTTGAGCTGTGTTAACTATTATATATCGTTATAAATTTGTGCCATCACGGTTATCATGCAGTCCTCCATTTTTTGCTAAGTTAAATTAATATAAACAAGTTAATATTTTTCATTACCACCAGAGATACATCATTACCAAAGTTTATACTACATTTCAATCTAACTACTTCAGTTCTGAAATACCGTGAAGGAAAATGGCTCGAAATGTGGGTAGTTGTTTAAAAGCCATTAAGAAAAAAATACATGTACTCATGGATTAGGAATGTATTTAAATGGTATTAAAAAAAAGGGATTCTACGATTACCGTGGCGCCGCAATTTGATGATGGATTCTTATGTAACTCGACGAGAAAAATTGAAAGTAAAGAATAAATTTTTTTGGAATCTCGCTTAATTCTCGAGATATTGTATCTCAAAAGTGAGGAGGTTAGAGTGAATCTATAGGTGTTTTATTTTCTTCCTAGTGGTTGTTAGGTTGAAATACAGCCTGGACCAGAAGAAACGCCACCAAAAGTACAAAGAGCTATACCTATAACTGATTTTTGACATGTTATATCTCGAAAACCAAGTGAGATATATATATAAAAAAAAACTTTATTTTCGATTTGTTTTGCCGAGTTCTATAAGAATCCATCATCAGGTAGTGGCGCCACGGTAGTGATAGTACTATCGCAGACAGTAACTTTCGTTTAGCGTTATATCTAAGGTTCATTTCTTTTTGCTATAACACGCACTTTATATGGAAAGGTATGTCCTCAGGAAATTTCTGACCTGAAGGATTATTGATTCTCGGTACGCCCTTACTGGAATGTTAGTGATAATGTTTCACGTAGCTTTAGTTTCTTATATTTCATATATTATACTGTGTTAAAATATAAGTCCTTCTAAAAAAAAAAAACCTTTTGAACATCAGTATGAAAATCGCATCTAAGGTAATAACTAAAAGAAAGGAATTTTTTTTAAAAAAATAAATCTATATATTTTTCTTCTCTGCATTAATATTTGACACTAAAATAAAAAGAGTAAAACATTTATTTTTTTGGCGGGGGGGGGGGGGGGGGGGGAACGGCCTACATCTGGTACTAACCATTTGAAATTTTGATTAACGTTTTCATTATAATATTCTCTTCACGTTTTGCACTCTCCTTTTTCGGAAAAGTTACCACAAATTAAATTAAAAATGCCAAAATATGAGAGAGACGCCCAGCTATTAGATGGCACTGCAAAATTGATGGAAATCTATTGAAATGTTGATTAAATCCTTTAATGTTATGTTTTTTTTAGCCGTTTATGCCTCTCTCCGTTGTAAAAAGTCGAACAAAATTAACAAATAAAAAATATTTGTCCAAGATGTAGTAGGTCCTATAAAAACGACTGCCATCTTAGAATCGATACAAGCGATCTGCTTCCGTTGTAAACAAATACCCAATGTTTTAGATGGATGCCACAGAACGATTTTTCCAAACATTATTTTTCTTGGTCTAGGCTGAATTTCAACCTAACCACGACCTTTATGAAAAAATGAGACTGTTTAGGTTGATATGATCCCTGTGCCGATAATTTTTGTGTTATTTTTACAGTGCTGGCAACATTACGCAGGTGTGCGTAGTCTCATATTTCCGCATTTTTAATGTAACATGAGGCAATTTTTCCGAAGAAGAAGAGTGTGGAGGCAGAAAGTTCAAATTTCAAAAGGTTAGTACCAGTTTCGGATTGGTGAAGAAAGAGGCAGACTACCCGCATTTCTACACACTTCATTATCTGCGCGTGCAAAGCAGTGGGTAAATGCTAGTTTACGCATAAAGTTATAAACCATGCTCGAAACATAAATGATATCAAATTCAGATAAGTGAGATCAACAATGGCTACTACTCCAAAAAGAGAAAATTTGAAATATCAAACATATGACACATCTATATATATGTCATTATAAATCTGTAAGCAAGTGCGTGTGTCTCATTATTTGAAAGGGAACTGCACAAGAATTACCGCAGCAATTTGGGTGGTGTTTTCGATTTTTTTGAGATAACGGTCACAGTTAACATCTGAAAAGTGTCGATGATCCACTACCACCCAGAATCAGTGAGAACTAACGATTACCTACCATTCGAGAGGACGCAGGTTCAAGTCACCGTCCGACCATGGTTTCCATGGTTTCCTGAAATCACTCTGGGTTTGCTACCTCTAAATCCATGGCTGAATTCCTTTCTTTTTTTGTCCCCAAGCATTTGCCTTAACGATGCCAGAACTTCTCACTTTCGTTGTCGTTTTCTGGTGATCGTGAATGGATCAGTTGTAGTATCATTGCATTGTTCTAGCACGTCCACCACACTTGCAGACTCAATGCTGTCAGACAGAGAATTCCGTGTCTGAACTGCTTGAATTATTGCGCTTACTAAAGCCACTCTCTCATCACTCACAGTTTTCTGTAGGTCCGCCTCCTTTGTTAATCGGTATAGCTGATACCGGTCTCCAATTCAAATCGATTTTCAGTTAACATACAATGATTTAGCTTTCACTTACCTGCGATATAGTTCGTTTTTTTTTTAACTTATAAATTTTACTGTTACTGAACTCCAGCCGAGTTCAAATTGTATTGACCACTTTGATTGAGAAACAAATTTTTAATTATTTATCTCTAGTGAAAATGACTATTGCATTTTGCGCATCCGCAAAGGTGCCATTTTGTGAGTTAACTCTTAGCCGTCTTTTTCCATCCAGCGTGGATCGGAAATACGAGACTGCGCACGATTTGACTATCGCTTTCACCCTATACTTACCCAGCCAAGATCTCCCCGTCTCGCTCGTTTATCTTGTTCTTACAATGTAGGTATATAAGCCATTTCAAATTGAACATAAATCATTCAGTTCAGAATGCCGGAATCGCCTTGCCCCCCACCCCCTATCCCCAATTCAGAAAGTGACGACTACACGATTTATGATATGGTTTGTCTTCTTACATCTGTCTTTTGATGAGTAAAATGCTTCAGAAAAAAATATGAAAACTAATTAAATCACAGATTTTACCAATAGTTATTTTCGTAGTTATTCAAAGTTTATTTCAAATGTTTGGATCAAATGAGATAAACGCAAAATACCGTTTCGTCCTGAAGACAGCTGTTCCATTTTTAAATAGTATTTTTTGTTTAAATGTCAAAATATTAACTCAGTACATATTTCTCATCTTTTGGAGGAACATGATTCCAGTAATTCTTGTACCCTGCTCCTCTGATTTTGCGCGACGTTCCACATTGAGTTCTTTATCACTGTTCATTTTGTTTTTAATCGGTAGCAAGTCAATTCCTGAAATAGTCTTTTATGCCTACAATATATTTAGAAATATCAGACACATTAACAAGACGAAATATTAGAAAATACTCCTACTGTTTATGACCGGGCATATTTATTTCCTACTTCCCTTTGCGTATTTTATTTTTGTGATTAGTGCTGCACGATATTTTGTGCGCCCATACGTCGAGTGAACTGGGGCACTGTCTAACCCTTTCTGTACCTCAATATCTTCGTTTTTATTTAACCACATAACTCAGATTTTCATACATCATCTTAAAAAACACAGCAACTTTTTTTTTCTTAATTTGGATGTTATTGATCTGCAAATTTTACTGATTTTGTCGTTCACTCACAGACTGACTGACGATCATCATACAAAGTTTTACCCTCAGATATAAGAACCGTCTTACACTGGAACATTTCCACATATCTACCCCTTATCTGTCACAATCCTGAGATCGTTTTCTAAAATAAATATATATAAATCTCATACGCCAGTTTTCGGGTTTTTAAGGCCTTAGATTAAATGTCAGTAAAAATTATGACATCCATAATTGTCAATTCCGCAGGAACTTTTTTATTATTTAAACCACGATCCATAACACCAAGAAAAACCATTCTGTTTCAGGAAGTGAATACACACTGCAAACTGTAGAGTTGGTTCAGGCGTGATCACATAACTTTTAGCAATTAAACAAACAAAGGTCTTCTCCTGTTCTTACAAGAATTGTTACTGCGAAATTTAGTTTCTCAGAAACACAGTAACAAAATGGATTTAATTGGACGTATCTCCATTAACATCCTATTTGTCTTACATATATTCTGAAATTATTTTTTCGTAAATTTATCAACCTATGTTATTTATATTGAATGCGAGAATAACCATAATTCTTACATAGTCTCCGAAGCTGCGCAGCACTAAATATGTTGAGGACTTGAAAACTACAAAAACTATTATCATTCTATCACACTGAATTTTGGTGCATTCAGTAGTTTATGAAAGCTCTTATACGTGTTTTAGGTTAATAGAATTTTCTTCTCCAAAAATTAAGGAGTTCAGATAATCGAAAATATTACTCAACAATCTTTATGCATATTTCCATTGGATTTCAATGTATCATTGCTGTTTCAGGGCGAATAAAATTAATCTAGTAATAACAGCACAATTCAGAAAAATTACTAAACCACGTACTTGCTAGACATATCGTGCATAACACAAGAACTATTGTTTTGATGTGAAATCACCATCAAACACATGAAGTAAATTTAATTTTGAAAGTTATCATAATGGTTAGTGATATGTAATTAACAGGGACCTTGCGACCACATTATTAAGCCAGTGCAGCCATCTTGTCAGTTACCTTCGCCTACGGGAGTACCAGCAAGTCCAATGTACTTATATGTTCCGGCAATCAGAACTCTAGTAGTATGACGACAAAAATTGTGGTAAACAGAGGATATTTCACCACACTGTTTACAGCACCGTCTTATTTTTTTCCCCTAAAAGGAAACAAACTCAGTGAGATACGTTTAGAAATATGCTGCCGATGGCTACCACCTAACTATTGTGAAGTTCTATTTAATCGTTCTACCATTCACATCGATAAGAAATTCGTCTTTACTTTATTTCAAGCATGTTATTTTCTCGTTATATTGGTTTGAGGGACGGAGAGTTTTGTTTTGGGGTGTAGTCATCTTGTATCTACTTTCTGCTAATATACAGTATATTTATTTTGCTGTCATCAATCTTTCGACTGGTTTGATGCAAACTTGCACCCCTTCCTATCTTGTACTAACGTCTTTATCATTACATAACCTTAATTATCTGGTTCATATATTCTAATATCTGTCTTCCTCTACAGTTCTTACCTTCGACTGTTCCCTCCACTAACAAATTAACCAATCCAGCATGTCTCAAAATATGAGCTACCAGCCTGTCTCTTCTTTCTGTAAGCTTCTTCCACAAACTTCTTTCCTCGCGAATTCTGCTAATAACAAACCATAAATTCTGTATTTTACATTTATTAATTAAATCCTATTCCATTTTTACAGCTCTGATTATAAATGATTAAAACACTTGCAATACCATACGTTCAGAATTCACACAAAATCTTCTGTTTCGAGCAAGTTATTTTACGCTGATTGTTAGATTTGTGATCACATTCTGTGTGGTTAGTGTAGTATTGTAGGTGTTGTGTTGACAGAGAACGAGCAACCACAGTTAAAATAGTTGTCTGGCTGATCAGTGGGCCCGCTCATAATGTCTCGTGTTAATGTCTATATTTGTTAAGAATCGACACTTATTGTCCCACAATTTTCTTTAAAAGGAACATCTGTCAGACACCGAGTTTCATTTACCTCTGTATTTAAGGATGAATGACATGCCACAGTGTTTTCAGTGTTCTTGAAAATATCTCATGGAAAATAAATATAATCGAATAAAAATCGATGAATATTTCTCGCTTATGTTTTTTGTGCAGAAGTGAGGAGGGAATACCTGGGATATAAAATGATAAAGTCATTAATTATCACTTCTTTTTCCAAACTTTACTTTCTTTTATTTCTAATTAAGAAACTTCCTTTCATATAAGTGGTAATTGCTACGCTACGTACTTACCTTCCCCTTCAGATGTTGAGCCATTAGGGATTTCGTAATTTGTTACTACATCGCTTCATTAGATTTTTTACGGGGCTTAGCATCCGTTCATCATATGGTTTTTAGCCTCAAAAGATTAACTAATATTTTTTTTAAAATTTTGTTTTCAAGAAAATCTAGCTAACCCATTGTTAAGTTTATATTTTTATAAAATTGATGCAAATACGCCTTTTACATCCTGTAGTTTCCATGTTAAATATTTAAAGAAATACAACTTAAAGAATATTTCCTGCACTGTTTCACTAAAATCTTTCTAATTTATGTAAGTGTAGCAAGTTGTTAAAGGTTAATGTGTATTGTCATAAAAAACCAACAACTGAGCCAAAATTGGAAAATAGCTGCTTAGCCGAGAAAAACATTTAGGCACTCTAAATGTTTCTGAAATCTATAATCCACTGAATTCATTTTCTGTCAAAGCCCTGAGTAGATAATTTTCAAGGACGCTATGCGAATAAGCAGCATGCATCGAAATATATTTCACTTATTCCTTTTATGGATGGTAATATTCCTTTCCCCTCTCAAAGAGTGGCCTGGCTTGAATACTTCCAAAGAAGAGAATACTCCCTCATAATTGAAGCATGTAAATCTCTATTGTGCTTCGTTCGAGGCATTATGTGAAGTTTTTCAGTTCTGCATGTTATATCAAATGACAGAGAGCATTATTTTACGGACTGCAATAATACTACAAAAAAAGTTGTGTCAAACGCATCAAGACAGTTGAAATTGTTGGAACACACTCAGAGATAACGGCATGTAGGTAGAGTCCATATGCTGTAATATTATTCGTAGATTTATACGACTGTATTGTTATAACTTGCTACCAATTACAAGCTGCTCTGTGTGGATACTTAAAAAAAATGTAAATCACGTATCGCAATCAGAAATGAATAAATATAAAGCAATATATATTGAGATTGGTGTTTGTGGCTGGCTCCCTCTGTGAACTGAATGCACATATCATGTACAGGGTGCGATGAGTATTGGTAGATAGTTGATTGGAATAATTGAGCATCCTATATGGCTGTCAATATGACCAGAACCATGATGCCGCCACAATGTCGCAGCTTGACATTACAAACTCAATGGTTAAATTGACTTACTTGTTCATCTGCCATTGTAAATTCACACAAACGAAGAGTGAGTCATAAACATTATGAATCCTATAGAAAGCATATCATTTGTTAATCTGAATGTATATAAAAACGGTGAGTGAATATTTGTATGTTCTTCATAAAAATCCACAGTTTTTATCCGATCTCGATGAAACTTTGCACACTTAAAAAAGAAAAGATAAAAATAGATACTTTTTACATTTTGAATACGAAAACCCACCCCCTATATCCGATCACTCTCCTTAAGGACATTTACATCTTAAACGGTTAATTTTTTACAAACTTCTTGAAAACAGTAGGAAAGTCGACAGTAGTAGTTGGCGATATTTTAAAATCCCTAAAACTTTCCTGTTCATTGGCGTTGAGCCGGTTTCGGTCGGACGATTAGAGGCCGAAAAACTCAAACTTGAAATTTAAAAATTTGTTTAAAAGTTGGTATGCCGACACCCAAACCCTCAGTTTTTATCCGATCTTAATGAAACTTCACACCTGTATACTTTAAAACAAATATAAAAATACCGTCTACATTGACTTACAAAAACACAATTCCTCTCCTCCTTTACCCTCTTAATTTTTTGAAATTTTCAATATACAGACCAACAGTTTTATTCCGATTTCGATGAAAATTTGCAGGTATATACTTCAAAACAAAGAGAAAAATATTGTCTACATTTGGTTTACGATAACCCAACCGCTTTCCCGGTTTACCCTTAAGAAAAATGTACATTTGAAACTAGTCAGTTTTTTTTTTTAAATATCTCAAAAAAGTTAGATAAATCGACCAAAGTGGAAAGATATGGTATGAAAACCACTAAAATTTCCCGTTCAACATCGTTGGACCAGTTTCAATCGGTGATTACTCACCGAAAAAATTGAACTTGGAAATTTAAAAATTGTTTTAAACTTGATGTGGTGAAACACAAATCTATAGTTTTATGCGATCAAATAGGAGCTTTGCGTACGTATGCTTTAAAATAATATTTACATTTGGTTTACAAAACACCACATAGCTCTTTTTTGCGTATATCTCGAAAACAGTAGGAAAATTGCCAAAAGTGGATGATGATGGGGAGGATTTACGATAATCCGGTCAAACGAGATAAAACATCAGAACCTTCACATCCACCCCCGAGCAACACCTGATTCTTTGCTAGTTTTTAAATAAAATAATAGAAACTAGAGAAATAAACATTTTAGTTACGTAGAGGAACGTCAATACACTAGCTGATTTAACAACTTGGAAACACTGTTGCTGATGGAAACGTCGGTTACGCATATTCACGCTCACTTGAGCTTGATGCTCTAAGTGGTTTCAAAGAAGGTTGATGACCCCATTAGCCTCCAGGGCCCTACAACGCTATGCAGCCAGAGCCATCACGGTCATGGACGGCAGTATAAACTCACCGGCCCGCGGTAATGGACAGTGTTTACAGTTAATCGGAGGTCATGTCGTGATGAGTTTGGCCGCTGGCCTGCGTCCAGGCGCAACTTGACCTCTGACCTTCGAGCTCTGAACACAACCTGTACAATGGGTCCCCGCAGGCATTGCGAATGACACAGCATTCGCTGTCCATTTCACATCAAATGTTTGTTATCAAACGTCATGTTATGTTAAAAACTAATCTGAAAAATCTGGCACCCAACAATAGTTTGTGAACAGCTATCACTATGTTAAATGGATCGATAGTTCACAACTTCAGACACTACCGAACCTGTCGGGAAAACAAAATTAACGTCTATTCTAGAATCCTCTGTTTTACCGAGAAAACTGTCCCACATATACTATTGCAGTTAGCAGCAATTGTTTAGTTGCCCATGGTAGTAATCTCTGAAGGAGCTATGTAAATATTTTACTTACAGTATTAATCTAAAGTTATTTTGATGGCTGGGTGGATTGTCAAGTGGACTGGTTTATGGTATTAAGGCGAAGGTTAGATATGCCCGCCTCGGTACCGTAGGGGCTAGAATGCTAGCTCTACGTACCGATGGTCGCCGGCTCGAGTCCGGCCGAGGGCATGGGAGTTTAGGTTAAGTTTGTGTAGTGTGTGTCCTGTGCTGTCCTAAACATTGAGCGTTCACATAAATAGTTGGAAAGATTCATTATCATTGAAGATATATAAAATACATTGACTAGTGGTTGAAAGGCTGCAGCCCGATTGCCCCCCCCCCCCAAAATCACATTTTATCGTTGTTGTATTAGTCCAAAATTTGTGACAGTGTAATTTAGCTGCTGAAACTTTTTACTCGCTTCTATAACTTTCTTCTTTCGTGTCATAAGTCTCTCGTCAGGATTGATGTAAATATCTGTTTCTTCCTGCCATTTGATAATGGTTTCATCTTTAAAAAATTACAAGTGACATTATCTGTTTCAAGAGAGTTGTTTGAATCGAATCTAAAAAAAGAAATCAATATCATGATATAATTGTCGGACTGTGAATAGCTGTAGAAAATCTTCCAAGTGAATGGTGGCAATAATGAAACTTCCCTCCTCTTCAGATACCGTTCAGTACCTCAATTATTATCTTGATTCCAATTTCAACATATAAAACCATTCAGGCATTTAGCTTAGTTATATATCGTTTGCCAGCATATGGGAGGTGAGTCTTGCTATTTGCGTTACCCGGAATAGCTCTCTTGTTTTGTTATTTTGCTATCAACTATTAAGTCAACCTTCCAAATCCGCTCACCTTACTCCTTTAGTTACCCTGGATTCCATGTTTCTGAAATATTTTTAATCCTTCAAAGTAATTTCACTATGTCCTGTAGTACCTAAATTCAATCGATCTTTCTCATTTTTTATGTTCCTTAAACTTTGTGCTATAATAAGTTTTTAACACTTCACGCTCCAATGCGAAAAATAAAAGTGTAGTGACTCAGCTTATTTTGTGATGCGGAATGTAAGATATGGTCATTAATCTCTTCATACTCGATATTTAAAAGAAAATATTTTTTCCTCAAAATTTCTGTTTATATTTTTTATTTTTTAATTCTCAACTTTCGTTAGCCATTTTTTCTGTATAACGTCTGTCAGTGTCTGTAACATATTCTTCGGACACAAAAAAATAAATTTGTAATCTATAGTTACCAGATGAAGGCACTATAAAAACATTACGCATTACTTAACCTTAATTCAAGGTACTATCTAAGTTGTTCATGTTGTTATATGAGTAAATGAAACAAATTGCGATTTACTGTAAACATGAAGCAAACTAAATTGAAGAATAAATTATAGAAAATTAGAAGGATTAATAGAATAATTCATAGGAAAACATCTGGTTTTCATTTCATACCAATTAAAAAAAAATGTAATTATGAAATTTCATGGCAGCGTAGTTCCTTTGTTTCATGAACGTGCGGGGAAAGTTATCATGGGCTACGTAAGTAAACGTTAAAAAAAATGCATGTATGAACTGGCACCTACTGAACCTCGAGATGCAATGATTATCATTTACACTAACATGTAGTGCATGGTCATTTTTAATTAACATATAGTATCACAGTTCATATATTAGAATGAAGGTTTTTAATTTGAAAGGATCAAAGATTCAAGTAAATTTTCTTGATCTTGAGAGTACTGATTGATCTGAAGATAATTCTCTGGGTGTGTAGATAAGCAATGATGACCTTAACAGTACTCAATATTTGTACAAATATCAAGACATACAAATAGTAATCTGCAACGTCATTTATAACAAACTGATGTAATTATGTACGTGAGCATAGTCTCGCAAAACTAGATTTCCTCTGAGTAGATTTTTGAGCCATCAATATTGAGACATCGTGGAGAGTATCACGCTGGAATAATTCACTCTCTTAGTCTCTTGAACAATTTCGATTTGGCGCGTTTATGTGATAACTTCACAGCTTCAGCTTTAGACAACGATGATATAGGCTAACTAAGATACACGAAACTACACAAAGCTTCGGTGGCCATCACTGCGTACAAACAAACGAAAATTCCTTTACAAGTCTCATAATCTTTTTATTGTTAAATAAAATTGTTGTTAAAATAATGTAAGAAAGTTCCCAGACCGTTTAGTTGCTAACCACTCTTACATTTATTTATTCAAGTCACTGCAGTTGAATAACTTGCATATCTGAAACAAAGAACTCGAAGTTGTTATGATTATCCACAGTGCAAAAAATTTTGTTTGAGTAATTATAGACGGTTTCATAAAAATTTACAGGAAAAGTAATTACTTTTGTGTACCGTTAGTGATCTGATGACACTGATAAACGTACCCACAGTAACGTTAGATGCTGGTTATTAAAAATTGGTTAGACCAGTGACTTTAGCGGGAGCAGTACCGCCCAGTGGAAGCATTGAACGGATCGTACGGGGTGTTTCTTGTCTCAGGAAAAGTTCTTAATTCCATTCTAATGATCATACGTAGCCAAAACAGGATTTAGGATAGTCAACAATTTGTTAGCTAGTAGAAGAAAGATATTTACAACAGTGGGAAGCGGCCATTTAAGATTATAAATAAGACACAAAAAATCTAAAAATTAGTTGTTATTGCACCAAGCTCTAATTAATAATATTTTTCATAATAAGTGTTTGTTAGATAAAATGTGAACAGTACACGAATATTGTTTATAATCTTTTTTTGTAAAAGGAATTTTAGAAATATGTCCTTGTTTTTATACATATTCAGTTTTTCACCCTTCACTTAAGAGGGCCATCGAATCACTGTTTCAAAAAAATTGGTTACGAACAAAAAAAAGGTGGGTTACGAACCAAAAAAAAGTTGGAACACAGTGTGTTACGTTATTTATTAGGAGGGGAGTCAGTGTGTTAATTTTTTGTAGGTGGTGATTTTTTTTTGTGTATGTGTGTCTCTCTTGTAGGCGAAAATGGTTGGGGACCTATGCGTTAGATTGATGTGAAGAAAAGACGATGGTAAGGTTTAAGACTGTGGTTAATGTTATTTTCTAAGGATTTCATAAGAACGTACGCAAAGACGTCGTGAAGTAACATCTTTTAGTGTCAACACCACGTAATTCTAAGATTCGGTGAAATTTAAACCACAAAAAGCATCCATTAATGTCAGACTATATAAAAAATAAAATCTACGAAACCTAGATCACTTGATGATATGGCTCTTGGATTGGTTAATTTTAGGAAGCGAGCAATGCGAGTGTCTTCCTCAGGGCACAGCTTCTTGCCCTGCTTTGCGTGTCGTTATATATATTCAAGGCGCGCGATCCTCACCATAAATAACGGTGTCGCCGGGACTTTTTATTATGGCGGCACCTTAATCCCACTCCGTCCTTATTGTTATTCACGGCCGGCCACATTTATCCGCCCTTATTTATGTGCGCCGGTCGCCTCTTAGCGTGTAATTTCCTGTCCATCCATAACGCCGGCCGCGCGTCATCTGTCTCCCGGTCCGTCAGATCCACCCACTATCCACTGCCATGCATAACGACAGGATGAACGCACGGAGGTATCAAGTTTCACACCAAAAAGTGTAAAAAACCAAAACTAATACCTAGGCATACCGCAAATACAATATAAAATGAACAAGTGAACGAGCTTAACTATTTTTCGGAATATAAATTTCGTAGAAAACTGATTATACAGGTAAACAGTATTTGACGTTCTAAGTACAGTTGTACAACAGAGGAAGAAAAAAGTATTTCAAAATAAACGTTCCGATGTTAATGTTTCTTACCTACAGAGCAAGGTGAACAGGCAGAAGAGCCACATTCTTAGTGACGAGTAAGTCATTTGGGGTTGCTCTGTTTGTAGTAAGAACTCGTACATAAGACATTCATTGTCAATAGTAATGGTTCAAATGGAGAAAACTTTTCATAAATTTCAGCCCTAGCTTCTGCAACAACCATTCCAACTCTACCTATACGTATATTGAATTCAATGAAAATGTGTGTATTTATGTCATACTTTTACACCATTGCACATTTAATGTGACTTCGAAACACCTTACCTATTTTATTTACTATCTAATCTGCCATTCTATAAACATCGACCAAGAGTATATCGCAATTATGATTCCGTACTCGTGTGACTTCAAGACCCGGGCGTGGTAGGTTAGACGGCGTCGTTTGCCAAAAAATTAAAGATTTACGTATTGTTAGGAATGGTAATGGACTCCTAGCCTTTAAGACGCAATTCTGAATTTCAGTAAAGTGGTATTAAGATATGGTAGAGTAAAAGGGAAACATTATTTTGAAAATATTGCTCGTAACACACAAGTAATTATTTCGTATTTTTTGAGTACAGGATATAGTCACATTGGACGCATATTTTCGATCCCTAGGTAAAAACGTTTCTTTCGAAGGAGATGACTGCCATCTTCATTTTCAATTCATTAAAAGTGGAAAAAATTACCGTTCTCTTCCACTTGAACAACTCTAAACAAAGACTGGAATAGAAAAAAAATTGTATTTAAGTCCTTACTGTCATACTCATACAATATAATATTAAAAATTTTGGTTACAATATTCGTTTTTTGGTCAATGAAAAACATAACATTAACAAATTTCAATTCTGCAGTTTATTGCAACAGACAGAAAGAGTACTGATTGGAAATAATAATTGAAATAATAACGGAATTGGGTTCAACAATGGTGTTATTGGTGAACTATAGAAGTATAAAGAACAAAGACATACAATTTGCAAACTTAAAAGAGGTACATGAACCACAAGTGGTTACAGGAATAGAATCTTGGTTAGAAGAAGGGATACTAGACAATGAGGTTTTCCCTGAAGGTTATAGAGTGTTCCGAGACAAAGGAGCAATTGGTGGAGGGATATTCATTGATTACTGTAGTCCTCTAGTGTTCATATATCATAACCAAGAGTTGCTAAGGGTAGATTTTTAGAGTATTGGCTTCTTACCGTAGTGGAATAATGAATGATGGAGATGAGATTTTTGCAGAGAAACTAAATTCAAACTCATAGTTCAGAGGTGAGCGTATAATGGTTATTATTGGAGGGGATTTAAATTTAACAGGTATTAATTTGGTAGGAAATAAGATAAATAACACAAGGGAACAAAGATTTGCAAATTCCTTAACAAGGGTAGGAAGGTTTACACAAGTGGTAGAGCAGAACACTGGGGAACAAAACCTGTTAGATCTTCCTAATAAAGCCGGATAATAACCTTCACTTGTGACAAGTGACTGAAAGAATAAGCGATCAGGAATCAGTTCTGATGGATATTAGAGGATTCAGAACCAGTGACCAAAGTAGAAGGGGGGAATAGATATACTTATAAACAGGTACAGACTTTAGAACTGAAGATATATTTCACAGTAAGGCTCAGCAAATGGAAGGATGGCACAAGAACAGTGGAGGCGAAGTGGGAACAATTTCAGGAGATAATAAAAAAGGGCAATGAAATGTTTATTCCAAAGCAGAAAATAATGACAGGTACAGAACCTACATACAAAAAATAGGGAGATAAGAAGGTAAAAGAGACTAGTGATACGGGAATACAACAAAGTTAAGAGACAGGAAGGCAGCATAGAATACTTAAAACAACTGAAGAAGTAATTATTGAGAGCAAGATAGAAGCAAAGGACGAGTTTATGAAGAATATTATTAGTGCAGGAGGACCACAGAAATGTCTATAGTTATATCAGAAAACTGAAGGGAAGCGCAGGTATTCAGACTATTCTAGATAAGAAGAGTGTTGAAGTCACCGAGGATTGTTAAATGGCAGAGACATTTAGTGACTGGTTTGGTGAGACAACTAGGGATTGTCATCCTCTGACTGGGTGTGATGAATCAGAGGTGAGTCTCCCTAAAAGTATAAATCAGGAAATTATAAAATTTGAAATAGATTTTCAGGAAATTATAAAGGAAAGTTTCTGGTGTAGATAATAATACTACAGATGTATTAAAGATTGTGGGATACGATATTGAACCCTATCCTGAAATTTTATATAAATTTAGTATTGAGTCTTGCTGCTTACCAGAGGACTGCGAAAGAGCGTAGTCGTACCGGTTCATATAGGAGGAGTTACAAATAGTGATGAAAATTATGGGCCAATTAGTTTGACATCAGTGATAGGCAAATTGATTGAAGTGTAAATATCTAGGCATAGTGTTTGATAACAAACTCAACTGGGCAGAGCACATTGGGCAGGTGATAGGAAACGGTTACAAGATCCTTCATTTACTGGAGAGGGTGATGAGATGGTGTACTAGAGATGTTAGGAAATTGGGTTACAAAACTTCGGTCAGACCATTGGTTGAATATGGTGGTGTAATTTGGGACCCACATTTTGGTTATCAAATACAGGATTTGTAGGGTGTGCAAAGAAGAACAGCTAGATATATTTGTGGAAATTATCGCGGTATCCAGTCACTAACTGATACGATGAAGGAGCCTATTCGGAGGCCATTGGAGGAAAGGAGGAGGATGATGAGAGTAAAGGGAATGTGCAGGGCTATGTTGGTGATCGGGCTTGGTTGGATATTGATCTAAGAATAAGGAATAGTGCATGGAAGGGAAAGGACGACCATAGCCACAAACTGGCGTTCGATTTCATGCATAATGGAGTGGGAAATTTTTTTTTTATTGGTAAGTGTGTCAGGGATTGAAACAAATTACCAAGTTAAGTGATGAATAATTTACCAAAAACGCTTAAGGAATTTAAAATTAGAATTTTTAAATCGGAAAAGTAAGTTGAGGAGGAATTTAGAATTCCAATTAAAATTAAAATTAATAATAATAATTAAGTTTCCTTTCCTTTCTGATATGGAACCTAACTAAAACATTATTTTTCTATGTGGTGCTGCTTCCATATATGTTTAAGGACATCCGAGTATACTGTCAAGACAATGTAATGGAACAAAAATTCCATGTATAGTTATTATCATCCAATAATTAATAAAGAATTCGTTAGGTCAAATATACAACAGATTTCTGAAAATTCCATTAGCGTTGCTTATTAATTGTAATCGAAATAATCATTGATCAAAAGTAATGAGCTATTCCAATTTAATATACATGTTGTAATGAACCAAAGCTGTCTCTTAGGAAGTTCCCGTAAATTTCAATGAATTGTTAATAAATATATGCGCATCATAATTTTTTCGTATTTTTAAGTCGTTTAAAGTGGCAAACTTTATCTTTGTCTTGCTTTTGATTTTATGCATCATCCGCATCGATGGATGGTCGGACGGGGATTCGAAACCACGTCCATCCGAATGCGAGGCCAGAGAGTTACCTCTCACCAAAGTCTTTATACCTGTTTACAGATTACAGCTGTTAAAAAAATGTTTTATATTTTATAGTTTGTGATCAAATTTTCATGGAACATTTATAATTTTTGCACAGTTTGCTGTTAATAAATGGTGTTAAGACTGGATAAATATGTTCCTGACCACTATGCTCTTATCAAAAAGCAAGTGTAACGAACCTCCGATTACTTCCTGTGAGTTACCTAAACAAAAATAAATTAATAATTTTTCAATACATTTTAAATTTGGTGCTTTATTTTAAATCCAACCTGCAGATTGGTGGAAATCGCTAGCCCTTCAACATTGTGTTAGGTGGTCTAAACATTGGTAGCGAAATAGATTTTTACCACGCGGCCCTTAGGCAATAAGTTAGTAGAAGTGATGATGTATCAGATTGTTCAATCTCGCAGAACGGATATTGTCAACACCTTAGGGCACTGCGCATATTAGTAATCCCTGCTCAATAATTCCACGATTCAATCTGCCTCGACTTATTTGGAGTATACTACATGGTATTAGATGTAACACTGCTTCTACTTTTCACTCCCAGGTCTCATATTCGCAGTTCTGCCACTGCGATGAGGTCGAACACACTGTGCTGCACATTGTGCAGGGTTGCCTACTCCGTGCACCCACGGAAGTTTGGAAATTTAAACTCTGCGATGCCAGAGGCGCTGGCTTGGATTGAGTCTCTCGATGTCAAGTCAGAGAGATTGTGGCGGACTACCCTGACGTAGCGGCCATTTCGCCTGCCAGCTGATCGTGTCGCCCACTCAATTTTGTATATTTAAAAAATAATAATAATAATAGTTACAGTATAATCGCACTATGTTGTTGTTTTAGTTTCATTTTATAATTTTCCATGAATGTCATGTATTGCTAAATAAATAAAGAAAGCAAAGAACCGCTTAAACTGTACACAGTCAAGTGAAACACAATTAAACATTCCATTTTTAAATGTGAAACAAATTTAAGTTGCTGTCTCAGCTTCTTCCTGTCTACTATCATATCACATGATTCTATGATTTTAATGTTTAAGAATTGGAGAAAAGTGCGTCAGAGGAAGTACTAAAAAACCTTAGATTTTACTAAGTACCGTATGTAATCGTAGGCTTCCGCGGCCAGAGTCAGTTGATTCTTGGCTGTCCGGGTGGCGCCGCGTCATGTTTCTTGAAACCGACGTTTCGACCCTCATTCTGGGGTCTTCTTCCAGGGCAGAGCTGCACGGGAATTTTCGCAGTTCTGCCCTGGAAGAAGACCCCAGAATGAGGGTCGAAACGTCGGTTTCAAGAAACATGACGCGGCGCCACCCGGACAGCCAAGAATCAACAAAAGTACCGTATACTTCAGCAATTTTAATCTTATTTCAGTACAAACTATTCGAACTAAATTTCAACAATTTTGTAGTTTTGACAGTTTATAGATACCGGACCAGAAAGTTCAATAATTTCTTAATAAATTGAAACAGTTCTTATAAAATAATCACGAATTAAAAGTAATTAATAATTCTCTGTGATAACTTCAACATAAATCTTGCACTGACAATTTTCTAAACACATTATCTTCTAAGATTGCTTTAATCATTCTTGTTAAGCATCTTTGTTAATTTACCAAATGAAAATAATAGTTCCATAGTTATTGATAACACTAGTTTTAACGCCCGTCAAAAACGACGGGTATCACCTATGGTGGTAACAGGAATTTATTCTGGAAAAGCTAGTAAGGAAAATCCGAATATGGATCATTTTTAGTGATATTTTTCGTGATATGGGTACCTTACTCTGGTTAGATTATCGGAATATTAGCCAAGATTTTTAAAAAAAATTGAAAGTATAATATCAAAAACGGATAACTGTTATTTATTTGACTGATACATTTTGCAATTACGTACGTTCCATATAAACGTTCTCTGAGTTTTTAATAAACTTAATTGATTCTTATTTTTTGCAAAAAAAGAAAAAATTATTCTTAGGGTGAATAAAATCTCTGAGCTTGAAGAACTCAAAAATAGAGCTATCATTTAATTTTTTCAAAGGACGTAGACTCGAACTTGCTGAAATAAAAACTTGACTTGTATTTGACCCTAAAATATCATTTAACAAAATTTGAATTTCCTGTTTGCTTCGAAAGCATTACTTTGTTTTTTTTTTCAATTTTTAATTGAGGCTGGGACAAAATTCATAATGTAATCTTTGGTAATAGTTTCTGTAACTGCTGGAGAAATTATACAGATTATTAAATAGCTGAACAACTCTGTAGAAATGAAATGTCAGAATACTCGATTCGGTAACGTTTTTGGCCTGGTATGCACTTAAAATAACCGAATAACTCACTTACAGTGAACGTGAACAAAGGCCACTAACGAAAGTGGCCAGTAAAATATGTAAAGCGAATAAACCGTAATATATAAACTTTGATCAAGTAGCGACATTAGTGAAAGTTTTAATTAAATAGAAATTTAGCCTAGGCCGGAAAAACATTTGGCATTTGTAGTTGTAGCGGAGACCATGAGAAATTTAAGTTTCTTACCTATTACTTTCATTAGCGACATGTTGCTCAAACATACTCGTAGTTCCACGTTTTTTCATCCGAAATGCTTAAGCACGCAGTAGCGTAAGAATTAAACTGTGCACATAATTTCCAATATCTCTTATTGCTGTTATTTTGCGGCAAGAATATCGTTGTTTAATTGCAAAGCTGTTTGATGTGATTTAAATAGGTTAAATAAAGTAAGTACAGTATTTTTTTAAAATAAGTAGAGGAAGAAAATATTCAATTTACGTGTTGTAAATACTAAATGCTGCAGCTGAAGGCAACAATCAAGTGAAGTAATGAATTTCACATCGCGTGTACAAAGTCTAATCCTTGATGATTTAAATCTACACAAAAAGGCAAACTTAGAGCTCATTTAATGGCTAACACGTTTATACACTTTAGTCATAAATTTAGCCTGTGCAGGAATGACAGCTGGCATTCTCTGTTTAATTTAATTTTCTTTAAGTCGACACGTTATTGAAAAATAGTTCCACGTTTTTTCAGCCTCAATGTAATTCCACAATTTTTTTTTTTTTTTTGACTATGAAATGCCATTAAAAGCAAAATTAATTACTGTATCATGGAAATTAATTTCATAGCAGTTGCTTAGCTATTAATTGTTAATGACTATGGTCACTCTCTGGTTTCTTACTCGCGGAAGTTGTGAATTGATACCAGCTCTTTTAAAATACTTTTAATATTAAATAACGTGTAGAAATATTTGTCTGGTGGTTTGTTTAGCTAATTTGAGTGTAGTAACACTGTGTAGTAAAAGTATCATAGTTTAAATAGTTCAAAGAGGTGGGTGCGCTGACTTCCGCGGTCGTTGTCAATGTAATCTTGGTTGTCCGGGTTGAACCGCATCAATTTTTCGAAACATAACGTTTCGGCCATCAATTTGTGGCCTTCTTCAGAGTACTGTCACGGCTGGATCTGCTGCCACCTATATATAGCTCCAGAAGAACGCGCTAACCGTTTGGAGTGACGTCACTCAAACTACCACCCCCATCGGACCAGCCACGCTGGCGGCGGTAGTTTGAGTGACGTCACTCCAAACGGTTAGCGCGTTCTTCTGGAGCTATATATAGGTGGCAGCAGATCCAGCCGTGACAGTACTCTAAAGAAGGCCACAAAATGATGGCCGAAACGTTATGTTTCGAAAAATTGATTCGGTTCAAACAGGTGTTGGTTCGACAAGTTTGAAACACGTGTGTTTCGTTTAAATTATACTAATACCCGTTAAAGGGAATTAATCTTCTATCAGTGAAGGAAACAAGAAGTTACTTACAGGTTTATTGTTAAAATTGGTTTGTTTGCGTGGTAAACGGGAAAGGTGCGCCTTGTGGAAATTATATTGCAAAATAAGGAAAGGTATTTATAGGTTAAGTTACAACTCTCTTCAAGGGCTCATATTTTGTTTTGTTTAATATCTCAATGAGCATGAAGTGTGGTGGCTGTCGCAGGGTTTTAAAGCAGGGAAACAGCTGTAATGATTGTAGAGTTAGTTTTCATCCGAAACGTGGCTACATGGAAGCTGAAAATGCGCTTCACTCTCCTTGGAGTAGTTTGACTTGCAAAAGTAGCAAGGAAAAGAGGGAACTAGAAAGTAGGATCTCTTGTCTCGAATCCACAGTGGTTGAACTAAATAAATAACGCAATGTTTTGAAGGCTGAAAAAGCAGCATTAAATGTTAAGGAATTTCAGTTGATTGCAGCCAAAACTGGAGGGAAACAACAGGACCTGCATCTACAAATTTTCAGTTGGAAGTTTCCAATACTTTTGAGGTGTTGGAGAATCTAACTGAGGATGTATCAGATACCACAGCAGGGCAGTCTAATTGCAACAAAGCTGTAAAAAAGCACACACTGTGCAAAACTCGTAAAAAGAAATCCAAGAAGGTGTTATTGCTTGGAAGTAGTCACGGTAGGGGATTAAGTGTAATGTTACAGTCAAGCCTGAGTTCTGATGTTGAGGTGTGTTGTATATTTAAGCCTAATGCAGAACTTGGCAATGTTGTGGATGAAATTTCAAACCTGGAGAAAGATCTTACTAAAGAGGATCATATAATTATAGTTGGGTGTCCTGGAAATACTCTGTCCAGAAATCTCAATTATTGTGTTGAAACAGACATTAACAACATTTCTAAATACACCACTCACACCATTGTTGGTTTTGTTGACCTCTTCAAGCGTTATGATCAACCCTGGATGCGTGGTCATGTACAGCGTACACAGGCAGATCTGAAGCGTGCATTGTGTCAGGCTGACCGAACACACATTGGTCTGATAGATGTTTCTTGCATAACACGGAGTGACCATACCTCCCATGGACTCCACCTGAATGTTCGGAGCAAGCAGAAGCTAACGCAACTGATTGCCAGTAGCATCAGGAGAGGCAGGTTGAATGTGAACCCCATCCCAGTGGTAATTGGTGGTAGGACTTAGTCTTTTTTAGACCAAACGTCAAGAGTAGGAAGAGTTATTTAATAAATGTACTTAATGATATTACAGTCAAAAATAAAGAATGTCAGTCTAAAATAGCTTTGTTCCATCAGAACATTAGGGGTATCTCAAGCAAACTTGATTAGTTGATAATATCTATAGAAGAAACCCAAAAATCATTGAATCTTAACAGAAATATCGTATGTCTGACCGAACATCATCTGAAGAATTCTGAAATGTTTATCCTCCCTTTTATTGGATATAGATTAGTTTAATATTATTGCAGGTCAGAGATGAGAATGGTTGGTGCAGCAATATATGTAAGAGAAAATACTGAGACAAAATCATTAGATGTAAGTAAATACTGTATAAAAAAAGATTTTGAATGTTGTGCAATATAGTTAGAATTAGAAAACAAATATCTTATAGTGCTGACAGTTTATAGGGTTCCCACAGGAGACTTCAGTAAATTTTGTAATAAACTTGAAGCGGTTCTATTAAATTTATCACGAAATAAAAGGGAAATTATCCTCTGTGGAGACTTCAACATAAATTTTGCTGTAGAATGTAACCAGACAGATTATATTCTAGGAATGCTTAGATCATTCAATCTCTAGCAAACTGTAAATTTTCCAAGTAGAGTACAAAAACATAGTACTACCATTATTGATAACATTTTTGTAGAGCACAATAAATTAGGAATACATAGGACAGTTCCAATGGAAAATGGTTTGTCAGACCATAATGCTCAAATAATTACTTTGGATGTTGTGGGAAATGAAAATAACAAAAAGAATGGATTTGTTAAAGTTAGGCTATTAAAAAACATTAAATGATGAACTTCTCAATGACTGTAGCACTTGTAACGATACGATCGATTGACTGCCGCAGATCGGAATATCTTTAGTAAGAGACAAGATGGCGAAAGATTATGGCGATGTGTAAGGGCGCGTGGTAATAACTGAGTGTACTGTGAGCGAGTGAACTGTAAGTTAGCTATAGGAACTTTATAAAGCATGACTACAGACTTAATTTAAGTGCCGGTTGCAGTTTCAGTGCAAAGCTGTAATGAGTAAGAACTGTGAGCAGTGAAGTGTGGTGCCGTCACATGTGTGGCAGGTTTGGCGATTATAAATGGTCTTGTTCACTGTTTAATCGAACCTGGCAATCTTCAGATCTACGGGGTACGATTAGAATTATACATCTGGTGGTTTACACGGTGTTTTGTAGCAGCTGGTGAACTTTTACGTAATAAATAAGTGTTAACTGTATTCCAGGAAGGATGTTTAATTTGTATGCTTGTGGCTACGTTGGGTGACATAATTTCGGGTAATTTACCCGTGGCGACTGTGTCTAGACCGAATCGGCAATAGATTTAAAGCTGCTCAGAACTGAATGTAACTATGTACTCGTGTATTTTCCAGCATCATTACTAATTAAGTAAACCAGTAGGGACAGACATACTTATTTATTTATTTAACCATTTATGCAGTTATGGCGTTACACACTGTTTATAAATTAAAAGGGGTAAACAATAAATTCAATTACATTCACCAAAGGTTTTTGGAAATTTACGAAAGGTGTCTCCCTACAAAACTAGCTCCAAAACAAGTAAACAAAAATTGGTATTACAGTAAGTATTAAAACATCTTGCAGACATAAAAGGGAATTGTATGTAAAAGTTAGGAATACTGATAATATGCTTCTCAGACAACATTACAAAACTTACTGTAGAATTTTAACCAAAGTAATAAAAGAAGCTAAACGTTTGGCCATAAACGATGAGATTAGTAGTTCAGATAATAAGATAAAAAGTGTTTGGAACATTATTAAAAGAGAAACAACTGTATCATCCCTTGAACATAAACCTATATCTATAAGCATTAATGATAAACTTGTAAATGACCCCTCTTATGTAGGAAGTGCTTTCAATAACTACTTCTTAACAGTTGCTGAAAAAATAAAAGGAAAATATATTGGGAATATGGATGCTATAGCAATACTTAAATCCTTGTCACCAAAAACAGCACCTATGTCTCTATTTCCCACCAGTCAAAATGAAATTGAAAAAATTATTAAATCCCTCAAAAATAAAAAGTCATTTGGTTATGATGAGGTTTCAACCCATGTAGTGAAACAATGTAACACCAGCATTAGTAGAGTTATTAGTCATATTTGTAATAGTTCTTTTGAAGAAGGTATCTTCCCTGACTCACTCAAGAAGTCAATAATCAAACCGCTTTATAAAAAGGGTGATACCTCAAAGATTGAGAATTACAGACCCATATTCACTTCTACCAGCATTTTCAAAAATCTTTGAAAAAGCAATGTACAGAAGGGTGTATGCACATCTACAAAAGAATGACCTACTCAGTAAAGTACAGTTTGGTTTTAGACAAGGCGTTTCAACAGATTCAGCAATTTTTGCTTTTGTAAACAACATACTGGAATCAATGCATAAAAAATTAAATTCCCTAGGTATATTCTGTGATCTTGCTAAGGCTTTTGACTGTGTTGATCATGAGATTCTACTAGGTAAATTAGACCACTATGGAGTTAGTGGTAAGCCAGGACATTGGTTTAAATCATACCTGGAAAATAGAAAGCAATGTGTATCACTGAAAGATGCTAATACAGGAGATGTTATAAACTCAGAATGGGGTATAGTTAAATGTGGTGTGCCTCAGGGTTCAATTCTTGGCCCTCTGCTGTTCTTAATCTATATAAATGATCTCCCACATATACTAGGTGATAATGAACACATGGTGCTCTTTGCAGATGATACTAGCATATCCTTGAAAGACCCATCAGCACAAAACCTCGAAAACACAGCAAATGATGTTATAAAGAAAATTAACAGGTGGTTTAATGCCAACAAACTAATACTTAATGTAGAAAAGACACAGTTACTTCAGTTTGTTACAAAAAATAAAACAAAGGACAGCTATAATGTGATATCAGAAGGAAAAGCAATCAATGAAAGCAGTTTCACAAAATTCCTGGGTGTATATATAGATAACAAATTGAACTGGAAACAGCATATTCAACAACTTCTTAAAAAACTGAATTCTGCAACATTTTCACTGAGGGTAATATCTAGAATAGCTAATATAGAAACCAGAAAGTTAGTATATTTTGCATATTTTCATTCCCTGCTCACTTATGGCATCTCATTCTGGGGAAACTCGTCACAAGCACAGAGGGTATTTAAATTGCAAAAGCGTGCTATAAGAACTATTTGTGGAGCAAACCCACAGACGTCGTGCAGAAATCTATTTAAAAACCTGGGTGTTCTAACAATGCCAGCACAGTATGTATACTCTGTATTATCATTTGTAGTGGAAAATCCTGAACACTTCAATCTTAATGCTGACATACATAGCCATAATACTAGGAATAAATATAATATTCACAAGGATTACAAATCACTGTCAATTGTACAGAAAGGGTTAACATTTACTGGAGCTTCCTTATTCAATGTATTACCAACAGAAATTAAATGTTATCTACAAAAACCCAACTACTTTAAGTCCAAACTGAAAGAGTTTCTGCTTCAGAACCCATTTTACTCTGTGAAAGAATTTTCTTCTTGGAATTTGGTAACTAAGAATGACTGATAAAATAGTATATATGGTGTATGGAAGGGGAAGGTGACAAAGTTATCCACAATTACTAAAATGATATATGGTTTTTCTTTCTGTTGAAACTTTGACAAATGAAGTAATTACACTGTTTACAAAATTTCACTCATATATAGTAACTAACATGGGATAGCATGCACTCAAAAACTGCTGTGAAAAATTATCATACTAACAGGTTTTTAAGTAATTGACTGCTTATGAGTTGTTGGTAATATAATTGATATTGCTAATAGGTGTGTGTACTGTTCCACATAAATAGCAACTAACATAATATAATATGTAGTCACAAATTACAGTGAAACCTTATCATGGTAACTGGTTGGTAAGAAAATAACTGGTTATTAGATGCTGGTAACAAGTGTATACACTGTTCCACATAATAAGTATTAATTAACTCGGGATTGTATTTGTAGATTACAGGAGATATTGGTTATACTAATGGGTTGTTAGCTAACTTGTTGTCAATATATAATAATATTATCAATTATATAGTAATATTGACATTACTAATAAGTGTATGTACTGTTCCACATCCCCGAGATTATTCTCACATGGGATCAAAGTGAACATATCTATCTATCTATCTATCACTGTCAATTCGCGAGTGACGGCCGGCACGTGACGTCACGGTTCAGCTAATAGTTATCAAGGAGCACGCAGTCTCCAGACAACGCATTTTATTAGAGAGTATAGAGGAAAAAATTAAAAAAGCTACACAAGGTTTCCAATGCCCAAATAATTACACTGTATGGACTGGTAAAAAAAAGTAAAGATTTATCAAAGTTAAATAGTTGTAACAATTTAATAAAAACATTAAATAATGTTCTTCTGGATAGTAATTAAAATATTTTATTAAAAAAAAATACAGAGGGGTACAATAAATTCTAGTATTTTTCATACAATGTTTTTGGAAAGTTGTGATCTTTCCTCCCTGGAAGATTATTTCCAGTCAGTCAAAACCGAGTTAACTACTAACTTAACTTAACTAATCAATAAAGGTAGGTATTAAAACATCTTGCAGGCTTAAAGAGAACTTGATTTAGAAGTAAGTTAGGAAGACCAATAATGAGTTTCTTGGAATGCATAATAAAACCTATTTCACAATTTTAAGCGAAGTTTTCCGTTTGATTGTAAATAGGGAGATTAGCCGGTCAAATAATAGAATGAAAAATGTTTGTAACATTATTAAAAGACCATGTCTCAGTTATTGTATATTTAGTTACAAATCGTGTGAAGACAGTGACAGAGACAGAAATTATATTTGAATTTGTGTTCTTTGAGTTTTATGAATTCCAAATACTGTTTCTCGGAGGGGGATTTAACAGGCTTTATCTGGCATAATCAGTCAGTCTTTATTGTTTGTAAGGAATTGTGTTGTCAGTGTTGTTTGACGTGGAAGCGTCGGGGGTTCCCCCACTCCTCCGAGCTGTCGTCTGAGGAGTCTGAGCTGCTGTCGTCACAGTCCGACAGCGGGTGCCAGAGACAGCGACGCAGACTGCTGCTGAAGAGGAAGTCCCGCGGACAGTCCACCTTGCGCGACCTCCACTGCCAGCCCCAGTGAGAGCACAAGTAGAACTTGGAGGAGCAGTTGTTGCCCGCCTGCAGAGGGTTCGCTCCTACCCAGCGGCATTCCGGACTGGCGACCGAAGTTCTCGCCGCCTCCCGCACCACTTTGGACGCGTGGTAGAAACGCAGGCGATTGAAGACGCCCCCGCCGTAAGTCTTCAACAGAGCGTCTACTAAAGCGTTCCATCTGCGTCTTGAAGTTATCGCATTAATGTTATTCACCACCTGTTTCCAGTCTGTACCATTTAGTCTGAAAGTATCAACGGTCGATGGTATACTTTCTAAGATATCATGAAACGTTAGCTCGCGTGAAAAATTTGTTTCCGTTAAGTTTCTTCCTATTCCTGTTATGATATCTTCAATGTTTTCATACGATCCGTACAAATTTGTGTCTTGTAGATAATTAATTAATGCTGTAATGAGTTCGCCCAGGATCGATTTTGGATCATGAGTATTATTATCATCCGCTTCCAATCCAGATTCTTGAACTGGCTCTTCTGAGACGTTTGGTTTTTGGGTGGCAATCTGTATTGTACTGGCCTGAGTGTTTATCTGAACAGTACTACGATCTTGCTCAGTTGAAGTTTCAGTTGCACCTGATGTTAGCTGCATGTTTGATTGAGAAGTCACGTTGGGAGTTGCAGTACCTTGCTCATCCTCAGATGTGATCCTGCTTGTATCCGCAGGGGGTTCTATACTAGATGAAATATTATTTTCAGTCGGTACCTCCGTTAATCCTAAAGTCCATTGGTTACTCGGTTGATGCTGAGCGTTTGTTGTGGAATCATATTGCTCGTCTTTAGAGACGCCTGGTGTCAGAGTGATTGTTTCATCAGCAATCGATGTTTTTCCTGACGCGGTGCTCTGCTGAAGGTCGTTTTGAATTGTCGTTACCTCCGCAGCCAGAGCACTACTTGAATGTAACTGCGTGCTTCTTTGTTCATTTTCAGAAACAACTGTCTCCGTTCTTTGAATTCTGGAAGTCGATTCTGTGCTAATCTCTGCCCCTACGTTGGTTGCAGAACTGCCCTGAGTACCTGCAGGCACAGTTGACACTGAATTTTCGGTATGCATTGTGTTTGGTTTTCCATCAATTGAAGAGTCCTGTCCTAAATCATTCGGCTCCTCCGCCGCGATTGAAGGCGTTAGAGAAGTAGTTTGTTGCTCTACGTTGGATTCTACCGCATCTTGTTTGCCCTCAGGTATACTTGTTGTCTCATTACTTGCTGTCTGAGGATTTGATGCTTGAATGGGTCCAGAATTCTGTTGAAAGTCTCCACCTTGTTGACTCTCAGCCACATTTGAAGTTGGACTCACCGTATCCGCCGTTGACGTTTCTTTTGGTGCAGAATTTTCTTCTGCGTCGTTCGGTTTCCATGTTACTTCCACAATCAGTGGAGTACTTGACTGAATCAGTATGTTCGATGATCCATTATCTTCCCCTGCATCAGAAACGCGTGCTGTCGAACTGGTTGCCATTGTAGTGACAAATGATTGATTGGTTGTAGAACTCTGACGTGAATAAGCTGGAACTTCCGTCACTGCTGGTGTCAAATGGGTATTTGTCGGTGGCTGTATGTCAGTTGTGACAGTTTCTTCTAATTGGCTTGATGTTTGACTTCCTGTTTGTACAAAACTAGTTTGACCGTCTGCTAGAAAAGTACTATATTGTCGGCCCTCTTGTTCTTCTGTCACTTTCGATGTCAGGTTTAGACCAAAATGTTCTTCATTGTGCAACAGTTCATTCTCTTGTCTATTAGCAACAGAGTAATTTCCCTGCTGTTCACGATTTGGGCTATTGTCTGGCACAGAAGTTGGAGTAAATGAGCCGCTTGGAAATTCAGTGCTAATTTTATTATATTCTGGCAGCGTTATATTAACATCTTCATGAATGGGAACACTCGGTGACTGCTGTGGTGAAACACTTGCTTCTGGTTGTTGATTTATAGTTGGATCACCAGTTGTCGCATTGTCATTAAAATCAGTGTAATTGGCAGCGATATCAATATTTGCAGCATAAGACCCCTGTTTCTGACCTGACTGTGTTTCAAAACCATTCGATCCACCTGTTTTTTGTTGTTGTCCCGCTGCTTCATCTACTACTTCATTATTGTTATTATCATTTTGATGCGAATCGGGTGACTGATCTCCACGCTTGCCCGTTGAAACTGATGATGTGTTATTCCCGTTTTCCAGTAAGAAAAAGGTATCATTGAGTACACCAGACGAGTTTTGGCCGTTAATGAGATTGACACTACGGTCGGATACTTCCAAATTATCTGTTCCTGCAACTTCTGTTTTTTGTAAGTGCCCGTAGTTATCAAATTCCAAAGCACTTTGTGGTAATAACTGTACAATTTCAGGTTGTGAGCTTAACTCTGTCCACTGACCAGAAAACGATTGATTTTGCTGTTCCGGAATCTGGTACCCGTAAACTGATAGCAGCAAGTCACTCACATTAGCTTCAAAACCAACGTCGGAGTAATTTCCGACTGTTGGATCATTTGTGTAGTCTAATGAGGATACTGTTTCTTCTTGGTTTGGATTTGTCAAGAGAATATCTGTAAAATCAGTCACTGAGGCTGTTTCAGAAAGTTTTGAACTGTCATCCTGTGATGCAGTTGACTGAACTGTAGGATTCGGAGCATTACCATTAACGTTGACCACATTTTCATCATTATTTACGATGCTTTGGGCATTGGAGTCTGTGAACTGGAGACCATTATCAGAGGGTGCCTGAGTCCTTGCAGCTCCTTTCTGTTCATTAATTTGCTGGCAGACGATGTCCTTAACAAAGCTGGGGACCTCTGGGTACGCTTCTATATCACTGCAGATTGTAATCAGCTCCAAGGTTTGCGGCGCCGTGTGACCATGCATGAACACAAGGCCAAACAACTGAAAAAACAGGCAATTATCATTTTAACAATCTCCATAAAATTTGAATAAAATTATACACAAGATACGAATTATTTGCACATGTTAATGAATAAATTAAATCAACCATAACTTAGAAAAGTATCTAATGCTATTCTAATATAGCAACCAAATATATATATAAAAATATTTCTTCAGTATTAAGATCCATAGAAGGCAATTTTCGCTGTTAGGCGTACACAAAGGTTTATTAACTTCTCTGGTGCTTCATTTAATTTCTTTCTTTCTTTTTTTAGAAAAATATTACTTGTGTCTAAAAATAAAAAAAAAGAGAGATAAAAATTAACATCAGAGAGGAATATATCTGCTTTCATCTAATCATTTAACTTCTTATTTCAGTGAGGTGTTCATCACACCATCACACTGCTTCAACGAAGCAGTTTCTCGTAAAGTGTGTCAGATAATATCTAAAATAAAATTTTGTTTTGAGCGATATTTTATCATTTTTGTTCTTCACTGTAATGAAGCGCTCTTAAACACATTTCCAGTACGCCAGTATAGAAATTTTCATGAAAGGTAATATGACACTAAATCCTACGTCTACGCTGAAGATGCGTCAAAACGAGAAAAAACATTCTCTGAGAACCAAACATTCATTACAAGACTCAGACAGTACTGTCAGTCAGAAGAGCTTATGATCATATCTCCATCACGCGTGCCTTGCGAGAGTGCGGCATATGCTGCAGGCGACGGAAAACAGTGTAACTTGAACAGATTCGTCCTTCAACCAACAGCTTGAGGAAATATTTTCAATAGAGTGAACTGGTTTTACACTAGCAGTGAATTTCTTAAAATACACACATAATGTATTTAGATATTTTTGGTATACATAGGAACTATGAGTCTGTACTCGGTACCGTTGAAACTGTCTAGTAAATAAATCAGAACTTGACTTATGATTGATTCACTCATAAACTGTCCTCTACACAGTGATTTGACTCATCCACGGTTGCTTCAGTCCATAATTTCACGTTAGAAAAAAGTATTAGATTAAACCTAGTAAAAAAGGAAACACACATAAATGAATGTTAACAAATAAAATAGTTTTACGTGCTTTCTATTGATATATTTTTATTTAAAAAAATCAACGAAAATTTTGACTGTTGCACATAAATTTTTGTTATTAATTTAGTATCATAGCCATTTCCTGCTACTAATGATACTGCCAGCAGCTACATATATCAAAATATCACTATCTACATAGTGTAAATAAATAAACGCCACACTCATTAATATTAGTAAGTACCATGATTTGAAGTTAGTTGTGAAACATTTGATCAGTCTCAATCAATTATATACAACAAAACTGAAGCGCATTCTCCTCTCATTTCCGTAGCTGCAGCCATGATAGACCGGATGAAACCCACAAAGAAAAAAATTTAACAAGGGTTTTCCCTGATTCAAACAAAATTTTCAATACGGTGGTGCCATTATTTGTTTCCAAATAATTAACCTAAGTCTAAATAAATAAGATACACAAACTATAGGTATAGAGATGTCTTATTTCATAACAGATCATCAGAAGATATCGTTGAATATGGCGAAATATTCCACAATAACATAAAGAAATCAAAAAATCTTTAATTTTATATCGTATATTGGTCTTGTATGAAAATAATGCCCAGAAAATTATGAGAAACGGTGATCAACGTTCGACAGCCAAGAAGAGATTAATCGTTAACTGTGAATCTCAGACGCAACACATTGAGCACAGAGTTAAGTAAAACGGAAGAAGCAAATTAAATCCACAGTTAACGGTCATGCTAGGATCAAATTTAGAGAAAGTTGAAATATGCCATTAAATTAAATTACAATGGAGCGCATGTTCCGGTGGCAATTTCCCTAAACACCCATCTTCCCCCTTTGCTTCATCCACCTACATTTATCTTTTACAAATTTTAACTTTAAATTCTTTCAACGTTTTTGGAAAATTATTCATTATTTCTCTTGGTAACTTATTCCAATCCCTGACACCATTACCTAAAAAAAGAGCATCTTCCTACACCCTTGTGCCTGAAATCAAGTGCCAGCTTGTGATCATGGTCATCTTTTCCCTTCCATGCATTACTTTCAGTTCTTACACCAATATCTTTCCATGCCTCATCAGTCATCACCAATATACGCCTTGTACACTCCCATGACCCTCTTCACCCTTCTTCTGTCTTCCAGTGAGTCCTAGGTCTTTTTATCACATCTGTTACTGATTGCATTCTGCGATAATTTCCAGAAACAAATCTAGCACCCGCGATTTCAACGTTTTCAACTATATTAATCGTTTTTTAAATGAACATATTCTTCACATTGATGGTTTAGTGCTTTTAAATGTTGTATTGATTTTATTACAGAACTAACTTTCCTCAAAATTTCTCATTTGACTGTCACGTCAACTGAATTACAACAAAGTTGTGCAACTTATAACACTGTAGAAAATAATAATCACCAAAGTTATTATTTGGATTTGTACAGTGATGTGCCAAAAGTCATGGAATATGAAGGTTCAAATATCCAGATGCCGGTAGGACCGGGGAAGAAAAGTATAAATGTTTCGTGCACTGTCAGGGCTTCCATTTGTACTCTCATGAATCGTGTGAAAGGTTTCCTGACGTGATGATGTGAATCAACAGACCTTGAGAGCGGTATGATACTCGGTGCTAAACTCACCACGTATTATACTTGGGGAATTTTTCTTGGATTCTTGGATCCACAGTGTCAAGAGCGTGCCGTGAATATGCGTTGTTTGGCTCTATCTCTCACCATGGACAACGCGGTGGCCGACCTCGTCTGTTTAATGACCGAGATCAGCGACGTCAGCATTGAGGAGTCAGTGTTGACAGACAAGCAACACTGCGTTAAAGAATAGCAACACTCATTGTGAGACGTATTATCGACGATACCTAGACGACAAGTGAAGCGAAATCTGGCGTTGATAAGATATGGCAGCAGACGACCAACGCGAAAATCTCTGCTAACAATACGCCATCGGTTCTCCTGAGCTCTTGCGTATATCGGTTGAACCCTAGATAACTGGAAAAAGGTTACATGGTCAGGTGCGTGACGATTCCAATCGTAAGGTAATGGTAGTGTTCCAGTGTTGAGCATACCTCGAGGATTCAGATTGTGAGGAAGGCAGCGTGCAAGCTGGTTGTGGTCCCATCCTAGAATGTACTGTGTTCATATGGCATGGTTTGGGACCGTTGATCAAATTGAAACGACCACTGACTGGAAATCGTTATGTTTAGCTACTTGTAGACCTTTTGAAGCCATTCATGAATATCATGTTCCCAAACAACGTGGAAATCCTCCACGTCGTCGAGCAAAACCTGGTCAATTCCAGCAAACGATTTGGCCATCGATATCGTCATATATGAATCCAGTGGAATATAATTGAAAGGTCAGTTCATGCGCATCGTTCTGCGCCCGCAACGTTTTCGCAATAATGTACGGCTACAGAAGAAGCATGGCTGAATATTTCTTCAGGAGACTTCAGATTACTTGTTTAGTCAATGCCACGTCACGATGTTGCACTTCAAAGGACTAAAGTGTATAGTACACGATATTGGAAGGTATCCCATATGTTTCGGCACTTCATTGCATGTAATTGAAGGAATAACAGAAAGAGGGTAGATAGTGGTATGAAACGCATCAATTGTTTGCTTTTGGAATTAGGTATGCTTGTCTGAGCTATAGAATCAGGAAAATTATGAAGCTGTAGGAAATAATAAAGAAAATAACTCATTATAATCTGCAACTGCTTTTTTTAAATGAGCCTTTGGCGTCACATCATGTTTAGTTAATGGTCAAAGCAAGTTTTTAAAAGAAATATTCAACAAATTGATCGTTCAGTTTTATTTGAATGTATTCGTCGTCTGTTAAATTGTCTCATACCTGTATAAAGATTACCAAATGCTTGTGTCCAAGAGTTATTTCAAATCTTTGTATTAATAATAATGAAAATTGTTATGTGTTTCTTGTGTTTATTGTAGAGAAATTGTGTACATGAGAATTTATTTCAAATTCTTGAAATTTTTTGTTACAAAGAACAAAAGCGAATATGCATACTGACGAGACAATGTGAAAATATATGGATATCAAAAGAAATTTCTGTCTTTGTTTTATCATGTGCAACTTTCTAATAGCTTGTTTCTTCAGGATTTTTTTGTTTTTTGTTTTTTTTTAAATTTGAGATTAGTTTGTCGTAGTAAATTGTGACATAGGTCATAACTTAATGAAAATAAGATGAGCACAATACATTCCTAAGTTCCTTATTGGCTATTAGTGAAATTGCCCCTTATTCTCTGTTCAAAGTTAATTTCGTAATATTTGTGTAAGCCTTAAGGTATATGGATCCTTGTACTAATTACAATGTAATATCTCACAACATAGTACAAAAATAATATTTTTATACACTAGGAAATATGACACACTAGATACTACTTTCTACTTGCACAGGCTCATACCCGGTTTACAATAGTTTCCAGAACTCAAACACGGCATAAATATTTACAGTGTTTCATTTTAATGTTGATTTCCAAAGAAGTTGATGTCGAAGAAGTGTCAGGTATAAACACCCAAAAACCAATAAATCGTCTGGATATTGTGGGCCATTTCCTCAATTACGATAGGATCGATTTTATGAATAATTGTAATAAATCGGCCTAGACATATACCACAGAAAGATTTGTTGAAAACACACAGTATAGTAAACATGTAATTACAAGAAAGAAGAATTTAAGTCTTAGAGTAGGTAGATCTCCAAAAATTATTGTAAAATATTTGTTTTTATTCATAAAACATTACGTGCAGCAAAGTAACAAGGCTTAGTCACAAATATTTGCAGTTCGTAATTCTTGTGGCTCGTCAATCCAAAATTCGAAGAAAGAATAGGAGTTGAAATTTTGTTTGTCTTTCTATAACAAAATATTATGTATAAATGTCTAGGGTCCATTAAATACAGAAATATTTTTGTCATTTTTTGTTAATTTCATACTAAAGACGTCATCGGCCGTTAAAGTCGTCGATTTTAGACAGCTTGCATCTCAAAAATTGTGTTACCTAAAAACTTGAAATTTTTCTCCAGAATCATTCACATCCTGAATTGAACGACAAATACTAAAAATACTTTCATCTGCTATAGTTCCTATTTTCTAACAAAACAAGCTTCAGTTTTTATTGTGTCGTATATTAATATTAATTCACTGAAAATTGTTCTAATTGCATATGAGTTTATTTCCGGTAAATTTTACTGTTCATGAACAAAATATTGAACGAAGATTTTGTACTGAATATAAATCGACGCAAGATGAATGTGTCGAAATTTAGCAGAAATGATATCAATTACAGTAGTTTCAATTTGAAAATAGGATAGGATGCACTAGGAGAAGTAAGTGAATACTGCTACTTGGGAAGCAAAATCGCGATCGATGGCCGAGGCAGGAATGATGTTAAAAGTAGACTACCACTAGCCGAAAGAGCTTTCATGAAAAAGAGAAATCTTTTAGTTTCAAATATTGATCTAGGAATTAGAGAGAACTTTTAAAAACTCTTTCTGTGGAGCACAGCACCTCATGGTAGTGAATAACAGAAATAAATAAAATTGAAGCATTTCAAATGTGGTACTACAGAAGAATGCTTCAAATTAAGTGCACATACAAAGTACCACATGAACGAGTTCTGAAAATGATGGGTGAGGAAAGAAGTTTGTGGAAGAAGATTACAAAAAAAGAGACAGGCTGGTAGGTCATATTTTGAGACATGCTGGATTGGTTAATTTGTTATTGGTGGGAATAGTCGAAGGTAAGAACTATAGAGGAAGACAGAGATTAGAATATATGAAGCAAATATCTGAGGACGTGAGTTGTAAGGGGTATGTAGAGTTGAAGAGGTTAGCTCAAGACAGGAAGAGGAACCTAGCGATAGCAATAACGGTTCAGTGGCAGCGTGTTGCAGTCCTGGGAGCCGTGGTGCAGTATCCACTCCATATTCTGTAAATGTGCCAAACACTGATTTTTGTGCAAAGTAATAACCTTTTGACCTGCCACGTTCAAGATATATGTTAAAGTCGTTAGAGGAGGAAACCGTAATTATGCGAGCCTCATCGCACTTGTTTTTTTTTTTTATGTATATCTCAGCATCACAAAGATCCAGTTTTATGCCTTATAAGAAGATCCATCATCTTAATATGAAGAAAAAGACTTGTTGTATGTATTTAGCTTGAGGATCTCCTATCAGCAAGTTATAAACTTTTTTAATATCTCATATTTTCCCTTAATGTAGAGATTAATAAACACTTATTTCTAAAGCCAGGTACTCATTAATAATATAGAATAACTATATATTCATTATACATTTCACTACATAATTATTATACATGTAATGTTGTATGTCTTCTATTTTATTATTATTACTAAGCTCATTGGCGATAAAAAAAAGTTCTCATGTTTGAAATGGGTTCGAAATGAGTTTTACTAAACTTTCAGTCGCAGTCGCAAGGTAACGGATTGCTTATAAAAAGCTGTTTGTCTAGTATATCTCAAACATCAGATTGCGTTAATGTTAAATAATTGTTACACTGCTTTGTTAATCTTAAATAGTACTGAATTCTTTTGTTGACTTATCGGAAATAACCACACTAATTGTCGTTTCATCATCTCATTCGTATATTTGGCTATTAATTTGCAATTTTCCCACATTGTCAACATTTCTGCAATGTGAATAAGGTTACATTTCACGAAACATTTTGGTCAAACAACATGTGGCTTGTGTATTTTGAAACATGTTCAGTGTGTAGTACAGTTAATCCAATTAATAAAAAGTATGTGTACTGTTCCACATATATAGTAACTAACATGATATAATATGTAGTTGTAGATTACAGTGAAAACTTATTGTGGTAAGAAAATAACTGGTTATTAGATGTTGGTAACAAGTGTATACACTGTTCCACATATGTAGTATTTAACATATTGTGTTTGCAGATTACAGTGGCTATTGATTATACTAATGAGTTGTTAAGTAGCTAACTTGTTATCAATTGCAGGTAATATAATTGATATTATTAATAAGTGTATGTACTGTTCCACATTCCCTAGACTATTCTCACATAGGATCTATCTAACATAATTGTGTTATAAAATTTTATAATGTATATAGTATAGCATTTTTGGTAATAGACTGATGTTGTGAGCATTCCTCTTTTAAAATATGTGAAATATTTCATGTTCTGAACATTCACTTATAATTTCGCAGTAATCTAGTTTTTGCTAAGATTAACACCACTATAACACAAAATTTAGAAAAATCATGTAGGTGAAATAACTAAAGGAATTTTAGTGGTTGGGTGGGGGGGGGGGGGGCAGAAGAAGCATATAAAAGCTTGCAAACCAGCAACTCTTAAAAGTTTGGGTTTTCCTATTTATTCCAATGCTGAAGGAAGCTTTCGCTGAAAAACCATTTAAAACAATATTTCCCTGCACTCTCCCCCCATCTTATTCCTGACCAGAAAATGCTTTACAAATTTACAGCAATATGTGGCCTGTTTGGAGAAAAATTGTGGCAATGTTTTCCTCGAAATATATGAATATGTGATTCTGACAAATTTATACTTCATCAGATAATTTTCAACAAAAAATCATATGCTTAATTTCGTGTATTGGATAATAAAGTTGTCTTATAATATTTCTTTTTTTTTTAAATATTTTTTTTTCGAAGGTTCCCAATAACTTGTCCAACTGAGTTAGGTTTCTTCTTCTATTATTTCTATATGACATTTAAAAGACAATTTAGGAAAACTAATGGTGAACTCTATTTTTTTAAACCCTTGATTTTTTGGAATTTTTTACATTTTTATATGGAACGATCTGTTCAGCGATGCAAGTTTACTGTGAATGATAGGCTCTGGATAGTACGACTGAATTCTAGATACATCTGCTCCATAAGATAATTGTAAAGCATGCATTACTTATCTATTTAACAACTGTAACTAGACTGTGATGCCAGAAGCTTTCTAGAAAAAAAAATTGTATTTGACTATGTGTCTTTTATAATTTTTATCTACTCGTTGCTGCATCTTGAATAAACTGATGAAACAGATTTTGATTTCTATTTCACTATTTAAGAGTTTTAACAACTATTGTGGTGGACGTTATTCATTATTCCCCATACGCGTTTCGCCCTTTTGTTGAAAGGCATCATCAATGGAGATATGATGAATTTGATGCCAGACACACAAGGGCGCACTGCGTCTGGGGGATAGTAAATAACATTCTCCACAACAGTTGTTTATAGAAGGAGTGTTATTTACAAAATTTATAGATCAACAACTGCGGAAAAGTGGTCTATAACCAGATTAATAATCAAAGGTTACTGCTTGGTTTAAAATATGCCGAATCATTCTTTTCATGTTATACCACCTGACAGCAGAGAAAGAAATTATAATTATCTGAATATAATAACAATTAAATTAAACCATGATGTATATATATTTCTGGTAATACTATCTAAATTTAATTTACTTTCTTACTTATACTTAATTCACTAATATGTCGAATATACGGAGATAAAAAAAAAAGACGCAATCCAAATTTGGCAATTAGTAACTCCTTGCTGGAGTTTAATTCCACGGGACAAGTAGGGTTGGAGAAGTCAAAACAACTAATGCCCGTATCTTCTGTATCATATCGTGAGATCTGATTTTTACAGTTTGTGAAATGATTTCAGCCAGCTGACTGTACTTACCAGAGCTAAAGAAGCAAGATTCCGATATTCATTCATGTTGCTAGTGGCGTTGAACTGTTGGCCCGAAGGCGCATGAACTACTTAATATACGCTGGCCTTATCTCGTCCTTACCTGCCGAGCGTAAACATGTAATAAGGATATACTACGGCAAATAAATTTGTCACCAACACGTCAGGAACGGATTCCCCGAAAATCTGACGCAGAGGATCTAATTCGACAACGTCCTGGTCGCTGATTCCTGTGAAATAAGGTTTTTCCCGGATATTAGCTCATTATCAACGGAATAGTGATAAATATTGAGACTCCGTGAATTATATTCTGATAGTACAGAATAAGATAAAAAGGATTACTTAAAAAAAGCTGGATAGCAATATAAGTTTACTGTAGTACAGACCAGCAACTTTCATTCCAGAAGAAAAAGGGGGGGGGGGGGGCTTTAGGGCAGGTCAACATCGAGGTTATTAGCGAATTCCAGAAAAAAAGCTGTAAGTACTTTACGAATATATCGTATTTGTCAGATATAAATGTCGAATCAGATGTGCAATAATGAACAGTTTGTTTTGTGAGTCGTCATTATAGATGTTAACGTTTAACCGAACCTGACGATTTCAATTTTTTCTTCAAACAAGTTTCCACAAAAAAGATGCTATCAACACATTTATGCACTTTATATAGGCGGCCAACGGGTATTAATTTTGCATTCGTTGTAATTCATGTATACTAAATAAGAGTTTCGTCTGCAGTCTGAGAATAATAGTGTTATTTCGTTTTCAGAAATTGGTTTCGTGTGTTAAGGACACGAAATGTCTTTCGAAATAAAATTTGTCTGTCTGATTTTTTCGAGCATTGCGCCTCAATGGCAGAATATTTTTAAAGGTGATTTTAGTACTTACTAAGCATATATTCTCTCTTACGATATTAGCTATCAGCGGTCAATAGAAGTAATTGACCATGATTATCATAGAATAGCTAAATGTCTCATGGTGCATGGTCTGCATGGTGCTCGTAATCCCGTAGAACCCAAATTTTTTTTTGAAAGGAACTAAATATTCTACAAATGCTCACCTCCCCCTGTGAATTTCCTGTCACCGAACTTTACGGTTTCCCCCACCCCCACTATGCGTTTAATATGTTACTTGATTCACTACAAATAAAAACTTCATAAGTTACATCCTAAGAAAAATGGGAGTTGAACGCTTCCTTAATAAGCGGAAGGCTAGAAAATATACGGATAATAATTATTATAACACTAAATGACTAAAAAACAGTAATACGGAATGGAGCGGGACATTGAAAATTGGTTTCCGGCTCAAGGTTCTGATCATTGGACATGCAACGGTGTAAATAGACTCAGCAACCTTACGAAGTGCTTTTACATATGTTACTGCGAAATTAATAGCTGGACCTTCTCTTGTTAATGAAGTTAGGAACACCAGGCCGAGGATTGTCCATAGAAATACCAGCGAAGGAGGGTACGACCTTGAAATGAAAATATAAAATAGTAATTCTGTGTTAGAAAATTGTAATAAAACTTTAAAAAAAAAAAATTCCGTCTAAAAGCAACTGTTGATTTATTTATATTTATTTCGATAGGCGTTTCACCCTTATGGTGTGGGGCATCATCAGTGAAGGTATCGTTATGATCATCACATAGCGGTCTGGAACAGCACTTATGCAGTTTAACAGATCTTCTTCTGTATAAGTAACACTGTTTCAAAACTTTCACGGATTTCTGTTACTTATTAACTAAGGATACTGAATTTATTGACAAGATGTTGAACAAATTTGGACAACAACTTAGACGCCTTAAGTTATTATTCAAAGAGTGAATTTAATAACAAAATTTTTCTTTCTAAATCTTCTTCTGTGTGTTTTCTTTCATAGCAGGGAGTGCAAGGGGGTGCAAGTGCAAGTGCATCCCCTTGCACCCCGCTCCCGGCGCCTATGAATCTATTGATCAACAACTGAAGAAGATGGCCTATAACCAGATTTATTATGTAATAAAACTGTTTTGCACATTTCCCAACGCTATAAATTTTACACGTTTGTACATTATCAGCAACTCAGGTGAAGCAAATATTTTAATTGATGTGTTCGAATAAGTACTGAGTGCTTCAATTTCGCAACTTTACATTCGTATCTGGTAAATTTATTCCAGTAAAGAAATTTCTTTAAAAGGCAATGGCCGAACTCTTTCCCGTTCGTTATCCTTAAACCCTTTCCTTGGGGTGAAGGGGTACTCATCATACCTAGAGGATCCAGTGATGCCATGGGATAAAACGGAGTGTCACAAATTTTCATTTTTTATTTATACCTTAAGTTTCACAGAACCAAATAGATTAGCATGATTCGTCGTGCCTTTCGACGACTTTTCAAAAAAGGTAAGTTTAATATTTTATTGGTAATAATAAAAGAGATTCTGCGAAATCCAAAGGATTTTAATCCATCTGTAAAGCAAGTTTGCACCTTTCATCTTTAAAGGAAATGTTAACTGGTTAGTCGTACTTGGATGTACTACACAACAGAACTTTTCCACAATTCGAAGAAGATACGAAATGTTTCATCTTTGAACAGAACGGAGCCCCGCCTCATTGACACCTGCCAGTCCTTCGTTTCCTCAGTGAGACACGCCCTGGGTTGGTTTCTGCAGTTCTCGAGACTTGGCACTTCACGCCTGCCCTCCCCAGATCTCACACGCCGTGGTGTTTTCTTTCGGGGATACATAAAAGATTCGGTTTCGGATGTTGAAGACATGAAAGAAAGTATCAAAAATCCCGTGAACCTGCCACCGAGGATATGCTGCGCGGGATCTGGGAATAATTTGTTTGTTTCGCAGCGGAATATGTTGTGCTTGATTCCACGTGTAATTTATGTTTCCCTCTTTTCCGAAAAGTCAACCCTGGCGGACCATGAGTCACCGGCACTTGGGCACAGGCGTCTGGTGCGTAGTTAGGAGAGTGGGAGGACATAATAGGCCTTACTCGTAGTAGGACCGTATCTGTTAATCCCGAGCATTTACTCAATTGGGGGAATGTTGTGTTGCCATCGCCTGTGAAATGTGAAACAATGTTCTGCTTGTGATAAGCGTATTTTTGTTTGTGAAATGTGTTGTTTATAAGGAATAGACTGGGGATCGTCCCAGCATTCACGCTGATGATTGCGGCCAACCGTCTAAAACAACCGGTAAGCGGGGACCACAACCCGATCCTGGTCTCAACAGTAGTTCCATGATCCATATGTTTTGTTTATAAAATATAACGCTCATCTTTGGGACATTTCGTACTTCTGTAGAATATTACAACAATAAACATTTTACTTTAAGTTGTATAAAAGCAGCGATTAAACACATTTTCAACAATACAGAAAAATTGGCTTCCTAACCACTTGGAGACGTCAAAACATTTTAACGAGTTTCCTATGTCTTTGGTAATTTCACCACATTGATGAGTAGGTTTTTAAAATTATAAACATACAAATGAAGAGTGGTAGGAATCAGTTCGTTCATTTCATTTTCAAGACCGGGTGTCGTCAGTGAGCCGTAACGCTCTGGCCTCACATGCGGGGTGGCCATTCTATTTCGGTTTTACATGTTTTCCCTAAATCACTCCAGGCGAATGGCGCGATGGATCCCTCAAAAGGTCAGGGCCGAACCCCTTCCTATTCCTTGTCCCCAGTCCTTTCTGCCTCTAATGACCTCGACTTCGACGAGGCATAAAATCAAAAGTAAAAAGATCAGTATTTTTGAAGGTTTCCTATTCCACAGTAGGTTTACAGTTTCTCTAGATGGGTCCGGACTCACTAGAGGGACGTTTTATAAAAAAATACACCATACTTATTTATTTATTTATCGTATGGTAGCAGAAAAGTACATCAGATCTATTACAAAATACGTGGATTACATTCCAATCACATGAGAGAGACTGGAATTTCAAATGTTAAAGATAATATTTCTGTTATTGCGTCATAAAGTTCCCACGGTATGCCCTGAGGTGGCACTCCGACACGACGTGATGCACAGTCTGTATTTCAGCTCTACAATCACATTCAGATGACTCCAGCCAGCCGTATTTTTATTTGTACAAATCAGCGCATCTGCCATGTCATGTGCGTATTCTGTTTAAGGCAGTCCATAAGCTACTTGCTTGGTTAAACCAGGTGGGTTACGCGTGAAGCAGGTTGCCTGGTCTGAGGACTCTTCCCATCTGTTTTTCCATGACGTTATGTTTCTGAATCCCTTGTGGAGATCCTTTGCTATTTCCAGTGGAGATATTCTTAATTTAAGCCTATTACTTGATAGGAGGTACTCGCTTGTTCGCTTCCACGTGGTGCACCCTGGGTAACGATAAATGAGCTAACACGTTAGTCGCCAATCAAGGAAAATTGATCTCCTTGCGTATATTACATCATATCGCAAACTGAGATTCCAAGTTTCCTGGATAAGATTCAAAATACACCTTATGATCACAGATGACACGGTCTCAGCTAGAGTCACAAAATAAATCGCTCAGCAACATTCTACCTATTCTGGGATGAAGATAAAGAGTTTACTGTAATACGGCAGGTCAACTGCTTAGGCAAAAATTAGTTCGTTTTTAATTTCTTTTTTCATGTCCAAGCTAATAATTTGAAGGAGTAAGTTGTTTTTAGCATAAACTGCACACCCTTTTCCTTAAAAAATTAACAAGAACTGAACTCACACTTATAAAAATTCTGCGCTTGCTACATTACAAAATATACAGCACGCTATTGCACAAAAATTTTGTAAATCTTCTTTAGTAAGTAATAACAAGGAGAGCTGTATGCTATTAAAGGCCAAATTTTATAATCACAAACCAAAAAGCAAACAGACATTAAAACTTTCAGTAATTGTATACGTCTGGAAGCTTCTCAAAACTATACGCTATTTTTCAAAATTCTTGGTGGAAAAAAAAAAAAAAAAAAAAAAAAACAAACCCTTGTGTGATTTGAAATTTTTTCTCTATCTTCCACCCACTAATTCATCAAGTGAGTGTGTGAGTTATGAGAAAAAACTTTTTCTCTTTAAGAATTTCACTGAAAAATTCACAACTTTACGCAATAATAACGCAAAGCCATAAGTTTGTATTTCGGTAGAACCAAAATGGTTTAAATTCACGAAACCTGCATTTAGGAATTTTTTCAGTTCTTCGATGAGAAAGAGCAAGGTATTAAAGACTTACCTTTGACTCAGAGGGGACGATGCAGATTATTTTATATTATGATAGTAAATACATCGTCTCATAAGAAACTTGTATTTCTTTGTATAGAGGGATGATCACAAAACTTTCATGTAAATTTGTGCCTGCTAGTTAATTTAAAGATTTTACCTCTATGGTCTAGGCCAGCCTTTTCCAACCTTTTTCAACGGCGGACCCCTTAGAGATTAGCCATGGATCCCTTAATAATAGCAGTAATAATAATAATTGGAAATTGGCTAGTCTAGAACTCTCAATTGATGGTTCGACTCGCATCTCACACACTATGGCTAGAGTTCACGTGTTCTCACGTCTACTTTTATGTTTTCCTAGTAATTATTTTGATTTTCATCAAGTACCTGTTACGCATGTGTAGGTAAAACTGTGCAGTCAAATCTTCAGCAAGTCAACGATTGCACAAGCCGCTCTTTCTAGTTTGCACGCGCTACCGTGTAGCCGTCCACACACCCCGTCTTGCATGCGCAAAATGGTTTGTGCAGATAAGAGCGCAGGTAAGACGGAGCGTGTAGCCGGGGCATTAGGAAAGGACCACGCATCCCAGAGGGTCCGCAGACCACAGGTTCTGAAACCTTGGTACAGGCGAAAAAGTTTACAGAGCTAATATTAAATACGGTACCCAAAATTTCTTCGATATAGGACATACTGAATTCATCACAGATCATGTTATCTTGGTGTCAAAACAATCAGTTTCAATGTTACGGCATGTACTTACGCATCCTTTGCTTATGGCTTCCTAATATGGTTTTAGCTTCGAATGGCGATAGCTGCAGGTTGCATCGATTTAAGTCAAATTATAATTTACTACTGCTCTCATTGTAAACTCGGTTTACCGAAGGAAAATGTTATTCGTTTTCCAAATAAGTTTTCATGATTTGTCCATTTCTTTGTATTGTTTAGATTGCGATTCACTTTTTAGCAAAGTTTCTACTTTGTTCTTACAGGACTGAAACATTCAGAATTTTCGTTTCGTGGACACACTGATAAACAAACAAAAATACTGTATTGGTGTTAAAATCTCCAAAATATACGTAATCAGTGCAGTTTTGAATAGCTCGTAACTCACAGGAAATGTTTTATTACTCGTGTTAAGAATTTCCCAGAAAATAACAGGTTGTTATATGACCCAAATTCTTATCTATCTCCAGTGTCTCAAAGGATCTTGACTCATACTCGAGCAAACTGTTTGAGGAGAAGGTCAATGAGTCACTCTTCCTAATCGGAATTTCGGTTGTTAGGAATTCTACCGGAAAAGACTGGAATTTAAATACCTCCAACTCGTGCCAACATACTTAGAGCATATACAACAAAGAAGAGAGTGATTTATATAAAATCAATAGCAGTAATGTATGTACGTTTACACTGTTAAAAGTTCCATCGACTCATGAAGTAATCCGTGCATTAATATGTCTCAGTAATCAGCTTACAGTACATTATGTTTTAATTTAATAAAAGGTTTTACTGCTTGATTCCTCTTCATCATCCAAAGAGCAAGCTAAAAATACAGCTTTGTTGGAGAAAGAAATAAGAAAACACAATTATATTTTAGATTTACAAAGGCTGCTCCATTTGTTCCTGCCCTAACACTGATGCACATGAATTTAAAAAAAAATGTAATATGTTTTTCAACATATATACTCGCAACTAAGCTCCCTTAATAATACAGATACAGTTATAACATTCACGTTAAATGATTTTTCATCTGTGACAAAAAATATGTGAAACGACCTCATCATCCAACTTGAAATCAGTTTTCGTCGCAGCAGGAACACCAATTGACTTCCGTAGACATGAAACACTTGTGTGCTATCTTTTAATTCTTGGATAATGTTATGATAGCAGAACTCATTCGTAGTCATACCTCGTACAACGAAATCTGCTGCACTTGTTTCAAAGAGATTTCTATTTTTCTCAGAGCACCATTCTAACCACTGTCATTTGGCTTATGTCAAAAGGATCAGGACGCAACGAGCAAACACAATTGTCAAGTCCAAGTACTCTTTCAGAATGCAGGATATTGTTATCCTTGAAATGCCTGATACCTCCTCAATCTTATGAAATGTTAATCTTCTGTATGGCCTCATCATCTTAAATAGTCTGTCTTCATTATTATGAGTGATTTGCATACACTACTATCCCTTATCGTGGATCGTATTCAATTCTGATTCTTCCACTTTTGTATTTAGACGTCTCTTTGTTAACTGTGCTGCAGTCACGGCATCATCTCCTAGTGTTGTAACCATATCTTTGTGACTCTGATTTCATGACATCTCTTTCTAACACAACTATTTAACCCCAAAACAAATTTCTTTCTTCTTCATTTCATATTGAAACTCCTCTCGTTGGTTTAGGCCATTGCGTCGACTTAATGACCTCCTGGTTTGCAACGTCAGACTTTGGTGTTGAAAGAAATATTCATCGTCGTGTTTTGGTCGGCAGGGTGAGAGTTGGTGGTGCGGATGACTGAGGGAGTATGACACTTCGTATGAGGACTTTTGACTTAGCGTCCGCCTGGTGGTTTAGGAAACAATATGCCTGTATCGATTAGAACCGAGTTTCTTTCTCCCTCTTATTTTATCTTCGTATACACCCACAGCAAAATACTACACCTAAGGACAATCTACAGAAGCTTTACACTCAATGTCTGGAGTCTTCTCCTCACAAATTACAGGTTTCGTGAACAAAACCTGCACTTAATGAACAGAACAAAGATTAATAGTTTCGCACACAGATGATAACATTTAAATTTCCCATGTTATCAACTGCATACTGCGAAAAACCGACAAGAAGAGTTATTTCTTCCATAAATATAATAAGAGGAATCTGATGAAAACCAGGAAGACAATAACATGTAAAAAAATTCTTATCATACCACAATGAACTTACAACTCACCTGTTTCGAACAACTGTAAAAAATTGAATGTTAATTCCAGGGTGTTATAATTTAGAACCATATGCTACAAGGCACTAAAGAGTTGTACGTAGATTTCGCTAGGTACGATTTGGTTTTACTGGTCAGGCACAAACCTTCCGAAACTAAATTTTGCAGTGTACTTTTAATATGCATTTGAAAATCGTTAAATATGTAATCTTTCGAAAAAATTTATGTTTGTTTGTTGAGCAGAAACTAACTTACAGATTACGTAGACGTTTATTTCACTTCTAATACCACTATTACGTTTACAGGTATTGAAGCTGGTTAGATCTGTGTCAAAGATATATGTATATATTATTAGTTGTGTAAAAATTCTACGTTTTCAGCTGTTCTTTCCTTTATTTGCTATTAAAACATTACAATTTGCAATTTTTCCATTTATTTCCACATTAAAACTAATGGGTGATAATAAAACGAATTAGACTTTAGGTTTGCATGTTCCGTTTATAATGAGCTATTTAATATTATTTTTGGTACAGGTGTGGTTCTAGAAAAATTAATAATATAATTCTATGTGTTGTGCTGTCAGAGTGATTTTAAAGTTTTAAATCCACGTGATCAATTATTTAAATGCTTCATTGCAACGTAATTACCTCATATTAAATCCAAGTAACAACTTTATTTGTTGCATAAATGTTTATTTCATATGATTAGCTGAATGAAATGTACAGTCTACGTGAATACATCAACTATCAGACAATATACACGCTACTCAAAACGAAAAAAAATTTCCGCTTTAACATATTACATTTATCAATATGACGCACAAAAAGGCCATGGCCATGGCTGAATTCCTTCCCGTTCGTTGTACCCAGTCCCATACCGCCTCTAATAACCTCAGTCGTCGACGAAGAGTAAAGCAATAAGTAAAAAAAAAAAAAAAAAAAAAAAAAAGTGACGGGAATGTAATTTGTTTTTAAGGGAAACAGACAACTGCAATAACACTACCCCCTTTCCCCCGCAGTTATAATAGCTTGAGGATGACGAAAACGGTTTCTAAAGAGCTCTAGTACAATTGCCAAAATATTTACTTCACTTAGAACTGAAAAAATAGTGTCGCGTCTAATAAAACCGTATATGAGGTAGTGATTGTGCTCTATTGCAGGCTGCCCGTTTCACCTGACTTGCCCACTCCAGGTGATCGTGAAGCCGAGAGCAGCAGTTGTGAGGAGGCATAAATAAGGTGGCGGGGGTGGGGGTGCTGCTGCGAGTAATTAAAGCCATGCCTCCACCGCACCTCCGCCGCTGCTTATAATTATTCTCAGCTAGGCGCGCGGCGCGTCTGGGGCTCTTTGGGGTCTCCGCTCCACAAAGAATTCCTCCCATCTCTTTCGCTCCAAGACTAATTGCTTTCTTTTGTGAGTGATATTGCCAACACGCAGCAATTACGGCTGCACGGTGTGTCGTACGGTGGGATGCTCGTCCCATATACACGCAGTGGTTTAGCGATTCCTTTCGACTACGTGGAATACCGTTCACATCATAATTAGATTAACGTGATGAGTAGGAATAAATACGAACATCACGTGTTTTTTTTAACACTATGATGCAGCTTGCTGTGGACCTCAAATACACGACATATCTACTAATTTAAAGGTTTTGCAGTGCAATAACAAACAAGAAAAGAGAGATGAAAAGAATTTCTACGTATCCCAATCTGTGTGTTACCTTTGGAAAAGTATTCAGGATTTCTATGAATCTTATCTTTGTCATTTGCATTTATTATGTATTTCGTGAGATTTTTTTTTTCTGCCATCAGTCTTTAGACTCATTTGATGCAATCCTCCATCCCTTCCTATCTTGTGTTAACCTCTTCATCTCTACATATCCCCTACAACCCACGTCCTCAATTATCTCCTTCATATATTATAATATCTGTCTTAATCTACAGTTCTTACCTTTGACTGTTCCCTCCACCAGCAAATTAACTAATCCAGCATCTACATCTACATCTACATATATACTCTGCAAATCACAAAACTGTGGGTGGCAGAGGGTTCTCAGCACCAAACCTAATCTCTTTGTTGTGCATTCAAATCCCTAATGGTACGAGGAAAATAGGAATTCATATAAGAATCAGTGCGGCACCTTATTTCCCTAATTTTTTCTTTCCAGTCATGCCGAACCAAATAGGTTGGTGGACGAAGTATTTCACTACACTCGTAAGTGAAAGTGGGAGTACGCATGTTTACCAAAAGTTTATACGAAACGTGCGTCGTCTATCTACCAGAGACTCCCAGCCTAGTTTACTAATCAGTTCTGTAACGCTTTCATAAGGACTGTAGCAAGCGGTCACGAATCGAGCGGCTCTTCTCTGTACTTTCTCTGTACTCTCAATCTGCCCCTTACGAAACGGATCCCAAATGGCACAACAATAGTCCAAATGTGAACGCACAAGAGATTTGTACGCTATCTCCTTTGTTTGTTCATTACAATTTTTCAAAATTCGACCTAGGAACCGCAGCCTAGAATTAGCTTTACCTACCAACGTATTAATATGTAAGTCCCATTTCATGTTCCTTTGTACTGTTACTCCCAAATATTTCATAGAATCGACCATATCAATAACTGAACTGTTTACCTCGTATTTCTGAACAATTGGATTCTTTTTGTTAGTTATGCTCATTGTCTTACACTTTTTACAATTTAGTGTGAGTTGCCACTCAGCGCACCATGCCAAAATAACATCCAGATCACGCTGAATTGCTAAACAATCGGCCAAATTCCTTACTTCCCTGTAAATAACCGCATCATCAGCAAACAATCTAAAAAGGCTTTTCACTTTGTCTCCGAGATCGTTTATAAAAATTAAGAAAAGAAGTGGTCCTATTACACTTCCTTGAGGTACACCCGATGTGACATCTAGATTAGAAGAACTTTCTCCTTCAACAACTGCGATCGACCAGTTAGAAAATCCTTTATCCGTTCGCAAAGCTGATCCGATATACCGTACGCTCGTAGTTTCGCTAAAAGGCGGTTGTGTGGCACAGAGTCAAAGGCTTTCTGAAAATCTAAAAAAATTGCATCTACTTGTGAACCTGCATCAATAACTTTCATTACGTCGTGTGTAAATAGGGCCAGCTGTGTTTCACATGACCTTTTCTTCCGAAATCCGTGTTGATTTGTTGCAAGCAAATTATTTTCATCTAGGAAATTCATAATGTTCGAGCATATAATATGCTCCATAACACTACTACAAACAGATGTTATAGATATGGGACGATAGTTTCCAGGATCGCTTCGATCACCTTTCTTGAAAATCGGAGTTACTTACGCTATTTTCCAGTCTGAAGGTACTTTTCGCTCTTCTAATGATTTACTGAATATATCAGACAGAAATGGCCCGATTTCCGCCGCATACTCTGAAAATACTCTTACTGGAATACCATCCGGGCCAGGTGCTTTTCCCCACTTTAGGAGCTCTAATTGCTTTATGATACCTGCAGTATCTATTCGTAATGATTCCATCTCCAACTCGACAAGACGTGGGAAAACGGGAATGCTATCCTTATTTTCGTCAGTGAAAGAATTTTTGAATACAGTATTTAGTACATTAGCTTTATCGCGGCTTTCAATAATCTCGGACCCTTCACGAACTAGTGCTGGAATATTGCTGTTGGTACAACTGACTTTTCGAACATACGACCAAAATTTTTTTGGGGTTTTCTGCGAGACTCTTAGAGAGAGTGTTTGAATGAAAATGTCTCAAGATATGACCTACCAGCCTGTCACTTCTTTCTGTAAGCTTCTTCCACAAACTTCTTTCTCACCCATCATTTCCAAAACTCGTTCACTTCCTATTGTCTGTCCACTTAATTTTCAGCATTCTTCTGTAGCACCACATTTCAATTTTCATTTTTTCCGCTATTTCCGCTATTTCTATGTTACGCTACCGTAAAGTGCTGTGCTCCACACATAGAGTTTTAAAAAGTTCTTTCTAATTCCTAGATCAATATTTGAAACCAAAAGGTTTCTCTTTTTCATGAAGGCTCTTTTTGCTAGTGCTATTATGCTTTTAACATCATTCCTGCTTCGGCCATCGGTTGTAATTTTGCTTCCCAAGTAATAGAATTCACTTACTTCTCCAACTGCATTCGATCCTATTTTTATGTTTAATCTACTAGTATTGGTATCATTTCTGCTACATTTCATCACTTTAGTCTTTCTTTAACTGATGCATGCCTCTCGTGATTTTCTACGTTTATTACAGCCACTTGATTCTTATATAGTTTATAGAGTATTCTTCTATCTTGATACTTTAGACCTGACTTCTTTAAAATTTTGAACATCTTGTCCCACCTAACATTATCAAAAGCTTTTTCTAAATCAACAAATGCCACAAAAGTATCTATGTTTTTCTTGATACGGCCTTCACGTATTAATCTTAAGACAGAATTTGCTTCCCTTGTATCGCGATTTTTCCTAAACTCGAACTTATCTTCACCTACTTTGTCTTCTACTACCCTTTCCATTCTTCTGTATATTATTCTGTTTAGTTATTTTGAAGCATGTGATGTTAGACTAATGGTGCGATAATTCTCACATTTGTCAGCTTGTGCTTTCTTTGGAAGTGTGAAGATGATATTTTTTTAAAATCAGTTCCTGTTTCATAACTTTTTGATATCAGCTTGAATAATCTTTCGATTCCTTCCTCTCCTAGGGATTTAAGAATTTCTGCAGGGATCTCATCAATTCCAACTGCCTTATTTGCTTTCAAGTCATTCAGAGCTTTATTAAATTCTGTCCTCAAAACAGGATCTCCAAAGTCATCAATGTCGACATCACCTTCCTTTTCCATTATACTATTGTTCAAGTCGTCCCCAACATACAGTTTCACAATATATTCTTTCCATCGGTTAGCTCTATCGTCTGAGCTTAAAAGAGGTTTCACATTGGCAGCTTTAATGTTTAAACTTCTTTTCTTCATTTCTCCGAAATTCTGTTTGATCTTTCTATATGCAACATCTACTTTTCCTACGACCATTTCCTTTTTTACTTCTTCACACTTTTCTTGTAGCCATTTTTCTTTTGCTTTTTTTTTTGCATTTCCTATTTATTTGATTTCTAAACTGCCTGTATTGCTCTCTTCCTGCTTCATCCTGAGCATTTTTGTACCTTCTCCTTTGATTCATCAATTCCAAAATTTCTTCTTTGATCCGCGGTTTTCGGATGGCTTGTTCCATAAAGCCCAATGTTTGTTTACCAGCTTTCATTAGTTCGGTCTTTAATGCATTCCATTCGTTCTCGGTTGAGCTCCTTTCAGAGTTACTTCTTAGACCCAAGTCTACCATTTCTGCAAATTTTTCTCTAGTGCTAGATTGTTTCAGTTTATTCACTTCCAGTCTGTTCTACTTACGCTGATTCCTTATTAGCTTGAATTTCAGCCTGCACTCCATTATTATCAAATTATGGTCAGAGTCTACGTCTGCTCCTGGACACACTTTACAGTCTAGTACTTGATTCTTGAATCTCTGTTTGACCATGATATAATCTAGCTGATATCTGCCTGTATCCCTTGGACGTTTCCAGGTGTATATCCTTCTTGCATGGTTTTTAAACAGTGTGTTTGCCACTACTAGCTTATATCTTTCACAAAATTCTAACAACCTGCTTCCTCGCTCATTTCTTTCTCCTAGACCAAAACTTCCTACAGTATTCCCCTCTTTTTCTTCTCCCACTATCGCAATCCAATCACCCATGATTATTAGATTTTCCTCCCCCTTCACATATTGGATTAATACTTCAATTTCGGTGTACATTTTCTCTATTTCTTCGTAATCTTCCTGTGACGTTAACATGTACACTTGTACTAACGTGGTTGGGGGGGGGGGGGCTTAGTTTCTAACCTTATCAAATTAATCCTGTCACTAAACTGTTCATAATAACTCAACCGTTTCCCTACTCTCTTATTCATGAAAAATCCTACACCAGTGACTCCATTGACAGCTTGTGTGCTAATTATCCTGTGTTCCCCAGACCAGAAATCCTATGCGTCTTTCCATTTTATCACGCTAATCCCAACAACATCTAACTTGTGTCGTTCCATCTCCCTTTTTAGGTTGTCTAATCTACGTGCCCTATTCAGACTTCTAACATTCCACGATCCGACACGCAGAATGTTTCTATCCATTCTGATCACTCCTCCCTGAGCAGTCCCCACCCGGAGATCCGATTGGGGGACTATTTTATCTCCGGAATATTTTACCCAGGAAGAAGCCATCATGATATATGTAATTTGAGAGGATTACATGTCCTCGGGATACCCTTTAAGTCTTTAATTCAATGGTTTCCCGTTGCCTTCTGCTTCCCCATGCCGTTGATCATTTCTGATTCATCAGCATTTAGGGGCCGTTTCCAACCCGAAGGGCAAGTGGGTGCCCTGGACCACTCCCCGCTCTTCCATCCTCATTTCGTAGGCCGATGGCAAGCAGTGGGTGACTCCTTTTACCGGGAAGCATTCAGTCGCCTCGTCCGTGCAAACTGGGTGCACTACGTGAAGGAAAGGTTGACATTTGGTTGGAAAAGGCTAGTATAGTCCTCTCCCAAACCCTTCGTGAGATATGAGTTCCTAAATAAAGGCATTCAACAAAACTAGTATTTGGTAAGATTCGTTGACAAGTTTCTTTTATATTTTCATATAATCATGTTATTAACAAAAGGCTCCAAACTCAACCACCTTTACACCAATTATGTTGGAATTTCTCAGTAATATGTATTCTACTGACCGTAGACAAATTTAAAAAAATGGAGTGCAATCTATTAAGACAATAGAAACTATTTTTTTACATTTTCATTGAGAGTGTTGTTTTTAGACAGGTATTATAAAACGTAATTTTTATTTATATGGGTATCTGGCGAGATATTAACTTCCAATATCGTTGGCAATCTTTCTTGAGCATTTATTTTTCAAATCATATGACTGAAAGGTTTTAATAATTAAAAATCATAATTTTTCGACAATAACTTTTGAAGGGAGAATGTGTTGACAAGATTACTAGTGAACAAATTAATTAGTTTCATACGTTTTAAAATTTTTCCACCTTTCTTTTGTCTCCTTTCCGTGAGATTTTTCTAAGGTTTTTTTCATCTTCCATCTTTATGGGAAAATACTTGTTTTTTACTTTACCTTTCCACTTAATTCTCAACATGCTCTATAGGAAGACACTTAAATATTTTAAATTTATTCTTTTCTGGTATGCCTAAAATACAAACTACAATTCTTTGAAGTGCTGTAAAATTTTTGAAACTAAGATAGTGTTGTTATTCCATAACCTTCTTATCACTAGTACTCTTCCGCTTTCCAGAAATTTTTTATTGTGGCTATTAACTTCAAACATGCTTCCAAATTACAGAACAGTGTTACTTCGACCACATCTTGTGTTAGTTTGACAGTAAGTTTACGGTTTTTATTTTCATTTCTGCTACAGTTTATAACTTTATCAGCAGTTATATAATCGTTTCACAAAGAATGTATTATACTGTGAACTAAAGCACGAACCTCATAATTGTTTATTCTCTATGCTAGAAAGACTTAACAAGGTGAATAGTGTGAAGAAACAGTGCAGAAGTGTGACTCTAAAATTTAAATCGAGTACTTTGCGTTGACGCGGCTGAATATTTTTATGCACAGGCTTTATTAAACTTTAAATTCGTGTAAGCTGATATTTAGTTCACCTTCGTTTAGACTGTTAAGTATTACATTCTAATAGCGTTAATTCAGTGGAAAAAATCCTGTCTGAGTACATAACGTTAAAGCTGTTGCCACTGAGGCTACTTTCACGTTGTTATTCTTATAAAGTCAGAAATGCCACATAAAAGGCAGTAATGTCACTATGAATTATTCGTTGAAATGAAGCGTTCTCACAATCACAAAAGTTCAGATCGTCCATTTAAGAAGTATGCGATTTACGATTTCTATAGTGTTTAATTTCGTTTCATATTGTAATAACTGGAGATTTTTGTTCAACATCCGTAATAATCACGTCACTTTAACTAACCTACCGAAATTGTGTAAGGTCGACGATTATTCTAGAACTGATTTATCTTACTCCATAAGCTCGGGGATTCCAGTAACTCAGTGAAATGTGTGATTACGTCCTCCCTTGTTCCCCGAGCGTGATCTCGTGTAACATTTCTGTTCAGTGTTTGGTGTTAGTGGTAGCTGTGCGGCGCGGCGCCTTCAGTCAATGACTCAATTAACTGCTGCGGTCTCTGGGGCGCAGTGATAAATGGCAGCACACCTACGCAGCAATCAGAATCCAATTTCAGGGAGACCGCACGACCAAAGCCAATGTTTCTTATTAATTACTAGCCACGGGGAGCAGAGAAACTCTAGGTCATCATTCCTTCGACTTGTAAATTACCATCATTACTTAACTAAAATTTGCTGATGAACCAACGTCAGGGACAAATATAAAAAAATGGGGCTTAAGAATAAAATAAAAGTAATCTTCATAATTACATACGTTAACATAAGTTTATTAACAGTGTATATGAACGTTCTAATTATAAGAGAAAAAAGAATAAAAGTAAATTACAAATGTAGACAGAATGCAAATTACAACGTATTGCTCTATTTCGTCAATGCCGGCACTGATTGCATGACTCTTTCTTTTTTCTACCTACCTAGGGGGATAGGGAAGGAGATCATCCTAGCCTTCAGAAGAAATCATCCCGACATTCGTCTGGAGAAATAACTGATAATTAGGGTTGCAACGATATATCGGCCAACCGATAATACCGGTCCAAAAATATCGATATTTTTAAATGGTCGATACGATAATATCGATATGATGCAGTGAAATATTGAAAACTACAAACCCCTTCGCACTAAAAATAATCCTGCAAATAAATGTACAGGTGAAAGGGACCAAACTTGACTACACTAAACTCTGATTAGCTCGATAACATCGTTTGCTACGCTGTGGATCCACTCCGTCTCGTGTGCGTTATTCGTTCCCGATTCATTTAGGCTGACCGTTTTATTATTTAATATGTTGCGTTACGTTTGCGTTCGTTAGTTCTTGTTTCTCTCTGGGACGTATTACAATATTCTAAACGGGGTAAAAAATATGACCGCCTGACCGATACAATTGCTTAATTTGTCAGTGTTGATAATAGAACTTTGAATGCAGTTGAAGGCAAAGGTTTTAAGTTTTAAGTTTTAATGAAGCACTTAGCACAATTGTAGAAAGTCCCTTTTCGTGGAACTATCAAAACAAAAATTGATGAAAAATATGAAAAAATTTCTAAAGATGTGAAGAAGAAGTTTAAAAGTGTGAAACATTTTTTATTGTTACATATAGAATAACACCGACTATTTGGAGATTACGGTACATTATTATTATTAATTTTTTCTAAAAAATTAAATTGAAATCAATCATGATTGGTATACTAGTTGGATTAAGATATTTTCAAAATTGCAATTAATCATTTACTCACGGTACCTTATGAACGCCTTTTCTCATGGGCCGGAACCACTGTCACTCAAACTAAGAATCGACTTCGTGGGAAAAGGTTAACCAAACTACGTTTTCACTACCTGTTAACGCTTAACATTTGCAGATCTTGTTTTTTTATTTCAATAAACTACCTCAAATTTATTACATGATTTTAATTTTCATACTTATTTCCAAAATAATATATACAAATATCGGAAAACATCGATATGTATCGGCCGATATTATTGATATCTGCCGGACATCGATATAAATATCGATATATTTAGCGATATTGATATTAACTTGCATCCCTACGGATAACCATAAAATACCGTAGTTAGTATGGCTGAAGGAGGATTAACTTCCCCATCTCATCGAATTCCAGACTATTGAGCAATGTTGACTTTCGCCTGACTCCATGATAATTTGGTAACCATTTCGACTAAGAGTAGGACTGACCCAAACAATATTAAAATGATTGATTTTACTACCTAACAATTAAATTAGTGGACGAGTTTTTATTTTCTTAGCTGGACTACGTAACGTCGAAAAATAACATAAGTTATCACTAACATGACAGATGTTATAATTATGCGCAGTTTCGTTGAAATTGTTGATTTTTGATTGAACCATGGACACACATACAATAAATCCTAAATCTGTATCATCGTGGACTATGTTACTGATCTAGGTGAAAGGTATGCGATATTTTAACCGATCGCATGAGTTTAGTCGAAATGTTAGTTTTTACATGATTCGTGCACAGACAGACAGAAAAAACTTTTATAAACTTTACGGTTTTGGCATCTATACCATCTGTAGTGGAGATTGCAGTTACTATTTTTAAAATAGATACCATGTACAGACACAACTTTTCTATAATTTTATTATTATATCAGAAACTAAATTTCATGTATTCAGTTAATCGTTCTAACCACATTGCTTTGTAAATTTCCTGTTAGTGAAATGAGTCTCTCACAGTGATCAAGTGAACACGTTTCATTCGACGTAGGCAGTTTATTTACACAATCCTATATTTTATGTTCTATACTCTTTGTATTAATTGAAATTAATGTTTAATTTAAATATTAATTTGTAAGATTGGATGCAAAATACTGTATTTTCGAAAAAGGTTAGTAGATCGATTCAGCAATTGCATTCAGCTAATGCAATAAGTAAATTAAATTATGTTAAGACTAGCGGATACATATCGAGATGGACATACTGTTGCCCCTCAAACAGGATCTGGTTATTTATGTGATGAAATCATAGTTTAATTATACTAATCTATATAATCGAGGAAAAGTCTTTCTGACACGTTAAAGGTATAAGTAAAGAAATATCATGTTTTAAATTTTTTACTTCAATATTAATACTTGGAGTTCACACGAAATCAGTCAGTCAGTTTAGGTACGAAACATTCAGAACTTGCAAGATAGGTGAGGAGGTGATACTGATTCCTAATCAAAAGCCAGTGTTAATTCACAAACCTCTCCACACTGCGTAGGGAGGGGCCCATACATCGCAATTACTGCGTTTTTGTTGCTACTAATTTAGGTGATTAATAGATCAATCAACATTCTATTTATATCACAGCCACCTCAAAATATCGTTGCAGTTATGTGGTTGATATTTCATACGCTCCGTAGATTGAAGAGTACAGCAGCAGTAGAGTATTATAGACGTAGCTTGACGTGTTTTTTTTTTCATTATTGTTATTATTTTTAAGCAACTATAGTCAAAGTACGATGTTTTTAGAAATTATACAAGAAATACTTTCAAAATAAGACTTATTATTCTGAAAATGTGAGCACGATAAAATAAATGTATATGATTAGAGTACATATTAAGTAAACCTGGTAATTAGTAGTTTCGTAATAAGGACGTACTGATGGCCTTCATTCTGTTTCCATGTTATTTGCTGTTTCTCTGATGGATTATAAATATCATCCTGTTTTATTTTTCAAGTCTCTTCAGAAGCATATTCAAAAGTAAACACCTTGCAGGTTGCTTTTTCGTGCCCGTGCTGCATAAAACATTGGCGTACGCTGAAAACGCGGATATTTTTTGCCAGCGTGGTGCTCGGTAACCTGCGCCCATCCTCCTGGCCCCGTGAATTAATAGCTTGGCACGTAGATGGGCCCACCCAGCGCACAGCAGCAGTACGTTACACGTCTGGGCATTCGCTGGAAAAAGACCGGAGCGGCCAGCGCCCACTGGACAATGACAATGTCGGGCGCTCCTTTTTTAGTTTCATTTCTGCTGTGCGTACAGCGTTTCTCGCTGGCACTCCCCGTTGCCCAGAGCTGACTCATGACCTGCGGTATTGTTCACGTGCTACAAACTAACCTTAGTCTGCTCTTGCGAGCTTATTCTCCTCTCTCTGGAGGCATATATTACAAAGTATAGGGTAAACTCGGAGGTTAGTGAGTCTTAATACACACGGGTTTATTTATATATGTACTGTACTTGTATTTTCTATTAAGAGAGATTTTCCTCACTACAGAGGTTTTTCTCCAACACAACAATAAAGAATTCGGAACATAGATCTTGACTTCATCTTCTCAAAATATTCCTCCAGATATTTCGATCGTGTATATCTTCCTCTTATGCACAAGAGCATTCTATTTCTGAGTTTGATCGTGTATGTTAGTTTCCTTATTGGATGTGCTCTGTTCAAAATTAAATTTTTAATTCCGACAGTAGGCAGGGATTAGAAGATTTTTGCCCAATGCATTGATGCAACTAAGTTTCTTCGTGTGATTGATGAAAATTGTAGGACTATTGAAGATGTAAACTAACTCCTCTTTGGCCGCCGATCGAAGAATTTGGTGATCTATCACCTCATACATTCTCTCATGAACAAGAAATTCTTCTGCCCGCTCTGCATCTCTTCTAGCATCGGACGACTGTGCTGTTTATAAGATTTTGTACGGGCACGTGAAAAATATTGGTGCAAAAATTTAAACTAATCTACTATACAATTTTCTATACTCACTAAAACACCTCGATAGTTATCGGTTGTAGAGCGGTGACGTCACGTGCCAGCATTAACTCGCAAGTTAACAGCAACCAGATATATCATTCGAAGAATTCGAATGTCCATAGCTTAATAGCTAAGCAACTGCCACCAAATTAATTGCCGTAATACAGTCATTAAGCTCGCTTATTTGTATCATTTCATAGTTTAAAAAAAAATCGATAAACTTGACGGATGAAAAAACGTGGAACTGTTTCTCGCTAACATGTCACTAATGAAGTAACCTATAATAACTATCAGAAACTTAAATTATTCTTGGTCTCTGTTATAATCACGAATGCGTATTGTCATTCCGGCCTAGGCTATATTTCAATTTGATTAAAACTTTCGGTAATGTTGCTGCTTGACCAAAGTTTATACGTTAAAGTTTGTTTCCTTTTTACGTATTTTATTGACCACTTTCGTTAATGACCTTTGTACATATTCGGTGTACGTGAGTTATTAGGTTATTTAAAGTGGATGTCAGACCAAATATGTTACCGAATCGAATATTCTGGCTATTAATTTCTTCGGTTTTGCTTAACTATTAAATAATCTGTATTTAGCTCTCTGGCCGTTACGGACACTATGACCAAAGATAACATTATGAATGTTTTTCTACCTCAATCCAAAACAACGTGATGCTTTCAAAGCAATTGTGCACTCCTTTCAAATAGAAATTCTTCTAATCTTGCAGAGTGGACTTTTAGAATCAAATACTAGTTAAGTTTGTATTTCAGTAAATTCGAATCTAGCAACCACGTCGTTTGAAACAATTATACTATAGCGCGATTGTCGCTGTACGTATTTAACACGTCTATAAATTCTTCTGAGTTCTTCAAGCTCAAGAAATTTGAAATACAGATCAAGATCGTATTTGGCCAGATCAGGTCAGCCAGCCTGTTAGAATTTTTGACACTAAAAACTGGAAGTATTCTAGACCCATGACGATAAGCAAAAAACTTACGGGCTTACACTAGTTGTAAATAACTACTGTACTGGTAACGTACTTAATTGTATGTTGATGTTAATCTGTAAAATTAAGACTGCTGCATGACTGCAAGCCTAAATGACAAATAATAAAATATAAGTTTCTTTCTGTGATTATCGTTGAATACAGCTAAGTTCCTTTTGATTACAGAAATATATTAGGTTTCAACATACAAAACGTAGAGACACAGTTCTATAATTATTAGCTGTGCTCAGACATAAAAAAACAAGTTCAAATTATTAACATCCTTGATATTTTTGAATAGTTCTCGGAAAAATCCATCATTCATGGCACATTTTTAGTACCTTTTGATTATAATTTCCGGTAATAATATTAAAGATATCGCTTGACAGGATCTGTCACGAATGGCTGCCAGCTTTTCCATCTGATGACGGATCCAGCAGCTTTACTGATAATCAGTACAGTTAATTTATTACAATTCATGTGATCTTAATGGCTTAAGTATACAATTTCAATTTGCTACGCACTCTATCTTCGTCTTACCATAACAAAACCCAGCAGAGACCTGCAGTTTAATATGGAACTTGAACCACAGGACAGAGCGTCCTAGAAAACGAAGCAAAGTGTTATGTCGAGATTTTCATTATTCCGAAACAATACAATGATGAAGTTTTCTTGATGAATTAGTAGTAAATGATTTCTGAACTATTCAATACTACAGTGCTTTATGGTCTCTTCACCCGTCGATGGATATATAGAGCTTCTATTCCGTCGTTCGTCACTGCTGCTTATGAAGAAACATAGAACGCTGGAAGTGGACTCCTAGACATTCCTGTGAAGTCGTGCATATGATTCAGTCATACCAAGTACTAAATTATATTCAGATTATTCCATTACAAACATTCAGACTGAGGAAGTGCGGGAATAAAGGTGTTTCCCTCCAATATTCGACAAAATTGTATTTTATAATCCATTCAGGTATCCATAATTTTTTCTGGACTAATTCCTGAAACGATTTGAAATATTTTACATTTAATGTTTTGAAATACAGTTAAAAAATAATGTGACATTAGCTACAAAACCACTCTGTACAAGTATTGCTCCATATCAAGGCTAACACGAAGATGTGTCACATTAGCCATAATAACTGGGAAACCTCTGCCCCTGACAGCTCATCCTGGAAGTCAATTGTTCATAATGTAAGCACGTTATTTGAAGAGAATTGACCACAATCAGCGAATGAGAAGAGGCAGCGCAAAAAATAAAATGAACTGTTGATGAAAAATGGCAACATTCAGCCTGTCCCTACCAGCCTCGGACCCACAGATGAAGAGGCATTCTGCTTGGAAGACCAACCTATTCGCTGTCGAGTGTTTGCTGTAATGATGAAGATGCTCCATATCGGCAATATTTTGCCTGTAATAGCAACTGAAGCTGTGGTCGCCACAATATCACATAGGTCCATACATACCAACCAATAATACCGCAGCCAATCACAAAACTTCAGTGTTAAAAAATAAAAACAGCTTCACCTTTTTAATCGATACTTTTAATATCGATCTCGAACTATGTAAGCGGTGTGTACCATTGCAGAGAGAAGCTAGTGATAGCGCTAGATGTCATACTATTGATATTCTTTCTATTCAGTAGCATCACACTATTACTTTCAATTATGATTGATATTGTTTGTACATTTAGCTTGTAGTGTTTTATAATCCATCCTCTAAGCGTATTTCTTATTCACTAACATCGTTGTTTCATTCTCACTCTGTTCATTATGGCAGATTCCTTCTTCCTGTCTCCCTACTGCTTGTATCATGGATTGCGACCAAAGTTGTTTCAAATCGAAAAATACTTCTGCCTCTTTGCATCTAAACTTACCAATTTTTATATTCTAACCCTTTGTGAAAGAAACTCTCGAGGATTGCCCAAGCAAACTGGTTCCCATATCCCAGAAGGTCGTTGGCGCTGCACTTTTCTTTCTGATTAACAAAAGTCTGATTTCACATTGCATTCATTAGAGATACACTGCTGTCCTTCTTATAAATGCTCCATGTAGCTCCCATTCAATCCTGAACATCACCCAATAGTCAGATTCCAGGAAGAGTTGTCTTTATCAGTTTCTTTGCATATATGTATTAAGTACTGAAATTACAGTGGAGTAAAGTAGGTGTAAGTATGGAAATAAGTTAAGAAAAACAATGTTCAGACTGGAGGAGTACTGGACAGAAAATCGAGGCCAAACTGACAGTTAGGAAAGGCTACTCCGAACCCGCTGTATGGGATTAATGCGGGTTTAAAGTCTATCGATTGTAGGAATTTATAAAAATATGCTACTTTTAAAAATCTTTTTGTATTTGCTATTTCACAACTGGAAATCAGATTCGTACCAGTGTGTGAAGGGTAACGCTCTAGCCTGGTATTCGCGGTGGGTCGGGTTCAGACTCCTTAGGGTTTCCATGATTTACCGATATCATTCTATGCGAATGCCGGTATAGTTGCTTCAAATAAGGCCTATGCACAATTCCGTCTCTTTCCCTCCCCATCCACACCAAATTATAAGTCGACGAGCCTCGCAATTTATTTAAATTATTTATAATCAGCACTGCTGAAATGGATATTTTCGATGCATCCATTCCGTGTCTTGTCGGGTGCGCTACCGTATGCCTAGATATTTAATAAGATTTTCTTGTTAATGTAAGTCTTTTAGTAACTGTAGTTTCCGTTTTTAAAGGGTAGGATTGATGCTGTATCTCTCTAACGTCAACGCAGAAGAAAAGGTTTTGAAAGAAAAATTGCTTTAACAGACCTATCGCTTTGGTAAGTACGTTTGTACGATAAAATTAAATAAGATACTTACGCCAATGAAACAAATTAGACCGTTTTCTATCAAGTATTTTAAGTAGTTGCAGACACAGTACTCGATACGTAATGTCATATTAATTAGTAGTCCTAAATAAAAACAACGCGTGATAGTTGTAATTATGAACGATTTAAGACCGGTTACTGAAATAGTTCTATATACACCACGTGGATATTGTGGATTTCATTAAGTATATTTGACTCCTAAATTTGCAACGAAGTTAAGTCTGTGTTGTAGATTTTTAAAGTTGGAGAATTCGAACTGCGAAAAAATCGTTGCTAACCTAACATAACAGTAATAATACCTTGCCCTAACAGATCTGGAACAAAAGATGGACCGAAACTATCGCGACTGTTAGATTACTTTACCACTTCTGAACGTGGGTTATCTCATACCAAGTGTCTCTTCGTGCAACAAACACAAGTTGTGTCACCTAATAACTAAACTCTTCATAATATTCTTAAATCGCATTGGTTATAAGATCGTGTCATAGATAACAATATATATTATTTCTAAAAGGTGTTTTTTTTTAATTTTTTTTATCATGGGCCACTTCGTTGATACCCAACTGAAATCGATAAATGAGGAATTATTTTAAAGAATAAGGTCTGTGCTTTGGTAACATCATAAATTAAAAAACGAATTGTTCAGAATTGAGACCTTAAAGGACAAAAGTATTAATATTTCCCAGAATGAAACATATCTCGCTTCACACTTAACGGAAATAGATAAATAAGGAATCATTTTATATACTAACGTCACAGCTTTGGTAAAATCATAAAATAAGAAAGGAATTTATTGGAAGTCAACGCCTAAATGCCAAAAGTATTGGCTATCAAGGTCATGCGTATGAGATAGTTCGGAGCCAACCTGCTAGGTTTCGCTGCAGTCGATAAGGATTGATAGCGTTTCTGCAAGATAGAAGCACTACATATCACAGAAATATCGGTGAACTGTATGTGTCGTATGGAAGGTTTCGGATTATTTCCTGTTTATTATAGGAAATTTCAATGAGTTTGTGTCATATGTTTGTTTCATACATCCAAAGGTTTATTTTTTCTAATTGTTTAGTAAGATGTTATAAGTCTTTTGTTACTTACCTGTTTCAGTTGACAAATAAACCATTTCTACACAAGAGCCGGTTCTTATTTCATTCTACTATGAACCACCCAACACTCTACTCATCGTATTTTATCCGCAAAATCTAGTCTCTGTTATTGTCTTTACGTCGCAGCCATGTATTCTAGCTGGAAGAAACGGCGTCAATGATTTTGCGTGGGCACTTCGACCAGCAGAGCCCAGCGTGGGTGGCTGACTGCCGCTGTTTGTTGTTCTCGTTGGCTGTAATCGTGAACACACAGACAGGTAGTAAGGGAGACGGAAATTGCGATGGGGATCCCGCGTGTCGAGTGGCGGCCATTACGCGCTTCGCCTGCACTCTGGCGGTCAGCCACACGGAACAGCAGCCACTGCACACAGACTAGAACGTTCAGCGCAGTTTAGCCCAGCCTCGGAACCTAATTTTCGTTAGTAATGTTCCAGGCAGCCCACCCCGTGGGCTCAGTTGGTTGCGGCACTGTGATGGTGTCCGCGCTGACACGGGGTTAGATGCCTCTAGTACTATCTGTGTAAGTTACTTTCACCGTCAGGACTTGTCGGAGAGGGGAGCAGAAGAGGTAGTGCACAATCCCTAATCACCAGACTGTGCCTCAAAGTCCTGGTTTAAATCCCAAACCTCTCCGCAGTAGGTATGGAGTGTGCACATACGACACTGTTGATGGAAATTCTATCGGATGGGGAAGTTAAACCTGGCGACCCCTTGGTTTCCTACCTTTGTGTTCTTCGGAAGAGTAGGTACGAATGGAGAAAAAACCGGAGTTTAAATTTTCAACATGAAAATTGAGAGGCGAAAACCAGAAGCATGCCTTGGCTTGTAATGTGTCAGGTTTCACACATTACAATATTTCATAAAGACAATGACATTAAAGATAGACATTACAAAATAAATTGAATTTCGCATGAATAGAGCGGTGAAATAGCGGGAGAGAAGTTTTTGCCTGCGCCTTCTGTGAAGGGTGCCCTGGCTCTGACAAGGGGAGTGTCATCTGTTGGACGAACGCCAGACACCGGGGGGCGGCAAGACCCTAACCTGAACAGTGATGTACATTGCGGTGGCTACAAACTAATGTTTTTTTTGTTTTGTTTTTTTTCCTATGGCACACCACGAGAACCCGATGCCTGTGGTCTGAGAGGATGACGGTGGTGTCGGCATTCGTGTCTGACCTTTCAAGGTGAGAGGTTGTGCCTTTGATCAGGAAAGTCTGGTTCCTGGTGTGATCGGCGGCGTCTCACCTGCCCACCAATTTCGCTGCCCGTTGCAGTACGGAGAGCCCGGTATTACGGAGTACTCTCTAGGCCGGACCGAGTGTGGTGGTGTAACGGATAGCGTTCTGGCCTCGCATTCGGGAGGACGGCGGTTCGAATCCCCGTCCGGGCATCCAGATTTGGGTTTTCCATGGTTTCCCCAAATCACTCCAGGTGAATGCCGGGATGCTTCCTTCAAAAAGGCCATGGCCGAATTCCTTCCCATTCCTTGCCCCCATCCTTTCCCGTCTCTAAAGACCACGTTGTTAAAAAGGGACGTTAAACTGTTACAAAAAAAAAAAAAAAAAAAAAAAAAAAAAAAAAAAAACTCTAGGCCGTGTACTGCTTCTTGCAAGACTACGCACAAGCCAGCGGGGTATCATCCAAGCGGTAATCACCATCAAATTCTGCCGTACACAGCAAGATCGTGGAATTGTACTGAGTTATACCCAGAGCGCCCTGTTTAGAATCTCATTGTTTCTATGTTGACCTATTAAGGGAATCTGTTACCGTTGTAGATGTTTCATTAAATAAATATTAATTTGAATTATTAGTCAAATAAATTGTACAATCGTTGTTCAATAGTTAATTGGGGTTTTCATTCTTTACAATTTTCTTACTATCCCGGTCCACTCCTATTAATTGTTCTATGTATAATTGATGTAAATACTTACCAATTTTAATCTGCTAATACCCCTAGCGCTAAATGCGAATGAGGTGGAAACCGTTAAATAACGGACCACATCCCAGTACGTTAATGGCTCAAACAGTTAGTTGTCACTTACAGATCATTACCAGCGTCACAGCGCTCCGGTCTACGGTGATCACATCGATCGTTCTCTCGGTGGGAGAGCAGACCTCGTCCTTCACGGTTGGCCGTAAATTGGAGCAATGTAAACAATACCTTTTAGATTATTTATAATTAATTTTTTTAATTTAATTTAATTGCAATGGAGCACAAGCTCCGGTGGCAATTTCCCTACAAATCCATCTTTCTCCCTTTTCCTGCACCCTCCTACATTTACCCTCTATAAATTTCAGGTTTAAATTCTTTCAATGTTTTTGGCAAATTATTCATCATTTCTCTTGGTAACTTATTCCAGTCCCTGACATTCTTACCTAAGAAAGACAATCTTTCTACACCCTTGCGACTGAAATCGAGTGCCAGCTTGTGGTCATGGTCATCTTTTCTCTTCCATGCATTATTTTGCATTCTTACACGAATATCTTGTACAGCATTGGCTATATTTTGACAGTTTTCCATCTCCTAAAATATATTTTTTTGCGAGTAGATGATGCATTCCGTGTAGCTGAACCACTTTTCAAAAATCTGGAATGAAAAAATTGTTTTCTTTTGCGTTGCAGCCTCCTTCAAATAACAATGGTAGCGATTATAGTAGCTATCTACCAAGTTCTTGGGATATCTGCAACCGTGGTTCGGATAGTAACAGAAATCTTCTGCTAAAGAACCTGAAAAGTAAAACAGCTGAATTTTTAAAATATTTGCTGTTTAAGTTTATTTTACATGTTTCTCCCACTAATAAAATTAATACTATTTCTTTTGTTGTCTTTTTATTAAACCACCATTTGCAATGCAATCACTTATGTCAACAAGCAAATGCGTCGTCAATATATCATTCTTCCAACCTATCATGTATCTTTTAGTTACTTCATTGTCTATAAAATAACTGTAATATTTTAATTCATACCTTATTTGGTGAGTATTCTATAACTAAGTAAGAGTCCTATACACTGGTGAGCCAAAACATTATAACCGCTGCCAACCGTGAATTGAATGCCGTCTGGTGACGTTGCGGAAGGAATACATATAAGCGGGACACAGACGCAAGGGGATACATTCTAGCAATGATAGGTGTGGAAAATTGCGAAATCTACTGACATATTTGACTTCGGCAATGGGTAGATTGTTATGTTCCGGCGTCTGCGAACGAGCATCTCGAAAATGGTGAGGCTAGTCGGCTTTTTGCGGGTTACTCTACTGAGCATCTGTGGAACGGGGTTCGAGATGGTTAAACCACTAGTAGGCGACAAGATGGCGGACGTCCATGCCTCATCACAGACGCGGAATTCGGAGACTTGCTCGCTCTGTAAAGCAGGATAGGGGGCGATCTGTGGCAGAGTTCAGTGCTAGTGTTTCGGAAGACACAGTTCAGCGCATATTTTTAACATGGATTTCCTCAGAAGATGGCTTCTACATGTTCCTATGTTGACCAAAAGGAATAGTTAATTACTGTTGCAGTTGGCACCAGATCGTAGAGATTGGACAGTGGATCAATGGAAACGTGTCGGCCAGTCGGATGAATCACGTTTCTTGCAATACCAGGTCGACCGTCGTGTCTGGATATGGCGAACGGCCACTCGAAACATGCACCGCGCAACCGCGCCGGCCGGTGGGGGCGGTAGTAACCTATGGGAGACCTCGAACCAGTCGTATTGATGAAAGGCGTCATAACAACTGGAGACCACTGGCATCACTTCACGCTTCATCTTGCACTACGGCCTTTTTTTTTTAACGATTTTACGCTTCATCGACGTCCAGGTCATTAGAGGCGGGAAAGGAATAGGGACAGGAACGGGTAAGAAATCAGACATGGCCTTCTCAAGGAACCATCCTGGCAATCGCCTGGAGTGATTTGAGGAAACCATCGTAAACCCAAATCTGGATGGACGTTACCGCTCACCCACTTCGATCGGTGCACGACGGCGATAGCATGTTCAATCAAGGCAACTACGCATGTCACATGGTCGGAATAATACTACAATGGTTTGAGGATCATGATGGTGAAATCACAATGACGTGTTGGCCACCAAATTCGCTTTATCTCAACGCGATAGAACACACCTGTGACGCTATAGGGTGCCAGCTCCGAGTTAAAAACCGTCCGATCGTAATGTAAGGGAAATGCGTGACTTGTGCGTAGACGTCTGGTGCCAGACACCTCTGGAAACCGACCAGGGACTTTCAAAAACCATGTCACGGCGAATGGTTGTTGTGTTGTGTTCCAAAGATTGACAACATGCGATTATGCAGGTCGTCATAATATTTTGGTTCATCAGTGTACGTACCCACAACAATGTAAGAATAGCCAATATGTTTTACTTGATTCGATGTAAGTATTACGGAGGGAACTGTTCCTGGTTCTTAATTGCATATGAATGATCTCTGTCGTTAAGTATTATTTTTTTATTATTTGCGTTATGTGAGCACACACAAATATATATATATATATATATATATATATATATATAATTTACGGCTTTATCGTCTTTATCATAAATGTTTATTTACAGAGCTTTTCATAATTTTTATTACTGTACATGCAGAAATTTAACTGAAAGGCATTAATTTCATTTCACTGTAGTAAGTGAGGTAAATACAACAGAAAACTTGTGTTATAATACTGTATTATAGCATTATTTTGTTATTGTTGTTTCTGTTTTTGACAAATGTATTACATAAAGCAAACCGTGAGTAATTTTAGAGAAAATTTTTAAAACGGAATTTGGAGAAGTAAGAATTCAACAGGATATATAAAGAAAAGAAGAAGTTCTTATTGAAGCTTCTTTATTTTAAACAGTTGCAGAAAAAAATTGAAACAAATAACTTGTTATATTGAACGTGTCAGTAACCTATGATTTCGTAAATTTGAAAGTTTTAGTATGGGAACAGTTGTTGGTTGGTCGTATTCGAGCTGCGCGACTCACTGATATTGACTTGGGTGATAGGCAATTGCTACACAAGTCGTGCTGTCGTTTCCTCTTTGTTCCGACAGCTCTTTTCGTAATTGTTTGCACAGTGCACCTTTCCCGGCGGTTGTGTATGCCGACGGCCGTCAGGGTATGCAAACTTCGTCACCAGCGTCAGCACACGAGGCGTTCACGAAGAAACAGAAACAAATAGATGAAAGAACATTCAGGTTCACAAAGTGGTTCGTTGAAAGCTTTGTGATGTTACTAATAATTCATTTTTACTATACGGATAACTTAGTGCATTTCGTGAGAACTTTTCTCCTGCTTTCTTCAATATAACTAATCAAGATAACAAATAAATTACAAAAACATGCGAAATAAGAAAAGTTAGCTGCCCTGAACATAATTCATTCGTCTTGAGACTAATCGTAATCAGCAGTTAGTTACTTGAACATGTCACAAATTTCGCTGTCTGTAAAATACGGTTTTACCTTAATTCCAATTTACTCTGAAAAATACTGCAGCTACTTTCTTTATTTTCTACAATTCTATGATCTTATAACTTCTAAGTCTGTTAATATCAAGAATACATTACTCAAAGTTTATGCAGGAATTTCTACTGTCTGAAGTAATTTAACACATGGAAGCTATTAACAATCACTGGCAGATGCAATTCTCAGTTCTGTGGAAATGTTAGTTGCTGCTGTTTGATAATAAAAATCCAAACCTTCCTGATAACCCAATAATACTAGTTAATAAAACAGTCTCAGAATGACCAACGCACAAAATTTTGCTATGACGTAAGCACCAATTAGCTGCAATCATCGAACATTCTAAACAAAATGTAAGTGTGTAAATAAATTTTTTAAACTGTTTTTCCTCAACAATAGATCTTACAATAAGAAACAGAAAAACAAAATAAGATGGGAAAAAATGTTCTTCATAAATCTGGCGAAAACTTATGACTCAAAAGACTTATAGCTTCTTCTTACAGGTTTTTCTACCTCTTTATTAGACTAACTCACTTCTAAACGTTCGAAAAAATATTTAAAACAATTTAAAGCGGTGTCTTCGAAAGCAAAGATAGTAGAACACATCGCTTGAAAACTTAATTGAGGAACTTACTACATAATTTCAGTTTATTACTAATCTATAAATAAGTCCGTTTCCAATCATGTAATGTTTATAAATTATGAAACTACCTAGGGTTTCCACTACACATGTTAAACTTTTGTTTCGAAGATTATGTAGATACGATTACAATCTACAAAAAAAATCAATTTTTCAGCAATAAATAAGAGTAGTCAACCAATCTGATCCTTTAAAACAAACACATCTATTCACTTCTTCCGATCATATGCTCCACATTATCTATTCTAAAAGGATCTCAAATTATTTGATCTGTAAAAATAGAATTAAAAACTTAAATGTAAAGCTACTCGCTCACGATTCGAAATAGAAACCAAATACTGTCACCATGTTTAATGTTTGTAACAACCGTTTTGAAAAGAAAAAAAATACGGAAGCAGCAACTTAATCTCGTAATAATACATTAACACCTCTATCCCCCACCGCCGTCACCCGTCTTCCTGCAATCTTACATCACATATGAATGTATTCAAAACGGAAGAATATTTCGGTGATTTAAGTGTTTATACCAAATCACTCAATTATCAACACTAACATTATCATCAAAATGAATGTTATATGGTTTTTGAATGAGAAATTCAGGGAAAATTAGTCTTTTTTTTATCTGCTTAGCGTCTCTTTAACAGCGAGGTCTTTAGAGACGGGAAAGGATGGGGAGCAAGGAATGGGAAAAAATTCGGCCATGGCCTTTTGAAGGAAGCATCCCGGCATTATCCTGGAGTGATTTGGGAAACCATGGAAAACCCAAATCTGGATGCCCGGGCGGGGATTCGAACCGCCGTCCTCCAGAATGCGAGGCCAGAAGAAAATTAGTCGTTACATTTGTTGAAATACAAAAAGATCCTAAACCTCCATGCCCCACCTTCACGCCATCACATTTTTGAGAGGTATATTGTGAACGCGTTTGGTTGGTCCAGGCAGCACGATGTGTTCATCACACACAGGTTCCAGGTACATAGACCGATTCTGAAGGAAGTCTGGAGCTGAAAAAAATGATCTAATCTGTAGAATTTAGCTCTCCAAAAAGTGATAGTTCATTTTTTTAATAAAAACACTTGTTTCAATTAAATTTGTTTTTAACTGTGTTCACACTTGTTCATTCTCTCATTTTGTGGGTTCATGGAGGCATTGACGCCTGTGCATGTTGATTAGTAATATCATGGTCGTTTTATCAATATTATGTTAATATTTTTTAAAGCTTTTAGTTTTATACCAGGTTTAAGTTTTATTGAGCCAAAGGAGAGAAACAACTGCAACGAAAGCAAAAAATAATAATAATAATAACAATTTGCAGTAAGACAAAGTTTTGTGGTAAATTCAAAGTGCAAGTATCACAGCAAAAGTATTTTGTGTGATGTATTCTAGCATAGAATATCTAACTGGTTACTCAACATGAGATGAAGTATACTCCAAGAAGAATTAACTTATTAAACACATAGATAAAAAAATAATAAAGTTCGTTTATGATTATACGATGGGGATAGAATTCGTTGTTGAAGGCGTGAAGTGTAAATACATTGGCATAACATTTGCTAATAAGCTCAAATGGGCTGGACACATTGGGAAGGTGGTAGAAAATGGTTTTAAGATTCCTCTTTTACTGTAGATGATGATAGGATGTACCAGAAAAGTAAGGGGACTGGATTAAAAAGTCTGGTCAGGCCACTGCTTAAATGTGGTGGCTTAGTTTGGAATGCACATTTTGGGTATCATATTTGGAGATTGTGCAAAGGAGAGCAACTAGATTTGTTTATGGATATTACCGAAGGACCCATTCAGAAACTGATATGATCAGGGACCTAGATTGGGAGTTACTGAAAAAAACGAGGAGGGTGAAGAGAAAGCTGAGAGTGTGGATAGCGTATGTTGGTGATAGGGCTTGAAGGGATATTGTTCTATGAGTAGTGCATGAAAAGGGAAAGTTGACCGCGGGCACAAGCTGGCACTCGATTTCAAACATAAGGGAGTGGTAAACTTTTATTTTGAGGGTAAACGTGTAAGGGAATGGAATAAAATTATCAAGGGAAGTGATGAACAATCTATTAAAAACGCTGAAAGAATTTAAAATTAAAATTCTTAACTAGCAATGCTACTATGGTGTGGGTATTTGCAGTCTAAGTATAGAAGATAATAATAATAATAAAGATAATAATAATAATACAAGTATAAATAGATTTCATAACCTGGAAAGTGAAAACCAATAAACACACACAACAGACCATATGTTAAGAAAATACGAATACTGACACTGATGATGGTCTAACAAACAGAAACATATGTTACGTAAGAAAAACCGTCTGTTTGGTTGTGAAGGGTGGAGAAAACGTTAACTGTTGAAGCAGCTAAGGAAGAAGTCTGAACAGCACCGTATCAGTGGTTTATTCCATCATGAGTGCTAATGCACAAACGTATAGGTATGTTACAACAATCTATACCGTGATATCAACAGGTAGAAGTTTAAGCTATGCTGTTTCTCCCAGTTATACTGAACTCTGTCAGCACTGTGTTTTGACTTCGCTGAGCTGCTGTCGTCGCCGTCGCGTTGGTTGCCGTATCGGACTGCTGTCAGCCGCCGGTCTCTCGTCGGTCCAGCCATCCAGCCACCGTGAAATTGCCCCATATTCTTCTGCCGCTGCCCCAGGGATCTAACCGCCCGAGTCGGAGGCTGCAAACGTCGGCCTGTCCTCGTCAAACGCCCGTACCATGTCACTTTAAAAAGAGTTTCGGATGGGCTCATGACAACTTTTCAATCGTTTCCCCTGTCTTCAAATCTTGCCCTGAAAGAATACTTTTGGTTTCAATGGATTCGATGTTTAGTAATTATACATAATTCAAACAACTGGATTAGGTTAATGGAGACTTTCCCGGAGTATTGATGCAGTGAACAGGACAGATGTTTCACAAAACAGTCTGTTTTTTGATTTCAAGAAGTAATATCTAAAAATAGACCTGATGAAGACAACCAAGCAGGTTGTTGAAACGTCCTCATTCTATGTGACTATACGGCTGGACTCCCGCGAAGAATTCACTGCAACTGGATTAGGGTCTTATTACAGTAAATGTTGTAGGTTCAAGCAGAAACTATTCCGAACTTGCTTCTTGATAATAATATTAAATTTATCGTTCAGCATGAAATCTCAGAAGTCAGATATGCTAGATTCTAAGAACTGCAACAAATATAGCTATAAAGAGGATAACATATATAATGCTTTTACGTTCACATTCACAAAACTGTGGTGCTGTATGGGAATCGTATCGCAGGCGAATTGATGAATACTGCGAAGGAAATGCAAAGATGATGTTCGAATTTTGTGACACCTTGTTCCATTTTGGGAAGATGTCACAGACTTGTTACTAGGGCTGTGCTTAAATAGTCCGAATTTATTGACTAGTATGTGAAAATATATTTTTATTAATGACAGCAAATAAATATTTGTTCTTCCAGAGAATTTGGGTCACAGTGACAGCAGACGTAAATATAGTAGAGATAAGTGTGTGTATTCATTCATGTGTCGTGGGAAGAATTGTTACTAAATTATATTAATTCACTGAATCTCAGATTATACAGTCCATAGAAATAACAGTTTTCAACTTCACCGCTATATTAGCAGTGCATAGTGAGTGATGTTGGATAGTAACTACAGTTTGTATTCCATATTCCTGCCCGAACATATCGTATACTCCGATGAAGGCCAGCGTCTAATTATGCGCTCACCACATTTAAAAGATTCTAGTTACGAGACACAGGTATGTTTCCATTTAATAAAAAAATTTACATTTGGCTTTTAAGCTTTAAAACCATACAAAATTGTATTTTTATTCATCCAATATCGTTTTACTGTTACTGTTACATCATTACATAGTACAGACAACATCAGACGAACAATAAAATCCACGAACAGCGCACGTGCCCATATGGAGAACACCATCGATCACCTTCTTTCATAACGCTGATCTTTTCATCTGAGTGTAATTCAAAGAAATTTTTAATTGGTGCTGTAGTTCATTAGGTCCGTCTGTGGAGAAAAGTTATTGCCTTTCACAACTTCAGATTCTTCGGATTAATTCTGCTGTAAATTCACATTGGAGGCTTGTCTGCAACAAGACTTATTAAAACTAGCGTTAAAATAAAAATCGTGTGTTTATGTGATCATTTCATTAATTAACTATCATCTTTAAGAGTGAAATAAGAAGGTGAATTAATTGTGCTTGGCGAGAAAGTAAATACTGAATTTTTGGAACTGTGACATCAATTAGCCCTTTAATTAGCCGTCTCTTAATTGACAGGACCCAACTGGCTTACGACAGAAAACTGTCAATTAGCAACAACCAATGAGAAGAGCCGAAACATTTGGTCCCGCCCCGTGATGCACGGCGGCTGAGATCAATCAGTCTACGGGCTAATGTCGCAGAGGATCAGCCTCATCAAATTTTGGATCCATCTGTCACTAAGATCTTGTGCGCCACTTTTTAACCATCAAATATTCAACAAATTAATCCCTGAATATCCATCTGATCCTAAAAAAAGTCCTGTCTAAAATATATTGTAAGCTAAAAAAAATAATTTACGTTGTGGTTATTTCCCCATCTATTTCGTGTGTTTAATTGATTCGAGACCTAATGGTGGAAGAAATGTTAATCATCAGTACTTTGCCGACAAGGTAACAGAAGTGGTGATGCACAGTTCCTAGTCACCAGATTGTGCGCCTAAGTCATGTGTTAGATCGTAATCGTCTTCGCAGTGTGTACGGAGTGAGAGCATATTGAAGGTGATTTATTCGTCGGTTGGGGACATTAGGCCTTGCTGCCCTCACTTTCTTATCGGAAGAGTAGGTCCTTCCATCATATTTCATAATTCACAGCGCAAACAACACACTGTGCTGAACATACGCATATAGGAGTCATCCAAACAAAAAAAGTAACGCGTACATACTCTACCATCATAAGGGAAGACGAAACCATCCGATTTAAATTTTAACAAGTAGTTGCCCTGGAGGAGTAACTCACAACCAAGCCTGCGTCACCAAGTAATGACCATAATCATGACACATTTTACGTTTATACATATTTTCAGTATTTCTACAAAATTCCGTTTGTTCCTCCTTCAAACAACACTTACTTTGTTTACACCATCTTCCTCCACTACTTCATTACAGATTTCGCACTGCCACTTCTTTTTGGATTTGTTCAGTTTCCCGCCTACCTTATTTCTGATGTATCTATTCTAGGCTTGCAACAAATATTCGTCCACTTCTATCCTATTCGGCCGAATGCAGAATTTCTAGGTAGTATTCAGCCGAATACCGAATACTTAGAATTTTTTGTAGTTGGATAATTGCCTGAAATAAAACGATCGATGCATTATATGATAATGTATTTTACTTATAAATACAAAAATAACCGTGCGTAATCAACGTACACAATGTCAAGAGATTATTAAATTATTAAAGATGTTAAAATCCTATTCACTTGAACATTATAACTGAGATTTAAGAGTTTAAGCAAAAAACTAATTTTTCTGCATTGTCAGTTACAAGGTGACAGTCTGAATTTAAAAAAATGAAAGCCATAATTTAAGCTTTTCTTGTCAGAATTAATCTATTTCAGAAAAACATTGAAAGGCACGAATTTTCCCAGTTCGCCATCTTATCACTGACAAACAACAAGGACGATGAAGTTTTTGCCTATGGTCAACATTTAGCATAAACGCCCTTCTCACAGATTTAAAAACTAGGTTTCAGGATGTTTTAACTGTGAAAATACCGTAGCCGATTATCGATCCATATGGTGCCGTTGAAGAATAGTCACTAACGAACAACTTAACTCGTAATTCACAAACTGGTATCAGCAGTTCGGGCCTCAGGAAGATATACCTATTGCTTATCCTGTGTTATGATCTATCGCGAGGAAGCTTTTCCATCTTCACACCTCGTGGAAAGGATTTTTAGCGCAAGTAACCGATATTCTTATGGGAAAAGAAGGAATCTGTCACAAATAACTCAACATCTATATTTGAGACCATACTTCAAGCATGTCAAAACAGGAACATGCTGGTGAAAAGTAACTATACTTGAACAGACGGGCGCGAGACAAGCACAGAAACACAGATTCTGGAGCCAAGTGGGTCGAATACTTTTGCTCAATATTCGGATATTCCGCCAGCTGGTCTGCAGAATATTCCGTATTCGGTGTATGTCTGAATATACTATTCGTTACAAGTCTAATCTATACTGCTGTCATGAAGCTTCATCTTGGCAATTATTCTCTGATCCATCAGCCCACCATTATTTTCTGAATGTTTTCATCCAGCTTCTTTGCTTGCGGCAATCGTTTCTTTCCTTGCTCAGATTATCTTCAACTTTAGTGTATTAATTATTTTTTCAGTTTAATTTCTTTAACATTTTTTTTTCCTTGACCAACATTTACAGCCTATCATTATTTTTTTTATTTGAGATTATTTTAATTCGTCACCATCAAGTCTGTTTTGTTTGTGTTTCTTCATTATTCCTTTAAATTTTAGTCTACACTAAATTTTTATCAAATTACTGTCAAGAGTCTGTTTAAGGATCCGAATAAACTAGTTTTCTAAAGCACAGTTTGGCCTATTATATTCTGGCTATCTGCATAGACTCAACGTTTCTACGTATATATTATACTTAAATGCATTGTTTCGTATAATTCGTTTGTATTTTCCAATAAATCCTAAGAGTACACTTTTTCCATCTTTTATTTCACCTTTACGAAATTTTCCAACAGAATTCCTTCTATCGTATTTCATTCCAAAAAATTTTTCGCTATAGGTATATTCAATTATTTCTTATATTTAAGTATATATTTCCTCGCTGTCTTCTTATGAAGATGAAATAAGCCTGTTGTGGTTAATGCAGGTTCAGTATCCCTTCTCATCAAAATAACTCCGCCACTAAACAACCTTCTTAATACTCCTGCTCATTATAACGTAGCGTTTGTAATACCGTGCTAATTAGCAGGCATCCCTGAGTCCAGAAATGTTGTGCGTCCTTCCATTTAATCCCATCTAATTGAAATTATTCCGTCACCCAGTTTAAATTCTCAAATCCACTCACCCTTTTTACACTTTTTAGATTGCATGCTCCAAATCTCATAATGCTTCTATCAGTTTTGGAATCCAATGTGTTTCCTAGGAATCATTCATTATTTAACCCTTTAATTCTATGATTTCTCCTCGCTTTTTGAACTCCCCAGCGCAGATGATTTCTGACTGATTCACCCTTAGCATCCATTTTTGACCCTAATCAGCCTCTGCGTGCCTTTCGGGACTCCACGCAAATGTGGTGAAAAACGAGAAGTGTTGGTTAACAATTGCTGGAAGAAGCTGAAATAGTCTCGACCAAATCCTTACATTTTCATCTAGACGCAGCATGGTTCAACACTAACCAAAGTCATCCACAAGACAACAACAGTTAATAGGCACATGGTGGAAATGAACTTGCCGTCCTACCTATGCAGCCATATCTGGTTCGCTGTTTTTGGGAGAAACCAATCGACCGCGGAATGTACACAACACATGACATTGTACCGGATAAATAATTTGTTGTAATTTGAATTGTATCTAATTATTGATACACAACTGCACATATGTCAGAAGTATGCCACATAAAAGAAAAGACGTGTCCGGACGCATAATTATGTGTTTACATAAGCCTTCATAGGTGTCTCATCAATAATAATTCACATTCGGAGAGTACCATACTCCCGTCATCATCATGCTGCGCCCAAAGCCTATCATCCGCATCGCTTCTTTGACTACGGACTTGATAGAAGACCAAGAATGATATGAGCTTCTGATGCTCCTGATACTAACCGATCGTCCAACGACGAGGCAAAGAAAATTTAATTGATCTGCTTGTGAAAAACAATAATACTTTTTCGTTTCTTACTTCCAATTACAAGTTATTGAATAATAAAGTAGCTTGAGTGTGTTACTGTAAGAAACTACCAATCTTGTTCTTTAATAAGTCATGCAATCATTTCTGTACTTTTGTATAATACCTGTCAGGTTTAAAACAGAAAGAGCTTTGTAACAGCCCTCATGCCTGAACTTTAAATAGAATTGTATTTTATGAAGCACTAATAATAAGCTAGAGTTTGGTTGAATATGATCTGGTAGGTTTGTTTTGCAATTTTCTGTAAATCAATGTATATAGAATTTATTTTATGAAAATAAATTGTTTAAAGGCCATTTAATATGTTTAAGAACAGAATTGCTTAAATGTTGGTAATGCAAGTTACGATGTCTTAAGGACAATTTACTACAGTTTAAAATGATTTCTGTAAATAATTTTGTGTTTAAGTATCTTTAATTTCCATTTCTGACCATTTTGTAATTACGTTAAATGATTATGTATTAATTCTGATTGTTTTTAATATGTTTCAATTGTTTGAGTAATTGTTAATGTTCGAGAAATATCTGGCGGAAGCTTTGGAGGAGTTCTAGAAATTTCGATGGAGCCTATATAAAGAAATCAGCAGAAGGACAGTAGTAGTTTAAACAGATTCAATTTGAGACTGCCAAGGACTGCGTTAGTAGAAGTGTTTTAAGCAATCTCTGGGTTGTATCTATGCCTGTAAACAGTATCGTTGACGTGTTTTCTGAAAATAAACGAAAGTTTAAACTTAAATACATTGTGGACTACTTAATTATCACATTAATTAAACCACCAAGAATCTGACATGGCGACCGGTTACAGCGACGAGAAATCATTATAACATAATGAGATGTTAATTTTCTAAAAGAATCTGCAGTGGATTGGTAATACGCCAATCAAATCTTCGGAGAATTACGACTATTGAATTATTTGGCGACAACTTGAAACCGAGTACAACGAGTGGCTAGACGCAGCAATCATCGGAGATTTCCCTTCGACGTCTGGAATCGGCAGTAATTTTTCGACAGCAAGCGGATTTTCTTCGGCCTCAGGATACCAGCTTTCTTCGAAACTGGGTGATTAGAAGATCGACGTCTTCCAACAGGGCAGTGTTTTGTGTGTGAAAAGTGTGGTTAAGTGTTTTAATCAGTGAAAAAAGTGGTGTTTAGTAATGTAAAAGTGCTACGATTAGAAATATATGGTGACGAAAAGTATTTAAGTGGTACAAACTGACGACGAATAGTAAGTACTGAATATTCAAATATTTGTTTTTCATGTTAATTTGTGTGCAGGTTAACAAAATTTTAACTCTCTTCAAGTTTGTTTTCATACTGATTTTGCTAATAACTGAAAGTGGCTGATAGTCAGAATCTACAAACATTTTTAGAATCTTTTGTAGCCAATTTTAACGCAAAATTCGACAGCAAATTTTCTGAAACTAATTCTCAATTCTCTGAACAATCAGCGGTAGTTTTCCCTTAATAGGTCAGGTGTGTATGAAGATAATACATTTTGATAGCGTTTTCGCTATAGCTAGTCCATGAACTTGTAATCGATTCCACCACCATAACTGAATCTGAGTGGTTTCCTATATTGTATATGATATGCAGTATAATATTATTTAACAAAGTTTTCGAACTTTTATTCACTTAACGTATTGACGTATATAATTTGATAGTAATACAAGGCAGCTACTATAGTATGTGCGAGTGATTGTAATAGTTATTTATTTTTTGATTCTGAATATTTTATTAAAATTATTTAATCGTGAAATCATTGTTCCTATTTTTTTTTTTTTTTTTTTTTTTTTTTTTTGCGTAATGAAATTTTTCTGTTCATGTTTAAAGTCACTACCAATTTATTCTGGTGATATATACATCATTATTATACATTATTATTAAGTAAATTAACGAAAGCTTATTTTATTCGCCCTTCAGTCGTGTTCCTCAGTATCTCAAAACACTCCCAAAGAAACCAGAAATCTTATTTACTCCCCCAATTTTCGATCCAAATTGTTCATTCTGGTGTTTAGGGAAATTTCCACCGGAGCATGCGCTCCATTGCAATTTAATTTAATTTAATTTAAACTGCAGTAAAACATTGTGGAATTTAATTATTGTTTCTTTCGCAAACCATTTGCGATTTATATATGTAATCGTAGAATTTATCAAAGTAACATCAAATTAATCAAGGAAATTTATATCGTTGTGATTTGCCGAAAGTCAAAACAACCTTTTGACCTAGTTTCTGCAATATTTGTTAGTTAAATAATAAATCTACAACGTAACTATTATACCCGACTGATTGCTACCATTTCCCTTCTTTCAGACTGTTCGTGTCTCTGATCACGACTGATATGCTCCGCTCCCTCGGAAACCACATCTCTTCTTTCATTTGACTAACGATTCTTCGTTACCAATCTCTGAAAACCTAAAAATCAATCAGTACACTGCAGGATTAAAAAAATATACGAATATATTTTGAGAGGAGGCTAGCCCGTTGCCACACACTTCGATGGATTAGCTCTATCTTCTGATCCTGAAAGAGTTTGCCATCTTTCTTTCATTTCACTAAATTCACCACGATCCTTCTATAGGACGAATCGTACTTCTTCATAGTTTTCTTGCAGCCACATTTCTTTTGCTTCCTTGCATTTTCAATTTATTTATTTTATAACATATTTGTGCTTCATCCTGAGTATCTCTGCGTGTTCTCCTCAGATTCATTAACTCAAAAGTTTATATTTTGTGATCCAAGGTTGTTGGTCAACTCATTTTCCAATGATCAAAGCTTCTGTGTCAGTTGTTATTATTATCATTCTCTTCAATGTATTCCATTCTTCTTCTGCCGAATCCCTTTCAGAGTTATTTTTTAAAGCCACAGCTACAATCTCTGTTTTGCTTTTTTATTCTCTTCAATTTTAGTCTGCAGTTCAAAACTATCAGATTGTGAACAGGGTCTGTATCATATCCTGGATATGCTTTACAGTATAGAACTAGGTTTCTGGATCTCTGTCTAATCATGATGTAACGTTGCTGAAGTTTACAGGTGTATACTATTCGTGCATGATTCCTAAATAGTTTGTATGCTGTGATCAGTTTATATTTCTCACTAAACTCCAACAACGTGCTTCTTCTCTCATTTCACTCTCCCAAATGAAAACCTATTTTCTTTTTCCCACTATCGCATTCTAATCACCCAAAATTATTGGATTGTCCTTCCTCTACATACAATGGATTAACTCTTCAGTTTCGTCGAATATCTTCACTATTTCGTCCTTGACGTTTTCTGACGTTAGCTCATACTCTTATACTAATATGGTTGACGCAGTAATTATCCTCATCAAATTAATTCTGTCACTAAACTGGTAGTGTTAACTCACCCGCTTTCCTACTGTTTGGTCCATTACAAATCCCACACCAGGGACTCCACTGAGGGCTTTGTATGCTAATTTTTCTACACTAGGTTCTAAGCCCCTCAAAAGTGACGGGTTGAATGCAGTATTCATTTCTTTGCAATTGCTCAACTTTAAGGAACTGTTATCAAATAAAGCTCATAACCGCTACTATGCAGTAATATCTCTGGTCATTATTAATCCATCAACGAGTCTGGGCGCGTACCGTCACAGCATTATGGTCATGTCTACACAAAGACAAAGCTTAGCCCTATATTATTACAGATTACGCTAGTCAGGAATCCTGTACCTCATTCATTTTTAAAATTAATAAACTAAGTGGTAATAACAGAAAGGATATAAAAATAGAATTGAATGCATAAGAAATGAAGAAAGCATCGCAGTGTTTATTGGTTGACGTCAATTTTTGTTTCCGAGTCTACTGGTTCTGTCTATAGATCTAACTTACAGCAGAGAGCCTCTGTTGTCGTCTCTGCAGCAAGGTTCCGCAGTGCCGTTTCTACTCCGTGAGCTGTTTGGTTTAACTGCTAGTCGAACTTCGCTAGTGTTACTCAACTAGCTCACGGTGCTTCTATCTTCTCCGGTGTAAAAAGTCTCCACGATTCAACTCAGGAACAGACAATGGGAAGCGTTAACTTACTTTTGACATCAAACCACACATACCGAACAGAACGCTGCGACTTTACAGCAGTACACTAACAAGTCAAGTTGTGTCTCATTTCTGATTTTCTGTTGCAATAGTATCAAAACGGATTAAGAAAATCCTCTTATTTAATTTTCAGGAGAACTAAATCCTGTTCGCTATGAGTCTTTGCTTGGTAACCATAAATCACAAGATCTCTCTATAAATAAATCGAGATCAACTGTAACAGTATTAAGTGCAACCATTAATAAATGTTTCTCCTTTAAGTGAGCAGTCAGATGTGAATCATTTTGTTGGTTACAAGTATTTAATTGTAACGATTTTTTTATTTGAGCTCGTTTAATCTATAATTACGTTTTTGATTTTGAGTTATCATCATTCAACAAGAGGTTGGAAATACTTACAGTAACTTTGAATATCAGTCAAGGATAGGTAGGAAGAAGTAATAAAACAAGAACTCTTTTCATGCGGACGATAAAAAAAATTAAGGTTATTTTAGTTCTTGGTGGTTTTCAAGTATAACAAGAAATCTAACATTTTCTGCAGGTTTTTGATGTAACCAGCTTAAAGTAGCTACTGGAAGTTAAATTTAAAACTGACGTGCAGTAATCTTGATAATAAACAAGAATTAAATCTCTATAAAGCGGAGAAAAAAATTAAGCATTTTTGTCAAATCACTGAGGGTATAAATTTTTTTGAAGAGCACAAAGAAAAACCTGAGAGGATTTATTATCTATGGAAAAATCGTTTGATAATATGTTTGAAACTGACCGAAAAGGAAAAGTACCTAAAGACTATTTTGTTAAAGAGGCGGATATTTTTATAAATTAATATTAATCAATATAACAAAATTTAAAGTAATAGTATGTGACAGATAAAGTAACACTAAAACATAAATAATAAACGGGCCTTTTACCCGTTCGCAGACTGATTCACAAAAGGCAGCCTAAAAACAGATGGACCACACGATGACGATCCCGCTACATACCAGGGACACCTGGCAGTTCTTCCCACCAGACAGCCAATAACAGAAAATTTTTCTTCCCAATATTGCCTACCAGAAATCACAGCAGAAGAAATAATCAAAGAAATAAGGAACACGACAGTAAAAGTAGATCCAACACTAACAATGCCCCAAGAAGTGAAGTTTGCGTTGTGCCGGTTACTTCTCCATATTCTGATTATGACACTTAATGATTTTGTACGTCATTTGATCTGACAGCATGGCAATCTCGTAATTATGTTGAGTTCCAGTAGATTAATTCCATATGATAATCAGTTGACATTGACAAATTAATATTAAGGTATCAATACGATACACAATGGCAACATTGAGGAGATACTATCATACATGAACTGAAACCCACAACCATAGTCAAAGATGTAAATTTTACCAATTTCATTCGAAAATTAAGATGAATATTTATTCAACATTGAGCAAATCCACAAATAATTATTGAAATTAGATAATGGTCTAAATCAGGGATGGCCAACCCGCTCCCCGCGGAATTGGATCATTATGTATGTCAACTTTCAACTGTTATATCAAACACTACGACACAAAGTTAAGATGATTTTAATTGTATATCATCACTCGCTTGATCTTGAGACAATGGACAGTCGACTGTGCTGATGTGCAGCCGAACCTTATCATTGCTTATGGAGATACATTCCATTATACTTGAAGATAATTTATGTTCCTAGTCCTTAAACATGGATCATGTTATGAGCGTGGTTATCAAAACGGTAGTTCAACGCCTTTGATCTTCAGAGTTTACTGTCAATTCCCAGAATTCCCCAAGCAGTTGGAGTCAGAGTATTATGACCTTACATTTTATGCTGAGGTAAGATCGTTCATCCGTGCAAACATTTTAAAAAGAGGGTTCATTTGAATCCAGAAATAAATCTATCTTTATATGCAAGCAAGTCAAAAAATATCCAACAGTTTGAAGACATGGAGCGGGTCTACGAATTAGTGTTTATATCAGACATAACTAACCACTTAGATAATCCGAACATTCGTCTGCATTGGTTAATAATGTGCCTCACCTTGTTGCATTTCAAATGAAACTTGGGATATGGGAACAGCAGTTGAAATATAAAAATGCCGCTCACTTATTACACCGTCATTATAAGCAGAAGTGACACAGGTGTCAGTGAATAAATGCGGTTCATTGATATCAAACTTGATCCTTGAGTTTCTTGAGTTTGAAAATTGATTTATATATTTCCAACACTACTACTTAAGCCGATTTTAAACCAATATTTCGTGTTCTTTTATCTGCATTTTCAACGCCATTTTCCGTAGAAAAATTTGCAAATGAAAAATTGTGAAAAGCAGTGTGACGCACAGGCTAAGGAGAAATTCCACCAGGTTGGCTTGAAAGAGTTCTACAAAAAATATCTGGACAATGAGAAATATCCTGAGTTCTACAAACATGGTTTGTGGTTGATTTAGCTGTTTGGAAACACTTGTATGTGTGTGAACAGCTTTTCAGTCTGATGAAGAATGTTAAGCCCCAACATTGAAAACTAATCACTGATGCTCATTCGGAGCACTTTTCCAGAATAACTAGCACTTCTGTCAACATCAATATTGATGCACTTAGTTCTGTCAAAAAAAAAAAATAATAATAAAAAAAAAAAAAATCAAAGGTCATTTTAAAATAATGTTTTTTTTCACTCATTAAAAATATTTACTTATTTTTTCCAATAAAGTGGTGCGTGCGGCTCGCTGGAAATATCTACTTCTAAAAATTGGCCAGGCTGCTCGAAAGGTTGGCCACCACTGGTCTAAATAATGCAAAGATAATTTAGCAGTTCAGATCGACGTGTTGTGAAACACAACAGGTAGTTTAAAAGTTATACGTGCTTTGATGACCCATGATCAAAGTTCGTTTTGTTTACTGTTCGAAAATGACAGTGATCAGTGGCATAGTGGCACAATTTTCAGCTGTATGAGCGACGTCGAACCGCTATTCAAGGTTGGGGAGGTGAGTGCAGTAGCCCACAGGTTGTGTTGTCACGACGGGTCGTCATCCATACGGCGACGGTGGCAGTGGCAGTATTATCAGTCACCAGCTAACAATGCCGGACCGACCAATCACAGCAGAGGTTGACGTTTGTCTGTTATCACGCTTAGAGTTGAACTCTCATCACAGTCACAAGTGTCTCCGGTACTAAGCTGAAGTTTGCCAGCTTTAGTCGCTTGCAGAACAAAGTGCCTCTGCAGTGCCCCTTGCCTTACTAGCGTACGTCAACGTCGTCCGTCGGTTTACATCAATAAGTAGATCTGCAGAAACGCTCTGTCCTCACAGTCGTAGGTCGCCTGCCTGTCTTGCCTGACAGTCGCTATATTTACGTACTTGCAGCCCAGCTATTCAGATTTTCGGACCCATAATACAGGGTGTACCTAAATTAATATCGGGGTTTTAATGCTTTGTAGTATTTATTACATAAAACGTAAAATTATGATTAATGCATGAAATGAAAGAGCAACTCGAACTGTTATACCTACAAGCTTACAAATGTTCAATGTGGGCACCTCTCGTCACACGGCACACATCAGGTCGATAGCCCATTTCTTCCCAAACGATGATTAGTGTTTGTGGTGTAATTGTTGTAACAGCTGCCTCAATCCTGTTTCTTAGGTCGGGTACGTCAGCTGGTAATGAGGCACATACACACGATCTTTTACGAACCCCTACAAGTAGAAATCATATGGCGTCAGATCGGGAGAGCGTGGAGGCAATGCGGGCAATCCAGCGGTCGGGTACAGTGACATTCAACCAATCGCATACGTCGTTATGCCAGTGAGGCGGTGCACCATCTTGCTGCCAAATGGAGTTATTTAGTTCGTCTTCCACCAACTGGGGACATAGACATAGTTGTAGAGCATCAAGGCAGGAAATACCAATTACAGTTGTTTCCCCAAAGAAAAAAGGCCCATAAACTTTCCGCGGAGATATGGCGCAAAACCGTTGCAATTGCACCATCTCGTGAGAATTTTCTGAGCCCCAGGTGCGCACATTATGAGGGTTCACATGTCCACTAAGGTGAAATGTCGATTCATCATTGAAAACAACATGATCCAGAAAATCTTCATCGTCGTGCCATTTTTGTTACTAGCGCTTTCTAACGGATGACGGAAGAAACATTGCACGCACATGCGCACAGCTACCAACAAACAAAACTGTTTGAGTTGCTCTTTCATTTCATGCATTAATTATAATTTTACGTTTTATGTAATAAATACTACAAAGCGTTAAAACCCCGATATTCATTTAGGTACACCCTGTATTATAATAATACACTTACTTCTTCGTACTTTCTTCTTCTTCTTTCCGATTAGGCCTTCTGGGACCACGTTCCAGTTTCAATTCTTCATCCTTTGTTGTTGTTTTTTCTTCCTTTCAGCCCCATATTCCTTAATCATTTCACTGTGTATCTTCCTTCTATACTCAGACCACTTCGGAGCACCTCCACCATGGAATCCTTCCAACTTTAATACCTTCTTTTTAAACATATCTCTTTCCATAAATTTCTCCTCTCTTATTTCTTTCCAAATCTTTGTTAACCTCTTGAATACGGCTGGCTGTTCATTTTTTCCCCAAATATATTTGAATATCTCTTTCGTTAGTCTGTTATCATCTGTTCTGTAGATATGTCCAAAAAACAGCAATCTCCTTTTCCTTTGTTATGGTATATTTCCTTATTACTTCCTAATTTCCATGATTCTGTTGTTTTAACTGGACCCTAAACTTTTCTCATGATTCCTCTTTCTAGTAATTCCAGTTTATACAATCCATAATTCAACACTAGGTATTCACTAGCATATAGACATTCTGGTTTGGCAACCGAGTTGTGGTGCCTTATTTTAAGTTTTTAAACAAGCAATTTTTGTTATAAATTTTTTTTAGAGATACCATACGCTCTTTCCATTCTGTGTATTCTTTCTTCTATGGCGGATTTATCTAATCCATTTTCTTGAATTATTTCAGCCAGATATTTAAATTTATTTAATTTCTCTATTGGTCCAATATCTATCGTTAAAATTTTGGAGTGTTTTTAATGTTTGCAATAAATTTAGTTTTTTATACTGAAATTCTCAAACCTGTTTTGTTGGCCATTGCTTCCAAGCCATTGAACTGTGTTTTCGCATTTGTAATGTTCTCTGATCGTATAGCGAAATCGTCAGCAAATGACGAGCAATCAATCTCAGCGCCTTTATTTTTCTTTCCAAAATTATTGGTGGAATTTTGTATTCCATCAATTTACTATTCCAAATTCTCACAATTTTCTCTAGAATACAGTTGAACAAAATGAGTAACAGACCATCACCTTGCCGCACACCTGTGTTTATCTTGATAAGTTTTTAGATTTCGCCATAAATTTTACTTTCGGAACTGTGTGTGTAAGAGTTTCAAGTATTAGGTTTGCCAATTTAGATTTCACTCCAAATTCAAGAAATGTTAAATGCAAAGTTTTCCTATCAACGGAGTTAAAAGCCTTTTTTAAATTCTGTAAATATTACTATGATGTACTTGGAATTTAATGTTCGTATTTTATTATTAAGTTACACTGTCAATCACTCGAGTAACACTACAAGTTTAAATGTGTGAAAGCTGAATACATCACAATAAAAGGAAACGCATGAGAGTAGCATACCGAGGGTGGTGGGTGAATGGTTAACGCTCTGGCCCCCTATTCGGGAATCATTCCATGCGAATTCCGGGATGGTCCCTTCAGAAGGCCATGGATGAATTTATTCCACTTCCTAGCCCGCCTCCAGTTATTAACCGTTTTCGTCTTTAATGACCTCGACGAGGCGCAAAGCCAGAAAAAAAAACCTTCATCTGAAGAACCTGGCTACTAAAGAAACTGTTTTAATCATTAGATTCATCAGTGCATGCATATCAGACATTTACTTTCTGAACCTTAGACGCTGTTTAGAGTTATCGCATTTCAGAAAAGGATAAAACACCTAATACTTCCAGAAAGTTACAGACCCGAAAGAAATCAAAGTAGTCCAGACATTCTGTACTCGCAAGGATAAATAAAATGATCGGAGCTGACAAATAATTGTTTTAAAAAAAAAAACATAAAAACAGCATTAAAAAAAAAAAGCACTAAAAATATACCTTGCTTAGGAAAAAGTAAATCTAAATGGACAATATTTTACATTATGTCATTGAAATTTTTACATTAATTAGTTATTTTTGTAGTCGGTGCTAGCTGTCACATCACGAAGATCGAATTACTTAACTTCTTTTGGTTTTAGAGGCGAAACGGGGTGTACGAACAAAAATTCCCAATATTTTACAGCATGTCGTGAGTCAGATAGTGTTATTGCGGGAGACAGCTTAGGGAAACAAATTAACAGTATTTTATTGGTCATCCAGGCATATCTCTGGTGCTACAGTGTCAGTTGGTAGGCTGCATCTTGCAGTAAACGCTTTACAGTTAGTATAATATCGGCGTATCATCTGTATGTTTCAGTTTTGTTGAAACATGTATCTAGCATTAATTGTAGGTAACCAGTAACATGACTTTTTGTGTATTATTGTTATTCCTTATTGTTTTTATCTTTCTGTTTTTCTTGCTTTCGCTGGCACCGACTCCAAAAATAATTAAATAATGTAAAAATTTCAATGACAGTAATGTAAAATATTGTCCATTTAGATTTACTTTTTCCTAAGCAAGGTATCAACTTATTTTAAAATTTTTAGTGCTTTTTTTTTAAGTCGGTTTTTATGTTTTTTAAAACAATTATTTTAAATTTTTAGTCGTATGATAGATTGTTTTGTATTTTAAACATGCAGCAGTTCCCATTTTGCGAACTTCCTGGTAGCTCAGAGATTAAAGCGCTTGCTTTCAAAGAAGAATTCTGTCTTTATATATCCCAACCACTTCCAGAATGAGGTAAATTGGGTGTTGTTTTAAGGAATGTCAGTTTACATTTTGGTCCAGGCTATGTTTCGATCGTATCATAACATCTGTTAAAGCTGCTGGTCGATAACCGAAACAAGTTACATCTGGGCATTAATACACACCACATACAGAAATCTGTCTCTGGAATATATCTGTTTGCTCCAGAATCACACAGAAAATATAGATTTTTAATTGGTTTTCACAACGTGAAATCTTGGGATCCAAGTTGAAATCTGAAGTAGATGTTGAGACATTATGACAAATTTACTTTATAAATATTATGCCATGACTTAAAAATAGCTTAATTGATTTTGACGGAATTTAAAACTGTGAATTTTTGTAAAGAACATTGGAAATTAAAAGTGGTGAGGGTAAAGGGAAAGATGGATTGGGATTTTTTATACCAAATGTAGACTGCCTTTTCTGATTGATTTAAAGTATACGTGTGTAAATTTCTATTGATATCAGATAAAACTATAGGTATGTATAAAAAACAAATAAGGGGTGTGGAGACGAAGAGTAGTTTGTTTTTTGTACAGCTAGTGTGGGCAGTATTTTTCTGTTTGATTTAAAGTATACAAGTGCAAATTTCCATCGAAACCAGATAAAAACTGTAGCTTTGTGTAAAGAACATTTGCAAGAATTAAATGGGGTAAGGTAGGGTTTTGTAAATAGAATGTGGACACTATGTTTCTCTTTGTTTTTAAGTATAGATGTGCAGTGTTCCATCAAAATCTGATAAAAACTGTGGGTATCTATAAAGAACATTGGAAATTAGGAGGGGTGGGGATAGAAGGGAAGAGGGGTTGGGCTCCTGCAACCAAATTTAAACACAATTTTTTTTGCAAATTTCGTTCAGAATCGGATAGAAACTGTAGATTAAAGGATGGAAAGGAAGGAGTGGAGTTTGGACTCTCGAAACCAAATGTAGACAGTATTTGTCTGTTTGTTTTGCGGCATACATGTGCATACTTCCTTCAAAATCAGAAAGAAACGGTAGCTTTGTATAAAGAACATTGACAGTATTTAAATGGGTAGAAAGGGGGATAGGATTTGCGTTTTTGTGAAAGATATGTGGACAGTATTTTTCTTTTTCTATTTGTTTTAAAGTACTCGCATGCGAAGTTCCACCGAATCAGATTAAAATGTGGGTTTTGTAAAAATATTAAGGGAAGGGGAGCTAGAGATGTTTTATGATTTTTTGGTCAGAAATCGTATCCATAAAAAATTATATATATATATATATATATATACTTTCATAAAGATCGGTCAAATGGTGTCGACTGTAGCTTTCTAAAAAGAAATCGACATAAATCAAGGGGGTGGAAATGGGGAGAGGGGTTCAGTTTTCGCAAACCAAGAGTTGGCATTATTTTTCTCTTTGTTTTATAGTAAAAATTTGCTGAGTTCTGTCAAACCGGATAAAAACTGTGATTGTGTTTAAAAATTAAGTGGTTTAATGGGGGAGGGGGTGGTTTTTAGATCTTTTGGTCAGATACCTTCTTCGAGAAAAAAATGCATATAAGCACCCACTTTCATGGTAATCGGTCAAACGATCGCGACTGTAGCTTTTTATAAAGAACATTGACAAAAGTTAATGGGGTTGAAGGAGGGATAGGGGTTGAGCTTTGGCAAACCAAATGTTGACAGGATTTTTCTCTTTGTTTTTAAGTATACATGGGCAAAGTTCAATAAAAATTAGATAAGAAATGTAGTTTCCTATAAAAATTAGGGGGTGTAAAGGGGAGAGGGGTGATTTTTTATTTTTTTGGTCAGAAACCTTCTCCATGAAAACTACATGCAATTGCCAACTTTAATGGAGATTAGTTAAATAGTGTTGATTGTAGCTTTGAATAAAGAAAATTGGCAAAAATTAATGGGGTGAATAGGGGGAGAGTGGTTCAATTTTTTTAAACCAAAAGTTGATAGTATTTTTCTCTTTAGTTTTGGCTATATATGTCCAAAGTTTCATCGAGATCGAATAAAAAATGTGGATTTGTATAAAAATTAAGGGGTGGAAGGGGGTAGAGGGGATGGTTTCTCAATGAAATTCATATGGGACCACTTTGGAGGTATACCCTATCCACTAAAAAAACTTCATTTAAATCGGTTCAAAATTAGTGAAGATATCGCTGAACATACATACAAAAAAAAAAAAAAAAAAAAAAAATATAGACGAATTGAGAACCTCTTCCTTTTTTGAAGTCGGATAGTAATATGTCCTTAGCAATAAGGCTTCGAATCCAAAACATTCACAACCTTCCAGCAATTCAGGTTACTAAAGACATCTTCGGCGTATTTAAAATAAGCTCTTTCTTTCAACGTCGAAAAAGTCTCCCATAAAGTGTGGAAATTAAATTTAACAGCCTCAATACTATCAGCAATAACATCAGATATTCGGTATGAAAAACTAACACGTTTCAGTTAATGGCCAGTATTCAGTTAAGAGTTATATAACTTCGGTAGCACCCCAAGGATTGGTGCTACCACTGACATTGCATGGGCACCACGACTGCAGAATAAATTCCTAAAATTCTTGCTAAATGCTACCGTATTACCGCAATCAAAGGGTTACAGTCGCCGTTTCTGTTCTATCCATAAAATATGTAATAGCAGACCAAACATGAAACGTTAATCAATTAGTTTGAAGCGCTTCCATATTCTACATACTAAAACGCAGCTTACAGTAATGAATACAATGAAAAAGCTACACAAGACACTCACTGGAGAGGTTCCAGTTAAGATGATCTGCGGAAATCAATGTCTGGCTATCCCATTAAAACATTAGAAAATAAATTGCAACCTCAAAACCAACGTTTAAAGGAAATTAAGCTATGAGTAACGAAACAGAATCTCAAAATAAGCGAATATGGCAGCAATTTTTTTAAAATATTTATGTTTGCTAGCAGATAAATTGAATAGCAACGAATTATTGGGTCACCTAATAGGATGGTTTGTAGAGTTAAAATCCACCATTTTTATGAATTTTTTAATCTGAAAAGAACTTATTTAACTTGTGTCTAGATTTCCCGTTAAAACTTCTTTTCATTCCTAATACTAATTTTAATGTATTACAGTAATACGAACTTAGATTTCATTTTCTGTTCATAATTTTTAACGGATTTATTCGACAAAACTACAATTACAATACATTAAAGCATATATAAATAGATATAAAAAGTTAATTACACGAAAAAGAGGTGAAAAAACTGAAAGCTATCACATTTTAGGAAAAGTAGTAGTACCAGACAAAATACTGAATTTATCTTCATTTAACATTAACAGTCAACAATCGATACAAAATTTCTGCTTAAGTTTGTCCAATTTTTATCCTCGAATTAGCAATTGTAGTAAAGAAAATGTCTTTACCAAAACGGTATAACATAACGTTAGATATCCTCTACCTATTCACCAATTGTGATAGTTAATTTAATATTATATTGTATTTAATAACCATAACATTAATTAATAAAACTTAAAGTTAATATTCTGGTATAACTGTTGATAAATTCTGCTGTAAATTCAAGTACTTCGCTCAGTGTTCACTATTTACAAATGATAGCTATTCGGCTGCCCGGCGAAAGTTCGACTGTATTTTTTCGCAGTTAGCTCGTAACCATTACTTTACCCATATTCTGCAATTTTATCTTGAGTTCTGAATCCGAACACATCTCATCTTATAGAAATTTTTTTGTGTGTTCATTCTGGTTAGTCGAGGTCCGGCAAACAAATATTAATCTGCCTTCAATAATACTCAGTACGGTAAAATTAGAGCTCCCATTGCGTCCTAGCAGGGGCCCCGGGATGGAAGAAATGTTCATCAGTGGGAGTTATTGCACGTTGTCTACTAAAGTTCGAAGTTGAATGCCAAACTTCTCTGCCTATGGAATAGTTGCACGCAAATTTTTAATGATGATCCGTCCGTCGGATGGGAACATAAAACTCGGCAGACCCTATGGTGTTTTTCGGAAGAGTTGCCGTAAATAGATCGGCACCAGGTTTCACACTCCCTTATTAACAACACCACCAGTACCATCAGTATACTACATACACAATAATGCTCAAGAACTCTTTAGCACTGGCAAAGGCATGGGAGGGGGGGAGGGGGGGAGGGGGCTTTCCCAGCCCATCTGCCCGAGTCGTTACTATGGATGGGTGTCAACTTCCGTAGTAATCTCCTCAATTTCAGGAGTAAAGTTGGCGGTCAGATGTACTGCGATACACATGATTCTGTTGCGTATTGGTCTATTCGAATCTTACCCAAGTCTTGCTTACGTATTTAACTTGATTAAGTGATTGGTTCATTTTACTGCTAATATTGAATGAAATTAGAAAGTGTGATGTTTAGGAAACAGACCAAATCGTCACAGAGGATCACAGGATCACATGGTTGGTCAGGTGTGGACCAAGCTACCACACCAAGTCTGTGAACAGAACACCTACTTGTCGATCATCAACAGGAGGCACTTAACTTCATTTCGTGATAGGGTGATCAGTAAATGAATGTCGTTGTATCACGAATCTTGCACACCACTATATTTGGAACCATCCCCGGTAGTAATTCAGTAACTGTTTAAACAACGTATAAGCAACATACATGAAACTGGTGGTTAATAACAGAAGTTCAACGTTCACAAAAATCTGTCTTTTTCGTATCAACACAAATCTAAAACACACGCAGAGACGGGAAACATAAAATGCATTTCTAATGTTTAGAAGGCATAATCCCCAGAATTTTTGAAATCCCAGCATAGACTGTCGTATGCTGTCAAATGTTTGTTAGCAAAAACATTCAACAAGTTGTGTCTGAAACAAAAATCGTATGTCTATATTGCATCTCACTTATTTTTTTCTAACCTCAAACAAAGTTTTTGCGATATTTTATACAAGTGTACCAAACAATTCAATTTTTCAGTAACTGAAATTAATTTGGGAGATGGAAAAAAGAGTTCATTATTATTTACTAATTTAACTAAACAGCGATCATCACTTCAAGCAATAATTATTTATTTAACTCAAATACTTTATTTTCGAAAAAAGACTGTTACTCACCAAATTAGATATTTGTGATATTTTTGCAGTTTATCGGTTACTGAAAACTAGTGGGCCATTACACGATGTCACATTCTGCAGCGATTACTGTTTTCACTATCCTCCTGATGCAGTGATGTGTCACCCGATGATGTGGTCCTGTACTACAAGAATTCCTCGTAAGGAGACTTTTCCTTACTGCGACAACATCACCTTTCACTTTAACGTAATAGTGGTCAAACTTCACCGTCATGATACTGAAAGTAATAACAGTTACGATGAAGGCTCTTCAGCTATTAGCAGTCACCATAGCAATAACAGTCCACCATAATATGAATAACAGATTATATTACCTCAACGTCTATTGCGTACAATCCCGCTACGTTAACAAGTTAGCTGCTGAAGCTTAGTCAGAGCGTCATGGTAACGCAGGTATGTAATAATTTTTGTATCATACTGTGCATCTTGCCTTAAACTGATGCTCTTTTGCAGACTTAATTCACTTTCCCACTACACAGAGTGTACGGCATTGAGCATGATTTTAGTGTATTGATATGTGGGGCTGCCCTACGACGATTAATAGTCTGGTGGAAAATAATTAAGTAAGTAAGAGCTATGATAGTTTCCGTGATCAAATGGTTGTGAGGATATATGAGGTGCCAGAATAAATTAAATTAATATTAATTAGCGTGTAATATCTACCACAATACACTTTCGTTACAGAAATGCTTTTCTTACAGTCACCATATACGGATTTCTTTTTTTTTTTTTTTAGGGCTTTGAGCGTAAGTTTTGGAACAGACTGAAATATACGATATTCTACTTAATAAAGATAAAAATACATATCAGATTTTATTGAAGACAGCTAAATAAGCTCACTACAAAATAATGCGTACTTTTGGTCATCACTATTAAAGTTATGGTGTGGCTGTGATTCTATGGAATGTTTACTCTGTAATTTCTGCTCTATAACTCCACTTAGCGAAAGCAAGTGATACAGATCATCCCTCATTTAGAAATACATCTTTATGTTCTATCTAAAGTATAGAAAATGCAACTATAGGTGTACATGAGAGTTAGTTTACAGAATAAGAGTGGCTCTGTTAACATTTTTTCCCCTCTTTTCCATTATCTTACATGCAAGAACTCTTTAAAATATTGGCTGCAGATTGGTGTAACTTATGTTACAGAGTCTGAAAGAAATAAGGAACTACTAATTATTACTTGTTCGTATCGTGCAGCTAAAGCGTAGCTTCTAAAATGTGACGTGACTAGAGTGCTGGAACTCACTCCACAAACAACTTCAGTGAGCAAACAGCTCTTTTATTACCTGGGAAGAGGTCGACGCATGACATACATAGAGAAGCGAGAAACATGGTCGTATATTACTTCCGTTATTAACACGTCTCTCTAGTTTAGGAGACAGCCGTCTCGATATTACACGCGGTATATTAAGTCGGTACAGCCTGTTGCTACAACTTGTGTGAGTTTGTAACGTCAGGCTGACTGTACCAGAACAGTAACTAAAATTTGAACTTCGAGAGAGGGAGAGAGAGCAATAAACTAAGTCTGTAAAAAGTTACATAATTATTAACATGTTTGTATAAAATAAACTTTTTCCATGGTTGAAATTTCTGCACGCCGAATCTGTTCACCAAATTGCTTCTGCGTAGCTTAGTAACTTGCTGGTAATATTTTAAATTCATAACCGTCCATTATCTTCAAAACGTTGCACTTGGTCTCACAATTAGAGCTCAGGATCGATTGTTACGGTTAAGTAGGACACCGTTCTCGTTACAGCAAGTAGCCATGGAACGTATTGGTTAATATATGGACTATGTAAATGTATACAACTGTTGTATCTCAGATAGTGATGGACAATCACGCATAATCTACCTAGTTACCATAGTGAAAAATAATTGTAAACATGATTTATTTACTTAAGTACAGAGTCGCAATTTCTAGATACTGAAGAATAGATTTAAAAAAGTAACACAAGCGTACAAAATTGATGCAGACGATAATTAACATCTTTAAAGTTTCTAAGGTAGGTAGATTTATTTATAGCATTAATACTATCTCTGTTAAAGCGAGTGCCACCATATCGTTCACTAAAAATTTTAGGCAGTTTCGTGAAATTATTCAGACTCTTGCAGGAATGGTTTCAAATTTTTATTTCAAGAAATTATACTGTTCACAAACAAATTAATACCTAACATACATTACACAGCATCTACGATTTGTAGACAGATGACGACACTTAATTACTTCCATTACGTTTCGGGATTACAACACAGACGGAATGAGTCAAATTCGCTCGGTGTACAGACCTATAGGTTTTCCCAAATACTGTGCAAAACACCTCCTGTGAGACTGGTTTCTGGTTTTTACTAATGGCACTCACTCAATTTAAATTTTAAATATTCTTTAAAAGATTGTCAAGCCAGGAAATTTATAGCTGTAAGCATCTGTGATATGGGGATTTTCAACCAAATTTTAAAATCAAATACCTGTTCTTAGCTGGGTAAGGCATGTATCAATGACGTAAATCTGTCAGTTCCCACTGTTTGTTAGTGACTTCAGATTAAAAAATACGAAAGTTGTAATATGAGGCAGTATTGCTGAACGTTTTAGTCATTTAATCATTTCAGGACGAAGGTGCAAAGAGAAATGGCAGTGCTCCAACTGTTATTTCGGAATCTGAAAAGGATTTTCATACACGTAAATGAACACAGAACTGTGACTCGATTAAGCAATATCTGTTTGTTATTCACAAGATCGCGACGTTCTGTTCTTCATCGACTTCATCCGCTCAGTATTAAATTCACTGGATTTTTCCGCTGAGAGAATTACAGAATTTTTTTCCAGTGTTCTATTTTTATTCAAGCGCTTCGTTAGTCTTGAGTCTCGTTAAGCAGAACGAAGTTATCCTCAGCTCTCCGTCTTGTCCAGCAGGCTTAAACTTGTTTCCAGCACTTTTCGAGCCACCGTTTCGGAGAGGCTTTAGATTTTACCAACAGTGGCAGTTATCCTTTCATGGGTGTGATAACCAAGATTTCTATAGAAAAACTGAAGTTACAGTGATGTCTCTAATGAACCAATTTCAAGTTCGCAAATCTAAAGTACGTTTAATTACTTTTACCGATATCCCACCCATAAACTGAAATAAGAAAATATACTTGTGAGTTTTTTCTAAACCGCACTTGAAAGACTATAAAGTTTATGGTGTGCCAAGAATGTTGTTCTTGGTGTTACATTTTAATTTCTGTGCTGAGAATGACACCTGGACAGAATTTTTGTCAGTTGGCTACACTTTTAAACAAACTTTTATTAATTGTCGCAATTAATCTGGATACACAGTACTATATTATTTTGGCTGTCACTTTCTATGGCTCTTCATGTCCAAAAAGCTTGTTTTGTGTATGTGAAGTATGTCATAACGCTGGTTCGTGTTCCAAGTTAAACTGTAACTCCCCTGTATCCGGCAGTATTACCGGGCTAGGTTAAAGCGGCTAATAGGGGCGGAATGCTTGGCCAGTAAAACCTTGTCACCAGTTCATTACGACCACACGAGCCTTTGCCAGCAGTATGTCGATAAAAATCAAAAATACAATAAAAACTTCATTCTGGCAAAAACCAAATAGCTTCGACTATAAGTGGTCCAACGCAACGCGGGAACATAAATCTGTTATAGACCGAACAAAAGAAATCTGAGCGTAAAATGAGTATGTTGTTTTAGTGTGCATGGACTGTATATCGAGATCTTCTAACATGGTCACGGATCAAAAGGCAGCTTCCGCATCAGGCAACTGAAATACAGAGATACTTTACTTCAACTACAAACTAACAAATGAGAGTATTGTACACTACTTTAATATATTTGTGTATATTATAATTATGGCAGAGGTGAAATATGCAGAGGAAAAGTTAATATTTCATGTCTGCCAATGGTGACAGTGTCTCCTCAGGACAAAAGATGCTTTGGTCGTTCAACATCAAAGATATTACTGCTAGGAAAATTAAATTCCATGTTTAGTTTAAAAAACTGTAGGATGCGTATAAGTGGTTTTGTTGGAAGACACAATGGCACGTGCGGAATGCGTGTACAATGGTAGTAGATAAGGTAAGCGAAGTGATTCGTTAGTTCACACAGTGAGTCATTCCAAAGCCAAGGCAGAAAAAGATACGGATTTATTAAACATCGAACCAGTGCTTACAAAGCTAAATTAACGTACCACACTTCTTCTTCGTGACAAAGTATGGCACGAAAAATTCCCGCTAGCGTCTCTGGAGACAGAATACTAAATTGGACGGCGTACACGGATGAAGAAATACTGGGCTAAGAGGAAAGCTCACCGAGTTAAGATCCGGGAGGTCCATAGTATGCCAAAACGAAAAAGTAAAAAATTTTACGAGACAACAACGTCTCTTAAGATTAACCGGAGTGATGGCACTGAGGCTATGTGCATTGTGATTCCGATACTAATAACCGGTACACAGTGGCGTAACAGTTAACGGACGATCACAAGCTCAGCACAAAGGTTAACACAGGCCCAATATATTCGAACTAAAATTCAGTGTACCCACAGTTCTTACACTGGTCATCGAAAGTCTTAAAAATTTGTACGCTAAACAGCACTTCACTTCGTCCACTATGACAAAAAAAAGTATCCTTCAAAAAGTTTCGGGTACAAGCGAGAAAAACTTAACTTGCATTGTGTGTTATATTACAGCAGTGGAGACAGGTAGCAGCGTGAGCTGAAAGAAAGGGCTGCTGTCTTCTTCTTCGTTTTCCGTGTAGAGCCGCGTCGACTTTGGCTTATTTGCTGTGTTTCCTCCAAGGGCTGTCGTATCTGGGATCGCAGTCGCCTACAAGTAATTGCCAAAGGGCCACGCTGAAGTTGCTAATGTTTCCTGGACGATCAGATGCGGTCACCTGTCCCGTGGTCTGACCTGAATACGTCTTCATGTTCGGTACAACGTTGGCATACAAAAATTATGAGTTACTGAAATCTGCGCAGTCTGAAACGGATATTATTCAAAGACTATTGAAAAGCGGATAACAGGTGAAAAACATTAGTCGGAGAAACCTTAAAAGACTCAAATATTCTAGACAGCATCTTTCTCGCCTTCTTCTCAATGTGCGTAGGTACGCGATCGGTCAGGTAAAGAAATGGTGGTCCTTCGAAACCTTACGTCACTCGCTTGTCGCATGAATTGAGGAAAAATTGTGTCACTTCATATAACGAGCTACGGTGAACAATTTAAGACCATTTTAAGATCTATAAAATATTTTTCGAAAAATAGTGACACTTTCAAAGTAAAAATGTCAAAGGACAGGGTATGAAAGTGGAAGCAAAACCAGTGGAACTTAGGTAGGATTGAAACAAACTTCGTTAGAAAAGCGTGGAGGTGTTGGCCCAACCAACTGAGAGGGAAAGCTGATTGAAGGAAAGCCATGGAGGGCGGGACCCAGTGGTGAAGGGTAGGGAGTTATGAAAATATAATTTCCTCTAATGGACGCGGACTGCTCAGAGTTAAACAATAATACCACTTATGTAAATTTCCTCTGAAACGCTTATGGTTGCAGTTGAGTACTGCACACAAATTTGCATGGTGCATTCAAATTATCCAAATATATTATCCAAATGTAATATAATTTAGCAGTTAAGCACCTAATAATGATCTGTTAAATTAATATTTTAAAACTTTCAGAGCAGTGTAAATAGTTAATTATAATCATTTCGACTGCGAAAAAAAAAATCCTGTTTCGTTCAGTTCGATTCTCATTACGGTACCAGAACAGATATTTATAGAGTTTCATACATTATGCAGCCCTCGGGGTACAGGAGTAAAATTAGGTATATTTTATCATAATGCGGCATCCATATATTGAGAAATAAAGAAAAAATTATATGTTCATTTCGTTGATTTTGATGGGGTTTCGAACATTGTTCAGTTCCAAGAGTAAAATAGTATTTGTTTTATTTCAATATGACGTTAAAAATCTAAAGAATTAATATCTTTTTAAAGATAAGTCATTTCTCGCTGTCGAAATATCTGACGGCATACTTACACGGCATTCGAAATTGAAACTGATATTCATCATTAGTCATTTAACTTATCTCACTGTATCTGACTATTGTGTAGACTATAAATTAGGATTTCAAATTGTTTGTGACAGTTATTTCCATATAAGGCCTTAGTATTTATAAAATAAAAAACCTCAAGTAAACGAAGTTACGGGCGACGACTAGTTTAAATGATAAGTTATAAACTATATTTTTATTCCTGTAAACCTCCTCTGAAACACGTGTTATAGCAGTTAAGAATCAATTAAAGTTTCTCTTGTATGAGTAAATAAAATGTTAATTTATAAACAATATTTGTTATTTCACTGACTAGACGTATTCACGTTAACATTTGTAGCAGTAACTCCCACTACTAGCCACCACAATGTTTCCTGAGCAAACATGGCTATATACGGTCAAGTTGAAGACCTCTGACAACGTCCATGTTATCAGATTTTATTCTATCTCCGAAGCATCTCTGACCCCTTGGGCCACCACCTGCTATCTCATACTACCAGAGCATAGGCCTCATGCCGACCTAGACAATACTGCACTAGTGAAGGGCTGCAGGCTTCTCGGCTTCTGGTGCAACCTACGCCAAATATGATTTTTAATCGAGTTTTATGTTTTACATGTGTTCTCCATACCATCCATCAAATAAACCGAGATTCAAATATACACACATTGGAATAAACAGAAATACAGTTGTGGGAGTCTGGCATTCCCGAACACCAGTTATTTTCTTTTATTTATTCATTGGCGTGAACAGTCAAATAAAATCACGTAGCCATTTCCGGCTGAACTCTGTGCTATTATTTATTAATTTATACGTTTTACATTTTAACCCAGCATCTGTATGTTAAATTGGGCTGCTAACTCCTCTACTCGAAGAGCAGATTACCAGGAAAAAGAAATCATTAAACAAACATTAGATAAATAAAAAACAAAAAATTCTACAGGAACTTAGTGAACATTAATTAAAAACAAAGCTTAAGCAATTAAAACAAACATTCTTAAAGGTATCTGAGTAAAAACCATCTAATTCTGTTTACTAATGTAACTACATTTAACATACATACTAGGGTTAATACGTACAAGAAGTGTTCATTTGTGAGTTTCAAACGTCCTCAGATTTATTGAGATGTCCAGATAACCAGTAAAAACTCGTGCAGCGTAGATTGTCTCCAGCCGTAGCTCTGTTCTCTGAAGTCGGCCGCAGCAGAGCGGTTGAGTTGGTTACCCTCCTTGCATACGTGAGGGATTCCAGCATTCACTCAGAAGTAACCCAGGCCGGGCATGGTAAATGACTACGTTGGTTCCTGCCCTCAACATCCTTCAGTTGAGGATATTTCTGTCTTTACCAGAAGATCGCTGCTCCCTAATTAAATATATTCTCGTCCTTTTGCTGTAGAAGTGCTGTATATAGAACTGATGGAAAGTTGACGCTCCTAGTACCATTAGCCCTCTTAAAAATACATATGTTTAACGCGAAGACTGACAAGCTACGCAAGGCGTTTAAATAAGTGAGTAACAGTCTTGATCATTTCACTTCTCAGCGGATTGAAGTGCAGTTTAACAATGTCATGCCACCAGAACAAGTAGATTCAGACCTGAGCAGAGGACGCTTTGAACAATTGTTGGCACTGACAACACACATCGAGGTGGGTTTACGAAGAGACTGAAGACCGTAGCGGTGTTGTGGATTAATCTGCATTGTATGATACAGTGCGGAAGATCGGTGTGCCTCTTAAGCATGTACGTGCCATCCTATGCAAGCGGTTTGCTAATCTTCTGAATGAAATGATATTAATTAAATGTTAATGAATAACACCAAAGCAACTGTTTACATTTTTTAAATGTCGTGCGTGTTTCACCTCTCATGGAGTCATCATCAGCGACGAATCTTTGTTGAAATTTACACTTAGTTTACAAACTTATCACGTAATGTTTAACATAATCCTAAATTGAAACATTTACTGATTGTTTACTCCTTTCTATTTGCATTGGTGTTATTAGTTTTTGTAGCTCCACATATCTGATTTTCCCCCAAAGCATGTTCCGGGTAGAGCAACTTATCTAAATGTTGCCAGCTACATGTGAACAGTGCGCCTAATCGCAAATCTCTTGTTTGCTGTGGCCATCTAGTTTTGTTGCTGCGCTGGTAACGTGTTAACAGCGCTACTTTTGAAAGTATGTGAATGAGTGATGTTTTGTTATTGTACTTTAATTTATGTATGGGGCGTGAGTATTTGGTTTAGTAATGTTTTTTATTATTTTTTGTACTTTGTGTACTTTCCATTGTGTGGGATTAGTGTGTGTTTATTTGTTTAAATTTCGTTTCTTTTTTTTTTAGATTTATGTGGTCATTCACTACTTGTTTGTCAATGCTTTTTGAATTTGAAAGAGACATTGTAGAATGACATTGTTGTGTCTTTGATTGTTGATCGTAAAGATCTGCATATTTGTGTTTGTGCCTGTTGAAGACGTTCGGAGAATGAGGTATGGTTACTGTACTCAGTACCCGCAAATGTTTTTCATATCTGCTTTAGAACGGTTTTTGTGCCTTTACTATGTACATTTCCTCACTATTTAGATATTTCAGAGTATAAATGCCTTAATTTGTATAGTTATTCCTCAAAAACTCAGACGGTGGCAACTGAGGTCGTTAAAGATCATCCCGTCTATTGGGGGGATGTGTCATCATCTACCTCCAAACACGTCAGCTTAGATTTTGTTTATGAAACATTTAGCCTCGAGGCAGAGATTCCAGCTTGCAGGTAATGACGAACATATTAATAAAAACTGTAAACAAGAATGCGCTATTTTAGCTCACGCTGGTAATGTGAATTAAGATAAAGGGTGGTACCTCAAACCTAATCGATTTTGAATGTTATAACTTTATGCAGAACCTATTGTTTACTCGTTTCTTATATAAAAAGGAATCTACTAACAGAATTCATCATCGGCTTAAAGCTGAAACAAGGATAATATAAAACTGACTTATAAGCCGGCATAATTCAGTTGTACGTCATTGCCACATTTTCTGAGGTGACTTACATGCAGCTTAATTTACATGGTTAATATGTAAGTTAAATGGTGAAACTTAAGATTCTTCCTTACTAAACATGAATTTCTTAAAACTCTATGTGTGGAGCACAGCACTTTACGGTAGGAAACATGGACTTTAGGAATACCGGAAAGAAAGAAACTTGAAGCATTTGAAATCTGGTGCTACAGAAGAATGCTGAAAATTAGGTGGACAGACAAAGTAAGAAATGAACGAGTTTTGGAAATGATGGGTGAGAAAAGAAGTTTATGGAAGAAGCTTACAGGAAGAAGAGACAGGCTGGCAGGTCATATTTTGAGACATGCTGGATTGGTTAATTTGTTAGTGGAGGGAACAGTCGAAGGTAAGAACTGTAGAGGTAGACAGAGATTAGAATATATGAAGCACATAATTGAGGACGTGGGTTGTAAGGGGTATGTAGAAATGAAGAGGTTAGCACAGGATAGGAAGGGATGGAGGATTGCATCAAACCAGTCTAAAGACTGACGACAGCAAAAAAAAAAAAAAACATGCAGCAACATGCTCTTGCACCAGTGCTGTTTATAAACAAAGCTGTTGAAGTCATATTGCAAACTGTGAGCACTGCAGATTAACACAAAATAATATGAGGCAGAATAACAATCTCGCATCTTCTTCCTGCAGTGCTACGATTTTCAGTTTAATGTTGTAGCATATAGGCAGAATAAAGCTGATGGCTTATAATAATGCACATACAAATTTATTTAATATTCGTAATAATAATTCGTTCTTTTTATTTTTTGAACAACTTACAATGTAATTAGTGTGATTCCTCAGTGAAGAATCAAAAATACATGAGAGTGCTCTCTATAAATGGTTATATGTTGAAGAACAGTATTCGCAGGAAAGAAGAATATACTTATAAATGGTTTCCATCTAAAACAAACTAGCTTCCCGCAACAACCGAAGTTCAGTGGCCACCCGAGCAATCCAGTGTCTTCCCTTCGCTTCCTGTCGCCGCTCTCCGTGCCGCCGTTTCCTCTCTACCTCCACTTTTTTTTTTTTTTTTTAACTGCTTTACGCTATCAACAGTGAGGTCTTTAGAGACGGGAAATGATAGGGGGGCAAGGATGGGGACAAGGAATGGGAAGGAATTCGGCCATGGCCGTTTGAAGGGAGCATCCCGGCATTTGCCTGGAGTGATTTGGGAAACCATGGAAAACCCAAATCTGGATACCCGGACGGGGATTCGAACCGCTGTCCTCGCGAATGCGAGGCGAGAACGCTACTTTACCTTCAGACTGCGTCTCTCGTCGCATTAACAGCCATCAATTGCGCATCTCCTGGATGTGAGTACGTTACCTGAAGTGCTGGTATATAGCAAATCGCGAGCTGATAGCAACCAATCAGATTTTTATTGGTCTAAATATATTTGTAATCAGCAGAAAAGAGACTCATGTGATTTAGCGGCATGCTTCAAAATTTGGTGAATCTATCACACTTCTGTTAAAAGCTTTTGGAAGTGCTACTACTCCTTAGGAAATTTCTCCAGTCTTGATACAAAGACGTGAAAGAACTGTTGCCTTCAGTGTGTTTTCTTCATATCCAGACTAATGTTCATGTGTGAACGGAAATTGTCCCGGCGTGTAAATGCAATATAATCTTTACTGGCTTGCTCAGTGGGGTTGTGTGGTAAAAAGGCGAAGTTTCGACAACGTTCTCTATTGTTTTCATCAGCTATTTTACTTTCGACACTCGAGAGCTGTCATTATAATGCGGACGGTTGAGCTTATATAAATTCTTCACCATCACGTCATACGCCAGCAACCGGTCGATGGTCGTCGTGGCTCTATAGGAGGACCGTTCCATCGTAACCGCACAACTGTACGTGTTGGCTCCTTTACCACTCTGTCAGCGGCGGACGATGAAGTAGCGCTGCTGTGCTGAAGACTCGTCAGCGGCGGACAGAACTCGCATGGCATAGCCTTTGCTTTCTCCATGTCTAAGAAGAAGCGGCGACCAGTTTCGCCAACCTCTACGCCTGCGCGGTATCAGAATGTGCCACCGTCACCTCGCCAGCTGGTCCAGATACCACCGCGCAGCAATGGCGGCGAAGAGCGGCCGGAATCCGACAGCCCACCTAGTGGAGGATGTCGGAGCCGGTCGTCCAAGACGCCAAGCGGCTATGGCGCAAGGTACGATCCGGCAAACACGAAACCAAGAACGAACAGCCATGACGCTTCACCTAAAGCATCGCTCTCTTCGGAAAATTCATCATGGTCATCACCCCAGCGCATCATCGATGACGAAAACAGTTTGGGCACTAACATCCCCATATACTTCCGCAGTTTCACCCCGACCCACGAGTACTTCCTCGATTCAGCGGGTTACACAGTAAAAGAGCTCATTAAGTATCTCCTAAAGGAAGGAGGCCCTTGGGCGCTGGAGCTCCAAGTCAAGACCTGCGGAAAGATCTTCGACTGGAGGCTCCCCTCCGAAACCACCAAGGTGCTGACTAAAACGTTCTGCGACCCGACGTACGCACATCTCGCCTAGCCAATTATCGACGAGAGAAAGGACTGGTCAAGAAATGTACCCTTCCCAACCGTCTATGCAGAGAGCTACAACGAGGACAAATACCTTGATGACCTCGACACCAGACTACTCGCATGTGCCTCACCAAGCAAAGAAGTCGAGCATTCAACGAGCCTGAAGATGGTAGAGAGCCCCACTAAGTCGAGAAGGCAGCCGAGACAACCAGGCGCGACAACCATGCAGTCACCCCCCAAGCAGCCCTGAACCATTTGCTCCAAGTCATCTCGCCCGCCGCCTAACCAGGCCATCACGTTAAAGATAATCCAGTGGATGGCAACTCTACCGGAGGATACACAGTCAGAACTAGCTGGTTTCATCACCGACTACCCGTCTTGGTGGGCGAAGAAAACAAGTCGAGCCCAAGCAGCTCGACAGTCCGCAACCATGTGAGGATCAAGCAACCACAGACCAAGCAGCAACTAGAACCGTGGAACCTGACTATGACGAGCAACACAAACCGCGACCGAACACTGGACGGTGCAGTCCCCTGAAAGAACCAGCAGCCGAGCATCCAGCGGAAGCCAGACGACAAGGAAAAGACACTACTACCTAGATACAAGATGGCCATACCACCAGAAGTAATCCTCGCAAGAAGAAAAAACCTACGAAAGCTGTCGACCAGTGTTTCAGATATCAGGGATTCTGGCACCGGTCCAACAACTGCAGGAACCAAGTCCGGTACGTCCGTTGTGGGGAAAACCAAACCGTTCTGGTCTGTATAAGACCGCACGACGCGACTCCAATATGTGCTAACTGCGCCACAGACCACGCAGCCAGCTACGGGGGATATCCACTAAGACAGAAGCTGGAAGCTGGAAGTGGCCGCTAAAAGGAGCTGCCCCCACACCACCACATCAAAAGACCAGTTCAACCACACGACCAGAAAAATCACTCAACTAGACAAACAGCGAAGTCGCAACTGTGAACAAGAGCAAGGGAAACAACTAAAGTTGATTGCCCACCTGCTTACACAGTTGCTACCAACACTCATCCCCAGGAGATACGAAACCTGTCCGGGGTTTTCATATAAAGACGTCTTTGACGCCCATAGCTCGTTTTTTTTTTTTTTTTTTTCAAATGAGAAAATAAATAGCGTCCCAAAACAAAACTAAAGCGATTAAAGTAGTAGAGCCACTTTGGTGACGGGACTGAATTAAAAAAAAAAAAAAAATGGCTCCGTTACCGCTAAACTTGTTGCACTGCTGCCTGAGGACGGAAAGTGCGTCTTTCTCTGCCAATTTATTTTTGGTGGCAAGGCAAATCAGCCACTTTCGTAACATAAAGGTACCACCATTTACAATTCGTATCCGCCACACGTGAGCAAATTCGGCGACTAAACACACCCGTTCTCATTATTACACAGTCTGATCTCCAGTGGCTGTTACCATGTCACGAATCATCAAGAGTACTAAACTGACTACAAAATGCTGCACCGACGCGGAATGCGGTTGATATAATACGATCAGATCCAGCTGCCCGGATTGAATGATACACCAATACCATTTCCCTGAAACGTTCGGCAGTGTGTACTGTTTCCAGTTGATTGGAGTCGTTGTTTTTTTTTACCGCGAGTGGGGTGGTGGCAGCCGAGCCCGCGGGCCAATGCATATGCATGGCAGAGGCAGCTGTCGTTCAGCCCCGCCTCCAGCGCTGCGCCAACAACTTTCAGTGCGCAACAAGTCAGCTAGTGAGCCGCCCCACCGAGTCATGAATATGCGTCCGCGCTGCTTCTATGGACCCAACCAAACACAATACACCACCTCCTAGCAGCAATACCAGGAAAACAAAAAGTTTCAGTGCTTTCACTTTTCCTCGATACCTTACAAATTTCGACAGTTGTTTGTTCCAAAAATTGGCGGCAAACGATCAGAAAAGCAAGTGGTTATCAACATTTCTGCAGTAGATTGGTATATAATTTTGAACAGCTTTTAGCACGCGTGTTCCCACTGGGTTTTAGGGTATGTGTTTACATCTGCTTCCTCAGAAGTAGAGATTTGAAAACCCAAAATAATATATAGAGCTGTAGCAGCGGAACAGTGTGGTGGCTTAGTGGTTTTAATAAGCCCTTAAACAGTCGCTGACGTCTGGCACAGCTTACTGTGTAATGTGAACGCCAGAACGCTTCCGTGGTTCGGATTCCACGTTAAACGGTAGTTCCCCTTTACCAGGTAGGATTACCGGATTGTTTAAAGCTTCTACCACAGAGCAGGAAAGCGCAGGCAGTCAAAACCCTGTCACGAGGTCATTACGACCACATGAGCCTCTACCATCAAGTCAATGAAGAGGGACTAGACACATTTAGTCATTGCAGTAACTTATTTGTTCTTCCATGTCACTTAGTCTTTGCGGATTCCAACCCAAGATACGCGTGATCGAGATAACATTCCAGGTCTATTTTTGACCAAACGATTTAAGGTTACCAAGGAACATGAAAGAAGAAAGATTTGTCTATTCGGTGTATTGCCTTCTTAGTTTTTGTTCATTTTAAGAATTGATACCACCCTAAACGTTTTAAATGAATGTACATGGATTCTCTTCATCTATATCTTGTGCAAGTAGATATCTTTCCCGTACCTTGAAAGATTAACGTACCTGGAGCGATATTATTAGACTTATACATAGCGATTTTCATGCACCATAAGAGACTCCATGTGCTTTTCGGATGTATATTTGACGTTACCGTCGGTCATCCTAACAAAGAGCACAGCAACACAAAAACTCAGTCACAACTTTTATTTTACTGTAACAAGATGCATCATGAGTTTTCACATCAAGGAATACTCGGAAATTTTTATTGATTTTTCCATACCTAAAGCGTTCATAACATTTGATGACACGTATGTAGGATGTACCGTAAGTGGTATAGATGTAATCGTGAATTCTTTGTCCTTTGCACGTTGCCTGGACAATCTGCATCAGGACTAGTTGATAATTTTATTAGTTGTTACTTCATGCATACATGTATGAACAGCAATAATTTCAATATCCTACTATGTCTTTCATTCCACAAGCCTTTAATCAACACTATTTACTAACCCCTCCTTAACAGGGTAGTAGAGACAAATCGAATGGTGTACCCAAGTTACAAAGCTGTTGGCAATTTGACGTTGCTCAGTTTTACATTTCACAGAAATTTTGCACATGGTGCATGAAAGTAGGAAATTTAATTGTTGTTTTGCAGTCAATATTGATATTTCTTCCATTCAACAATACCCTTTCTTCTAATAACACATCTTCCAATAATTAGATTAAGGTAGGAGAAGAAAAGAATATTTTTCCTATTTCGCAAATATTTAGAGTATTATTATTGTCAAATAGAATTTCCAGCATTTATTAACATAAGGTTTGGCAGAAATGAACGAGATGGAATTAGACCACCGCGTTTGTATACAAAAAACCCAGGAATTTACCTGGAGTGATTTTGGAAAAACATGGAATACAGCAATGTCGATGAACAAATCGGGAATAGAACTCGAGTCCTCTCGAACAACAAATCCGAGAGTTAGCTGCTCTCCAACCAGGCTCGGTGAGGACCGAACTTCTAACGGGAGAAAGTTTTTGTTTGTGGGACATCGACGAAAGTTATGTCATATTCTGGATAAATCTCAATCGTCACAACAACATACGTGACCACCAAACCACCTCCACATTACTGGTGGAAAACGTTATACAAAGAGGTGACGTTAAGGAATCATAATACCGTTGGTTACTGAATGAAAAATGCGAATACTAAATTAAATTAATTAAGAAATTTAGAGTAGGCTGACTGTTCGCTATCCTCTAAATTTATTTAGGCATGTAAATGGTGATACAGCATAATTTCCACAATAATTAAAGGAATATTGCTGATTATTCGAGTGAGAGAAAGACTTACAATCGAGAGCTACATTTTTATGTCACTTCATGTCCTTCTCACCCAGTCATTAGTCTATTCATTAGGAGAATGACGTAGGGCAGGTATATGACATTTCATTTTTTCTTAGAGTCCGCCACTCTAGCGTTCGGCATTTGGCACGAATTCTGCGTAACGAAGGCGCCATCTAGACTGTAGCCAGGCCCTCGTTAATTCTTACACGTCTTTGGCTGCCCCTCTGGGAAACTCTTCTTGCTTGCCGTCGTCCAGGGAGGCTTAACCTTTAATGTTACAGAGGGGAGGCACTGCGCACCTAGCAACGTATTTAATACTTTGATGTCGGACTGAAGCATGAAAGTGCTCTATTGTCATCGCGTTCCTTCGTGAATATTCATGAGCAGACGCGTTCATGCCTCGGGACGCATCGCCCGTGAAACAAACAGAGAACAACGGGAAGCAACCAGCCCGTACCATCTTCTCTCCAATTCCAACCTAACACATTCCTACCAAAACTAGAGCGAAAAAAAAAATACTGCCAAAATTCAAACCACCAATGCCGTGGAATGATCTAATTTGCATATTTTCTCTCAATTATCGATTATAAGCCGTAAAATTATAAAGTTTCTATTCAATTGGAATTCTCTCTGTCATGCATAGCGAGAACGTTGATCTGTGGCCTCGACATCTTGTATGCTGCCTCTTCTAATCACTGAAATCAACAGAATGGAAATCAGTATAGTCAGTTGTGATGAACTTTCACGCCATCCGCCTCAAGCGGTCTGGAGAAATCGAGGGCATCGAATTAGGGGGCAGCAACTGGCGACAAACACTTTCACATTCTGGTTCTTAGAAGCAGCCTTCGTGCCTGCTCTCCCAGTAGTTAGGTTAAGATGTATAAATTTTCATACGCGGTTTCGAAAAATGGTGTTAATTAGTAGATATACGTATCGGTATGTACAGTCTTTGACATTATTTCTGGCCGCCGGTGAAAAATTCTATCACTCTTATTTTGCACAATCTGGCATCAATGTCATCCCAGGCAACAGGAACGCAATACTGGCTCCGCCTCCTCGCAATTTCATTGGTGGATATTTTATTCAGAGCCATCTATACTGCAGATTTTTCATTTCCCTAAGTCAATGCAGGAAACAATTGGCCAACAGGTAGGAATTAATCTCCTCCCACTGACGATTCTTATTGGCTGAACAGTTCATCATCCTACCATTACATTTCTATAATACTTTACCAAAATTCAGATCTTGAAACGTTTGCCAAAAGTTCTAATTAACGGGATTGCATTAAAGTGAGGCAGGAAACAGGCTCAATGCTGTATATTACTACGGTTGATTAGCATAAAACTATAACGATAAGATTGTTATACTCATTTTGATAATTCCTTCGGATAATATTTCACTCATATATCTGGTCAGTCCACAAACCAAGGGATAATCATGTTCCATGAGGTAGAATTTTTAGTACTACGAAACTACAGAAACAAGAAATTATTTCGGAAGTGTCTCTCTCCAAGATGGATTGAATGAAACAGTCTTCCTACGCTGCGTTGTATACGCCTATTCGAGGAAAGTAGCACCGAGCTTGCAGTGGTCCTATGGTTAGCGTTCTGGGTTGCTGAGAGAGCGGTTCCGAGTTCAAATCCAAGTAGTTCTTATTATTTTTTTTTTTAAATTTAGAAATCTATCTTTACTTGTATTTTATTTTTAAGCGTACCGAAACTGCACATTGCTTATTAGTATAAGGTATCCATGATTCTTTCCTAACTGCGTCAGGAAATAAGATAAACATCTGCGAAACTACCCAATGTTTCGTAACTAATAGCCGACGTAAGCATGAAAGATTTGCGGCAGCAGAACTGACGAAAATCTACACGGGTTTCAAGCCGCGCCGAAATCATATCATCTGTCCCTTTTCAAACGACACACATGTTTCCAATATATTTATTTCACAGTAGAACGATCATCGCGTTTCAGAAAGAAATAATTTACAAGAGGAATTATTGCTCTCTTTGTAGGTGGACGATAATGATTATGCACTATATAAATAAATGAGAGTTAATCGCGCAGAACTAAATATTAGCACCGCAACAAATTAAACGACCATTGTCACTAAAAAATTTACAACCAGATTATTATCGTAGGACAAAAATAAATTCTTTTATAACTGGTGTAAGTAATTAAAGTTAATTGAGAATCGGGCTTAAAGACAGGGAGTTCTTAAATGACCGTTTTTCCCGTTTTCTACAATGCTGTTAGTTGTTGACACTATTACTTCATGATCTTTACAGCATTGGGATTTATTAAATACTGGGTCTAAATGCTCTTTACTTAACAAGGCGTGAAATTACCTGCGTTATTCTTTGTTTGGAATAACATAAATAAATACAAGCATTTGGCGAATGAGGATGTCGCCGTTCGCGTGATTGTTCTTTAGTCTCCGGTATAAAGTGGAACGCTCAAGTTTTGTCACCCGTCATAATCGACTCCATAATCGCCTAGGTCTCAAGGATTCAAACAAACACAGTCTACCGGTAAAGTAAGGTTGATGATGTCTAAAGACCGGAAGACCGAGCGTGGCGTGTGAGCGGTAACGTTCTGGCTCCAGGCAAATGCTGGGACGATTCTTATAGAAGGCCATGGCCGTTCCCTACTGTAATAACTTCAACATCGATGAAACGTAAAGCAATAAACAAAAAAATAAGGATAGGGAGAAGGTATTGTTAATCGATTTCAAGCCAGCTGCGACCTCCTCAATAAATTTAAAAATTCTTATGATTTTACGCCTCGTCGACATAGAGGTGATTATTGGCTGGATAGGAGTAGTGGCAAGGATTTCGGCCATGCCCTTGTAAAGAACCTATTCCGGTATTCATATGGAGTGATTTGGGTAAACCTTGGAAACCACAAATATGCATGGCCGAACTTGGATTCGAACCATTGTCATTTACAGCAACGACCAACGTGTGTTCCGAAATGGTAATGATGTAGAAAAATAGATATTTGTTCAACCTCTAAAACTGTAAATAAATTAATTTGATTCTTTATCTATGAATGCTTGGGAGACGTTACTTTTTGTATTGCCCTCATGCAGTTAACATGGATTCCCACCGTATTTTCAATTGCCAGCTGTAAGTTGGATAATTCTGAAACCAACAAAAACTTTTGCCAAATGTGCTGCTCGTGTTAAATTATTACGTGCATTATTTACGTGTTATAAAGGTATTCTTCCTTGCCGAAGGAAGTAGGAAACTTAAGACTTTTTCCTGGTAAGCGTTGCCATATTTACTTTCTGCGATGTTGCCACGATGTTCTGCCTAGTAGTCGCAGCGCTGTAGCAATTTCCCTATACCAGAAATAGTGTCTCATATCTGGACACACACATAGGCGAAATGAAAAATTATTTATGTTCCAGTCTCATCTAGAATATTTTCATTTAACTGATTACTTCTCTTGCAACAGTTCGATTCTGTATACAGATTACTATTCAATCACGGATTGTTGTATCTATATGTATATTTTTTCTTTGGTCATATAATTTATGTGGCACTAGATTGTGTGAGTCCAGGTGTCCTAGTGGTAACGCGCTGGGCTATCAAAGTGCTGGTCCTCGGTTCAAGCCCAGGTGCTGCTATTTTTTTTTTTTTCATTCTTTATCTCCTTTTCACTTGTTGCAAAATACATATCATATAAGTAAGTTTATATATATTTCGTGGTCAATTGGAACAGTGGAAATGAATCATAAAATTAATGTTTGGCTGAAATGAGAAAGTGTCAACGCATGATGCGTGAGTAGGAACTGAAAGCCAGTTTTCCAATAAATTTAATTTAACCATTACGATTTGTGCCACTCAACTTAACCAATTTTTTTCTAGTGCAAAGGCGGGAGATTGATAATTGGGGCAATGATGGCTGTTTAAAAATAAACAATGACCTAAATCAAACTAATGTGTGGTTTTTGTAGCTAACGTTCCTGGTATTAGCAAGCAAACCAGAATTGAAAATGTGAGTAGTTATTCTTACGAAAACAAAAAATCATCATTGACGCATAACATGCTAATGAGAGGTTCCGTATTTGACAAAATGCTGCTCCTACTAGTGATCAGTAATGATATAATTGATGTATATCCTCAATATAACGACATGATAACCTTGTTTCCGAAATCTGAAATTGCAAGAAAGAAACAGGAAATTTGAGGAAGGAGAAAAGATAATGCCAGTCTCGTTATAAGTTGTTTTTTTTTTTTTTAATGGCATTTGGCAACGGAGGCCATACAGCCAGCTCAAGGTGATTTAATTGCTTTCAGTGTATAGACGCCACAGGACGGACAGGACATTCACACAGACATACAACACTTAAACATCCATGCCCGCGGCCGGATTCGAACCGGCGGCCTTCGGCACGTGGAGCTAGCACTCTAGCCCCCACGCTACCGAGGCCGGCTATAAGTTGTTGTTACCTCTCTGGTAATCCAGAAAGAATGTTACTGTAAGTGGCTCAGATTCGCGGGTGCCATGCTGATCCCGGAAGCTAGTGCGGTGTCTCGCGGTTCCACGGTTCGAGTCAGGCCGCAGGCAAAAGTGGTTTTATGAGTGTTTTTCTTGTGTTGCCTGTAAACTGGGACAGTGAAAACATATTATACACTTAATGAGAATCAAAAGCTACACATGTCTGCATGTATCTATTAAGCAATCCAAATTCGTTTTTGTTGTTATTCTTTAGTAAAGTCATTATTATTGCAATGGCTCCGAAAAGATTAGTTTTTAAGCAACGAAAAAAAAAAAAAAAAAAAAAAAACGGCCACGGTCCTTGAGAAAGGGCAATTCCACATTCCTTTGAGCTATTTTGGATTTTGTTTTTTCTATTTAAACCCACATTTTGATGGCTGGATCGTGAATATGAATTGAGTACTGTCTAATGACACTGATGAACTTTACCCTTCATCCAATTCGTTCGTCTATGAATTAATGTAAACATATGATTTGTAATTGCATCTAAACATAACTGACAATCATTTTTAAAAGTGAGGTTCAAAATTTTTTGCTATTAATAGATCAGTCAAGCATCCGTACAATTCAATCAATGAAACAATACAGTTTCTGATCCATCATTCAACCAAAATATTATTGGATTAATCTCCTATTCGTTTGCTGAATAGTAACGCAATCAAGATTTAATTTAGAACTACTGGTATCTTTATGTATTGACATATTAACCTGTTGTACGCTAAAGTGATGCTAAAGTCAAACACAATCCGTTTCAGAATACTGAAATGAGTAAGAATCCAGTCTTACAGTACAAATCAGGATACTGGATGTAAATTCATTTAGCCAAAGTTTCAAGCAAGTAGTTTGTTTCCTCATAGTTGTAGAAGAACGATAGTCAGGATATGGACGTCGTAACATCCACGAGGAAGAGGAGTGGTTTTATAAATATCCTACGTTTCAGTTATTCTAAGCTATCAGTTTCTAAATTTCTGAAAGATTTTGTCCCAAGTTAAAAATCATAAAACAGCAGGTAGAAATAGTGACACTTATTTTGCGTAACGTTTTGGTAACAGATACACTACTATGTTGTTAAGTAAAAATTGCGTGTCAGCTGATAGATGAAGTTAGCACTATCTAGAGCCACACTGTTATTAATTATAAGGATTTATACTTTATCTCTGTTACACTCTGCAAGTGATGTGTAGTAGGATAATCACGAGGAAGTCGGGCTGTTTACACACAGCGTTAAGCGCGCAGCATTTCCTTGACCGGATTGTACGGAATATCCATTCGCAAGATATTCCGACTGCTTTAAGAATTCATAATGATTTAACTTCTATCAATACTCGTACGTTTTGTTATTATATTACTGTTGACAGTAACATCAAAATTAAAACACCCAGAGCTCGAATAAAATCCGCAGTAGCTTACTTCGGAGAAGTGAAAAGTTAAGTAACGGAAAAGAAGCGATTGCTTTAGTTATTAAAGCGTCAGCATAAATATAACAAGAAACTAAGTCAGTATGCTGTTATAATCTTTTACAGACGTATATATGTATATTTGTATTTGTGAAATATTCTAATTTTTTTATTGTATTTCGCTAAAATATGGGCGTAAAGTGATGTTCCACCACCAACTTGGACATCAATTGTTTTTTTCTGAAACACTGTATTTTCAACCTCACCACTTCAGAAGACTCGTTATTTGGTAGATCCTCCGATTTGTTTGAACTTCATTGGCTGGAGATCGCGGCCCACCCATATCACTGTAAACTAATAATTACAAGGATCTTTAACGCTTCGAATAATTAAATTCTGACGGTTCGGCTAAACTGCTATAGCTTTTATCAGTCCATCGTTCGCTCGGATTCACAGCAGAATTGACGCGTCTAGATTAAAAGAAATTTGGGTAAATTTTTATTTTCTCAAACACAATAAATGTTCGTATAGAATGAATGGAGGAATTTTATAAATAATCTAGACGACAGTCTTAAAAAATCTACGAGTGAGAGCATTACAGCACTTGTTTCTCATTTAAGAATATAGTTGAATATTGGAGTGAAATAAAGTGTATCTTAATGCTTGATAGCAGAGTATCAGGAAAGTGAAACGCAGGTTATTTATAGAAGAAGGACGTTCATAATTTCCTGTTTCCGCATAAGAAGGCGGAAATTTTGGTAGGCACTCGCCTTTCTTTCGATCTTTCCTTCCAGTTTACTAAATGAATGGACTATTGGTCATTATTGTATATGCATGCTTTTGTATATCGCCATCAGTGTCGGTTTCAGTACTACCTTCTAGAAGTGTGTCTTCTTTATTTATCAAATGTAATGAGATATAATAATTCCTTTGTTCTAACAGTTATGGGCAGCAGTCTAGGTGCTTAATGGTTAAGGCAGATTGAAAGAAATGGCAGTATCATGGGTTCAAACCACTTGGTCTAAATGAATTTTTACTGAATTTACTTTGTTCATGTCAGTAGTCAAGGACGATCAGTTATTTGGATCCCACGGTATAGCCACGACTCAAGCGTAATACACAGCAAAGAGACTTTCACTAGGCTGCCGAAGTAATTAATAATTCAAATTTCATTTCACCTGAATGTATTATTATAGCATCGTGGTATGTGGAATGATGCAAATAACTGATCGTCCTTGACTACTGACATGAACAAAGTAAATTCAGTAAAAATTCATTTAGACCAAGTGGTTTGAACCCATGATACTGCCATTTCTTTCAATCTGCCTTAACCATTAAGCACCTAGACTGCTGCCCATAACTGTTAGAACAAAGGAATTATTATATCTCATTACATTTGATAAAGAAGACACACTTCTAGAAGGTAGTACTGAAACCGACACTGATGGCGATATACAATAATGACCAATAGTCCATTCATTTAGTAAACTGGAAGGAAAGATCGAAAGAAAGGCGAGTGCCTACCAAAATTTCCGCCTTCTTATGCGGAAACAGGAAATTATGAACGTCCTTCTTCTATAAATAACCTGCGTTTCACTTTCCTGATACTCTGCTATCAAGCATTAAGATACACTTTATTTCACTCCAATATTCAACTATATTCTTAAATGAGAAACAAGTGCTGTAATGCTCTCACTCGTAGATTTTTTAAGACTGTCGTCTAGATTATTTATAAAATTCCTCCATTCATTCTATACGAACATTTATTGTGTTTGAGAAAATAAAAATTTACCCAAATTTCTTTTAATCTAGACGCGTCAATTCTGCTGTGAATCCGAGCGAACGATGGACTGATAAAAGCTATAGCAGTTTAGCCGAATTTAATTATTCGAAGCGTTAAAGATCCTTGTAATTATTAGTTTACAGTGATATGGGTGGGCCAGCCAATGAAGTTCAAACAAATCGGAGGATCTACCAAATAACGAGTCTTCTGAAGTGGTGAGGTTGAAAATACAGTGTTTCAGAAAAAAAACAATTGATGTCCAAGTTGGTGGTGCAACATCACTTTACGCCCATATTTTAGCGAAATACAATAAAAAAATTAGAATATTTCACAAATACAAATATACATATATACGTCTGTAAAAGATTATAACAGCATACTGACTTAGTTTCTTGTTATATTTATGCTGACGCTTTAATAACTAAAGCAATCGCTTCTTTTCCGTTACTTAACTTTTCACTTCTCCGAAGTAAGCTACTGCGGATTTTATTCGAGCTCTGGGTGTTTTAATTTTGATGTTACTGTCAACAGTAATATAATAACAAAACGTACGAGTATTGATAGAAGTTAAATCATTATGAATTCTTAAAGCAGTCGGAATATCTTGCGAATGGATATTCCGTACAATCCGGTCAAGGAAATGCTGCGCGCTTAACGCTGTGTGTAAACAGCCCGACTTCCTCGTGATTATCCTACTACACATCACTTGCAGAGTGTAAAAGAGATAAAGTATAAATCCTTATAATTAATAACAGTGTGGCTCTAGATAGTGCTAACTTCATCTATCAGCTGACACGCAATTTTTACTTAACAACATAGTAGTGTATCTGTTACCAAAACGTTACGCAAAATAAGTGTCACTATTTCTACCTGCTGTTTTATGATTTTTAACTTGGGACAAAATCTTTCAGAAATTTAGAAACTGATAGCTTAGAATAACTGAAACGTAGGATATTTATAAAACCACTCCTCTTCCTCGTGGATGTTACGACGTCCATATCCTGACTATCGTTCTTCTACAACTATGAGGAAACAAACTACTTGCTTGAAACTTTGGCTAAATGAATTTACATCCAGTATCCTGATTTGTACTGTAAGACTGGATTCTTACTCATTTCAGTATTCTGAAACGGATTGTGTTTGACTTTAGCATCACTTTAGCGTACAACAGGTTAATATGTCAATACATAAAGATACCAGTAGTTCTAAATTAAATCTTGATTGCGTTACTATTCAGCAAACGAATAGGAGATTAATCCAATAATATTTTGGTTGAATGATGGATCAGAAACTGTATTGTTTCATTGATTGAATTGTACGGATGCTTGACTGATCTATTAATAGCAAAAAATTTTGAACCTCACTTTTAAAAATGATTGTCAGTTATGTTTAGATGCAATTACAAATCATATGTTTACATTAATTCATAGACGAACGAATTGGATGAAGGGTAAAGTTCATCAGTGTCATTAGACAGTACTCAATTCATATTCACGATCCAGCCATCAAAATGTGGGTTTAAATAGAAAAAACAAAATCCAAAATAGCTCAAAGGAATGTGGAATTGCCCTTTCTCAAGGACCGTGGCCGTTTTTTTTTTTTTTTTTTTTTTTTTCGTTGCTTAAAAACTAATCTTTTCGGAGCCATTGCAATAATAATGACTTTACTAAAGAATAACAACAAAAACGAATTTGGATTGCTTAATAGATACATGCAGACATGTGTAGCTTTTGATTCTCATTAAGTGTATAATATGTTTTCACTGTCCCAGTTTACAGGCAACACAAGAAAAACACTCATAAAACCACTTTTGCCTGCGGCCTGACTCGAACCGTGGAACCGCGAGACACCGCACTAGCTTCCGGGATCAGCATGGCACCCGCGAATCTGAGCCACTTACAGTAACATTCTTTCTGGATTACCAGAGAGGTAACAACAACTTATAGCCGGCCTCGGTAGCGTGGGGGCTAGAGTGCTAGCTCCACGTGCCGAAGGCCGCCGGTTCGAATCCGGCCGCGGGCATGGATGTTTAAGTGTTGTATGTCTGTGTGAATGTCCTGTCCGTCCTGTGGCGTCTATACACTGAAAGCAATTAAATCACCTTGAGCTGGCTGTATGGCCTCCGTTGCCAAATGCCATTAAAAAAAAAAAAAAACAACTTATAACGAGACTGGCATTATCTTTTCTCCTTCCTCAAATTTCCTGTTTCTTTCTTGCAATTTCAGATTTCGGAAACAAGGTTATCATGTCGTTATATTGAGGATATACATCAATTATATCATTACTGATCACTAGTAGGAGCAGCATTTTGTCAAATACGGAACCTCTCATTAGCATGTTATGCGTCAATGATGATTTTTTGTTTTCGTAAGAATAACTACTCACATTTTCAATTCTGGTTTGCTTGCTAATACCAGGAACGTTAGCTACAAAAACCACACATTAGTTTGATTTAGGTCATTGTTTATTTTTAAACAGCCATCATTGCCCCAATTATCAATCTCCCGCCTTTGCACTAGAAAAAAATTGGTTAAGTTGAGTGGCACAAATCGTAATGGTTAAATTAAATTTATTGGAAAACTGGCTTTCAGTTCCTACTCACGCATCATGCGTTGACACTTTCTCATTTCAGCCAAACATTAATTTTATGATTCATTTCCACTGTTCCAATTGACCACGAAATATATATAAACTTACTTATATGATATGTATTTTGCAACAAGTGAAAAGGAGATAAAGAATGAAAAAAAAAAAAAATAGCAGCACCTGGGCTTGAACCGAGGACCAGCACTTTGATAGCCCAGCGCGTTACCACTAGGACACCTGGACTCACACAATCTAGTGCCACATAAATTATATGACCAAAGAAAAAATATACATATAGATACAACAATCCGTGATTGAATAGTAATCTGTATACAGAATCGAACTGTTGCAAGAGAAGTAATCAGTTAAATGAAAATATTCTAGATGAGACTGGAACATAAATAATTTTTCATTTCGCCTATGTGTGTGTCCAGATATGAGACACTATTTCTGGTATAGGGAAATTGCTACAGCGCTGCGACTACTAGGCAGAACATCGTGGCAACATCGCAGAAAGTAAATATGGCAACGCTTACCAGGAAAAAGTCTTAAGTTTCCTACTTCCTTCGGCAAGGAAGAATACCTTTATAACACGTAAATAATGCACGTAATAATTTAACACGAGCAGCACATTGGCAAAAGTTTTTGTTGGTTTCAGAATTATCCAACTTACAGCTGGCAATTGAAAATACGGTGGGAATCCATGTTAACTGCATGAGGGCAATACAAAAAGTAACGTCTCCCAAGCATTCATAGATAAAGAATCAAATTAATTTATTTACAGTTTTAGAGGTTGAACAAATATCTATTTTTCTACATCATTACCATTTCGGAACACACGTTGGTCGTTGCTGTAAATGACAATGGTTCGAATCCAAGTTCGGCCATGCATATTTGTGGTTTCCAAGGTTTACCCAAATCACTCCATATGAATACCGGAATAGGTTCTTTACAAGGGCATGGCCGAAATCCTTGCCACTACTCCTATCCAGCCAATAATCACCTCTATGTCGACGAGGCGTAAAATCATAAGAATTTTTAAATTTATTGAGGAGGTCGCAGCTGGCTTGAAATCGATTAACAATACCTTCTCCCTATCCTTATTTTTTTGTTTATTGCTTTACGTTTCATCGATGTTGAAGTTATTACAGTAGGGAACGGCCATGGCCTTCTATAAGAATCGTCCCAGCATTTGCCTGGAGTCAGAACGTTACCGCTCACACGCCACGCTCGGTCTTCCGGTCTTTAGACATCATCAACCTTACTTTACCGGTAGACTGTGTTTGTTTGAATCCTTGAGACCTAGGCGATTATGGAGTCGATTATGACGGGTGACAAAACTTGAGCGTTCCACTTTATACCGGAGACTAAAGAACAATCACGCGAACGGCGACATCCTCATTCGCCAAATGCTTGTATTTATTTATGTTATTCCAAACAAAGAATAACGCAGGTAATTTCACGCCTTGTTAAGTAAAGAGCATTTAGACCCAGTATTTAATAAATCCCAATGCTGTAAAGATCATGAAGTAATAGTGTCAACAACTAACAGCATTGTAGAAAACGGGAAAAACGGTCATTTAAGAACTCCCTGTCTTTAAGCCCGATTCTCAATTAACTTTAATTACTTACACCAGTTATAAAAGAATTTATTTTTGTCCTACGATAATAATCTGGTTGTAAATTTTTTAGTGACAATGGTCGTTTAATTTGTTGCGGTGCTAATATTTAGTTCTGCGCGATTAACTCTCATTTATTTATATAGTGCATAATCATTATCGTCCACCTACAAAGAGAGCAATAATTCCTCTTGTAAATTATTTCTTTCTGAAACGCGATGATCGTTCTACTGTGAAATAAATATATTGGAAACATGTGTGTCGTTTGAAAAGGGACAGATGATATGATTTCGGCGCGGCTTGAAACCCGTGTAGATTTTCGTCAGTTCTGCTGCCGCAAATCTTTCATGCTTACGTCGGCTATTAGTTACGAAACATTGGGTAGTTTCGCAGATGTTTATCTTATTTCCTGACGCAGTTAGGAAAGAATCATGGATACCTTATACTAATAAGCAATGTGCAGTTTCGGTACGCTTAAAAATAAAATACAAGTAAAGATAGATTTCTAAATTTAAAAAAAAAAATAATAAGAACTACTTGGATTTGAACTCGGAACCGCTCTCTCAGCAACCCAGAACGCTAACCATAGGACCACTGCAAGCTCGGTGCTACTTTCCTCGAATAGGCGTATACAACGCAGCGTAGGAAGACTGTTTCATTCAATCCATCTTGGAGAGAGACACTTCCGAAATAATTTCTTGTTTCTGTAGTTTCGTAGTACTAAAAATTCTACCTCATGGAACATGATTATCCCTTGGTTTGTGGACTGACCAGATATATGAGTGAAATATTATCCGAAGGAATTATCAAAATGAGTATAACAATCTTATCGTTATAGTTTTATGCTAATCAACCGTAGTAATATACAGCATTGAGCCTGTTTCCTGCCTCACTTTAATGCAATCCCGTTAATTAGAACTTTTGGCAAACGTTTCAAGATCTGAATTTTGGTAAAGTATTATAGAAATGTAATGGTAGGATGATGAACTGTTCAGCCAATAAGAATCGTCAGTGGGAGGAGATTAATTCCTACCTGTTGGCCAATTGTTTCCTGCATTGACTTAGGGAAATGAAAAATCTGCAGTATAGATGGCTCTGAATAAAATATCCACCAATGAAATTGCGAGGAGGCGGAGCCAGTATTGCGTTCCTGTTGCCTGGGATGACATTGATGCCAGATTGTGCAAAATAAGAGTGATAGAATTTTTCACCGGCGGCCAGAAATAATGTCAAAGACTGTACATTTAACATTTCCTGCTCAAGTCTATGATTCTGCACTTCCATTACATCAAAATCATTTACTTATTTGGATGGGTTTACAAGATGTCCAGGATATAATACAAGCAACAATAAGAAGTTAACTACATTTTATTCTTGAAAAATGATTTCAATATTTTTTTAACTTTATAATATTTTTCAAGGTCATTTCTTGATCTCAACTAATTTGTCCACATTTCCTTTGGCGTGCGCTGTTTGTTGTTAAATTGATAAAAATAATTTTTCAACTATAGTATTTTGTTAATAACTGTTCAAATTCACCTGACTTTGTAATACTAGATCATACACTTAAGAGCCAAAGAAACTGGTATAGGCATGCATATACAAACACAGAGATATGTAAACACTAAGAGAACGGGGTTGCGGCCAGCAACGCCTATATAAGACAACAGGTGTCTGGGGCAGGCGTTAGATCGGTTACTGCTGCTACAATGGCAGATTGTCACGATTTAAATAAGTTTGAACGTGGTGTTATAGTCGGCGCACGAGAGATGAGACACATCATCTCCGAGGTAGCGATGAGGTGGGGATTTTACCGTACGACCATTTCACTAGTGCAGCGTGAATATCGGGAATCCGGTAAAACTTCAAATCTCCGAAATCGCTGCGGACGGAAAAAGATCCTGCAAGAACGGGACCAACGACGACTGAAGAGAATCGTTCAACGTGACAGAAGTGCAACCCTTCCGCAAATTTCTGCGGATTTCGATGCAGGGCCATCAACAAGTGTCAGCGTACGAACCATTCAACGAAACATCATCGATATGGGCTTTCGGAGCCGAAGGCCCACACGTGTACCTTTGTTGCGTGCACGACAAAAAGCTTTACGCCTCGCCTGGGCCAGTCAACACCGACATTGGATTGTTGATGATTGGAAACATGTTGCTTGGTCTAACGAGTCTCGTTTCCAATTGTATCGAGGGGATTGACGTGTACGGGTATGGAGACAACATCATGAATTCATGGACCCTGTATGACAGCAGGGGACTGTTCAAGCTGGTTGAGGCTCTGTAATGGTGTGAGGCGAGTGCAGTTGGAGTGACATGGGACCCCTGATACGTCTAGATATGACTCTGACAGGTGACATGGACGTACGCATCCTGGCTCATCACCTGCATCTATTCATGTCCATTCTGTATTCCGACGGACTTGGGAAATTCCAGCAGCATAACGCGACACCCCATACGTCCATAATTGCTACAGAGTGGCTCCAGGAACACTCCTCTGAGTTTGAACACCTCCGCTGGCCACCAAACTCCCCAAACATGAATATTATTGAGCAAATCTGGGATGCCTTGCAACGTGCCGTTCATAAGAGATCTCCACCTCCTCGTACTCTTACGGATTTATGGACAGCTCTGCAGGATGCATGGTGTCAGTTCCCCTCAGCACTACTTCAGTCATTGGTCGAGTCCATGCCACGTCATGTTGCGACACTTCTGCGTGCTCGCTGGGGCCCTACACGATATTAGGCAGGTGTAACAGTTTCTTTGACTCTTCAGTTTAATTACATATTCAAATACTCACTTAACATCTTCTGTCATTTAATCATTAATACTAATTATTATGTTATACTTACCATTTGATCAACATATTGTTCCTTACATTTTCTGATCTTCTTACTTTATTCACATTTAGAGCCGAAATATAGAATGATTTTGCAAACACTGACCGAATATAAAATAATCATTCATGTATAATACACGTACACAAATCTTTAATCAAAGGCTGAAAAATGTTGTTTAATTTGATATTAATTTCGATGTAGAATTCACCCCGCTGACAATATCTATAAACTCATACATTTACATTACACAAATTATCACTTTATATTCCTTCGCTGTTGTGAGGTAACATGGTTAGCAAATTTCTGGATAATTTGTTCCGGTCTCTGGCAAATCCCATTCCTATAAAAGAACCATTTCGCACTACGTTATTTATGAAATTAAGTGATAATTAATGGCCATGGTCATCTATTCCAGACCACAAAGTGTTAGAAATTATTATCCACCCTGACCTCATCGTCAATATATATCCAATATACTACCATCTCTCTTCAGTTTTTTAATAATTAGAAACCATTTTCTTTTATCTTGTGTGTCACTGATTGTGTTCAACGGTAATCCTCACAATCAAATCAAGTTGCCTTGGCATTTCCTCCAACTCCTGAATTTGACGTCTATGACGCAGTTCCCATAATATTTTACTATACCCAATAGAGAACGGGTTTTATATTCCAGTAAACTCACTGTAATTGTACATGCCACCGAACCCTCTCCAATAAATGTATGCCTTCGAAACCTGTACCTACCACCTGCCCAATGTACCATGCCTAGTGGATTTTATCATCTGACGTCACTCCAAAATAGCTACAATTTACGTGTTCAACAAACAACTCATTCGCCTCTTTATGAACGGGTAAAACCTTTCTTTTTTTAAGTTAAATATTTTTTTGAAGGCCTAACTATGCAACCTTTCCAAATTTCCATGTTACTTTTTACAATCTTCTCTTTCGTTGTACGACATCCGATAAGCAAGCCAAAAGTTTCCAATTTAAAAAAAAAAAAAAAAAAAAAAAAAAATACACTCGTTTACCTGTAGGTCTGGACTCTTATTTGTATCTCTTCCCTTTCAAGGATCTCTCCGTACTAACTTCACGAACGTCTCTCATTGGCCACTCTATTTTTGGAACATTTAGCAACGGCCTGTTTGGAAATGGAATAGATGTATGCTGTTATTTACCGCTTCTTTGAGTGGTATTTTGGAATTGTCAAGATAGATGGTTACAACAAGGATCTATGTAGGAATTGCATTGGATGTGGGGAATGAGGTGATCTATTTGGACAAGAGAAATAAAATTACATCCGAATCATGGGGAGATCTGATTTTAACCTATTGACTCAGTCAAAAGTTGACTGCCAAAAATTGATGTCCTAAGTAAGTTGGAGAATGTTGAAAGTTTCCCCCTCAGCTAACAGCTGTGATTATTTGTGCCTGCGGGAACGATATGGGACCAATGCCCGTTTTATATATAAATACATATGTACATACAGAGTATTTGCATGTAACCGCTACGCTCCTGCTCAGCAATATCGACATATGCGAATCTTGTGAATATATCCAATGTTAACTTAATCTCATTCTTTGGTCATGAGAAGACATAAATCTTTATACTGTATTTACGATAAGTTATGTCATTTAAAAAACACACAAAAAATAGGACAAATACCCAACTGGAACCGCAGATTATGACGAATAAATCAGAGGACTAAAGCTATAATAAATTATTACTTTAAATGTGTCAGTAAGTATCTCAGCATTATCAAGTTGGCTACATACTAAGAATATAATAAATATTAATTTCCGTGCCAGTCGGACTATTAATTTACTCCGCCATTATTTGTGAGAAAGCTTGCCAGCAATTACGTGCTAACAATTATCACTAAGCGTACGAATGATTCTATATAAACCACATTTTACTTCGTAGTTTGATGTACGTAAAATTTTCGCTGAACTATTATTATGGCCATTTTATATTTAAAATCCATGTATACAAATAAAATAACGTAATGTTAAATCATATGCAAAAAACTTAATTTCAACTTGTTTAGAAACCGATTAATTATTACCTGATTCTCCTGGTTCACAAAAATTTGAAATTCGAGCCAGCTGACAGCTACATTGTGCTTTTATACATGTAAAAATGTTACTTTTGCTTCTGAGTTTTTCCCAAACTTCAAATCCATTTATGTTTATTATACCTGATAGGTTTACAACCGAACTACCTAGTTCAATCAGTAACTGCATCTAATAAATACAAAGCACATGAAAATATTTTCAGCGTTACAATAGATCACGAATATATTTCCGTATATGTCAAAAAAAAAAAGAATTATGAATTTAAAAAGCTTATAAAGATTTTTTTTACAGATTTATATGCTAATATGTTTAGCATATCTTAAAATATTAATCGTGGTGAACTTAATGTAACAATAATTACTCTTATTGTATGAAAGTTTAATCGTCGCATTTATGTCTATAATTTTTGACTAACAACAGTAAAATACCTTTGCGTCCCAATAGCGTTTCTACTGACTGGAAAGATTGCTACGAGTTGGAATTTCTAGGTAAATAATAAGAGAATCACATAATTCTAACGCCATAATGCTCGTCATACCACCTGATTGAATGAAAGTATGGTTCAGTATAGATCAATGCAGAAGTTGCTGTTTGCATGTTTGTTGTTTTAGAAAACCGTTGTTATGAACAGAGGAAGTACTCTTCTAAGAAACAAAACGTATTAAATGCGTTACTTATTTCGTTGAGGTGTATTGAGTGGGCCTCTGTATTCTGGAGTATATGAGGAAGGCGTATACTGGTGATGAGGCATGGAAAGATATTGGTGTAGGTGTAGTACAGCGCATGGAAGGGAAAAGATGACCATGATCACAAGCTGGCACTCGATTTCATGCACAAGGGTGTGGGAAGATTCTCTTTCTTAGGTAAGGGTGTCAGGTATTGGAATAAGTTACAAAGGAAAATGATGAATAAATTAACAAAAAAAGTTGAAAGAATTTAAAGTTAAAATTTGTAGAGGGCAAATGTAGGTGGGTGCAGGAAAAGGGAAAGATCAGTGTTTAGGGAAATTGCCACCGGTTCGTGTGCTCCATTGCAATTTAATCAAATTAAATTAATTTAAAATGTTAATTTGTCAGATTTCTTCGTTGGGTATGGTATTTAACAAACGTTTTTGCGTTAGTACAACAATAGTGAAACCAGTTGATACTTAACGAATTGATTTAAATAGTGCTAGTTTTTGTCGTTATCTTTGAATATTTCCTGTTTAGGTAGTGTGCCAGTCAGTTGAGCCTCCGCAGCCGTAGCAGCAGTAGCCAACTTTTGTGTTTGATTTAAATTGTGCTAGTTTTTGTCGTTATCTTTGAATATTTCCTGTTTAGGTAGTGTGCCAGTCAGTTGAGCCTCCGCAGCCGTAGCAGCAGTAGGCAACTTTTGTGTTTGATTTAAATTGTGCTAGTTTTTGTCGTTATCTTTAAATATTTCCTGTTTAGGTAGTGTGCCAGTCAGTTGAGCCTCCGCAGCCGTAGCAGCAGTAGCCAACTTTTGTATTTGATTTAAATTGTGCTAGTTTTTGTCGTTATCTTTGAATATTTCCTGTTTAGGTAGTGTGCCAGTCAGTTGAGCCTCCGCAGCCGTAGCAAACTTTTGTGTTTGATTTAAATTGTGCTAGTTTTTGTCGTTATCTTTGAATATTTCCTGTTTAGGTAGTGTGCCAGTCAGTTGAGCCTCCGCAGCCGTAGCAGCAGTAGCCAACTTTTGTGTTTGATTTAAATTGTGCTAGTTTTTGTCGTTATCTTTGAATATTTCCTGTTTAGGTAGTGTGCCAGTCAGTTGAGCCTCCGCAGCCGTAGCAGCAGTAGGCAACTTTTGTGTTTGATTTAAATTGTGCTAGTTTTTGTCGTTATCTTTGAATATTTCCTGTTTAGGTAGTGTGCCAGTCAGTTGAGCCTCCGCAGCCGTCAGCATGCAGTAGCCAACTTTTGTGTGTGATTTAAATTGTGCTAGTTTTTGTCGTTATCTTTGAATATTTCCTGTTTAGGTAGTGTGCCAGTCAGTTGAGCCTCCGCAGCCGTAGCAGCAGTAGCCAACTTTTGTGTGTGATTTAAATTGTGCTAGTTTTTGTCGTTATCTTTGAATATTTCCTGTTTAGGTAGTGTGCCAGTCAGTTGAGCCTCCGCAGCCGTAGCAGCAGTAGCCAACTTTTGTGTGTGATTTAAATTGTGCTAGTTTTTGTCGTTATCTTTGAATATTTCCTGTTTAGGTAGTGTGCCAGTCAGTTGAGCCTCCGCAGCCGTAGCAGCAGTAGCCAACTTTTGTGTGTGATTTAAATTGTGCTAGTTTTGTCGTTATCTTTGAATATTTCCTGTTTAGGTAGTGTGCCAGTCAGTTGAGCCTCCGCAGCCGTAGCAGCAGTAGCCAACTTTTGTGTGTGATTTAAATTGTGCTAGTTTTTGTCGTTATCTTTGAATATTTCCTGTTTAGGTAGTGTGCCAGTCAGTTGAGCCTCCACAGCCGTAGCAGCAGTAGCCAACTTTTGTGTGTGATTTAAATTGTGCTAGTTTTTGTCGTTATCTTTGAATATTTCCTGTTTAGGTAGTGTGCCAGTCAGTTGAGCCTCCGCAGCCGTAGCAGCAGTAGCCAACTTTTGTGTGTGATTTAAATTGTGCTAGTTTTTGTCGTTATCTTTGAATATTTCCTGTTTAGGTAGTGTGCCAGTCAGTTGAGCCTCCGCAGCCGTAGCAGCAGTAGCCAACTTTTGTGTGTGATTTAAATTGTGCTAGTTTTTGTCGTTATCTTTGAATATTTCCTGTTTAGGTAGTGTGCCAGTCAGTTGAGCCTCCGCAGCCGTAGCAGCAGTAGCCACGAGCCTTAGCAGCCGTTAGTAGCGGTCGCCGATTTTTGTGTATTCATTTGTAGTTCCGTTTTTGTCTGTTTCAGGTGACATGGCTTGTGCAAAGTGTTCTGGTAGGCGTCTGGTTCTCGAGGAGATTCTTAATACTATGGCGTCTCTTCAAGCGCAGGTATGGAGCATCCTAGACGAGGAGCGGCAGTGCGTCGAAGAAATTCCGCAGCCAACTGTAGTGGAACCGGCAAGTTTGGATTTTCAGGTTCCAGTTGCAGAAAACGTCTGGCATCGTGTGGATCGGAGAAAGGCGTCGAAATTCCCAATTAGCCGAAGGGAAAATGATACCTTGCCACTAAGTAACGCGTTTTCTGTGTTGCAGGAAGGCTGTAGATTCAAGCGCGAATGGCCCAGAAGAGCAGCAGGGAAGATTTACTCGCAGACCCCGAGCCTTGCCAGGAAAAGGTTTACTGGTCATTGGCAGCTCCAACGTGCGACGGCTGGAGAAACCGCTACGGGAATTAGCCACGAAGAACGGTGCAGATCCTCATACTAACGTTCATTCCGTTTCTCTTTCAGGAGCAACCGTACCACGTGTCATCGGAGGCCATTCCAAAAGCGATTAGGGAATCGAACTGCCGTCAGTTAAGAGTAGCTGCGCACGTCGGCACTAATGACTCGTGTCGTGTTTCTGTTCCAGATATAGTTAAATCCATGGACAAGTTGGGCCGAAAGGCGTATGAAGCCGCCCGGGAAAATTCAGTTTCATTACAGTTCTCAATTTGTAGTGTGGTGCCGCGTGTCGATTGTGGGGAGGCTGTGTGGTGGAAGATCTTTAATTTAAATAGTAATTTGCAGGAGCTGTGTCGCAAAAACAACTGGGGCTTCGTCGACCTTCGTCCGATGATAGCTGCCAGCTGGGACGCATTTGACAGGTCGGGCGTCCACTACACACCTAGAATGGCGTCCAAGGTGGCTGCTAAAATATGGAACCGTCCTTGATATGAATTATTTTTTAGGAACAGCGTGAGGCCCGAGGATCCTTCATTTCATCGAAGAGGATGTGCTGATAACATAGAAGCTGGTCCCGGTAGTGATGGCGCGAATAATTTTAATATTACAGCTCCAATTACTTCACCCGTTTACCGTCAGAGTGCGAGTATGAAAAATGCTATTTTAGACTCCACAAATAACAATACGAAGCAGCTAAGGATAATGGTACTAAATTGTCGGAGTATTAGAGGGAAAGTAGCGGATTTTCACGCCTCAGTTGCGACTAATGATGTCGATATAATACTAGGAACCGAGAGCTGGTTGACGCCTGAAGTTGAATCTAGCGAAGTATTTGGCCCTCATTTCAATGTTTTTCGGAAGGACAGAACTGTCTCAATGGGCGGGGGTGTGTTCGTGGCCGTAAGTAAAACCGTTAATTGCTCTGTCGTAACTGAAACGGAAAATTTTTGCGAGTTAATATGGGTCAAGGTAAAAATTGGCAAAAATTTAAAGTTCATACTCGGGTCATTTTATCGACCTCCGGATTCTGATTTAGGCTAACGCGGAATACTTCAGAGAGTCGCTTAATAACATTTACAAAAAATTTCAAGGACATATATTGATCGTGGGTGGTGACTTTAACCTACCGTCGGTTAGGTGGGACACATACACGTTCAGGTTGGGTGGAAGAGATAGGTTAATAACCGAAACGTTCCTAGAATCATTTGCAGAAAGATCTCTTGAACAGATGGTCGAAGAGCCAACGCGGTGCGACAAAGATTCCTCGTCCATTCTGGATCTTTTTCTAATTAGCAATCCTGATATTGTAGATAAAGTTTGTATAGAAGACGGTATAAGTGATCACAAGGCGGTTGTGGTAACGTTAAACTCTAGTCTGAGTCTGAAGCATGACAAAGAGAAACTCGTTTTTTGCTTCGATAAGGCAAACGATGCGGGTATGGTTGATCACTTTGCGAAGAATTTTGAAACGTACACGCTAAATACAAATGTTGAGGAACTTTGGTTTAATTTAAAAGAACTAATATGGACCGGTTTAAACCAGTTTGTTCCTAAGAAGTGTATTAAGGTCAGTAATAACTTCCCTTGGTTCAATAGGGAAGTGAAACGTTTGCTCAGGAGGCAAAGGCGTTTACATGCCGCGGTGAAAAAATCGGGGGACTCATCTAATCGTGCTAAATTAGTCCAGTTGCGTGCGGAAGTGCGTAAGGCAATGCGCGATGCGTTTAAAGAATTCCAAGCCAGGAATTTATCCGAAGATCTGATTACTAATCCAAAAAAGTTCTGGTCGTATATCAAAGTAATAAGAGGCTCTCGTAAGGTTATGCCGTCGCTGATTAAAGAAAATGGTGAATTATCAGAAACAAGCGTAGAGAAAGCAGAAATTTTGAATGATATATTTAAAAGGCTTTCACGATAGAAAACTCAGAGGAGATACCGATATTTAACAATCGTACCGACAAAATTATGAATGATCTCGCTCTTGATGTCGAGGGAATAACTAAACTGCTTATGAATGTAAAAACCAATAAGGCTCCCGGACCAGACGGTATTCCTACAAGATTCTACTCAAGATACGCAAAGGAAATTGCACCGTATTTGATGAAATTGTATACCGTCTCTCTGGATCAAGGAAAAATACCAGCCGAATGGAAGACCGCTATCGTAACTCCAGTGTTTAAAAATGGGAATGTTAATGATCCTCAGAATTATAGGCCGATCTCGTTAACTTCAATATTTTGCAGGATTTTAGAACATATCATCTATTCAAATGTCATGCGGTTCTTGGATGAAGGTGAGCTTTTAAATCCAAATCAACATGGATTCAGAAAAGGCCGATGCTGCGAAACACAACTTGCACTTCTAATTCACGACTTGTGCCGAATTATAGATGAGCAATCCCAGGTTGATTTGGTTCTATTAGACTTTAAAAAAGCTTTCGACACTGTGCCTCACACTAGGTTACTTAGGAAACTTCGCGGTTACGGCATATCTAGACAAATATGCGACTGGGTTGCAGACTTCCTGAAGGGCAGAACACAGTGTGTAGTTCTCGACGGTGAGCGTTCATCACTTACTGAAGTGGGGTCTGGAGTTCCCCAGGGAAGCGTGTTAGGGCCTCTGTTGTTTCTCATATACATCAATGATCTATGCGACATAATAGGGGGGATGAAAAGATTATTTGCCGATGATGCTATAATTTATCGCGAAATCAAAACCCAGGACGACTGCGCTTTGTTACAAGACGATATTATGAAAATAATTGCGTGGTGTAAAGATTGGCAGTTGGAGTTAAACGCTAAAAAGTGCCAAGTCATGCGTGTAAGTAAAAAGGTGACACCATTTAACTATGAATATACAATTAATGGCACTGTCCTTAGAACGGTAGATTCCGCTAAATACCTAGGGGTAACAATTCGTAATAATTTGTCGTGGAATGAGCATATCGAGAATGTAATGGGAAAAGCAAATCGTATGCTCCGATTTCTAGGTCGTAATTTAAATCAATGCACTCAGGAAGTTAAATCGATTGTATACAAGTCACTAGTACGTCCTCACTTAGAGTATTGTTGTTCTGTATGGGGTCCCCATCAAAAGGGGTTAATGGAGGCATTTAGAGAAGGTCCAAAGAAGAGCCGCCCGATTCGTGACAGGTATATATAGTTGGAGGGAAAGCGTAAGTGCGATGTTGAAGGAGTTAGGTTGGGAAGACCTGGAACACCGAAGGCGTTGCTCTCGACGGAAGCTAATTGAAAAATTCACGACAGACGTATTTCGGAATGACAGTCAGCAAATATTGCTACCAGCAACATTCATATCTCGAAATGACCGCGAAAATAAGATAAGAGAAATCAGGGCCAGAACCGATTCATTTCTGTACTCATTTTTCCCACGAGCGATTAGGGAATGGAATAGAAAGGATTTACCGGGCGAGTAAACTTAAAATCCGACAGGAGTAGCTTTCGATAAAGCACTCCAGCCATCCTGATCTGGGTTTTCCATGGTTTTCCCAGATCACTCCACGCGAATGCGGGGATGGTTCCTCACAATAGCCCATGGGCGCCTCCTGCCATATCCCTTATAACCCTTCCAAACCATAACCCTTTTCGATAGGTGCAATGCACCCTCCGCCACACACTTTTAGTGAATCGCGGAGTAATAATAATAATTATAATAAGTAACGAATGTTTGCAATAGCAGGTAAATCGAATTTAAAAGTTTGTTTTGATTAACTGCATTGGCAGTGAAATGATGACTATAAAAGCCATAAAAAAATTTGCGGTTTCTTTGTTGTTCTCCAAACTTCAGAAGTTTACATCTCAATATGTAGACTCTGGCGCACTTCCCAAACCACTGCTTTGTAACTAGAAATCTAAGTCGGGTCTGCTGGGGAAAAGAAATAAGTAATCAATCACATAGGATCAATGTGCATCCAGTCCTGAACTCCTAATGTCAGTAGTGTTTGAAGCCGGATGGATGAGTGGGAAAATATATATAAACGGGCCTTGCGCATTCCGGTATTTCGAGTTCCGTACTATACTGATCAAAGAGAACGCTTGGCTCAAAAATCAATGCCTGTCATATTATTGGGCCATGGAGCTACAAGAAGATAGAATCAGTGCGGCCTAAACTCCGGAATTTTATGAGGACACGGCTCCACCCGGATAGCATTCAACTGTTAACCTCTGGATATTTGGTAATCGTTTTCCTCTCCATACAAATTTACAATGTTCTGAAAATTTTTTCATCTTCAATCTCTATGAGAAAATATTGGATAATCTGTGGCCATGGACTTTTCAGATACCAGCGCGAGTGCTCTTAAAGCTCACTGTTAGAACTGTTGTAATAAACTATTTTTATACCTGTAAAAATTACTGTTGCTTCTGTTCTACTGCTTAACTTATTAAGTAGATATTATTATGAAGTTTTTCCCGATAGAATATCGGTTACATGTCTCTGAGTTCACTTTACCGTTTTTATACTGCAGCCAAGTATTCCATTTTGGTTTTTAACCAGTTTCAGTAGTCAATTAGATTACTCACTGAAGAGATTTAGAGAGATCAGGTTCTTTAAATTATGTTACAGCTAAACAATTAAGGGATTGCTATTTTCACCACTTGCACTGCATCGAATGGAACATTGTTCAAATCCGAGACTTCCTATCTGATATGTCTCGCTCTTCAGAGAATATTTCGGAGCCGTCATCAACACCAAACTTGCAGACTCACTACAAAGGCTATAAAATAATTATTCACCTTCAACTCTACTCCTCACAATCTCCACGAGATCCTTTTTCAAAGTATCTGCTAAAGATGTCGTGACGTAACTGGGAAATCGCTAGAATTAATTAATCATGTCGTGAGTTGATACGTGATGTAAGTCGCACATACTGGACATTTCACGCTATTAAATTATTCTCGTGGTGGTCCGTAGTTACACCAAAGTTATCATTTTACTTACCCTTTTAATCTATAGTTCCTGTTATTCAGATTTCATCATAAATAAGTAACTTGTCGATTAAACTCAATTTATTCTCGAATGTCGACGACTCGTACTTTCAAAGAACTTTCTCTGCAAAGTTTAGCAAAGCACATATCATAATGGAATCCTTCTGAACTCGCTGATTGAATGACCAATTTGCATTTACTCTCAAATTTCTACGACTCGTATTTACGAAGAAGTTTCTCTCCGAAGTTTATTAGAGCGCAGAGCATAACAAAATCTTGCTAAAATCTCTGACTGGATGTCAGTGGAGCAACACTTCCAGCGAACGATTGTTTATGATATCGGAGCAACTGCTAGAAAACAAACGAATTATCCAAGTTGAATAGAAACAAAGGCCACTGTTGAAGGTAATTTACAACAACCCATATATTATTAACGTCAACTAAATTGTATGCAAATGGGTAAACGCTCACAATTAAATCATATTTAGACATTTTAATCAAATAATATTTCGTAAAATTTAGTGAACAAAATTACTTTTCTTATCCTGATAAAATAAAAGTTGGTTAATAAGAGGTGAAAGGTTTTGGATACGTTTCAAGGTCATCAGATCCTGTTCTCGAACTGTTACACACACAGGTTTGTTTATCTGTAATTTTGGCCTTTTCTCTTTTAAACGGAAATCCATAACTGAACACCAGGTAACTAGTGACACTTCCACAATTTCTCCAAGTGTGTAAAGGCTGAGCCTCACAGACAAGGCGAAACATTTAAGGATTTGCACCTCGGTCCTCTGGGTGCAGACTACGTCTTGTAACTGGTTTTCGTCGTAGCCTAGGCTTGTGCTGGCATCATGTCACTTGCCTGCCTCAAAAACTTCACCAGCTGAGAAAAACCAACCGAACAAAGTCATCACCGCCCCCAGAAATACCTACAATACTCTCCACTCTCCTTAATACTACACCATATGTTAGTAAACCTCTTGAAAAAGTAATTATAACACGGTTCTTAATATCTTCCAACCGAAAGACATGCAACTGGTATTCACACTCTACAATTTGTTACGTAACCCTGCTCAGCACCTTTATTTTACCCATTTTCTCATTTCTCTTGTGATTTCGAGGTATTCATTAATTGATTTATCTTAGGCGTTATCTAGTATTCAGTACGAGTGATTTTCAGTAAATATGGCATTTTGATCTAAGGTCAAAAGTGGTTAGCAATGCGGATTTTCAGGAAAGCGAGAAGCAAGTTTACCGTCAACATACTCGTATTTATGTAAATTACCCCACTGCGTACTCACTTCACTGTAACTTAAATTCGGTTCCCACCACAAGCAGTTCATATTTTCCTAACTGGACAGCACTATACTTTCAATGGAGCTGCTGCTGCTGCTGCTTTTTTCTTTTAGCTTCACGCGTTGTCTACGTCGAGGTCATTAGAGGTGGGTAAGTATTTGGGGCCAGGTATTGAAAGGAATTCGGTCGTGGTATTTTGAAGCAACCATCCCAGCATTCGCTTTGAATGATTTCGGGAAACGATGGAAAACTAAAGTCTGGGTAGCGGACGGAGATTCAAACTCGCGTCCTCCCAAATGCGAGGCCAGAGCGTAATCTCTAAGCTTCCCGGCTGGGTTCTTTCGGCAGTTTTATTTTTGAAACTAATATTATTTTCTGTCTACAATTATCTTTTGGTAGTATTAATAAAAGGCTAATTCAGATATTTTCTTGTTTTGACATCGTCCCCAACATCTTTTGTAGTTATAATGCCATCACTCGCATCATATGTGAAGTTACAGAATACCAGTAATTGATGAGAAACTAGATCCTGAGTCGTATAATAGTACGGAGGTATCTAAAACGACGTAGGATGAGGAATTTGTGAATTTGTATGTCATTGTTTCCTTTTTGTACACCAGTCCTCATTTATAGGAAAATTTATTTGCATAATCAGTCTCAGGCAAGTACTGCCTTTTAAATGTGTGTGTGGCTGGATACCGATATTCTAATCATAATGCTCTTGAACCTTGCATTGTGTTGTACCGTGTATTTTGTTTTTTTTCTGAAGAAACTGCTATTTTCTGATAACACTGTGCCTTTTACATTACTTTCCTCAGTTTATAGACAACTTCTATTTGCTAAAGAAGTAATTTAATACAGCGGAGTGCTGTGTTCAAATGCACTTTTAAACTTCTTCAGTAACATTTTCCCAATTGAGATCTTACCTCACCGTAATATTGAGACAGCGATCTATTGAAATTATAATCTATCTGAATCTGTTATATTTATACAGGTATTAATCGAAGTGTGGTAATAAACAAGTAAACAGACAAATTCTAACATGATATTGAGTAAATTATAATTTTATTTGAATTCAGTACTAATGTGTATTTGACTCGTTTAGGGAATTGAAACATGTTGAGATATTAAACAAGCACGAGATAAGATGATTTTGCTGTAGGAGGGACAGGAATTTGGACAAGGAATATAAGACATTCGCCCATGGCCTTTAGAAGGAATCATCCTATCAGTCACCTGGAGTGATTCAGGGAAACCATGGAAAACCGACATTTGAATGGCCGGACTGGGATTTGAACCCACGTCCTTTCGAATGACCGGGTCGAGTGTTACATCTCACCCACCAGGTTCAGAAACATAATGCGATACCTGTTTGAAGCTATAAATGTTGTTTTAAAAATATGAACTGTCTAACACTCATTTTTGTTTCTCCAGCTTCATAATGTGAAAACTATAATTATTTCCCTGTGATACTCTTAGCTCTTTAGCTAAAATTAGTTACAAATTTACTTCCTGAAAATAAAATAACACCTCCTGGTTTTAATTCAATATTTAGATTATTGCAGGCCTCCTTGGTAATATTTAAACAGAAGTTCCATGTAGTCATTAAAATATGTACAGAATAAAATCGTGAAAACATTAACAAGATTACGATTTGGTCGATTATACAGACTGTCTTCGTAAAAGATTTGTGTCCTTGGAGTGTGACGAGTTCATCAGTAAGCTAATTTTTCCAGAGATTATTATTCAATTACGATGGAGCATATGTTGCGGTATCAGTTTCTCCACAAGACTACTTCCGAATTTCGTCTGTCATGAATTTTGTCTTTAATTTGTTTTAGTGTTATAGTTGCCAGTCACGAGTTGTCATTGTTGTTATGAATCGTCGTTAAGCAGTTTTATGGAGTGCACACTTAATGTCTTTCGATTAGAGGATTTAATTAGGTAAATGGTCCAAGTTCTCCGGGTAGGCAGTTCCGGGAAGATGATACGCGGAACCAGCTGATAACGACACTCGGAGCTGTGGCTTATCTACGAGGGGAGCTTGTTTTCGTCCAAAATACTTGGAACCCAGTGAAGCAGAATGTGAAGTGCAAGCTGTGACGTAAGCGGCCACCTGTTTCGTAACAATACGTTATATCCAGAGGTTGAGAAAGATTATTAAATATGATGAAGTGAATAAAATACTTCTCCTTTCTAAATGCTGACAACAAAAGTTTATTGGCACGGAACGAATATTTATTTTATGCTACAACGTCAAAAGTATTAGACTACACACTACTACATAAGAAAGTAAATGTCATAAAAACTTATTAAGGAAAAGAAATTTGGCAATTGGATGCTTCTTTTCCGCCTACTGAATAAGCTGGACGTCAGGTTTTTTTATGTTTTTTTAAACTGCTTAACGTCTCTTAAAAGCGAGGTCTTTAGAGACGGGAAAGTATGGGGGGCAAGGAATGGGAAGGAAACATCCCGGAATTTGCTGGAGTGATTTGGGAAGCCATGGAAAACCCAAATCTGGATGCCCGGACGGGGATTTGAACCGGCGTCCTTCCGAATGCGAGGCCAAAACGCTAACCGTTACACCACCAAGCTCAGTGGGACGTGAGTCAAGGAGAACCTCCATTTACAGTGACGTTGTTCTATGAGTAAAGCATTCTAGTCGGTCTTTTGCTGTAAAAGCATATCAGCCTCCAAATATCACTCCGCAAACCATAAGAATGTAAATTTTATGACTTCTTAGGAAAAACATTTTTGAAACGTAATTTTGAATTCTTTACTGTCACATATCAATTATAAGGGTGGTCTGTTAAGTAAATTGATTTGATATCGAAGAGATTAAATTATATCTTAAACGTATTTTCTTTTTCGACACTATCCCATCGAAATTCAATACATGTACTCTAATGTTTCTTTTTAATTCTCTCGTGGAGAAGGATTTCTTGTAATGCCCTCTAAATAATCGTTTACATTCTGTATGACCTCTAATTTTGCGTCCTGCTAGAAAAGTTTTGAGTTTCGGGAAAAGATGGTAATCCAAGGGAAATATATCTGGAGAATAGTGTGCATGCGGAATGATTTGAAACTGTTGTTCACCCAATTTTTTTGCAAGCAACGCGGATTGAAACTTTTGCTTATTCCCGGACGTTTTTCCGCAATAGCGGTTTTGAGTCCAAAAGTAATGCACAATATTTTCCAGCAATGGTTTCTCCCTTCTTCAAGTAGTCACTCAAGAGCATTTCTTTTGCGACCCAAAAAATTGAAGCCTTCATTTATTCAGCGGATGGAACGTATTTAGCTTTCTTCGGAGCCGAACCCCATCGAGCAGACCACTATTTTGAAAGCTGTTTAGTTTCTTATGTGTCATGATGAATCCGCGTTTCGTCCACAGTTACTAAACGCCGCATAAAGTAGGTTGAAGTCTTCTTAAATACCTGCACACAGTCTGCCGGTTTCCCAAGCGATTTCGCTTCCACCCCCCTTCCTCCCCCCTGAATGAGCAGTAGCGGCACGCTTTCTTGCGCATAATTGCTTCACGTTTAATGAAGCAAAATAATAACAATAATCCCCTCACTTGAGATGCCTGTGGCCTCTGCTAACTCCTACGCTTTCACTCGTCTGCTAGTCAAAACAATATATGGACTTTACTGATGATATCTGTTACGACCGCTGTTTCTGGAGCTCCAGGACGTGGTACATCTTCCAGGCTTTTTCTGCCACATTTGAACTAACTTACATATAGCCGAACGGATTCATAGGAAGGGCATGCGTCACTCAATGTAGGCAGAATCCTCTCATAAAGTTTATTTGCCGTTTTCTCTTCCTGTAGAAAGAAATGAATTACACCACGAATCTCAATATTATCAATTTTCACTTGTACTCAACACGCTTATGTTTAAGCAAATATATAACAAAGAATTCGAAACAATCATAACCTTTGACCAAAGATTAAAGGTACATAAAAGCAAAGATTATGGCCACAACCATAAACTTTGATTAAAGGTTAAGGTACATAAATAACAAAGATTATGATCGCCGCCGTCTATTAGTATGAGAACCTAATTACTTATCAAATCACACTCGCAAGTTGACGTAGAGCAACATTATTACAGAAATCCATTTTTTTAATGTCTAAACAAATTCATAAAATATAGCACAAATTAAAAAAAAAAAATATGTGACTACTGATGTACAGTACATACATATGTCTCTTCCGATGGCCAACGAAAACGACAATGTTCCAAATTCGAAGTCATATTTAATGAATAATAACATATTATGCCACTCACTAGTCCCAAAGCCCATAAGAAATGACGTGTTTAACGGAGTGTTATGGTAATGTATTTCTTTGCAGTTGCTTAATTAAATAGAATTGTTACAAAATAAAGCTCATTGTTATGTATCGTCCTTTGTGATGTAAAAAAAAGCTTCAGTTTTCAACTTGGTCCAGGATGCGTTTCAGCCTAACTCCGCTAATATCGCCGCTAGAATAGCAAAGCTTCAATCACACGCGAATCGCACATTCCCTGTATCGCATGTCAGTGTCACCATGCATCGCGATATTAACTTAATCCCAAATCTTCACAGTTTCTTACACCATTCTATCTTATTACATGTGATGAAGATCGATGTTTCAACTGCTGACACAGCTTACATCAGCTGAAATAATGACCAATGAAAACGAAGGATGCTAAAAATAAATCTTAACAACTTACGCTATACCACGTAATATTTAATTGTGCTTATGGCCACATACATAGCAATCAATCTGTAACTTCTTTCATTCAAACCATGTAATGATTTCAGTTAAAAAAACGGATAATTAATATGCCAATTTAAACGAAATACATACTTTTCTTTAAGTGTTCTGACAGTTAATTTCTTACGTAGTAGTGTGTAGTCTAATACTTTCGACGTTGTAGCATCAAATAAATATTCGATCCATGCCAATAAACTTTTGTTGTCAGCATTTAGAAAGGAGACGTATTTTATTCACTTCATCATATTTAATAATATTTCTCAACCTAAGGCGATTTATTTTGAGACAATGTATTGTTTCAGGAATCATATATAGAACTATTTCTTCGAGTAAATCATTTCTCAAACAAAACGGGTGATTATGTAACCATTAAATAATTTTTTCCATTTTGTATTAAATATTTTTATTGTGACTGTAGGCATGTAAACTTAGTGGAGAAAATTGCAATACATTCTTTTGTTCTTCTTACAATAAGTCCTCATTTCACATAGTTAGATAAAATTTCACTTTCCAGTATGACAGTAATATGAGATACAACCATTCGTCTTAGTGGATATGAAATTCGTTGTATATTTTGAAATTTATGGAAAATTTAGCTTTTACACATACTATTCATATCCTAATTTTTCAGAATTATCAGAATCGTGAAATTAACATTGAAATTATGATAACGTAACTGGATAGTGATTATTACCTGGAGTTTCCATACATGTGCAAAATTTCAAACAATTGGGACGTCAGGAAGTGAACCTCCAATTGTCTTCTTCATTTTACTAAAACTTTGACAGGTGGTATCTTGGACTTCCAGGTCATTATCACAATTAAATAAGCTTTATGGAATCGAATTACACAGAAAATCAAGATAGAGATGAAATTCCTACATTATTAGACTGATTAAAATAAAATTATATTTTAAGAAACTAAGATACGTGCTTTTGTAGCAATATGAATTAAATAATGTTTAAATATAAAAATTTTGTTCAACAGCAGAATTCATTATAACAATAATGTCATTGATTAAAAGTTAATTTTAATGTAAGAAGAATTTGGGATGCTACAAATAAGATTTTTTTTTAATCGCTAGCTGTTCGTAAAGGTAGAGTCATTATGTATAAGTAGAGGGTACCCCCACTCTTTTTTTTACATTATAGTTAACTTTGTAATCAGTGAATTTATTCTCATTTTAAGCTTATTGAAAAAAGTTATACTGAATTGTGGGACATTTTAGTTCTGTTGAATAGAATTTTTGTCTTTTAGCATTATTTTCAGCCTTTCAGTTCACGATGCTAAGAAACGTGTATTTTAGTATTTTAAACTATAATTTTAATTTTAAATTTTTAGTTCACAATCGGAATTTCAGGACATAGGTATAATATTATTTTATTGCCACCGGATCTTAATATGTGTGCAAAATTTCAAACAATTCGGACATCATAAAGTGGGTGAACATTGAAATGAAATATTTCATTGCATTCAACTGCTTTTCTATTGTTACTTTCAAAGTACTGAGAATATCACGGCATAGCTATGACGTTATTATATTGTCACCGGTTTTTAATATGTGTGTCAACTTTAAAACTATTCGGACGTCGAGAAATGTGTGAATATTGAAAAGAAATATTCAATTGCATTAAACCATTTTATTTATTTTTACTGTAAAAGTAATGAGAATACCAGGACATAACTATGAAATTATTGTATTGTTGTCGCTTCTCAATACATTTGCAAACTTTCCATCAATTTGAACATCTGGAATTGGGTAAATCACAATTGGAAGATTCCATTACAATCAGTCACTTTTGTATTGCTGCTGCCAAAGAAATGAGAATATCGGGAGATAGCTATGAAATTATTCAGTTTTCATCGGTTCTCTATACATGTGCAAGATTTCAAACAATTGGGACGTCAGGAAGAGGGTGAACATTGAAATTAAATATCCCATTGAACTTAACCGCTTACCTATTGTTACTCACGAAGTATTGAGTATATCAGAACATAGCTATCAATGTCATTGGTTCTTAATTCATGTGGAAAGTGTCAAACATTTCGGATGTTTGGAAGTGGGTGAACATTGAAATGAAAGATTCTATTCCACCCAATCATTTCTCTATAGTTACTGCCAAAGTAAATAGAACATCAGGGCACAGCTTTGAAATTATTGTGTTGTCATCGGTTCTTAACACATGTACAAAATTTCAAACCGTTCGGACACCTGGAATCAGGTTAAAAATCAATTGAAAATTCTATAATTTTTCTATTGTTACTGTCAAAGTAATGTGAATTGCAGAACGTTGTTTTGAAATTATTGTATTTTCATCGGATTTTGATACGTGTACGAAATTTCAAACAATTCTGACGTCAGGAAGTGATTGAACATTGAAATTAAATGTTCCATTACCTTCAACAAAGTTTCTATTGTTACTGTCACAGTAATAAGAATATCATGACACAGCAATAGAGCTGTTGCATTCACTGGTTCCTAATAGATGTGCATAATTTCAACGTCCGAACGTCTGGAAGAGGGTGAACACTGAAGTTGAAGATTCTGTTGCATTCAACAGTTTTTCTATTGTAACTGTGAAAGTAATCAGATTATCAGGACATAGCTATGAAATTATTGTGTTGTCATCGGTTCTCAATACATGTGAAAAATTTCAAACAATTCGGACTTCTGGATTTGGGTTAAAATTCAATTGGAAAATTCCATCACATTCAATAATGTTTCTGTTGTTACTGTCAAAGTAATAAGAATAGCCAGTTGTAACTATGAAATTATTGTATTGTCACAAAGTGTGAAAATTTCAAACAACTCGGAATAGGGTGAAAATTGAACTGAAAGATTCAGTTATATACATATATATATATGCCAAGCTAATATAAAGCATTTAAAAATCAACGAACTGCGATACGTGAAACTCATCACAAACATTCCTCGTTGGAAATTTAAACCTTTTGTACTTACTCTTCATAACGAAAATTTTAAATCCATTTTTTTAAAAATTATCAGTATCGCGAAATTAATAGCTTCCAATTATGTTCTTCATTTACCTTAAACTTTAACATGCAGTATTTTGGACTTCAAGGTCATTAGCGCAATTAAATAAGCAGTATTGATTCTAAAAACATAGAAAATGGTGAAGATGTAATTCCTACATCAGAAAACTGATTTTCATATGTTTTCGTCCATTAATGGCGAGTAATAAACTCCTTTCTTTGTTTTAAAGTAACGATAAATAGCATAAGATAAATAGTGAAATCCCAGCGATGCAAGGTAGCAGATTCCTACTACATCTGATAATTCGATGGAGGTGAGAATGGTAGATGAAGAACGACAAAACTAAAGCGAAAAGGGTAACCGCTAGAGTTCTTGGGCTGTTTATCACAGGAACTCGAAGCCTTGCGGCAGTTAAGATAAAGGCAGCGAGGGAACGGGCTAGCTCGTAAAACAAAATTATGTCCCAACTTCGAGCAGTGATAAGAGAACCACAGAAGATGTTTCGAGATACCTAACTTCAGAAATTCAGATGGTGTAATCCCGAATTGAATCTAATTGAATTCGAAGGTGTGAAATCTACATGAAAACCGTTTATGAAATCTGGCAGCAATAGTAACAAAACATGCATCGCTATTGTTAATTTTCCCAAATCCTGGTTTCAAGATGACAGGACGTGATTTGTCCTCACGCACTATTATCGTATACTGGCTTCCGTGTTGGACCTTTACGTGGTAGGCCGGTCGTTCACTGGAACCGAACTGCATTCGTCCGAGTTAACGCCCGATTTGACGGCCGACAAGTTCGTCCGATTAAACTCGTCCACTTTACGTTGATTCCACGATATATCACAAAAGTCAGGACATATTTAGGATTTGTAGACCCTTGGCTGAACCGGTGATGCGCGCCCTGCACCCCTCCCCCCCCCCTCCCCAAATATTTTGAAATTCAACCTCGCATTTTATGGTCATTTTCTAATCAAAATGTTAAAATAAACATCTGAAATTTATTATTTAACTGTAGAATATTTTACTATGTCTTATCTAGAAGGATATAGGATTGTTAGGACAAAACGATAACAACTGAAAATCATTAAGACATTCAATACAATTTATTAACATCGCTCTGAACAATTATAGAAGAAAAAGAATGCGAAGTTGAGAGCTATTTCTATGTTACCAATTTCGCAAAAGTCAATATTTCAATTTTAAAAATAAATGAACATACAAGAAAAAACAAGATACAAAAAGAAGAATCATAAGAAACAAGCAAATTTAGTTTAATGATGCGGGCTCAGAGGCTGCAGGCTATTTAGCCTATGCCTAAATGTGGCTCCGGTAAGAATGATATCTCATAATCGATTGAAAATATTCCAGTACAAAATTCAAATAATTGTCTTTACGAATTTTTAGTAAAATAATTATTATAACTGCGTAGACGCATTTGTAATAATTGTCCTATCCGTGGATATTTTTATAAAATAGTGACTGGCTAGTAGTCCACTGGAACCGAATTCGTCAGACCGAGTGATAGGCCGTAAACTGCCGAATATGACCGACTAATCCCAAGACAGGTAAAAAGCATTGTTAGGGGTCCACTGAACATGACCTGCTCGGCCGTATACGACCGAGTGACGGACGAATGTGATTGAAATTGGAATATCTGACGCATTCTGCCGAATGGCAAACTCCTGTTGCTCTTCTAATAAACAAATCTTCATTTTTTATCTTTCATTTTATCTTGATTAGTATTTCTTGAAACACTGTCACACACTGTTATGGTACACAGTTACTGAAAGTATTTATAAAAATATTTAGTGAAAGACGATTATTGCAAGTACAATTGTTTTAGTAAAAATGAGTTCAGTAAAAATAATTATTTAAATTTCTCACTGGAATATTCTCGAACGATTATGTCCGCACTTACGCAAAGGCTATTTAGCATTTATGTCACCGCACCACAAAGAAAGGGAAAAAATGCAGCTTATTTGAAAAAAGCACCTAAAATATGGGCGAACACCAAAAACAACGTTTGCTCATTGGAAATTCAATGCTTTGAAGGACGGGTGTACCATAAAGTAAAAATTTCAGAAAACCTATTCCGAAAAGTCTCAACTAAATGATAAAGTCACTCTAAGAATGTTCTGATTACACTGTTCCACAAAGTATTGCTGATATGATACTGTGTGATTCTATACCATTTTTACACGGGAAATTCAAATATGAAATCAGAAATTATTTCTCAGGCACAGATTTTTAGTTATATGTAAAAATTTATATTTTAACTTCCAGATTTTTTTTTCTATACAAAGGCAAATTTAAAAAAAAAAAAAAAAAAAAAAAAAAGTTGGCAACAACAACTTCCGCATTTCCTTTGTTTTAATATGCAAATGTTGGTACCTTTTTAAGTATGTCTGCTTCTTTTGTAATATACTAGTCTTATATAGAGGTTAGTAAGGTTAGTAATTGAGATTGCGTTAGACTGATTACACAGGAATGGAGGCCTTTTATAGATGCATCAAAATTAGTTCAATGATAATATTACTCCGCAAGTGGAACGTAATTTCTTGCATAACAGTTGGCTATGCTGGTATGACTAAAGAGTCATATAACATTTTGGAATGCTTACATGTATAAAATACAATGAACGTAAATGGAAGATGTGTTGTACCTCAAAATTATTGCCATAATATTGGGTATGCAACAAGGCTACACCAAATATGGGTATTTCATATGTGAGTAGGAGAGTCGCGACAAAAATTTCCATTATGAGAAAAATGAATGGTCTCGTCGAAAATGGAAACTGGGAGAAAAAAATGTCAGCGAGAGAAACTGGAAACTTGTGAAAATGTGCTTCTTCCTTCATTTCATATTAAAATTACGCCTAATGAAGTAATTTTTTTAAGACCACGGATAAAAGTTGAAGAGGATTTATGTACCACCTAAACAAATTTCCTCTTCCAACACCAGCAAAGGTAAAGGACGGTGTGTTGGCTCCCAGATTAGGCAACTTCAGAGAGACGCAAATATTGAAGAAACCGTAACGGCAGAAGAAAAATGAACATGAATATGCTTTAATAATATCAAAAATAATTGCCTGGGAAAACAAAGGGGTCTTAACTATATAAATTTTGTAAGCGGGATTATTGCTGTATACAAAAAACTGGGTTGTAATATGTCACTGAAGGTGCATTTCCTGCACTCTCATATGGATTACGAGACTTCCCGGAAAGCTGCAGTGACGTGTCTGATGGACACGGTGAAAGGTTCCATAAGGACTTTAGCACAGCGTACGAAGGGAAATGGACGCCTGCCATGCTGGTTGGTTATTATTGCTAAAATATTATTCGAACTGCAACGATATTCACTAAGTAAGAAATAAGACTATCAGTAGTAGAAAAATATACATTTTTGCTGTTGTTTTTTAATTCTGTCTACAGTGGTCAATGTATTTAGTAGTTCATCTATTGATTTAAATATGTTTTCAATAGCTTTTAGAATGTCTAGAGTTTAACGTTTTTCAGTAAATAGAAAAAAGTTTAAAAAAATAAAATCCAATTACTAAAAAATTGGCCTGATAGAAGAAATCTGAAAGTATATATGAGTTGAGCGTATTGATTTTCATCAGAATCACGACAAATATCTCCAGAATTTTTTAATTTTTTTTCAAGATAGCTGTATACGGGAGTTCGAAACACCATGTGAGAGGACAGACTCAACATTTTGTAGGAAACTGGAATCCTTCAATTACAATTCTTGTAGATGTGAGCTCAAGTCTCGTGGTTATTTAGTGACAAAAAGTTCCAACATGAGTAAGTTCCAAGTGACTTCCAAACTAAGCATCGACTCAAAATAAAATTTAAAGGTTGAGTTAAACTTGCTTATAATAGAAATCTGGGTATATGGCTTTATCGAGAGCAAAGCAGTCAATGTACAAATATGTGCCGAAAGGTTTCATACTCACGGTTGCCATTGGATAAATACGGGAAAAATCACCAACATTTGACTTTTCTTAAGTTTTTGGGATGTAAACATTATGGGTACCAAATTACACGTTTTTAAAGTAAAGGGAAGTACTTTGGAATTATGACGGAGTACCGTAGTTCGTTAAGAAAAAAAATATATTAAGTTCCAAAATAAGGTGAGGAACGAAACAAAATATAGCATACTAGTTAAGCTCCGGTAGTGGTGGAAACCTGTGTCATATAAAGAGATTTCACGTAGTTTTCTTTTTTTCAAATTTATTAAAGTATTTCTCACTGTGAGTATTCACTTTTAATAAAATATAATTTTTCGTTTAATGTCCAACGCATCTTGAAAAAGAGAGTATACAGAAGGATCTGCAGTTAAAACATTTACATTAACTTTAACTCAGTTACGGAGCTACATAACCATATTTTACACGCAAACGTGATAACACGCTAAAGCGACATCATTTTAACACGTCAAAATGCTAATATATTCGTTGAAACGCTAACACAATGCAAAGAAAAACGTTAACACGCTACGAGGGAAACCGCTAACTACCAAACACGCTCACACAATATAACTCAAACACCCTAACACCATTAACACTTTAAAAATCTAACACGCTAGTACGCGAACACACTAACACCTTAACATGCAAACACATCAAAACGCTAACAGGCAAATACACAAACACAATAAAGAAACTAACATGCTAACACGCTGGCTAACATGCTGGCTCGCAAAAACGCCATTACACTAACAAGCAAGCACATAAACAAGATAATACGATAACACAGTAACACTCTAACACGCTGAAATTCAATCGTGTAAACACGCTACCTAACATGCAATTAGCCGACCCCGGCAGTGTAGGGGTCGCCGGTTCGAGTCCGGCCGAGGGCATGGGTGGTTTTAATTAAGTGTTGTGTTCGTGTTGTGTTCGTGTTGTGTTCGTCTTGTGTCGTCCTTACAAAAGAGAGAAAACAATCACATTTGGATGAAATCTATGCACTGTAAAAACGAAAAAACACATTGAGCTGGCTGAATGGCTAACATGGCCGAATGCCATTTAAAAAAAAAAAAAAAAAAAAACACGCAATTACGCTAAGACGCAAATAAGCAAAACACGATTTTTTTTTTGTGTGAACATAAAGCATGATATATTAATCCTAATTGAATCGCAAAGTCAATGTTATAGTTTGTAAGATTTAAACTCACGTCACCTTGTATACAGGACTAATCGTAAACATTCTGACTGCACGCAAGCTTACCAATGTTAAATTAATACATCCTTTTACAAAACTTTTTTTTTTCAACATATTGATGTCACATCAAAACATTCCGTGGTTTCGATTCCAAGTTAAACTGTAGGTCCCCTACGCCCGGAAGGATTGCCGGGTTAGGTTAAGGCGGCCACGACACTGGCGGAATGCGCACCCAATAGAAACCCTGTCAACAGGTCATTACGACCACACTGAATTATTATGACAACATCAAAACATAAGTTTTCATTACTGTGGAAAAACTTATTATTATGTACAGTTTTGGTGAAATAGCTTTATTCCTACACACACACATACAAATATTCCAAAATTTACGTTTTGGTCTGTGTATCGTGAACGAATTTTGTTTCCAATCAGTACACACATAAAGAATCATATATTTAAGATTTTAGAATCATCGAGAAATTTGTTATTGATCAAGATGAAAAGTATCGTATATACGAACCGATCGCATAAGCTGTCACTATGCGAATTTTCGTTGAAATGTATTCATCAGTTTTGGGGGGATGCCGACAAAGATAGACAAAAATTTCAATGTTTACGTTTATTTCCCTGTGTCATTGTGAACTATGTTACCAATCTGAATAAGAAGTATCCTATATGATACTCAGTGATATAAGCATTCACTATGTACACTTAGGCCGCTATGACTTGCAATTTTGTTGCTAGAATTGTATATAGTAAAATGTATAGTAAGATGTGCTCCACAAACTGACTGTAAGAGAAACAAAGCCTGAGCAACAGATATAACATTACATAGACTTCCATACGCTATGCGATTGTCTGTCACCACTCGTTTAGTTTTAAAAAAAATTAATGACAGCATGTGTTATATCTCCCTAGAAATGAGTATACTATTTCCTTCCTAATGATACACACTATTCCGTTTACAAATTTCATGAAGATTTGTTTAGTCATTTAGTAGTAATAACATAACAAACAGATAGAGAGAAAGAGTTACTTTCACATTTATAAAATTAGGAGATCGAAATTTTACGCATATTTTATGAGACTGGGTGAGAGACGTGAGCCGTGCTCGGCTCGCATTGTTTATTTTCCCGACCTCTATTGTCTTCTGATGCTGGTTCCTGCAGAGCCCGCGTGCTAGTTTCGCCCGTGAGAGCGCGCTGTGGCTCTGGTGGTGCCCTCTACTGGCTGATGGAGTTGATTTTCGGGGACACGAAACCCGGAAGTCAGTCGGTCGGCAGCAGCGGATTGGTTCGTTGGGTCTAATATTTTCCCTAATTTACTGCGACGTTAGAGGTCTGCTGGTATAAGCGAGGACTTGTAATTGACCCGGCGGCCTGGAAGTACCGCATGATGTGGATTTGTGATCCGACCGAGACCGTTCCTCGCTCGCATTAATCGAGGGAATCCCTCCGCTGCGCTCTATGTTCGCGAGCGGTTTTCCGCCGATTGGGGAGCACGGCAGCGGGCGGGGCTGGCGGTGGCTTCGAGTTGCTAAATTGCCATTTTCTAGCACTGTCGGGTATTTGAGGTAGTATACCTGATGATCCCAACTACAAAGTGCGTCGCTTACTGCATTCTTGTTAATTGTGCTTAGTAATTTTGTTACGGGAATGGACAAATTTCCCCGATATGTGGTGCTAATCGTTCCCGCTACCTTATCAGTTTGTGTGGGTGGTAACGACTTATGCGCCGGCGTGTACACACTATAGTGTGTTAGAACCTTTTGGTAAGAACTTGATTCTTAAGGTTAAACTGAAGGACGCTAAGGTAAACTGATTCCTGTTTGTTTAAAATAATTGCTGTATTTTGCCTCCTGTGTACAAATTTGTGTTTGGTACTAGCTATAAATTTGTGTTTGGTACTAGCTATAAATTTGTTATATGATGGTAAATTGGTAAGAGCCTGCCATGTTATATTACGTTTCCAAGCACGTAAGGATTTTCTGTTTGCATGTTTAATACAAGTGGAGATATTGTGATTAGGGATATTCTCATGGCTTAACAAGGTTGTCATCGCATTAACATATATTTGTATTGGTACAGGATTTATTAAGATCATAATCTGCAAGATCGAAGCTTTCTTATGTATTATATTGTATTATATTATTTGTGATATTCTGTATAAGTTTAATCGTTGACTATGGTTCTTGTAATAAAATGTTTGAACAAGGTTTGCGCTTTATAACCATGCTCCCACATGCTTCCCACTGAGTCCTCAGTTGCAACCACACATATCAAGACTGTTAACAAAATTTTATTTTAGCTACTTCTTTACATTAAAGTGTAATCCATCCAGATGAGATAGGATCGAATGGTGTTTCAAATTAAAACTGATAAATTCAAGCAGTTCTAGGAACAATGTACAAACGCCAAGACAACCTGGTCTGCAGAAAGCAGGAACATCATTGAAAGAATAAAAAAGTTCTGAGAGGAGAAGAAAAGGCGAACCAGTTCTCGTGGTCCAGAGTTGGGCGAAATGGAAAGCAAAAGAATATTAGTGTAGATTAAAATTACTGAGGTCACAGACGGTCCGTTTATGCTACTTGTTCTTCACAGCATTTATGAAACGGTGGCTGCGGATCAGCTAGGAGCTACGAAGGGACTCCCCCAACGTTCCTCCCATTAAAGAACATTGTCCAAGCCAAGTTTTCTAATTTAGTAGCGTCTTTGAAGTTGCACGTTTCTAATAGAAACTTTATTCTTATTTAGTCTGGCGACGCACGATGTACTAATTTGAAATATTGCGCGGCCTGCTGACATTGCTAAGTCGGCGACGGCAGCTTAATGAACACTGCAATAAGGCGCCAGGCCGGCGGCAAACACCACTTTGCAAACTTTAAAAAGTGCCGGTGGAACGAAATCGAATGAAGGCGCCGCTGCCTGCCGCATTATTGCTGAAATACGCGCGGTGCAACGACACAAAGTCTTCTTTATTTAACCGAGAACTGCCTTGGAAGGTACTCCGGCTCTGCGTAACAAGTGGAATTTAATTATGCTCTCTGAGAGGAGCAATATTAAGGTTTTCATCTCGGCAAATAAATGTCTTATAATTTAAACGCAGCTGCATTAAACATTACAAAACAAAAAACCTCGGAACCCTCAAGTACATATAAGACTGAAAGCACTTTATCGGTCAAATCAAATCTGTCTCAAGTTAAATTTTCCGTCCACAAGGTCATGTTTTAAAACTTTTATTTGTAGTCATTAAGGTATAACGAAGCATTTCGGCGACTACTAAAGCAGTATTTTCACTTCTTGCCACTAATTTATATAAAAAAAGCGGCCAAGAATAATTTTGAACCACCTCAAAATCCTAACACAAAAAATACGTTTTACCAAAAATAAGTAATAATAATGAAATGAAACCTAAGACAACAAATATTTGTAGTTCATCCAACACTATTTGTAGTTCACCTACGCTCTAGAAACTAAAATCGCTGAGTTCTAAGAATAACATCGGTGCTATCTCAAACGGTTGACCAGGGATACGTTTAATGCCTCCCAGGGGAATCATAGGAGGTAGAATTTGAATGTAATTGCGATGGAGCAAATGTTCTAGTGGCAATTTCCGTAGTCATCTAATTATCCCTTTCTTACTACTTCTATATCTTTTTGTTACTATCTTATATACTTTGCGTAATTTCTTCTCCTCATCTACTTTTACTATTTAGGGATTTTATTTTGAAATTCCATCAATTTTTTTGATAAATTATTCATCACTTCCCTACAATTGATTCCAATGCCTGACTCTCTTAACAACAACAGAAAACTTTCAAACTCCCTAACGCATGAAATTGAGAGACAGCTTTTTCCCATCATCATCTTTTTTTTATGCACTACTCCTAATTCTGCGACCAGTTTTCCTCCAAGCGATATCACCAACATGCTTGTACACCTTGTACACTCCCAGCACACTCTTCACCCTTCTCTTCTCTTCCAATGGCTCCCAACCCAGCTCCTTTATCTTAACAGCTACTGATGGGATCCTACGGTAATTTCCACACAAAATCTGGCTGCTCCCCTTTGCACAACATCCAACTCCTGTATCTGACAGCCAAAATGTGGTTACCAAATTACACTATTGGATTCGAGCATAGGCCTGAAGAAAGTTTTGTAATTCATTTACCTCACTTCTCTGGCACATCCTCTCATCACCCTCTCCACTAAATGAAGGATTTTGTAACCTTTTACAATCACCTACCCATTTTTGTCCAGCCCTGATGAGTTTACTGTCAATTGTTGTGCCTTGTGCCCAGTGGCGTAGCTAGGTCTACAAGGGCCCCGGTGCAAAAAATTTATTTTGGGCCCTCAGGCCAGACGGGCGACCTTTTTGCTGGTATAGGCCCCCTGAGCTGAGGATGGGGGCCCCCTGAGCAGCGAGGGCCCTTAGTGGGGGTCTTCCTGTGTTTCAGGGGCCCCTTTAGACGACGGTAGAGCTAAAAAAAAAAAAAAGGTCGCCAGGTTTGCCGAGAGGGCTCGTGGGCCCTCAGAGATGCGCTTTGGGGCCCTTTGAGGTATGCTTGGGGGCCCCCTTAGCGTAGGGGCCCCGGTGCACTGCACCGCCTAGCCCCATAGTAGCTACGCCCCTGCTTGTGCCAAGATATTTACACTGGCAGCCTTCAACAAGCAACTCTGTCCCCAACCCACAATCATAAACAACATTTAGTTTTTCATCTGTGTACCTAATAAGGTGACTCTTCTTGGCATTTATCTTCATTCCATGTTGACCTACCCAATTAGATATTATAGCCAAGTTACCATGCAGCTGTTCTTAGTCTTCTTTCACGTTGATCCTATTATATACCATTTTGTCATCTGCAAACAATCTGAATTCTGACTGTAAACCATCAACACAATCATCCATTGGAATGTAAAATAACAATGGTCTCAACACACTACACTGTTGCAGGCCCATATTCACTTCCACATGATTTTATACTACATTACTTCCTCTGGCGCTTTGCTTTTTTGACTTTTCAGAATTCCTTTGCCCAGCAAGTCATTTTTTTCATTCAGTTCAGTAGGTTCCAACTTATTTAACACCTTTTTATGGCTCACTCTGTCAAATGCATTAGAAAGATCTAGTGCAATAGTCTCGAATTTTGGTTCGTGATCTCTGTATGGTAGATGAATGCATAGAAAATCGTAAGAACCGGCGCCGAGGTCGTTCTGAGTTGAAATACAGCTCCATAATAAGGTGAACACAATACTGCGACAGAATACAAGTCCATGGACAGAAGATAATGGAGGATTTCATCTGCCTACCAGTAATGTAGACAAAATTAGGTGTTATATAGTAGCAGTTGCGCTTCAAGCTTAACTTTTAAACAGCGTAAGAAATGTGTCGATTTCAAAACGGGGTTTCGTATACGACAGCAGTGTGCAGTTTATTCGGAAATTGCAAGAGGTTATAAATGTATCTGCACGCTGGTAATTGTTAAGGGTGAATGTAACGGGGAAATTCCCGCAGGGAACGATCGCGTGACACATCAGTACATCATGAGCTGTAATAGACATCTTATCGTCAAAAAACTCAAACAAAACTAACAAATTAAATTTTTATGAAAAAATACTTGAAATATACAGGGCGTTCGCCGGGAAACGCAACCCACTGTTAGCGCTACAAGGAAGAAACTGCTCCCGGCGAGCGAGCGCTCAGTTTCCGGCATTGTTCGACCGTCGGCCGCGGACTATTTCATAATAATTACGCTTCATAAACTTCATAAACTTGTGTGCTAAGCATTTAAATGTGACGTAATTCATTAGCTTACCTTATAAAAGATGCTGGAAGTGTTGACCCTCTTGTGTAATGCACATTTCACATCTTCTGAACATATTTCGAGACACACGCTGCCCTAACTGACTTAATGATTTTTTGGGTGACTGTTCTAGTCGAAAAGCGATATCGTTAATTTTCTCCTCTGTGAGAATACGGTTGACCGACAGTCTCTTTTTGTTAAAAAATGAACCCGTTTCTCTTACTTTTTTAACCAGACGCAGAATTGTTGATTTAGCTGGCAGTAAAGCGCCAGGAAATTCGCGACGAAATTTACTGCGACACTTTTTAAACGACTTCTTCTTCACATATGTATCGTAGAGAAATATTCTTTGTTGCAAACTGTAACGTACCATAATTTTACTCACACTCAAACACGGTACAGATTAATAAGAGTATGAAGCCCCAAACAAGCCAAACCGCAAAGAAACGTTTATTCACAACACTGATAAATAAGAGACTGAAGTCACAAACTATCTACAATGCAAAGAAACCGTTCTTAACAATGTAAGGGTCACTGCACTGCACTGTTGGGGCAGCGGAGGTGTTAAACAGTGCGGTGATTCACGGTGCCGGTTGGCGGAAACTGCTGGCTCACTGACCGAGCAAGTTGCCGACGGCAACAGACTGGGAGGGTAGCGTTTTCCGGCGAACGCCCTGTACTTAAAGAACTAATTATTTTAAAAACTCATATTAAAACTTCTCATTTTTCAATGTAAATACATTAATGTTTACTTTTAACCTGCAAGAATACAGCTGTAATACTATATTTTTACGCAACAAATCTTTTTGAGCGTAGCGTTAATCCCATCAGATCTAGAAAAGACAGTTCCTTGTAATTTTAAAACAGTCTTTCTTCCGTTTCAGAACAGTTAAAATGAGCCAGCTGTTCATATTACCCACATATTACTGTTTGTACCGTTTACAATTAGATCTACTTCATCAACTCCTTGTTGCTTATAGTCTCCAACAGTTTCCGCCGGTGCATATATCTATTGCTCAACATTACATTAAACTCAAAAGATTACAAACAGGTTTAAAATCGTATCTTGCTCTCCGTTCAAAATTACGTCGCATGCTTTATTTCAGCAAACATAATTTTACTAATCTTTGCCAGGAACTCGAGAGAGAGGTCATTCCCAAGAGTTTGTTCATCTGTCTAGGGTCATCGACCTTTGCATATATTCATGTGCAAGCAGATAAATTGGCGAATCAGCAGCGCTTTGTCTGTTTCATTTAGGTGGCAGAGGGGGCAGGCCAATAAAAGAAAAGCGCGATCTGGTTTTTCGTAAAGAAGCATTCATCAGTGACTGCAGAGCAGAACAGTGGATAATGTGTGCAGTGTTGGCGCACAGTAAATGTGCGGCATTAATCGCTCAAGTTCTCATTCAACGTTTCACTTGAGAAGAGTGACTTCTTTATACGCACAAAAGATTTCAAAAATCAGCACGAAAAATGGTAACATTTTCCATGCTACCAATTTATTTATTTCTTAAAGCTTCACGCCTCTTAGATATCGTAGTCATTAGAGGCAGGGAAAGACTGGGGGCAAGTAACAGGAAGGAATTCGGCCACGACCTTTTGGACGAACTACCACGGCGTTCACCTAGACTGATTTCGGGTAACCACGGAAAACCAAAATCTGGATGATCGGACGGGGATTCGAATGAGAACCCACCTGAATGCGAGGCCAGAGCGTTATGGCTCACCCACCACACTCGGTGACCGATCAGGGATTTAATAAAACAATGGGAGTGAACGGACGAACAAGAGTCACGCAACGGTGATGACCATCAAAATATTTTTATATATATTTTTATCAGCTAATTAATATAAATTTATTCCTGTGAACATTGGATTTGTGATGAATGATACCATGGGAAAGAAAATGTTTTCCCAGTTTGCCAACGAAAAAATAAAATTCCGGTTAGTTAAATTTTACAATAATAAAATGTTTTCAATTGCTGTTGCAGTTAGGTCAAAGGAATTTTCATCTGTTGCGTTTTGTTTGAACTAATACCCCAATAATTCTTGCAAGTGGTCCGAGCAAACATTTTTAAATTTTTCTATTAGTAAACTTGAATTTTTTGTTCAGTTTTTAACAGCATAAATTAGAGTTTTGCAGCACTACTCCGTCTAGCGACGTATATTGTTTACATCTTTTGACTGTTTCTCGCTCTAAGCGGGGTTCCCTGCTTCGAACACCATCTGATTTTCATCATGCGGGGCAGAGTTAGGGTGGTTGGAGTGAAGATGTTGCACCATTCCTGATCATAGGACTCGGTACCGAAACTCTGTGTCAGATTTCAAACTCTCCGAAGTTCAGATGAACTGAAGACAAACACAACCCGCCCCTTAAATTGTTGGATCGGGAGGTTAACATAACGGCCTACACGATGTCCATTGGAAGAAAAGGCCAGCATCGGATTTCACCATTTAGCACATCATTCCTATTTCATCCACAAATTAGAATGCTAAACACAAACACCATCCCAGTTATCCACAACCAAAATAAAAGTTGTGAACAGTATCGCACAAGAAACGCAAGAGGAAACCATGGGAGATAGGGGTAACACGGTAACCACCTACGTCTGTAAACCTGGCGTGAAACACTAACTTTACAATAAACATTCTGAAAGGAAAGTTTCTAATACAAAAATTAAATCTTACCTCCAATTTTAATTTGGAAGATAATTTACATTCTTTTTATAATAATATTACAATCACATATGGGCAGACGACACTGCATATTTATTGGAAGCTTCTTATCACAGTTTCTAAAGATGATTTTAAAAATGCTGTTATTTCTTTCACAGTAAGTTGTAGACAAATCAAGTTACCTGTAATAAAAGTGTCGAAAATTGTAGTATTACCTTCTCAAAGTGGGGTCCATACTATCACACATTCCTCTACATGCTTTCAAACAGGCGTAAGATATTTATCAATAAATAATACCTGATATGTAAACTTTTTTATTTCAATATTTGTAATGAAAGATTAGCTACGAAATAATAGAAACCGAGGGATTTGTGATACAAAATTAGTTGAACGACTAGAAACTACCGAGCGTGGTGGGTAAGTGGAAAAGCTGCGGGAGTACGCGGGTTCGAATCCCCGTCTTGATTTGGATTTTCCATGGCTTCCGCAAATAACTCCAGGGGAAGTCCGGTATGCTTCCTTAAAATTTCTTCCCGTTCCTTGCCCCAGTACTTCTACTACGACAATGCTTAAAACCATAAGCAAAAAATCTTATATATATATAATAAGACATGTGTTTTCCTATATTTCACTTTTCAGCCACCACTACCTAGCACAGATCACTGGTCTTTGTGTATGGAAGTAACATGGAGTTTCCTGTCGTGCACAACGTTGCCCCAATCTCGATAGCTGTGGGGATGTGGAAGATATGATGGTTAAAATTGGTCGATGCAGGGCATTTTCGTATTTCGACCAAAGACATGTGTCTCCGTATATGTTATTCTCCAGCAACAACTACATAGCATAGAACATTGGTGGTTGTGTTTGGTAGTGGTATTGTGTCTCCTATCGTGTACTATGGTGGTTAGATGTCGGTAGCTATGGGGGTGTGGGAGATGTGGTGGTTGAAAGTGGTCGATCAATGAAATTTTCGAATTTCGACCAAAGAAATGTGTGTCCGTATATTTTATTTTGCTGCCTGAACTACATAGCGCAGACGACTGGCGTTTGTGTGTGGTAATAGAATCGAGTCTCCCATAGTGCACTATGCAGGTTAGATGTCGTTAGCTGTCAATCTAAATTCTTTATAAACATGAACGAAGCTAGTAAAATAATAACACACAGAGGAAGATAACTTTGACTGGGAGCTGTGTGCAGTTCTTCTGTCGTAAAGGATTCTGCATTATGCAATTTGATTTGTGTTACTCTACGTTCACGGTCTGGATTCAAGCTGACAGCAAAAAATGCTGTTTGGCGATGGCTTAGCTGTTGTGATGGATGTGTAGTGACAGATACTGCACGTAACTGCTGTTTCAGACTAGCGTTTCAACATTCAAATGGCAATGACACAACGCATTACGTGTGATTTATTGCTTCTACTAAAACCTACTTTGAAAACATTTAATATTATCAAAGCACTACAAAAAAATGATTTCGTATAGTTGTATTCAAATGATACGCCAGATCAAAATATTATTCATAAGTGAAAATAGCGTGTTAGTATCTCCTTACATAACGCGTTTCATAACCTTACAGTACACTCGTACTTTTTTTATTGTTTTTCTTCGGAGGACGTTAAAGAATGATCAGAATATCTCACCACCATCCAGATAATATTTTTGGATTTTAACTAACGTTAATAATTATCTACTGTCCTAACAAAATATTGAATAACCAATGCATGCCCGTGACCGTTTTATGCCTATCGTCACAGGTCTAGAATGGTTCTAGTTTCTAGGGTCAAAGATTATGGTTCACGTGATCTGACCAAATACGAACTTGATCTGAGTTCCCTTAGGGTGAATCAAATCTCCTGAGCTTTAAGAACCCAGAAGTATTAATTAGACTATTAAACACGGACAGGTACGATCGCGCTATCGTATAATTGTTTTCAAACTCGAACTTGCTGAAATACACAAACTTGACTTGTATTTGAACATACAGTAAATGTTCATTCTGCAAAATTTCATTTTTTAATTGACGTTGGGCAAATAGTCATAATGTAATCTTTTGTCGTAGTGTCTGTAACGGCCAGAGATTGTAATTCCAGACTATTAAATAGTTGAGCAACTACGAAGTAATGAATTGCCGGAATACTGGATTCGGTAACATATAAGGTCAGATGTCCATTTTAAATAACCTAATATCTCACGTACAGCGAACATGATTAAAGACGAATAACGGCAGTGGTCAGTAAAATACGTAAAAAGCATATAAATCGTAATGTGTGAACTTGGTCATGCAGAAACATCAGCGGAAGTTTTAATTAAATTGCAATTTTGCCTAGGCTGGAATTACAATTGGAATTCGTGGTTACAGCATATACAATGAGTAATTTAAGCTTTCTATAAGTTTTTTATGCTACTTTTATTAGCGACATGTTACTGGAAAGTATTCGTAGTTCCACGTTTCTTCAGCCGAAAAGTTTTTCCATATTCTTTTAATAATAAAATGCTACGAAAAGCAAACTCCATTAATGCATTCTGGCAATTAATTTCATAGCAGTTATTTATATATTAAATTGTGGACATAACCTCGAATTTCTTCTAATGATATCACTATTTGTTGCTAATTTGCGAGTGACGGCTGACACACGATGTCACCACTCTCCAGCCAATAGCTGTCGAGATGAGTGATTGAGAGTGTGAGTGAACTTTGGAAATTATATAGTAGATGGGATTAACTCAACAGACACCAAAACGTTATTCGCTAATTTACTATTTTTAAAACTAACCCTCTTTTAACAGAATTTGCATTTTATAAAAAGCAAAGAAGAGGTGCCTTAGAGAGAGAAAATAACTCTAAAAATTTCTTCCTTCTATTCTACACGTGTATGAAGGTTTATGTGTTTCATACAAAGAAATTATATTTGTCTGATTCGTGATAGGTTCGTGCTAATGATTAGCGCACATTAAAATTAATTGCACCTCTTCATTGATTTTGGATTAGTGCTAGCAATTCCGATTTTCAAACAGAAGTGTTAATTAGAACAACACTCCAATACACATTACAGTGAAAAAAAAATCAGTAATGGGCATGGAGGAATTTAACAGAATAAAATAAAATATGCTGATTTTAATTTCAATATCTTCCTTGAAATTAATTTAAAATGTTGTAACGGAGACGCTCTATAAGGTAATAAAGACAAATTCTAACTTCTTAAAGAAAATATGAACGTTTTGAAATCAGTTATCTTACCAAAATAAGTTTTGTTTCGATAAATTAATTACTGCACAAAATTATAAAGAATCTCGCTGTTTTTTGGACAAAATCAGATTATTTACAAATTTCACCGAGTGGACATGGTTTTCATAATGTGGATAGACATAATATGTACAGAAATACGGTCAAATCTTTTCTTCACCTATGAAAAGTAATAAAAAATAAAACTCTAAAACATTAAAATTACTAAGTCTAAAACTGTCAGTGATATAGTACCGTCGTGTTAAAAAAAATCTGTTGAAAATATTCATTTTATCTACTAGGTCACAATCAATTTGATTAGTGATGTAATGTTAGGTACAGTGGTTTCAAACTAATACCAATCGTTTAATATGAGATCGAATCAAAGTTTATGCATAATAGTATTCCATTTATCTATTGGAATTAATTATTTGTTTCATTATACTTTTAAATAAATTTGTATCTATTTTAACCTATATTGATAAACACATGATATACAGTTCTGTAGCGCTACGGAAATTGCTATAGTTAAATAATTTCATATTACGATTTTAAGAAGCAAATTTAGACGACAAATATAAGAATGTGGAATCTCTTGCTACAAATTCTTCAAATAATTAAAACAAGAAAATAATTGGAGTATAGAATGAGAATAATAAAGCGTCAAAATTTTTATATAATGCGTTTCTTGTGATATATTCCTCGTTTGCCCACACTTTTATATTAAACGACGGGTTTTCGTTGAAATTCACTTTTACTTCTTATCCGAAATGCCTTAATCGTCTATTAACTAATACTGACCCCAAATTAGTATCTTTCTAAAATTTATCTACAACACTTCAAAGATTCAGGACCAGCAAATACTCCTACACAAATTTTAAAAGAACGTCATAGTCCATATCTTTAACTACACAGTGATAACGTTACAAAGGATTACAAGGGTATTCAAGATACAGTGGAGAAACAAATAAGAGGATAGAGTTAAGTGACTGTTGGTGTTCCGTTTCTGTCTTTAGATGCAGAAAGGAAATGGATAAATCCAACACTCACGGCGTATACATTTTCATTAAAAATAAATAAATAAACATATAAATTTTTTAAACAAACTCTTACTTTTGCACGAACTTTTACTAAAATAAACATAATCAGCAATTACAAAATAAAAAAATTTTGATCGCTCGCTTGTCGGGAACAGGAAAATAATGTACAAATCATTATTGTCATCAGATGAATACAGAAACTCATATAAACTTTTTTTTGGGTCAAAACTGACAAATTTCTTATCCTTTACATACGTAATAATTAATTACCACTAGAATTAATTGCCACTAGAAGCATGCTTTTCTGTGGACTTTCTTTGTAGATTAATTAAATAATCACCTATCAACTTCTTTTTAAAAAAGTGGTTGGAAAGTAACAGTAACGCTCAAAAATATCTCTGTTGTGGAAAATGGTACTTGGAAGTGCGACCCAAGTTTCAAATTAGATGATAAACTTCTTTAAATTTATTCTACTTATTTACTTTCTGTGGAGGAGATATTTTCTGCTTTTTCCATTCTCTGCAGCGTTCTGTGTAATTTCCAGCATGTCTCTTGCAGCGACCCATTTCTCATAAGATATGATCCAGTAGTGTTAAAGAAAACACTCTTGTCCCGTCCTAGTTCTTTCGATAGTTGGATAGTTTTCTGGGCAAATATATGAGCGGATACATATTGCTTCCTCAAACATTAACATTTTATTAGCTGAACATCACAAGATACTGCAACTCACACACACAACAGCAGCTCCGATACCTGTTCATGGCATACATTAATTTTTACTGTCGACGTCTTCTATTTGAATTTTGGGTTTATTAATCTTTTCAGAAATATAGTATAATAACAATAGTAACATAATACATATATTCCCTGCTTTCAGTTGTAGCACATGGTCTTGAATTCTTCGGTCTGGATACTGAAATACGTTGTGTTAATACTAAAAAAGAAATATATTATACACTATCAATTGAAATGAAGAAATAAAATGTTATCTTCAAAAATCAAACGGTTTTAATCTATGCTCAAAAACCTTTTTCTTAAATATCAATTTCACTCTATAAAAGTATTTTTTATCAGGTAACTAAAAATTGTGTATTTTATGACACAGAAGTAGAAGGTGATTCTGATGTCGTGACGTTTGCTGTTTATAGTACACACAAATAATCAGTCAACAAGAGTATATGGAAATGGCGTCCAACTAACGCAGGATTACGTGTTTGCTGTTATCATTGGAAATTTCGTCTACTTTTTAATTTTTTTTTACCTGTAATCAGTAGTCGGTATTATAATTATTACTGACGTATGAAAAATATCTAGTGTTACACATATCCGGGACTATTATCACATGACATGAAAGCGAATATACCCACTCGAAACCGAGTTAAAAAGTTTTCCTATGACAGGATGGACAATCCTTTATGACTGTAACGTCACCTGACACTAAATTTCAACAATAAAGCCACATTAAATATTGATAGCTTCTAGTCTCTAACTTATTTTGGAATTAAGCTGATTTGTACTGTTCTGTAACTACATGATCTGTCCTTTTCGGTAACAACATCACTGCAGTTTCTTCATAAGCCACCTTAAAGTACATATATACAGAGAACATCAAAAGGCACGATTAAATTATAGCCTTTCACGAATTATTTTTTGCTTTAAATTCCAACAGTGCTTATCTCACAGAAGTTTTTCATCCAGAACAATGAATTTAAATCACAGACTAAAGTTATCATTACATTAATTAAACGTGTTGTTTGGCTATCTTTTCCTTCAGAAATTCATTTCGTTTTTAACATGTCACAATTGATTCTTATCTGCTGACCGTATTGAGATCATAGTGTGCAGTAAACCAATCATTTCTGTATCACTGAATATTTTTTTTTCGTTTTTCAACGTAGCTGATAGTGTACATTTACAAATTTCAAGTTTTTAGTTAAAGTTTTTTCGAATAATGCTACGACGTGTGAGTTAGTAATGACTGCCTTGGTTGATTTAATTAGAACCATGACGAATTGCTTCTTTCAATTACTATAAGCACATTCCACACATTCTGTGTCGTTTACAGACTTGTCATCAAAAGTTCACATTTTGTGTACTGTTTCCGCATTCGATAACATTATCAAGAATTTCAACCTTACTGTCTAATTTTTCTCTTTGTGTTTTTTAATCTTTAGGTTTGTCCGAACTTAATGTAGGTGTTATAGTGTGGATTCAGAAGTTAAGTCTCTGTTTCCCTAGTCTCAAAAGAAATTTGTCTTTTATGTCTATAACAAGTTCTTAATATCAATGTTTAGTCAGTTTATGTTTTTTACTCTTTTCGAACCGACTGAAAACAGTTTAAAGGACAGAGATTTTCAAAAACTTGAATAAACTAAAAAAACTATTGGATTTAGTGTTTACATAAGTTCTATTAAATATAACACCCCTATACTTCTTCCTAACATCAATGTCTTCATTTAAATGTTATCTAACATTGATCATTCTTTGATTTATGTTCATTTCTTGTGCTACTGAATCATGAGCGTATTTTTGCGATTGTGGAACAGCTCAGTAGGTTTCCTGCATTTATCTTTCGCAGTTGTATTAAAATTTGTAAACGCGTGAGAGGTAAATCCTCCCAGTTTCAGTAGATAATTTACTTGGTAATACCTTAGAACAAAATTTTGTTTTGATATCAGTCACACTTAATCCAGTGAATTCACTTTCTGTTGAACCACAAAGTTACTTTCATTTTATCCATTATATTAATATGCTTTAAAATTACAATAACTTCATGGATATTCGCAGTTTGGTACCTTTCAAAAACGCGAAGTAGTTTTTGGCGTGATTTTTTCTTTTAGTATTTTTCCGCCACATGTTTTTGTGAACAGTTTAAATAAGGTTTTTTTTTGTGGGGGGAAGAAGGGGATTATATACCATTAATTTAATGAAATGTAAGTCAGGTAAATGATATTTTGCATTATGGTAAACTCGGAATTAAAATTCACGGATAACAGTATTCCCACGTTTTCGAAATAATTATGTTTGCCGCCATAATATAAACCTGTATTTCACACAAAAGGTATAAACGTTTGTTGCAATTAATATTTTTACATTTATAGGAAAATCAGAATTTTAAATGCAAGAAACCGCTGAGGAAATCGACAAGAAAATTTCATCACCATTTATTATAAATAGAAGGAAATAACAATTACTCAAAGAAAGTAACCACACCGAATGAAAGTACAAATTCTTCTATGATGTTAATATTTTGTCCATGGTGGACTTGTGGAATCAGCGACTGTGATATCAAATTTGGTTGATAATTGAATACAGCGACCAACTGTGACTGGTCGCTGTATTCAATTATCAACCAAATTTTATTCTTCTATGATGCCTTCAGTCTCACAGCAGATTCAATGCTAACCTCCAGTCTTATCTATTCTTAGCTAATCTTTTCTACTCGCAATACGGTTTACAATCCACGTCTCCAATTATTTGTTAAAATATTATAATCTTTGTTTTCCTGCTGTGATGTTGTCGGAGCTAGTTAATTAATGAAGACTTCTTACTACACAAGGACTCCGGTAAAATTACCAACTAGTCTCGAGCATGAATCTTCCTGCTGCCACCTCATATCGTCATTAATAACATAAGTAAGCCGGAAGATATAACTGATTTGAGTTTTGTAATAATCTTGTACTTCCAAGCAAACACAGTTCTCGGTGGATAAAAACACGCAGTCACAAAATGCACATACAAATATATATTCCGTCTATTTATTCACTAATGGCGTGTGACAGTATACACAGTCATTATTCGTAGGTATTGTAATTACGTGTACATCGTGACATTGTTTATATGAGTGTCGAGTGGATGTGTATACGTTGTTTAGACTAGTAGAGTTGTGTGTGTGATTGTTATAGATAGGTATTGTTGGCAAAGGTGACTGAAGGAATTCCGTGTTGCGTGTGTCGAAGTTGAATAATTTGGTACTGCTTCGCGATTGCTGGCAGCGAATTAAGCTCGGTCATCCCTCGCCCATCAGTAAGTTCCCAGCGGGATCGGATGGATGGGTGACCAGGTAGCCGCACGCTGCATTTCCGCGCCACGAGCGTTGAGTGCCCCGCTGGACTCGGCTTTGCCGGTGGATGTTGTAGCAAGTACCACGACCCGGCAAGCGGATAAGGAACTGGAAATGGACGAAGACGCTACACCAGCAGCGGTGTTCAACATTCAGCGTATATACGGTGACGTGTACTCGGTCGGCAGAGACATAATGCCGAGAAAGCGTCCCACTACTCCACCAGAGAGGACATATAATAAATAGCCTCGTGGCGTCAACTACAAGAAGGAGGAGGCACGCAAATCTACTGGTGTTAACGTGACAGTGACGAAACTTAATATAGCAAAGAAACCAAGAAAAGCTAAGACACAAAAGAAGAAGTCCATGGAAGCCACTGGCAATTCTGCAGCTTCGGCTTTTGGGCGTAATGGAGTCAGAGGACTTCGTTCCTGTACACAGAATTGGCAGCCAGACAAGGAAGGCTTCATAATGCCGAAGAAGACAGGAAAGCCCTCACCTACATTGGACCCATCTGCGATGTAGGTGGAAAACCGTTTCACAGTCTTGACAGTCGACGATCCGCCTTGAATGGAGCCGAGATGCGATTCCATCCCACCTATAGTGGTGGAGTTCGCAGATAACTACAAGACTCTTCATGACCGGGTGGCAGCTGTCATCAAGAGTCCATTCACTGCTAAAACAGCAGGTGGGGACAAAATTAAATTCAACATGACTACTGCCGAAGACTTTGTGGCCGTCACTTCTCTCCTTCAACAGTGTAACATCCCGTAATACACTTTCCCAACCAGAGCGATAAATGGTGTTTCGTGGCATTCCCAGGACTCTGCCAACAGGACATTGAAAGAAGAGCTGACTGAAATGGGCTACGACGTGAGGTCCGTAACTGAACTTCGTCGTTCCGGCAGTAACGAAATAATGCCGCTTTTCCTAGTAGCGTTACCAGATCTGCCTGGAAATCGCACAATATTTGATGTTTACAAGCTGTGTCACCTCAGAGTATCGACAGAGAAATTAACCGCAGTAGTGTTTTAACTGTCAGTTGTTTGGTCATGTGGCACGCCATTACCAAATGCGACCGGTGTACGTCAATTGTGCGGGGCAACACGACGCAAAGGACTGTCACACGCAGAAGGGCCGTGATCCACCAAAATTCGGGAACTGCCACGGTGGCCACATTGTCAGCTGGAAAGGCTGTCCAGCCTATAGGCGAACCAGCGATCGTCAAAGAGGATTGGGAACAGAGGCTCCGCAGAGACGTCTACAAAAAACAGCAGTCCAACCAACAACAAATGCTGGAGGTCAGTGAACTATCAAATTCTGACTCAATGGAATATAATCCCCAGAAACTGAAAAAAAAACGAAGAAGCACAAGGGCAAGAAACTGGCATCTACCATAATGCAACCAGACTTACCCTTCGCTGAGGTAACCAAAGAAGTGATTGATATTTTGCCATCCAAACAGTCACAGCGCCAAGACACTTCGACGCAAGGCTCAGCTGCAAAGTTCGAACAACCGATGGCGTAGCAGACTATACCATCAAAGCGTCAGAAAAGACAAGGTCTACCACGCCAGCAGCCAGAAGAAGCAGCAGAGATGAACGGGACCAACTTTGGGAGACTAGTCAATATGCTTGAGAATATACTCAGCATGATGGTCAGCCTCCTAACGCGGCTTGATAGAATGTCTTCGGACATATCAGCTGCAGTGACGTCGGCGCTTGCCAACACCACCGTAACCCAACAACGGAACCATTCATAGCCTCACTTTCTGTGTGTGGAATGCCGACGGCATTCATGGACAATTGCTTGAGTTTCGACAATTTCTGAGTGGTGAATATGTAGCCATTTGCCTCGTCAGGGAGGCCCACTTGAAGCCTAGCCTGCGGGCGGCAGCACCAAACTACTGCTGCTACCGGAAAGACTGACTGACGGCCAGTGGGGGTTTTGCGCTGTACTTAAAATGCGGTATTCCCCACTTTGAAGTCCCTCTTCCTCCTCTTCAGCAGGTAGTCGCATCCTACCGACCACCACGCAGAGTGTTTGATGAAGCCGATATCGCCACCCTTGTCACACTTCCTGGTAAAATCCTCATTGGCGGAGATATGAATGCAAAGCACCAGGATTGGCATAGCAGAACTGCTAAACCGGCTGGAAACCTCTTAAGACGCCTAGCCCACTGCCAGTATGGGCACCTGATGAACCAATGCTTCATCCTTCAAATGGAAGCCGACCTGATTTTCTCGACATTGTTGTAACAAAGGGAATCACAGGTTTTGTCTCGGCAACAACCCTTAACAGACTATCTTCGGACCACTCTCCTGTGCTACTTGAGGTCGATGTTGGGGAGTGGCAGCCAAAGAATCAATCAATTCCTGATTGTGAGAGGACCAACTGGGACCAGTTTAGGGAGGTCGTAGCGACTAAACTTGAAAGTGGTACAGTGGAGGGGAATGTTAAAGAGACTCTTAGATTCTTCACCAACACCGTAAACGAAGCAACAAAAGTCACCATTCCACTGGTTAACACACTCATAGAGCGTTCCTGCCAGCTTCCACCGCACCTCCTTGCACAAATAAAAAAAAAAAAAATCGGATCACAAGGAGTGGAAACTAACGAAGAACCGTGCTACTAGCCGCCTCCTCAACCAACTGCAGCGAGAGCTGAAGGCAGCATTATTGAGAGAGCACAGAAATCGTGAGTGGTCAGGACGTGTTGCAATGCTACGACCAAACGATGGCAGCATGTGGAATGAAAATGGACGACTCACCCACTGGCGGAAGCTGATACCACCACTCCACGGCGAACGCGGTCTTGTATTTCTATCGGAAGACAAGGCTAACGCGCTCGCTGATAGCTTTGAGAAAAATTTGCAGCCTGTCGATGAAGACATTGACGACCACAACTTTGCCGCAGTACATCGCCGACTGCGACGGTACATGTCAGCCAACGACGACCAGGACATCACCGAGATTGGACCGCAGGAGGTAGTAGCTACATCGCCGGGTTGAATCCGCGAAAGGCACCTGGGCATGACCAAGTGGACAATCGAGAACTCAGAAATCTACCACCAGAAGCCATCAACTACTTGGCGCGACTCTTCAATACCATCCTGTGATATCAGACTTTCCCTAGAGCATGGAAGCATGCCATCGTGGTCGATATCCATAAGGCTGGGAAAGATCCAGTCTTTCCCCAGCATTACCGTCCAAACAGTCTTCTCCCTGCGCTCAGCAAAGTGTACGAGTGAATTCTGCTGAAGCGTATTGACACCTACATCCAGATTACAGGCGTTATACCCGATCATCAACTTTGGGTTCCGTAGAGGGCACTTCACAACGCAGCAGCTGATGCGTGTTGTGGATACAGCGACAAGGGCCTTCAACGAGAGAAGCTATTGTGGTCTGGTGTTGCTCGATGTCGCCCGTGCATTCGAATCAGTGTGGCATACAGGTCTGCTCTGCAAGTTGTACGAATGAGGCTTGCCTGGCCCCTACGTGAAACTGATCCGCAGCTACCTGTCGAGGCGCACATTCTGTGTTAGGGTAGATGATGCCATCTCAACACGACGGCGCATTCGTGCAGATGTACTACAGGGTTCAGTGCTGGGCCCTGTTCTTTATACCCTCTACACAGCCGACATTCCAGCACCTGCGAATGTGAAAACGGCCACGTACGCCGACGATACGGCATTCTTTACATCCAGCCGGAGCAGAGCCATCGCCACGAGACGATTGCAGGATGCTCTTCAGCAGACCATAGCCTGGGCCAGAATGTGGTGAATAAGTATAAACCCCGTCGAAACGCAAGCGATTATGCTGACGCGACACCTAGGACACCGTGAGCAGCAACTACCTCATCCCCAATTTCATCTCAGATGTAAAACCATCCCCTGGGTACCAACTGCTCGCTACCTTGGTGTAACACTTGACTGTAAGGAGACATGGCGAGCTCTCATCAAGGACATCAGGCAAAGGGTAAGTGCTCGGCTCCATTTTCTTTACCCTATACTTAACTGGGAAAGCTCGTTGACACCACATCTAGGAGTTGACATTTATTGCTCCTTGATTAGGCCGGTAATTGAGTATGCTTGCCCCGTCTGGGGATACGCTGCTAATTGCCACCTGAGACAGTTGCAGGTGTTGCAAAACAGAACACTGAAGCGGGCACTACATCTGCCCGACCGTTTCCCCACTGTCGCAGTCCACGAGGCGTCAGGAACAGCGAAGCTCATTGACAGATTGCGGCAACATGCCTATAAATTCTACAGTGCATACCATCACTCTGCCAATCCACTGGTCAGTTGTCTCGACGAATATGTAAATTCCGCTGATAAACATAGCAGGCCATTGGAGCTGATAGAGCGCGTAGGACCAACTAATAATACGACATCAAGACGACCAACCAGCAGTGAAGAGAAGAATTATACAATTCTTCTACTTTGTCTGCATCTGATCCTACTTTCAAAATACGTTTACTGATAACAGAACATTATTATTTAGCGAAACTTGTAACATATGTGACATTTAATATCACCGGTAGCCTGCGTTTGTCTTACTAGTTTTAGCAATCAAAAAGCAAAATATGTTCAAATTTTGTGATAGTTGGTGGAGCACTGAAATGCGTAAATACACGTGCAGAGATAAATTTAAGTGTTCGATCACCTAAAACTAACGCGTTTCCATCCACTAGCTACATGAAACTGTAAATTTCATGTCGTAGTTTCTGCGTGTACTAATAAATTTAAACCCTACCTAATATTTTTCTATCGTATAAACTGATTAAAGTTTTTCAATTCTAGGCTTACAGCACCGAATTTTGTCAGTATTTTTATTTTTCCATTTTATTACGAGTGTACTCAAAAATTCAGCCTTATGTGTCTGTGGTAAGCAGAAATAGAATATTTGTTTCAGCGTCTTTTTGTGGCAGAAAAGCGACCTTTTTATGGTTATCTATTCTCTGATTTCCGACTCTTATAGTTTATTTATTTATTGTTTGTTTGCTTCTTCCTGCTGGGAGATGGTACGTAAACATAGAACGGCTATTTTATATAAGGGCTGGGACTGTTTTTATTTTATTTTAGATTGTTTTTCTCTTTTGCTTCTGCGATGTCTTGTGAGTCGAGGAACTTAGCCTGCGTGTGCCTACTTAGCGTAATTTTCTTTTATGTTCACAAATTTGTGTAGGTGAGTAATTCTCAGTTTTACATCATACTTAAATTGTTGTTCAGAGCATTTATTGACTGACATATGTTTCACCCATTACAGTACAGCAAGAGGTTTGAATTTGTGTTGCATTAGTGGTAGGTTTTGTATCTGTCTCTTTTCCAATAGATCCTGTTATGTAGTGTTGTCTTTCGTACTTGATATCTGTTTATTTTGTTCAGATGGTATATTAGATAAATTCCAAAGACTTCGATTTTCTGTATACTAAGTTTCTGTGTAATTTCCCATTCGCAAGAAGGATTTGTCTGTCGGTTAAAAATGTTTCTTTTTGTTTGTTGCGAAGGAAAGGACTGTAAGTAGACAGCAACATAACAGAAATGTTTGATTTTGACAACAGATAAAGTGCAACGCAATAATTTTTTAAGTGATCTTTTTAATCAAAATTCATCTATGGCCTAGGGATATTGGTGATTATTATTTTGTTATGGGAAAATTCTTTTTGCGGTACTAGTGTCAGGCTCGTCCAAAGTGAGGTCATTTATAAAATAGACAAGGATCGGGAAGGAATGAAATGATCCATGTACAGAATTTGCCTTGATTGGTTTTGGGAAATCATGGAATCGTTGAACTGAGATCTTTCTCAGCTCCAGGTTTGAACATTACAGCTCACTCAACAGATCGAATCCTGCGACTACTGTTGACTACACAAATGGATTTTCATAACGTTTCTTCTTCGTGGGAATTGATTTTATTTTATGGTCAAAGATATAATCGGATAGGAATAAAAAAATCATAACATTCTCTCTTTGGTTAGCAAAATAATTAGAATTATACAATACAGAAATTGATTCCGTTTGAAGAAATGGACAAATTTCTTGGATGGAAATTCGAAACTATACAACCACCAATATGACTTAAATAAATATAAGTGGTGATTATAAAGGTATAGAGTTCATAACTGTCAATAAAGTACCAGATGACATTTTTTTATTGCTTTTTCCTTTCAGTAGTGACAAATATTTGTCTTCCTTCTCTTCGTTTGTAAATAGCTACTTACTAACATATAAATTACTCATCTTACCTCAATTCAACATTTTTCACAGACTATCACTGTCTGTCACCCTTTTCAACTCGAAATATTTTCTTTAGCAGTACGAAATAAACAGACAAAATTTGCTGTGTAATAGTGATGTAGGTTCCGAAACGGTTTGGAAATCAGCATTCTTTTCGAACTTGAATACCTTTTCTGCTTTTTATTTGCTGTTACAAGGCTGAAGAAATTTCTTGGTAAATATTCATCAGATGTTAAATTCATTTTAGAATACAGAGAAATCACAAAAACGAATAAACGTCGAACCACGTCCTTTGTGTCAACGATAGTCCTTATTCTCCTGCATAAATTTAAGTTTTGTAAAACAAGAATGGATCAAAAATCATGACCGTTTCTATTACAATTACGAAAATTATGTTTGTAATTAAAGACATACTATCACTGGTGCCTTGCTTCAATTTTGATTAAGCATAAAATAATAAATCCAATATTATAATTTTTTAAAAAATTGAAGAAGTATGCTAAACGCATGTCAGCGAAAACTCAGTAATAAAATTCCTACTTCAATAACTCTTGCTTTCCTATAACTTTCTTACATGGATCCGTTGGAGTGGTCAGGTGACTCAGTGGTTAAGGCGTTTGACTGGAGATCGCAAGGTCCCCGATTAGAATCCCTATATCATCGGGCATTTTCAAAGGCGCTTGATCCGACCTTCACCTCTGGCATAGCATGACTGTGTAATGTGAAGTAAGCCAGAACACGTCCGTGGTTCGGATTCCACGTTAAACTGGAGGTCCCCTGTACCCGGTAGGATTGCCGGATTGGGTTAAGGCGGCTACGACAGGGTTGGCATGCTCAGCCAATAGAAACCCTGTCACCTAGTCAATACGACCACACGGATTTATTATGGAACCGTTTGCAAAGTTATCTAATAAAATGGATTATGTTCTATTACACAGTATTTTATGAATTATTAATTCTCTTTTTCCTGTACATAGATCAAACGCACCTGTTTCAAAAGACCGGAAATTTGGCATTGAATATTAGCAAATGTGTCTTTCTTGAAAATTATAAGAGATATGCAAGGCTAGGAACACTATAAAACAATACACATATATCACACATGTCTCATGTTATTAGGAAACAACTTGTTTTTCAAAGAGATTTAGTAATTTAATTTTCTTTCATCAGTATAATTTGAATGTTATGGTTTTCTAGTTGAGTGACTTCCTAAGTAAAATATGCGTAAGATTTGTCCGATTTGATAAGTAGAAGCAATTCATATGAAAGTTTAAAAACAATTTCATACAGAAAGGATTCCTGAATGATTTATTCAAGTTAGTACATTTCTAATGTTTCTCGTAGAGTCGATAGCTCCACTCTGAGGAGACACAAAAATAAGTTTCTCCCGTCCTTGTATCAATGGGAATACATTAAATTAGAAACAACATGAATATCTAATTCGGTATAGTTAAATAAATGACAATATCGATGCATAGGACCTTTTTTCCACTCAAAAACATACAATCCAAAATTAATTCTCCAGTTTGTATAAACAAATGTGATAGTTCATCAGTGTATGAAATATCATAGAAGTGTATGTTGTTCTTGGAAGGCTTTACCGGCATCTTAGACAGGTGTAACTGAATCTCTCAGAATAACATATAAATATTTACTGGGAGTATTTTAGCGATACAACGCGAAACACAAGGCAGCACACGGAAAATGGATGACAGTTTGCCAGCTACCATGCGTACGCTTCGGTATTGCCTGATGCATATGTAAAAGGCGTCCAGCATAAAATCTCGCTATATGGAGTTACGATGACGCTGGTATTATTACCGCCTGCTGTTGCCAATTAAAAAGTTAGGTATTTTACATTGAATCCATTCTTATCACCTGTGTTAACTGATAAATATGTTAAAGTAGTGAAGAAATATTTTTGTTCATCTCAATTTTTTATCCAATCAATTATTTATAAATTAGAAAATTAATATTGAAATCCTTCTGCAATTATACAACTGTAATACGATTAACTGGATGAAACAGATGCAGTAAATCTAACTAACCGTGAAACCGAAATAAGTATTGAAATTAAAAGAATTATAAGTCAACAATAGACTGCCCACAGTATAGGTGCGCCACATTGACTCAATTTACTTGTTTTCATGTACGAGCGCGTTTGTTCTCTTTTTTAGCAGAGAGTGCACACGCACTGGCTGTGTTAACTGTAATTTCCATACAATAAATTGTGTTATTCGCACTATTAAAGCAACTGCTTAAAAATTAGAAAAAACATTCTGACATGTCGAATAACCATATATGCAGAGGTTGCTGTAACGATTAACAAATCAGTTTTGTTGAAATAAGTGAGAAATTGGTATCTGAGGAGAATTTAAACCAAAATGTGTATATTGTTGTCAGCTTGCAAACGCGACTTGATTTATGTTCCATTTGAGAGGATCATGCTCTGGGAGAGTGATTCACTCACATTTACAGCACTAGCAACTTTGTGTTACCAAAGCTGTTAATCGCTTCGTAAGTAGTCCACTCACTAAACCAGTTTTCACTAAAAATAGAGAAGTATGTGCAGTCGGAACAAACGTATCACTGTTCACATCAATTGCCTGCAACAAGAACGATTCTTCATTACACCTAGGAAACAGACGTTGCTACGTTACATGTTTTTCATTATCTGCTTCATTCCTATTTTACTTATCTTGCCACGAATATATTAATTAGAATTTAAATATCATTCATTCCTTATACTTTGGTTTAGAGTTATATCTTCGCTGACTGTGACATCAAGGCTTACGTCATGATTAAACTTCACTTTAATAAAAAAAAGCCTTGGTTTTCATACGCACCGTCATTTATATTTCGGGTTTTTGTGTGTGTAATTTAGCCTTTAAGTGCTAAGGAATTAATATTTGCACTCTAACGTGAATGTACTCAGAATAATTGAAAATACTCTGTTTATCACAATCATACTCAAATTAACAAATTCTTTCGTTGGAGATTACTGTACGCAGATTTCTACAGTCATTAGCTTACTATGTAAACTTAATTAAATAAATATTTCCTAGTTTGTCTTTTACCGTTTATTGGCAATATACTTATTTTATTAATAACAATATTCATATCCAGGAATTAATGATAAAGAAAGATAATAGAAATTAGAACCAGAACCGATTGTTTCCTTACTCAATTTTGCCACAAGAGAAAAGGGAGTGAAATGGAAATGATTTATCGATAGAGAAAACAGAATTTGACACTCATAGGTCTCAAGAAATCGCTCCAGCCATCCTGAACTGTGATTTTGATAGTTTTCCTACGTCGCTCCAGGCGAATGTTAAGATGGCACTTGGGCACAGGCTGTTATATTATATTGTTTCACTTGCACATATGGTTTACACGTAAGGATAGCAACCACGCACCCTTCGCCACCCACTTTGTAATATATAGCAGAGTAACAGTGACAGTCATAGAACATGTGAAGAAGCTGATTTCCATCCTGAGTTAATAGTTGAATTTCAGTGAAGGTATCGAGATACTGAAAGGCATTTAAACAAAATCTCCGATATTTACGCGATATTCAATCCTTAGGTACCGTGTATGAGTGTAACGACATTGAAAACTATTAATAGCGCTAGAAAGAGAAAATATGGCTTGACACGTCCGTACCAGATGGCATTTACTTCACGGAAGCCGAAAGGTTGAGCTCTCTCATCGCTTCAGTGCGGAAATGTGTGTTTTTAAAAGCAGCTCGAGTAAACTGTTTATCGACCATGAACGTCCATAGCGCATTCCTCGCGATCGATGTAGGTGTGTATACGCCGCACACAGCTGCAACTCATTCGTTTCCGCAACCTCTCCACAAGCTTCATGAATAATTCACACCTCCAGATGGCTGTTTACAGTTTTAAATCACATTAGTAGGTATGATTTCTAGTTATTTTTAATACGCCAAGTCACGAGTCAACATCACCGTTATCATCTCATTTCTAATATTTGTCCGAACATTATCACACTACCGGTACCATCGCATTTTGTGTTTTTGTTCTTCAATAGATATTTTATGTCCGACTATTACTTGTGAACAACTAGTTCTGTGTAGATGTTCATTTTAGGTTTGCTTGCCGTGGAATCACTTTTAAATTGTTCGACTTATTTGTTTTAATTCTTTGTATTTAGGTTAAAAGTAGTATTCGAAGAATGTCTTGTGTTCTTGCGTATGTGTGTGTAAAAAACGTGTGATTCCACAGACACATCTATTTGTTGATCATTTGTTTCCTCACATGGTGATTTTTGATTTAGTAGTTTTCCTGACACGATAATATGTAAGATCGGGTTGTTTATTACGAGTACTTACATGTTGCTTCGAATGTTTGTCGGTTGTTATTGTTTGTTTTGTAGTTTTGAAAGTAAGATGCATTTGATGTACTTGATAGGTATTGTTTATTCAGAATTTTTCTGTTTTAGTATGGTGATATAAAAATTTATGCGCGTTTTGAACTTCTTATCTCATATCTTGCTTCTAAGTATTTCTGAAACGATGTATATAGCTCTTTTGGAATTTCGTTTCCTTTCCATAAGTTGTGTTCTTGTAGGAGACAAGATGTCTCCATGTCATCCACGTTTAACGATGACAATTACACGGCAATTAATATTTACCCACTCACTTTGTATATAAAAAAGTAGCATCAGTTTTTTATTTCTGTTCTATTTCCTGATTTTTTCATTTCCGTTGATTTTATCTTGTTGTTCATCTTGACTAAACTATAAGTCCTCTTTAAAAAATAAATAAAAAAGCAGGATTGAATAGAGATTCTAGAATAGCCTGGACAATAAGTATCATTACATTTGTTATACCTACATTATTGAATGACGTTAATTGACACTTAGTGTAAGGTAGTAGTTACTCCATGCAGTCAAACAATTAAACGATACAAACATAGCCTCGATTATTAATTTCTACAGTATCAACATAATTTACTAAAAAAAAAACTTTTTAGTAAATCTGCTCTGGCTTCTGGCTTTACGGCTCGTCCACGTCGAGGTCATTAGAGGCAGAAAAGAACTGGAGCCAAGTAACGGGAAGGAATTCAGCCATGGCCTTTTGAAGGAACCATCCCGAATATATTCCTGGCGTGATTAGAGGAAACCATTAAAAACACAAATATCGATGGCCGGATGGGGATTCGAACACGTGTCCTCCCGAATGCGCGGCCAGAACGTTACCGCTCACCATACACGCTCGGTAATAATCCTGGGATTATGACTAATATCATTGTCCTGTCAAAGTACAGAGTACATAATAACTGCTTAGTGCTGGTTAGTAGGCAATAATTTAAGGATCTAAATTCGAGATATGAAACAAAAATCTTTTACTTTGTATATAAAAAACTTTTGAACCACTGATGAGTTTTTTATCTGTCGTTTAAGAAAATCAAGTGCTGAAATTACAGAATATTTTATTTTAAATTATTTGTATCCGTTGTGTGCGATACATTCGTTCGTATTGTTACAGCTACTTTTTTTTCGCGAATATCAAGGTCATTATAGGCGGGGCGAGATTTGTGCGAGGTCAAAGAACTCTAGAAAACCGGCCTGGCATTTCGAACGAACTGTCCTGCCATTCGCCTCGAGTGATTTTGAGAAACTATGGACCGAAATTTGGATGGCACAACGAGGATTCGAACCCGTGCTCTCCCGAATGCCGGGCCCGGACGTTACCGGTCACTCACAGTGATCAGTTGTCAGGACTAATCTTTTCTTCACTGATTTTCAACATTTAACTGTTTCTTCCACAAAAGTTAATAAGAAGTATCTATTGTGCTCGTTTTCCAAACGTATCTACATATTTGAACAGAAAATGTTCATCTCTTCACTTCTCGCTTAGAGGACATTTTTGTGACTTTAGTTACTTTTGTGTCTGCAAAGCATTGCTAAAAAGAGTACAAACGTGAGTAGGTAGTGAAAATATATATAATATATCGACTTACTTGTATTGATATCAGGTACTTCAGATAGTAACTCTTAGCGAGAATTTTGTATAGCTCATCGCTGTGTAAACAGATGACGTTTCGCTCAAAAAACTTCGACCTTCTGCAGGGAAGAAGTGCTACGGCTTACGCGACATTCAACATAAATCGCATCCATCTGAACGTTCATCCTATAAATCATATGCTCCGGCCTTCGGTTCGAGATTAAATGTTTTGAGTTTATTGATATTACCTTTTTATCTTAGTGTAAATGAAAATATCTTCATTCAAACATCATACCTTTTTATGTCCTAGGTAAATTAATTGGTGGTGTCTTTTATACAGTGAGTAATAATTTATTGTCAATGAACCACATGCTTATTTATTCATTTGCTTTTGCTCCGAAATATTGTAATAGTCTATGTTTTACTGATATATCTGTTAAAACTGTGCTTTAGTTTTCATTGTATTCCACCTAAGATAAGTGTGAACTAACCTATCTGGGAGAGCAGAGATGCTGAGATATATCCTTTAGGAACATCATCTGTTACTATTCACCACTTCGAGTTTGTAATATCATATTTATTTATACGCTATAGGGATACAATTTGATTTTTATTTTGTAATTCTATAATAGAGAGTCATAATTCATCAAGAGCAACTTTATAATGAATACGTGGAACATACATGTAATAGCCGTCTGCTTTGCTGTACGAAGTAACGCTGCAACTAAAATGTCATGTCATTTAAATATTAGCAATTTGCTAATGGAAAGTCCACTCTTAAAATCTAAATTCTTTGGATTTCTGCTTGTGATAATATGAATGGACTAGACGACCCGTGTGAAAATTTCGCTAATAAAATACAATGAATAGTGAGGTTGAATGTTTGTAATATAATGAAAAGTAGAACAGCACTTTGTAGCAAATATTTATTTGTTTAGTGTAATAGGTACGCCTCAAGACATATTACGAAACAGTTTGTAAAATTTAAAACACACTGTATGTACAAAAAACTGTCACTGACCCTAACAGAATACAACCAACTTAAACAAAATGCACACAGCATATCAACATCTCTGTGATATGCGCTGCTGTGCGAATAAAATGTTTACACTGGAATTGTATAGCAAATCAAAAATGTTTCAGTAAGAGAAAAAAAAAGTCCGAAAAAATACTTATTATAAAAAAAAAAAAAAAAACAAAAAAAAAAAAAAAAAAAAACACAGTTTATTGATATCTCAGCGATACTGCAGCTACAATCTGAGGACTTGGCTCTGAACTGTTTGATACACGTAACCACTTTAAGCATCAAATTCCAAAAATTTCTTTCTTAATTTATGATTTTACTTAATTGGAGACTTTAATCTTTAAAATGATATGTCATTTATCGATTTCTGTTATGTATCGAAGGAGATTAATGGCTCGTAATAAAAAAAAGAATCATGCAGTAGAAATAATATTGATACTTTTGCCCTTTAAGGGTCAAATTCCAAAAACATCTTTATATATATAAAAATCTCGTGTCACGATGTTCGTCCGGGATGAACTCCGCAACTACATAACCGATTCAGATGAAACTTGGCTTAATGTGTGTGATTTAGTCCAACTTAAAAGATAGGATAGTTTTTATCTGGATTATAGACCTCAATATTTATTATTTGCGAAATAAATGTTCATTAAATGTTTGTCATAGGACAATGGTTTGTAATTATTTGTAAGCCACCAAGGCTAAGTGGTCTGCTGGCTAAGTGGTTAGGGCGTCTGACTGGAGAACGAAAGGTTCCCGGTTCGAGTCCCTGTCTCGGCGAGGATTTTTATAGACACTTAACCCGGCATTAAACCCCGGCGCAGCATGCTGTATGAGGTGAAATACGCCAGGATGGTACAGTTGGTTCGGATTCGACGTTAAAATGTAGGTCCCCTGTACCAGGCAGGATGGGCGGACTAGGTAAAGGCGGCTACGACAGGGGCAGAATGCCCAGCCAGTAGAAACCATGTCACCAGGTCATTACGACCACACGTAATTATTATTATAGTTCCATAAGTTTCTAACAGATGGCAATGTGTTAAGTTATCTATACAACACTTGGTTAGCTAGGTTGGGTAATTATCCAGTAGATCACGTTCTGTTTCAATTTATTTATGCTACAGTTTATTCCTAACAGATGGCGGTGTGTTAATTTATCGAACAATCCAGTAGATGGCGTTGTATTTCGATTTATTTATGCTACGGTCTATTCCACGCCATATGTTTGAGTTTCTTCAATTTTAATTGTGCTGTGTATTGAGTTATAATTATACTGTATTGTTGTTCATCGTTTGTGTGTCTTTATACCAAACGACAAAGTAATTACACACATGAATATAACATTGAAGAAAACGTTACGATAAATTCGAATCGTGTAAGCATTTCTCGCTAACTTATCATTTTTCTTCTTCTTTTTGTTATGGTCAGCTATACTCCACGTGTCAATTTAAATTCCTCTCCTGTTGTTTTTTCTTTCTTCCTCCCCAGTACTCCTTCATTATTGCACTCCTCTCTACCTTTGAATCCTGCCATATTCAAAGTCTCCTATCGAAAAAATTTTCTTTCCATACGGTTCACTGGTATTATTTCGTTTTAAATCTTTCTAAACCTCTTGAAAGCCTGGTGTCATCCATGCTATAAATGTATCAAAAAAATATCATCCTTCTTTTTCTGTTATTTTTTTCAATGCTATTTTATATTTCCTCATTAGTTCTTAACTTCCATTTTACTGTATTTTTCAATGGACCCAAAACTCCTGTTTCAACACTGTATTATAGTGTCTTATTTTAAGGCTTTCAGAAAGGCACTTTTTGTTGTAATTCAAATATTTTTCAGTGAAATGTCGCCAAAGAATCTAACCTCAACAATGCGTGTAGCAGAGAGGCAAGACGCACGACGAGAGAGCTCATCAATCAGCAATACAAATCGCGGCAAGTAAGCAAGTTCAAAGAATCAGGACAGCTGAGCATCGTATGCAAGAATCTAAAGAACAGCGTGATGAACGTCTGTGACACAATATATCAAGAACAAGAGCGGCACGAGAACAGCACATAGCTACATTTAGAGAAAGAGAACGAGAGATACAGTAAATAAGCCATGCTTTAACACGTGTATCATTTGTTCGTCTTGCGTTCCAATATGCACCAGCCATTGATTACTCCGCACATTCAAAAACTGCAATCGGTGCAGTGAGCAAAATATGCCAGTATTATCAGGCGTTGAAATTCCGCAATAAAGCAGCCAGCATGTGTTTTGCATCAGGAAAAGATGTTTTATTACCACTACCCAATCCGCCAGAACATTTACAATCCTTCTTGCTGGCGAATCAAACGATTCGAAATTGTTTCTGCGCAAGACACGCAAATTCGATTCTTGCTTCCAGATGACGTCTTTTGGGGCAGCAAAAATTTGCGATCTTACATCTGATGGACGTCATTTTGAAACTAAATTCAAAATACAAGGCCAGGTGTACCATAAGATTGGGTCGTTGATACCGATGCCAAACGATGACACCGAAGTTTCTCCAAATCTACTGGAAATTGTAAGGAACGCTTGAAAACTAGGTGCCAGTATAATTTCATCGAACAACCAGAAGTGAGAGCAATTGTGGTATTGTTGGAAAATTGTTTGGAAAATAATAATCAACTTAATCAATTGTGTCGCCACAATTAAAAAATGACAACTATCAATTGCCATCAAAGCTGACAAATTACCATCAAGAGAATACGCTGGCAGATTCAACGCGCCAACCGTAGATGAAGTTGCAGTTTTTATGGTTGGTGACTCAGTTGATTAAAGTCACACGTCAAGATAGAACTGTTAGTATAATTAGTATAATTTCGGATCTACACCGTTCGTATGACGCACTCCAGTATCCATTGATATTCTGGCAAGGGCAGAATGAATATCATATCAATATCAAACAGCGTGATCCAGTTGCTGGTAAATTTAATATTCAACTACTTAATTCGTTATTTTATTAGTACAGTAGACCCGCAGTATTCCGACCAGGGCCGGATTATAGCGGGCCCACTATATTGATTACTTATTCTTTTTTTTTTACTATTTAATTTATTATTTTTTCAGGTAATAAAACAAATAAAAAAGTTACTTCAATGATGTACTACGCCCCCCAATTGATGATTAGACGTAATTAGGATTATATCCTTCGATATCGTCAACTGTGCCTTCAATACGTCGTTTATATGTACGCCAAGGTTGAAACAAGCATTTGCGATTTATTCGATACAACCAGGTTAAATTACGATCGGAGGAATACATCCTCTTACGAGATACTGTTATCGGCAATATTTATGAAAATTTTAACGCCAATGATGTCGGTAATGTATTTATTTTACCTTCAAGCTACATCGGCAGTTCACGGAACGTGCAGGAATATATACAAGATGCGATGACTTACGTACGTCATTATATTCGTCCAGATTTGTTTATTACATTTACATGTAATCCGAATTGGAAGGAAATACAAACTTTGCTATTACCAGGCCATCAATCAATGCATCGTCATGATGTCACGGCACGTGTGTTCAAACAAAAATTAAAATCATTGATTGATTTTAATCGTAAAACATTTAGTTTTCGGTAACACACGTTGCTATCTGTATGTGATTGAGTGCAAAAGCGATGTTTGTCTCATTCTCACATTTTGATTGGCTTGAAGTTAAAATCCGTCCAGAAGAAATTGATCAAATAATTTCAGCCGAAATTCCGGACCCATTTATTTCATCAAGAATTGTTTGATATTGTTACCAGTCACTCGATCCACGGACCGTGCGGTGCTTTTAACATGACATCGCCATGCATGGAAGGTGGAAAACGTAAGAAGCGTTTTCCAAAGGAATATACGAATGATACTATTACGGATATCGATGGTTATCCGTTGCATAGCGGCAAAAACGCTGAGAATGGTGGCCAAACATTTAGAATACGAATGTCAAATTCTAGAAACCAAGTTGAAATTGACAATCAGTGGGTCATACCATACTCACCATTGCTTTCAAAAAACGTATAAGGCTCATATTAACGTCGAGTTTTGCAGTTCTGTAAAATCCATTAAGTACGTTTGTAAATATGTTAATAAAGGCAGTGATTTGGCCGTATTTGAAGTTCAAAATGTAAATAAAAATGACGAAATAACACGATACCAAATAGATAGATACATCAGCAGCAACGAAGCTATCTGGCATATTTTTAGTTTTCGCATCCATGAAAGAGACCCTTCCATCCAGCATCTTGCAATACATCTTGAAAACGATCGACGTGTATATTTCACCGAAGAAAATATTTTCCAAAGAATACTTGAGCCACCAAAAATGACAAACCACAAACTTAATTTTTCACATTGTGTCAAAAATCTGATGTGTTCCGCCAATTCGCAAAAACATTATTATATACCGATGTTCCAAGCTATTTTTTCATGGAACAAATTAGGTAAAAAATGGTAGCCACGTAAACAAGGAGAACCACATCCTTCGATCGCAGGCATATTCAAAGCAAAGACTTTGTATCCAAAACAACGTGAATGTTTCTTTCAGCGTTTGTTATTGGTGAATGTTCCCGGACCAGCTTCTTTCGAATGTTTACGAACAGTTAATGGTCGAGTGTTCAATACATGTCAAGAGGCATGTCGTGAGTTGCAGCTGCTGGTAGACGACAATTATTGGGACCTGATACTTGCTGATGCAGCGTTGACAGCCACGCCGAATAGTATTCGTCAAACTGTTTGCAATTATTTTGACAACATGTTATCCAACACAATCTTCGAGTTTGTGGGAAAAATATAAAAACAGAATGACTGAAGATATAACTGTAATTTCAGTTTATATAAATAAATAAAAAATAATTTTTTATAAATATCAATTTTTATATATTTTCAATTAAGTAATTTGTAATGAAATGTAAATTAAATTTTTTTATGATCGTTTGTCCTTAATTTCAACTCTCCGTAACTCTTTACCAATTACATTTTAATTTCCAAATCGACTACAATATTTTTGTCTTTATTAGTGAATATTAATTTGACTACTTGAGGAAGTTTAGAATAACATTAATCCAACGTACTATAATTAGTAAGTCACAGCAATGCGTGACCGGGTCAGCTAGTCCTTTTATAAAATATGGTGTGACCAAAGTGGACATCTTAGCCTTTAAAATGATACCTCATTTACCGATTTCGGTTGAGCATCAAGCGAGGTAAAAAATAAAAAAGTTTTAGAAATGATGATATTTTTGTCTCTTAAGGGTTGAATTTAAAGAAAGTTCTTTCTTAAAATATGATCTGTCCAAAGCGGATACTATAATATTTTAAACGACACCCCGTTTATCGATTTCGGTTAGATATCAATGGAGATAAATGGCTCGTGACTGAAAAATGCGTTGCCCTTTAAGGGTCGAATTTTGAAAAATTCCTTTTATAAAAAATGGAGTTACCAACCGAAGTCCTTTCGAAGACCTCAGTCTTTAAAATGATACCTCGTTTTGTTTAATTATCAAGGGAGATAAATGACTCGAGACACAAAAACGCATTTTAGAAATGCTGATATTTTCGCCCTTTAAGAGTTAAATTAAGAAAATTCCGTTCTTAAAACATGATGTGACCATAGCGCAGACCTTAATCTTTAGAATGATACCTAACTTATCGATCTCGGTTATATATTAATGGAGATAAATAGCTCGTGACACAAAAATGCGCTGAAGAAACCATTGATACATTTTCCATTTAAGGATTCAATTTAAAAAAAAAAAAAAAAAATCTTTCTTGGTATACGATGTCTTTTTTTTTATCTGCTTAACGTCTCTCTAACAGCGAGGTCTTTAGAGACGGGAAAGGTTGGGTGGTAAGGAATGGGAAGGAATTCGGCCATGGCCTTTTGAAGGAAGCATCCCAGGATTTGCCTGGAGTGATTTGGGTATATGATGTTACCAAAGCTGAGACACTAATCTTCATAATCCTACTTCATTTATCGATTTCGGTCATATATCTAAGAAGATAAATGGCTCGAGATACAAAAAAACGCATTTTAGAAATATTGTCATCTTTTCCCTTTAAGGGACGAATTACGAAAAAATAATTTCTTATAATTTAATCTTACCGCGGCGGAGACCTTAATCTTTAATATGATACCTCATTTATCTATATCAGTTAGATATGAAGGGAGATAAATGGCTCGTGACACAAATACGCGTTGCAGAAATATTGTTACTTATGCCCTTTAAGGATCGAATTTCGAAAAACTCCTGTCTTAATATATGACGTCACCAAAGCGGAGATCTTAATCTTTATAACGTTACTTCATTAAATCATTTCAGATACTAATCTAGGGAGATAAATGACTCGTAACACAAAAAAATAGCATTTTAGAAATACTAACATTTTCGCCCTTTAAGGGTCTAATTCTGAAAAAAAAAAATCCTGTCTTAAAATATGATGTGACAAAGGTAGAGACCATAAGCTTTACTGTGAGACCTCATTCATTGATTTCGTTTAGGTATGATTAGAGATAATGGGTTGTGACAAAAAAAAAACACCCTATTGAGTTTATAGATAATTTTGAAAGATCAGACTATTTTAATTTGTTACCCGACAGTAAGAAAATTGCACTTGTGGGGAAACATCTAAAGTCTTATGCTAGGACATGGGGTGATAGACAAGCTAGGGAAGTAACTGATTACAAGCTGTTTAAAGAAAACTTTTTGAAACATTTTTGGTCGACAAGCAGGCAGATTCAAGAAAAGAGAGAGTTGATGACTGGTAGGCCCTATAAACCTGGTAGGGAAACTCAGCATGATTTTTTTCATAAATGTTGGATCCGTTGTAAGTATTTAGACCATCCTTATGGAGAGGAAGAATTCATTGATTTGATAGGAGCTAGGCTACCTCAGCAAACAAGAAATTTAATTGCCACTTTGGATGTAGTAAATGTGGATAGAGTTTCTGAATTGTTGAGACGCTTGGATGCCCAGGAGTCATTCAATGAACAACATTACTACCATCAACACCATAGGAGGGGCAGCAGGAGTCCCCCTAGAAGGGGTAATGGGTCAAGGGATGGTAGATCTAGGGTATGGGGTTGTGATAATTACGCTAGGAGGAATGATAATGGGGGAGTGAGAGAACAGAACCCTCAATCTGAAAGGGAAAGGCAGCATGGGGGGCAGACAAACTAAAGACCACCCCTGTGATGGGCCCGGCAGTGGTGGACAAGAATGTGGGTCCAGGTACCAACTGCTATAGAGTTAATACCATTTTTATGAATAATCCCCGAGAAGATTTATTGGAAGAGGTGGAGGTAGCAGCAAGTGAATTTCAGGATAAGGTTATGATAGATGTAATTAATGATGTTGATGATGTAAAGGATGATAATAAGATAAAGCGGGAAGGGGACCACCATAGTACCTTATCACTAGAATCAGTGTGCGAAAGTAATAATTTTCATGTAGAAGATTTACGAAATGGTCACAGCTTAATTACAAAAAGGGGTGCAGAATTTATAGTGCTTACTGCATTTATAGTGGCTATCGGAAACGTGTAAGATCCAGAATAGCATAGTTGGGACTATGTGTGCTAGTATAGGTAGTAATGAAGTTTGTAGAAGTGCTGAAATCGAGGAGTTTCTCAGATATCTTGAAGATGAAGGTGATACAGTGGTGTGGATAGGAGACCCAGATGAGGAGGAGAATTGTAAGTCAAAGTATTTGTCTTCTGAAGAGAGAGAGGTTGAAAAGCCTTATGTACCAATCCCTAAGTTGGAAAAATGTCCTAATTTTGACCTAGCTGATACGTTATTTAGCTCTTTATTTGGTGTAGATGATGACAGTGAAGAAATGGGTGGGAGTAAGGATTTATTTGATCCAGTTTCTGATTTCGAAAAATGTACAGAATGTGACTTACATGACACTATGTTTTGTACCCTCTTTGATGTGGAAGCTAATAGTGAAGTAGTAGTTGCTGTGGAAAATAATTATTTTGTGGAGGAAGTCAGTAAGCCAGATGTTAGAATAGTTTTAGGTAGCCCTACTGATTCAGATAATTTGTTAAGTTTAAGTAGTAATCAGATGATGAAGAGTGGGGTTGGGATTAATGCTGGACTAAACTGCAGTAGTGAGAATAATAAATTTGTATTACCAGTTGAGTCAGCAACATTGCTTTTAAGTGACAATCAATTTGCTAAAACAGAACCATTTTATGTCTCAGCTGTTGTGTGGTTGTACCTAAGTCTGTTGTCTGAGATTATTGGAAGTTTGTGTTTCTGTCTGTATATAGTGAAGCTTTGTGTAAATAGAAATGTGGTATTAGATGTGTATTCAAAGGTAGAAGAGAACTGGAAAGTTAGAAAAAAGTAATTCACATGCTTTGGCGTTTCCAGAGAAATCTTGGAACCCACTTATGGAATCAATTGAAACGCATGGTTTGGGGAGGGGTCAACAACCTGTAAATATCTAATTTCATACATAAGTTTGTCAATTGATGCATGTAAATAGTTTGTGTGAGTACTTAAGTTCAGATGCAGATGTAATAATACTGAATGTTTAAGATGTAAGCATTTCACGGTATAAAGCAATTTGTGACAGTTTTGTGTAGAAACTTTTGATGTTTTCATGATGTTGTGACTTTCTACATTGTGGTGACAAATTATCAGCTGTAAAATGTAAATAGACTGTTGTCATTAACAAGCAGACATCAAGTGTGTAATTTGGAGTGAAAATAATTGTAAATTAAGGTGATGGCATTGAACGTTTGTTGTGTAAAAACAGTAATTGAAAAAATGATTGGATCGGAAAAAGACAATTATTGTAACCAAAATCAGTGTCATGGACTATGTGTAGATGTTGTATGTAATGAAGAATTGTATTTGTTCATTGTAAAAGTCATTATGGTTGATTGATTGTAATCTGTTTGTGTTGGCATTATGTGTACATTCAACCTGCTTAGATTCGTGACGGATTCAATCAATTTTAACTGCGTAAAATTAAGTGAATCCTGGGGAGGTGTTGTAACAGCCCTCATACCTGAATTTTGAATAGCATTGTACTGTATGAAGTATTTGTAGTGAGCTAAAGTTTGCTTGAAAGTGATTCGATATGTTTGTTTTGTAATTTCTTGTAAATCAGTGTATATAGACCTTGTTTTATGTAAGAAAATTATTTAAAGTCCATTTAATATGTTTAAGAACCGAATGATGCAAGAGAATTTCTTAAATGTTTGTAATTCCATGTATTAATGTAAGTTACGATGTCTACAGGACAATTTTCTACCGTTTGAAAGGATTTCTGTAAATAATTTTGTATTTAAGTATCTCTAATTACCATTTCTGATCATTTTGTAATGTTGTCAAGTAATTTTGTATTAATTCCGATTGTTTTTTAATATGTTTGATTGTTTGAGTGATTGTTAATGATCGAGAAATATCGGGCGGATGCCTTTGAAGAATTCTCGTAATTTCGATAGAGACTATATAAACAGATCGCCTGGACAGAGAAGTTAGTAGAGCAGTTAGTTAGTTAGTTGACATTATTCAGTGTTACAGAGAGTTTCATTCAGTCTGTTGAGTTCACAGAGATTATCTTTGCGACTATTCAGAAGTGCATATCTGTATTGTACCTATGCTTGTGAATATCGCTGACTTGTTGTTTTTGGAAAATAAACCAAATCTTGAACATAACATTTTTGGTGGACTTTTTAATTAATTAATCAGTAATTAAACCACCGAAGAACCTTAATATGGGTTTCTTAAAATCAAATTAAGACAGTATTTTTTCTGTTTGTTTCAATGTATATGTTTGCAAAGGACAATTGAATTCGGATGAAATATGTGGGTATGTATAAACAACGTTTACAAAAACAAGGGTGTGGAAAGGGAGAGAGGGGTAGGGTTTCTGAAAACCAAATGTACACTCTATTTTTCTGTTGGTTTTAAAGAATACGTGTACAAACTTCCATCGAAAAATAGGATAAAAAATGTGGATTGGTACAAAATTAAGTGTTCTAAAAGGGGAGATGTGCTGCCTACTGGATCCAATTGTGAATCTAAACCATTCTCGAATCAACTTAACCACACACACAAAATTTCATAAAAATCAGTACAGCCGTTAAGGAGTAGTTCAGTCACATACACACGGACAGAAGAAATATGAATATAAAGTTTTCCATCATTTCGGCGTACTTAAATTAATTGAGAGAATTCTTAATTTAAATACAAAATGAGCAGCAGCTTGAATGTGTTCGGGACGAGATTGTTTCTTTCCTTATGGCTTTCCGGCTCGTCTACGTTGAGGTCATTATAGTCGGGAAAGAACTGGTGACAAGGAACGAGGAGGAATTCGGCCATGGCTTTTAAAATTGAGCATTCCAGTATTCGCCTGGAGTGATTTGAGGAAACCATGGAAAATCCAAACCTGGATGCCTCGACTGGTATTCGAGCCAGCGTCCTCCCGAATGTGAGACCAGAGCGCGTTACCAGTCACCCACCACGCTCAGTGTGGCGAGATGGGCCTTCTCGTCTTCTCGTCCATAGCACGTTGTGTTCCCTATAGTGTGGAAATGTCATTAAACCACCTAATTCTTCAGGAGCTGTCCTGGTGATTGTAATCAGCTAATTAACAACACTAGTTAAATGAAGCCTGGTAAGATGAGGGACTCTAGCGTGAAGGAGTCGGCGTGACCCAGTTCCCCGCCTTATCTGCCGCTCACGTGCACGGGCAGCTCCAGCGCTCACACCACTACACACGATACTTCTCATATCTCTTCCAGTCGGATTTTACGTTTACGTCACTAGAGACGGGAGACAGTTTTGTTGGTAGGAAATTCGGAGTAAACCATTCGTGTCTTACATTAACGAAACTCATCTTCATTTCCACGACGTAAATCAGGAAACGATGGAAAGTTAACTTCAGAATGTTAGCCTCTAAAATGCCAAACGCAAACGTTCCTTCTCATTTACCGCGCTGTCTTCTCGGAGACAGAGGGCCCAGCTGTTACCTCTTAGTGCTTGATGCTGTTTACCTGTTTAAGGCAATGCTAAACGTAGTTTCATCATCATCTTCTTCACCACCTTTTCACAACATTTTGGAGTCGGCTGTCTTTACTCATCCTTGCTATGGTCGAATTTAGAGTTTTGGTTTTACGGTCGCATGTCCTTCTGGCGGCAAGCGTATTATACCTACTTGTAATGCCTAGGATCGAATTGTGCACTAACTGGGGAAAGGGAAGTGTTTCCATCTGTCTTTAAAACGTACAACTATGTTGTGTGTATGATTAGTATTTTTTGTTTGTTAAATGTGTAATTTATGAGACGGAGATTGGGGACAGTCCCAGCATTTACCTTAAAGGTTGTGGAAAATCTCCTTCAAATCGCAGCGAGTTCGACCGCAACGCGGGAGTGTGTGGTCGTGCCCGGTGCCGTTGTACCTCCCTGACCCAGTGAGAGGCGCTTCAGCACACTGAGCCACACAGGCGGGTTAAATGGAGCTTCATGGCCTTGAGATAAATCTAGTCGAAGAAACTGATGCACTATACACGTCGTCGATGTTTAGGTAAGGATATACACCTGGAAACGTCTTCGGGATACATGCAGACATCAGCTAGATTATATCATGGTCTAACAGAGATTCAGGAATCAAGTTGTAGATTGTAAAGCGTATCCAGGAACAGACGTAGACTCTGACCATAATTTTATAGAAATGAAGAGCAGGCTGAAATTCAAGCCAATAAGGAAGCGATATAAGCAGAACGAATTGGAAGTGAATAAACTGAAACAATCTACCAAGAGAGAAAAATTTCTAGAAATGGTAGACATAGGTCTAAGAAGTAACTCTGACAGGAGCTCAACCGAGGACGAATTGGAATTCATTAAAGATCGAAATAATAAAAGCGGGTAAAGAAACATTAGGCTTTAGGGAACAAGCTGCCCGAAAACCCTGGATAACAGAACAAATTTTGGAGCTGCTGGATCATAGGAGAAGGCACAAAAATGATCAGGATGAAGCAGGAAGAGAGCAGTACAGGAAATTTAGAAATCAAATAAACAGGAAATGCAAAAAAACAAAAGAAAAATGGCTAGAGGAAAGTGTGAAGAAGTAGAAAATGAAATGGTCGGAGGTAAAGTAGATGTTTCATACAGGAAGACCAAAAAGAATTTAGGAGAAATGAAGAAATGAGGTGTGAACATTAAAGCTGCCGATGGGAAACCTCTTTTAAGTTTAGACAATAGAGCTAACCGATGGAAGGAATACATTGAGAAACTGTATGATGGGGACGACTTGAACAATAGTGTAATGGAAATGGGAGGCGATGTCGACATTGATGACTAAGGAGATCCTGTTTTGAGGGCAGAATTTAATAAAGCTCTGAATGACTTGAAAGCAAATGAGGCAGTTGGAATTAATGAGATCCCTACAGAACTTCTTAAATCCCTAGGATTAGAAGGAATCGAAAGATTATTCAAGCTGGTATCAAAAACTTATGAAACAGGAGAAATTCCAACTGATTTTAATAAAAATATCATCTTCACATTTCGGAAGAAAGCACAAACCGACAAATGTGAGAATTATCGCACCATTAGTCTAACATCACATGCTTTAAAATTACTAACCAGGATAGTATACAGAAGAATGGAAAGGGTAGCAGAAGAGGCAGTTGGTGAAAAATCGAGGTACAAGGGAAGCAATTCTGTCTTTAAGATTAATACTGGAAGGGCGGATCAAGAAAAACAAAGATACTAGTATGGCGTTTTTTGATTTAGGAAAAGGCTTTTGATGATGTTAGGTGTAACAAGATGTTCAACATTTCAAAGAAGTCAGGTCTAAAATATCGTGATAGAAGAATATAAACTATATAAGAATCAAGTGGCAATAATAAAAGCAGATATCCTTGAGAGACATGCATCAGTTAAAAAGGGTGTAAGACAAGGTTGCAGTCTATCCCAGATAATATTCAACTTGTATGTAGAAGAAGCAATAAAGAAAGTCAAAGAAAAATTTCCATGGGTCATAAGTGTTCAGGAAGAAAAAATCAGTATGCTACGATTTGCTGATGACATTGTCTTGTTAGCAGAACAGGCTGAGGATATTGAGAAGTTACTGAATGACATGAAGAAAATACTGAAGCAAGATTTTTGGACTGAATATAAAACAAAGCAAGACAAAAGTGATGAAATGTATCAGACATAATACCAATACTAGTAGATTAAATATAAAAATAGGATCGGATGCAATAGGGAAAGGAAGTGAATTACTTGGGAAGAAAAATTACAAATGATGGCCGAAGCAGTAATGGTAATAAAAGCAGAATAGCACTAGCTAAAAGAGCCTTAATGAAAAAGAGAAATCTTTTAGTTTCTAACATTGATCTAGGAATTAGAAAGCACTTATAAAATTATATGTGTGGAGCACACCACTTTATGGTAGCGAAACATGGACTTTAAGAATACCGGAAAGAAATAAAATTTAAGCATTTGAAATGTGGTGCTACAGAAGAATGCTGAAAATTAAGTGGACTTACAAAGTAAGAAATGATCGAGTTTTAGAAATGATGGGTGAGGAAAGAAGTTTGTGGAAGAAGCTTACAGAAAGAAGAAACAGGCTGGTAGGTCATATTTTGAGACATGCTGGATTGGTTAATTTGCTGGCGGAGGGAACAGTCGAAGGTAACAACTGTAGAGGAAGACAGAGATTAGAAGATAGGAAGGGATGGAGGATTGGATCAAACCAGTCGAAAGACTGATGACACCAAAAAAAAAAAAAAATTCGTTCACGTTATTTCACTGTTTTCCTGTACATGGAGCACCATTTCATCAACCAATACATCAGAACCAGATGAATAATAGTGATGAGACAAAATGATTATCCATTCATTGGTGCTCCAAATTCTGCCTTCAGTTGCCGTCCCACAAATGCATGTTTCATTCGTTAGGTAGTTTATCTCTCTTAATCGGATAACATTCTGGCATAAACTACACATTTGAAAATCTTGCAGGAGAGAGGTGGATGAATCCACAATTCACATACAGTCACTGAAAGCCGCAGTACTTCTTTCAAGACAATACAGGACCATCCAAATAACAAGTTGTATCACCACTCAGTTAATGTATATTATTTCAGATCAATTGACCAGAAGTACTGAGCCTGGAGAGTAAGCGGTTAAATTTCTCCGCTGCGATACTAAAGCAAACAAGTTCAATCCATAATACGGCCTCCCAGAATTCAGTTTTCCCGGTTTTGCGAAATCATTTCACGTGAACACACAGAGGCGTCGTTAGGGGGGGGGGGGGGGGTAAGCGGGTCAAAAGTACCCGGGCCCGCCGGCTGATAGGGGGCCCCGATCACCGACTGTAGGGGCCCTCAGGTCATGAATCCAAGGACCCGCCTATTGTCCCCCACCCAGTTTGTAGAGCTAAAAGAAAAGAAAAAAAAAAAGGTAAAGGTCGCCCATTTTACCCCGGGCCCGAAATTCCTAGCGCCGGCCCTGTGAACACATGTACGGATCCTTGAAAATCCTAGGAATATTATCCTCTCAGTCTTTGCCAATAACCTTTTCCAAACTCTAAAGACCTAGTCGTAGTCACGATATGTACTAAGGTGGCATTAACATGGTTCTCAAAACATCGTGAGAAGGCTATCTGAAAACAGCGTCGAGTGAACTACTTAAAAAAATGTAGGAAGAAAGAAAACCTTTTTTTCTATTTCAATGCAGCCTTAGTACAATTAATTGAACTGATAATAATTTCTCGCACTTACTTTCTCTACAATATCGGATATCATCGTTTTTATCACACTCCGTTGCAGTTTATACTTATTTTTCTAAGTTATTCGGTTTACTGTAATATTTAGTTTGCTACTCTATAAGGAACTCAGCTGTTTTGTTTCTTCACTGCCTGTATGACCTAGTTGAATTTTCGCTATTCTTCGGAAGGATACTAACAAAAGTCAGTGGTATAATCAGGACTTCCACTGAAGCCACTGAGGTAATTTCACGGTATATAGTCGAGAGAGTCACATAAACGCAATAGAGTAGGCTGTGATCGTGAAAGTTCTATAGGGTGCTATTGGGGTCGGAGTCATAACACTTGCACAAAGAACTGGACGTAAATAGAATAGCAGCCATAAACAGCGGTGAAAGGCTTGGTTTATGAGACCATACCACGGCAAGTACTTGTGGCTAGACACAAGAATCTCTATTTTCACACCGCAGGCAACGTTTTCTTGGAAACATCTAGCACTCAGACATGTCAGAGATACGAAAATATGTGACAAGGACATCAGCTGACAGAAATAACCGCTTATCAGTACAAATGTCGACAAAAGAAGGAATGTAGACGAGTAATCAATGACGCTTAAAGATTCTGATACGTCATTTTTCTCTTCACCGGTAAACACCTTGCAGAATGGTAAACGTACTTAATGCAAAATAAAAACTGCGCTCAACGTATTGAATGGAGTAATCGAATTCATTCACTTCATTGCAGAAATACAGAACCTTTCGCGGATGTACTGGACGCGATATCTCGTGATTAAACTGAATTCACAATGACCAACTCCGAAAAAATTAGTGTGTGTCGAAGTGAATTAGAAACGCGCTAACATAAAGAAGGAAATTTAATCAAGTACAATGAGCTTTGTTCGTTCTTATCAAACATGGAAGCCGAATTTAGATCTAGCAAGTCTAGGATATTTTGGGCCCTGATGATGATGGAATTCAATTTCAAAGAATGTACGCCGATGGAACGGTACTGTTCGCCTCCCACGAAGATATTCACACAGCTGTTCATAACCTCCAAGTGGCACTTACTTCCACAAGTGGCTGGTTTAACTCGTGGCCTATCGAACTGAATCCAAGTGCGAAACAATGCTCTCCTACTCCCGGCTCTACCAATTCCGATTGCGATCAACGGCACACCTGTAACATTGATACTTCCCGACGAAACTGTTAAATACACGGCAGTGCATCTGGACCGCCGACTGACCTGTAATGGATACATCAACTCCAAACTCATCTTCGCATATACCCGGCTCAGTAAATTATTTCCGCTTATTAGCCGAAAAGCAACATCACTATCCTCCTCAATTCGACCGCTACAGGACTACGCCTGCTCAGTCTGAGGAGGTACTGCTGCCAGCAACATCATACAATCGCTTCTGGAGAAAATCACGCGCGTCTCAGACGATGATCCACGGTTCGTCCACATACCCCTTTTGGGGGGGGGGGGCTTTACGCTTCGTCGACGTCGAAGTCCTTAGGGGCGGGATGGAACTGGGTACAAGGAACGGGAAGGAATTCGGCCATGGCCTTTTAAAGGAAGCATCCCGGCATTCACCTGGAGCGATTTGGGGAAACCATGGTAAACTTAAATCTGGATGCCCGGACTGGGATTCGAACCGCCCACGCCGACCTCCCGAATGCGAACGAATGCGAAGCCAGAACGTTAACTGCTCGGTCACAATACCCAGCTGTATTGCGAACTCAGACCGCCTACCATCGCGCAGTTTATTCAAGACTAAGCACGATGCTTCTACCATCACCTTCCCATTGTCCCAAGAGCCGTTTATTACTCAATGGGCACCAGGTCTGGCAGACCCACAGGAATTACTAGCTGCTTATCTTAGGATCTTCTCTTTTAGTTTGCCACTTAAAACCGCAACTAATTCTTACGTCACATGCTCAACTTCCTAAACGATTATTTTATTTAATATCCTTGAAGCATTTGGATTAACCTAGCTCAAATTGCCTCAGCGCTGAAAGCTGGTCATTTTTGTTAAATTCTGTATCTTACTTAATTACTTTTTGTTCACTCCAATCTATAACGTATGTATTCGCAGAACGATTATAATAGAAAATACCAAAATCGCAGTAGCCGTCACTTCTGGTGCTCACTCTGAACAACAACGGTAAGTTTCGGTGACGATGGCTGTGCGAGTGATTTATCGAGCTCAGCTTGCAGGCCACCCTGAGAGCTTCGTCAGCGTCTGGCGAGGTGGCGTAGGCCGCAGATAGCCCGCGTAATGTTACCACCACAGCAGACAAAGGACCACTGTCCTGCGTCATCTTAAGCCAGCCCCCAAACAAAGGTCCAGTCGACTTCTGCTAGCAGAGTAGCGTCGCTGTGGACAGCGAGCTCAAGAATTAACTATATTAAAACGAAAAGTGCAACCAAAAATTAAGGACTTCGTTTAATGCAAATAGTTAGTAGGGCTGGGAGACGCGTACTCTATGAAGATTACCATTCAACTCTATAATTTCGTAAGGTCACTCATCCACTCACCTCGATAGCTATTGGCTGGAGAATGGTGTCACGTGTCAGCCTTCGCTCGCAAAACAGCGACCAGATATACCATAAGTAGAAATTCGTTGTTATGTTCACAATTTAATAGCTAGACAATTGCTACCAAATTAATTGCCATAACACATTAATTAAGTTTGATTTTCGTAGCGTTTCATAGTTTAAAAAATACTGATATATTTTGTCGCGGAAAAAATCTTGATCTACCTTTCTGTAACATGTTGCTAATGAAAGCAACTTAAAAACAACTTTTAAAAAATTAAATTACTAGTGGTTTCTACTGTAAACATGAATGCCAATTGTCATTCCGAGTTAGCATAAATTTCAATTTAATTAAAACTGTCACTAATGTTGTTGCTTGACCAAAGTTTATGTATTACGGTTTATTTACCTTTCAGGTATTTTACTGACCACTTTTGTAGATGGAATTTATTCATGTTCACTGCACGTGAGTTATTATGTTATTTTAAGTGGACATCGGACCAAACATGTTACCGAATCAACTATTTTGGCAATCCATTTCTTCCGAGTTGCTCAACTATTTAATAATATCGAATATGTGTTAAGTTCTATGACCGTTACATATACTATGACCAATGATTACATTATGAGTGTTTACCCACTCTCAATGAAAAACAACGTAATGCTTCCGAAGCAAACAGGATTTTTTTTAATTTTGCAGAGTGAACTTTAAGGGTCAAATACAAATCAAGTTTGTATGTAAGCAAGTTCGAGTTTATGACCTTTGAAACAATTATATGATTGCGCTGTGGTCCCCGTTCGTGTTAAATACTTACCTCTATTAATTCTTCTGAGTTCTTCAAGCTCGAGAGATTTTATTCATCCTGAAACACAAGTCAAGATTATATCTGGTAAAATCAGATCATCCTGTCATAATCTTTCATCTTAAAAGCTGGAACTAATCTAGACCCTTGACGATTCGCTAAAAACGATACGGGCTTACACTAGTATTTAATAATACTGTACCTCATGCAGGGCGTCCAGGAATGGAAGGATAATCCTGCAACCACAGATAGGTCACATCATTTCTACTATATGGCAAAATTTTATTTTTGTAAAAGTCTCACCATTTTTAAGATATTGATTTTTAAATATTTTTGCGAAACATGAGTCTTTGTTCAGTTAATTCCATGCCATTTCTACACATTACAACATTTTAACCCTGTTTTTTTTTTTTTTTTTTTTTATTTGCTAAAAGATATTTTTTACACCACATGTTGTCAATGTCAGCCGTTTGAAAAAATTTGCAAACACTTTTTACAAAAGGTTTTTTAAAGGTATTTTTTAATGTTTTAAGAAAAAACTTTGAGTAAATTAAGAAAAAAAAAACAGCGTTCAAAGAGTCTTAATTTGTAGAAATGGCATGGAATAAATTGAACAAAGTTACATGTCTCGGAAATTTTTTTTAAAAAAAAACCTCGAAAATGGTGAGACATTTACTAAAATAAAATTTTATCATATAGTTGGAAATGATATGAACTGCCTGCGGTTGCAGGATTATCCTTTCATTCATGGACACGCTGTATATTTAGTCTACTGGCGGTGATATGAATCACCATATGTTATAGTTATTCCAGTTGAACTCATTCATATATCATTCTTACTGTATTATTCCCGGCGCGGCGTTGCCGGTTTAGTTGTTGTTGATTTACCCATACACTGTTTTTATTCTTGCAATGAGTAACATGTTCCCAGTTTTATACAATTTGGGCCATCAATTTCCGGAATTAAAGCATACCTAGATTCATCCCCACCTTACCAAGAAAGAAGTGGGTTTAATTTGATTTATCCGTACACCATTTTTATTCGTCTGAAAAGATTTATGCTTACCAAGTTTCACTGATTTCGTACCGGCCATTTCCGGTACTAAACTAACCGGTGATTTAACAGCACACTTCTAAGAACAGCGTGGTTTGGGTGCTTTTATACGGAATGTCAGTTTCATTTTAGTCCAGGTTACATTTCAACCTAATTACATTTGCAATGTTGTTGCTCGAAAATCGAAACATTACGCACATTATTACATACCACATACATAAAAATGTATCTGGAATGTATCTGTTTATTCCGGTATTGCGCAAAAAATACATATTATGAGTGGATTTTCAGAATTTGAATGTTTGGGTTCAAAATTAAAATTTTACGTATGTTTTAAGCCGTTACGACACATTTTCTTTAAGAATAATCAAGCATTATCTGAAAACTTCTGAATTGATTTTGAACGAGTTTTCGTAGCGTCAAACATTAGATGTGTCTGATTGTGCTGGCTCATCTTCCGCTGGAGTTAAAAAATTCTCATTATGTTACTTCATCTTGCACTGTAGCTCAAAATTAAATTCTATTTCGTACCTGTATAGTTGAATATCAGGTATTCACAGTTGTATATCAGTTATTCACAAATAAGCGAGAAATAAAAAAGAGAAATTCTTTACTTTCGATTTATTTCTGGGATTAACAGACAATGGCAACATGGTTATCATAGAAACTGCAACCCAAAAAACCATAAATTATAAAATGAAGAAATGCTGTTTTGTTGTCCTAAATTGTTTTTATTCGTAACACTAAAGGCTTAATACAACGTTCTATTTCTATTAAAAGCCATCAGCCTACGCATTAAATATTATGAACACAATGACTCTACTTTCAGCTCCAAACGCCAGATATTTTTGTCTGACATTCGATATATCGAGAACTTAAATAGATTATAATACGACTAAAAGCTAGGTTATGTCTAAGAAAAAATTTAATGTTGAGCTCCGGGCCCAAGAGGTATGCGTCACAACCTGAGTATTTTGCTTGTGAAACCATGTAAAATCAAAAAATGGATGGCCGGACGGGGATTTGAATACAGGTGATCTCAAGTTCAAGGCTTGAGCGCTACCGTTCAACCATCAAGTTCGCTTTATAGTTTAATTTAATTGCAACAGAGCACACGCCCCTGTAGCAATTTCTCCACACACCCTTTTTCGCCTAACAGAATATTTTTGACGTTTGAGCTAAGTTTTTGTATCTCAGAAATGTTGCATTTAAACTTTCTTCACATGGAAACAAAATTCCATGTCGATTTAGTATTATAACAGTATTCGTCCAACCAGAAACATGTGAATACTCTTTTATGAAAAACCAATTGTCGCGTTGCAATTTGGTGACGTATTGTTATGTAACACCACAAGACAAATCAAAACTGAAGATTTTATATACATATATATACTATATGTGTATATCGTTTACACTTCTCGTTAAACCAGATGATGGATTCTTATCGAACTTGACTAGACACATTGTTTTGTCCTTGGGATATTGTATCTCTAAATTTAGGTTGACAGTTTGAAACGCAACCTGGACCAGAAAAAAATCCCAAAGTCACAAGGTACTAAACGTTGGACATGTACAATGGGAGTTTTGTTTTCTTTCTAGAGCTTGTGGTCAACTTGAGAAGAAAATCGTTGTCAAAAGGAAAGAATTTATATATATAAATAATTTTTGACTTTCGATAACTCGAGAGCTAAGCGAGATGTGTATTTTACTTTCTATCTGTCTCATTAAGTTATATAAGAAATCATCATCAAATTGCGGCGCAACAGTTGATGTAAAAACCGCATTAGTAAACAATTGAATAAATTATGAAATTAATAAAAGCTGTAAAAAGCCATTGCATTACTAATCAACGCTATAAAATATAAACTCAATAAAAGCAAGATTACATAAGAAACACGAGCGTATTGTGCAGAATTGCCGCTTAATATAAAAAAAACATCAGCATAAATACCAAAAAAAATTCAGTTGTCCTAAGCCGTTATTATTCTAAACACTAAAGGTTTAATACATACTTCTAATGATATAAAACCATCAGCATACGTATTAATTACAACGTTGCAATTCCGTGAGGATTCATATATAATACCACAAGACAAATGAAAATTTAAGAATTTTTTTTATATATCTCGATTACACGTCTCGTTAGATGTTATCTCACAGATTGAAATGTGGCCTGGACGTGAAAAAAAATTCGAATAAGCCAAATCGACGATGTATTCTTATCTAACATGACGAGACACATTGAAAGAGAATAGTAAAATATTGGGTTATCTTGCTTTGTTCTTGAGATACTGAATCTCTAAAATTAGGTGGTTAGTTTGAAACGCAACCTGGACCAGAAAAAAGTTCGACAGAGTCACAAGGCATTACACGCTGGATAAGTACAAGGGGGGTTTTGATTTCTTTCTAGCGGTTGTGGTCAAGTTGAAACGTAGTTTGAAGCAAAAGAAAATCGTCATGAAAAGGAAAAAAAAACTATAAATAATTTTTGACATTCGATATCTCGAGAACTAAGCGAGATACATCATTCAGTTATATAAGAATTCATCATGAAATTACGCCGTCACGGTGAACATAGAAACTGCTATACTGAACAATGCAATACATTATAATACGAATAAAAGCTAGATTATGTAAGAAACTCAAGTGTATAGCGCAGAATGTAATGCCAATAAGCGCTCAGTTGTCGTAATGGGTTACTTTCCAACAGTAAGGCCTTAACCCACACTTCTGTTGATGTTAAAAACCATTGCATTACTAAACAACTCTATAAAAAATAAAATGAATGAAACCTAGATTACGTGAGAAACACGCGTGTATAGCGTAGAATTGCAGCCTAATACCAAAAAATGTTCAGTTGTCCTAAGCCGTTATTATTTTCAACACTAAAGGTTTAATACAAACTTCTAATGATTAAACAAAATCAGCGTACGTATTAATTACTGCGAACGGATGAATCTATCAGCACCAAACACCTGATGCCGTTATTATTCCTAACACTAAAGGTATAATTCAACGTAATTTATCCAGAAAATTATTGTAAATAATTGATTTTCTTATTAACAGAACACTAATAACATTGATATCAGAGACAAATACTAAAGCTGGTGGTCAAAGACATTGCCAGAATTCGGGGGCAAAGGAAAACTCTACTGTTTTTTCGTTCTTAATTCCTCGCTTTCAATACGGCCAACGATGGCGTTTAAAAACTAAACACCCCGTATTAAAGAAATAATATTTCAAGTTTTGTTCAGTGTGGAGTGTGAAAAAATGGTTATTAATGTAAATTTCTCATTAAAGGCTATGGTCAGAGATATTGTATTTTAGTTGTGTGTTTAGTGGGAAGTATGCGGCATTTAGTGATTCCTCCTGTGGAATTCCTCACCATACGTTCTGAATTTCATTTAATGCTCCTACATTATTTATCGTTGAAACATAAGACATGCCAGACAAGTGCTTTAAAACGGTGAAAACCCCCTCGAAATCTGCTCTGTAGTTTCCGAGTTTTTATACTGCAAATATATCCAGTTTTCGTTTTATAGATATAGATTTTGCTAAACCAAAATAGTAACAAAAAATATCCCGAGTAATGAATAAAATTTCATATCTAATGAAAATTTCGCTAGAATGAAGCGAGAAATCATCTTGGATAATATATTCTTAATATATGTAGGAATAGATGATTCCATCATTCCTTTACTAGTTACTCTGAATTTTTTACTGATGATGGTTAGATAATCCGTAATTATTATACCTGTGAGCGTAATTTTAAATGGATTGTAAGTATCCAATAAGGCTCATGTGGTCGCAATGACCTGATGACAGGTTTTTAATTCGCTGTCCAATTTGCCTCTATCGTAGTCACCTTCACCTAACCCCGTATTCTAACGGATGTGTAGGACCTACAGATTAACGTGCAATCCAAACTACCAAAGCACTTTGACGCACTTCCCATTAAACAGCAAGCTATGCCAGAGGTGAAGGTCGGGTTAAGGGTCTCTGAAAATTCCAGCCAAGACAGGGACTCGAACCGAGAACGTTACGATCCCCAGCCAGGCCCCTTAACCACTAAACCACCATGCTGCGCATTATCCAATTAACTGAAGGATTTATATTCTTCACGTATCTGAAAAAAAATAAAGTATTGCATACAGAATAATATTTACGAAGACACCTTTAAGAAGCGTTTTAACAAGATTTAGGAAGCAAGTATTACACTCTGTTGACTTAAACAAGCGAACTCACACAAGTCCTTTAAAAGTTAGAGGCGGAAAAAATTATTTTAATCTTTCCACTTAACATTATAACTACTATTACCTGTAAATGCTACCTAGTACGATTATAATATGTCCACCATCGGCAGACATTGCTTTCGCCAATCAAGGAACGTTAGGGGGCATCCATAAATTACGTGAGGTGTTATTTCGGCCCTCTCCCCCTTGGTGAGATTTCGCCGAACCCCCCCCCCTCCCTATTTCACCTCACGTAATTTATGGACGCCCCCTTATAAGACCCTGACACAACGGGCGGACAGCTAAACAGCCATAACTGAGTAAACTAGGAAACTTGTGTTGTCAATTGTTTTTTTTTTTTTGTAAAAATTCATGACATCACTGTAAATGAAATAAATGCTTAGAATCGTCTTGTGAAATGGGGCATTTTGCAGTTTATTTCACAAAAAAAAAACAACTGAAGAAGGTGCTCATTCTTTATTCATTCAAATAGTTTATTCCAACGATCTAACGTCAGCAGTTAAAATACCAAATACTAATTTTAAAATTGCATCCTTCATCAACCACCAAAACACACGAATCGGCTACTCTTCTTATAAATGAACGATGTTTTTCTCTGCTTTTTACGTTTACATCTTCTTGATGGGAAACTAACAGAGTAAAAATATTGTTCACTCTCAATATTTTGACAACTGTACTCTCCGTCGTTATCTTCAGTGAAATGGAAACAAGTCAGAAAACCCAAGGTTTATAGCTTGCCAAGAGCGGGTTGTTTATACACTGACATCACAATGGCGAGCATTGTTACCTTGCCTAGCAGCAGCCTCCGATTTCCTAAGCACTCCGCAATGTACAGTACACTGAACGTTGACGACTAGTAGCCTCAATAGCTGTTACCTAAGCAAAACTATGTTATAAACCACAATCCTGTCGAATTTCAAATGCTTCTGTAAGTACGCTGTCCCAAAAGCTCCTCCCATGCGTTACCACCAGGGACGATACTACTTTCAGACTGTGTTCCTCCATCGCAGCTAAAAAATATCGGGAATATTCCAAACAATGTTTTTTTTTTAAAAAAAAAAAATCCGTACCTTCTGTCCAAAGCATTTTTTCCATCATGAACAAGGAATGCCTTAACTCCCGGTGTACGAAGGGGAAGGCCATCCTTGCGAGACCGCGGTAGGAAAACCGTCTTAATGTTACTTCTTGCCAGAATTTGGATGTTGTGGTATCAGAGTACGGCAAGAAGGCTAGGTGGTTATTAGGCCTGTGTTTCACTTTCCGTAAAGTTAATCGCATTTGATGTTTGGTGTACCCGTTACGTCTGAAGATATGACTTAAATGTTCAAACTCACGCTGTAGACTGTCCTTATCACACATTTCCCGAGCCAAGTGGACTAGCATAGTGAGCAGTGTCTTGCGCTGTGTCGGATGGTGATGACTGGGCCCGTTTAGGTACAGATCTGTGTGGGTAGGATTTCTGTACATACAGTGTCGTAATGTCCCATCACGTTTCTTTCCAATAAGGATGTCCAGGTGACACAAGCAACCTTCCATTTCAACCACGATCGTGAACTTGACCTTTTTACTGAAGCTGTTCAAACGAACCTTCAAAATCTTCCATGATGAAATTTACTATCACTAGTGGCAACTCCATCAATTTGTTAGTAGTAGCGTCCATCATGCCTGAAGTAAGACGGTTGGAGTGTGTGGTGTAACCACGCACTAACAAAGGCTCGAAGCGCGGGTGTGGTAGTAGAGGCAGCTAGTGAAGAGGGGACCACATCAAACATCGTGTTGATGCAGACGAAGTTCCTTAATTAAGTTAATAAAGCCCGCTGTTGCCAACGGATCAGCTTTTATGGCCCGATGCCTAAGCAGCCTGTTGTCACCATTTGAGGTAAGATGTCCTCACCAAGTGACAAGCTCCGTTAGGTTTATTACTATCATTAAGGAAATTACCTTAAAAATCTTTCACGTAGCTAAATCGCTATATCCCATTTAATAAACCACCCCTGAGAAACACCAATAACTGCAGCAGCTGCGTTTCAGGTAATAGCCGCTTGAACAGAAACTGTAATTCACGAAAACTAAATCTTCTCTTAAAAAATGCTGTATCTGGTTATTCGGTTTCGCAGAAGTTAGTTTTTAATGTTGGACATAAATATATGACACACTCCTTGTAAGATCATTACGCGGGCTATTCTACGACATACTTGAAGCTACAGACGGAGCGTGGTGGGTAAACGGTTAACGTTCTGGGCTCACATTCGGCAGGACGTGGGTTCGAATCCTCGCCCGGGCATCCAGATTTGATTTTTACGTGGTTTCACCAAATCACTCCAGGCGAATGCCGGGATGCTTCCGTCCAAAGGCCATGGCCGAATTCCTTCCCCCCAGTCCTTTCCAACCTCTGATTACATCGATGTCGACGAGGCATAAAGCCAAAAGCAAAAAAAAAATGAAATGAAAAATAAAAAAATGAAAAATGAAAAATAAAAAAATTGAGGCTACACACAGTATGATCACTTCAACATAGCCGTTGTGATCCCGATATTTGTTTTGCACTCTTTGTGAGGTACGTACGTTCTATTGTGCTTCCAGCGGAAACAACTTTCTATAAAAAAAATTCTGAACTGTTGATATTTGTACAGTAACAAGTTTAAAATAAATCTATTTGTTTTACATGTGATTTGTATTGCAATGCCGTACGATAAATAACAGTAAACAGGACAGTGTAGTCTCCTACAGTAGATTACCCAAATTATGTTTCGGTTGCATAGGTGATGTAAATCTCCGTTTTTATCTATGGATATTGTGGAATTTATGTTCATTTTCTATTAGCGTAGTTGTTCATACAATTACTTTTCAATCGGAAAGCGACGTTATTTAGTTTACACCTTAATTTTTTATTTCTGCCTTTTTTTTTTTTTTTGAGTATTGAGTTGAGGTGTAGCATTTTATTACGGAAGAAATATTTCTTTGAGGCCTTATGGCAATTATTTGCTGTGGGATACTCCGGGTCGATATCCATGTTTGTCCAGTTAGTCTGACGTACATTCGAATCGTGGAGAGACTTTCAATTGAAGTATTATTCTAAACACGACACTTAAATACAAGGCATTTTTTATCACCTGTTCTTACCTATAACAGATATGGATTATTATTTCGACAGCAAAACGAGACAAATCTAGAAGACATTACGAACAACATTTCACTGCTCATTATGTATTTCAGTACACCCACGAACTTATCGGTAAACGTCTACAATACCGTCATACAAGACAAGCTGCTGTTTGTAACAATAGCTGCCGTAATAAAGAACTAAATGGATACCATATATTAGAGTCAAGACTGTAAATCAGGAATTAAGATTTGAGGAAACTGTAACAATTACGATCTGTGTAAAAATAATAATAATAATCTGCTGAGATGATTGCAGACGCAATATGTCTGTGCGTTCGCAATGTTACCGTGCTGTGAAGGCATCCCTGATTCCAGAGGAGCGCCAGCTCGTCTCCGCGAACAGATAAGAGAGGAATCCCCAAGGCCGAGTCTCGACTATCTCCCTCCGACCTGGCGCGGGCGACCTCCTATCAAACTCTACGACACACATTCTCTACGACGAAAACGATGCTGATAAAATAGGATCATACATGGCATTAAATGGAATACCGCTTCTCCCTTTAACGAAGAGAAAATGTTATACTTTTGACGCGAAGAGCTTATTCGTCGCAAGTGCTTAGAACAGCATTTTGTGCGGGGCCATGGATTTTTTACAGAGCGTCGAAGAAGATGATATTAGAGATGGGATAGGATGGAGGTTAGAAACAGCGGGGAACTCACCCATTGTCTTTTAAAGGAACTATTACCTTATTTAGGGTAACCATAAAAAACCAAAATCCCACTCGCCCGACCGGAGAACGAACCCACATCCTACTGGTTATCGTGCCCTACGTTAGCCGTTCGCCAGTCGGGATCTACACAGCAGAACAATTTTACCGCAGTCATTTAATTGATTCAACACCATCGCAAGCAATTTCACCTTATGATCGTATTTAAAAGCAGAATATACAATGTGAGTAAAACATTTTATGCGTTTTATGCATTCTTACAGCATTAGATTATATCGAGGTTTTCTTTGAAATAAGTTACCCGACTTCTGACGGCAAAATCATTTCTGATTGCGGTCATTTTCTAAAAAGTACACAGAGTTGGTTTAAAAGGTTTTGCTGCAGGATTCGAGTGAATAGATGGACCACAGTTTTGATAGTAGCTGGAAGTAACTTCTAAGAGTTGCAGGTATACATTTTCCTCCAATGAGAAATAAGCTGCAGTAAGTATGAAACTATAAATTAAGATTATGAATATCAAAATATTAAAACTGAATGAGTGCGAAGAACCAATATAAAACAAGTATTATGGTTTTTTAGCCTGTCAATAATATATTGGGGTTTCCATGGAAAAGCGAAAAAGAAAATTGCAGATTAATGATTCTGGTTAAAGTAAAGCAACCAGAGTATCATCTAAAAAATCACCTTGAGTACTTTTGAGAAAAATGTGAAGACAGTAACAATAGATCGCTGGTTGCAGTATATCATGACAGACGTAATAAAAAAAAGTATATAGATAACAACACACAGTCAAAACGAATTAAAAAAATAAACTTGATTTATAGCACTTTCACTGCATTCCCCATAATCTGAGAGAACACAACCAGATGAAGTGAAATTGAATGTTCCTTGAATGATCTCGTCACGTTAGGAAATCGCGTTCATAAATCTTCGGTAGTAAAGGCGATTTACACTGTCATCGAAAGACATTCTACATCTACAAAGACTACGTTTGCAGATACTATTCAAAGCGATTTAAATGGTTGCTCGTTTCTGTCCTTTTGAAGTCGTTTTGTCCATATTTGGCACTCATTTGTTCAACTCTATTGTGTAAACGTCAATAATTAAAGAAGAAGAAAAAACGACCAGTCGAATATTATTGACAGTATTAAAATTATAGTTGCTTTAAATTCTTTCACTGCAGATCTTTCCTCTCACACATTTGCTAAAAAAAAATTGTCTATATTTATTTTGAATAAACGCATCTTCACTTAACAGGAGGGAGGTCGAATTATAGTGCATCAATAAACAACTCGAAGGCAATTAACAGAGTGAGCCATTAAATTCCCTTAAATAAATTTAAAAACGTTGTGGTAAAATGTAAATGTTGTATCAAAAAAAGGTTAAAGTAAAAGCAGAAGTTCCAAAGGTTAAAATTTGCATGCATTGCTGTTTTTGTTCTAATGAGTATTTCTTTTGTTGCCCTAAGGTCAGAAGTCATGTTCTTTGTTCATGTGGTTATACAACGGGATTAAAACGAGAACTAATTGTGACAGCTTCAAAGAAATGTTAACGGGATACCTAAATCACCATGAAGTGAAGAAAAATCCCAAACAGTCATGATATAGGTTCAAAGATGGAAAAATGTAGGTAACGAATCTACTATAAAATTTCCTAAACTCATTCACTCAACTTGATAGCTATTGGCTGGAGAACGGTGTCACGCATCAGCCTTCGCTCGCAAATCAACAGCCACCAGATATATCATTAGAAGAAATTCGAGGTTATGCCCACAATTTAGTAGTTAAACAACTGATGCCAAATTAATTGCCATAATACATTCATTAAGTTTGCTTTTTGCAGCATTTCATAGTTCTAAAAAAATATCGGTAACTTTACGTTTGAAAAAATGTGGAACTTCTTTTCAGTAACATGTTGCTAATGAAATAAACATTAAAAACTTTTTAAAAAATTTAGTTACTCATGGTCTCTGCTGTAACCACGAATGCCAATTGTAACTCCAGCTTAGGCTAATTTTCAATTTAATTAAAACTTTTGATAATGTTGTTGCCTGACCAAAGTTTATACATCATGATTTATTTGCTTTTACGTATTTTACTCACCACATTCATTAACGGTTTTAGTTCATGTTCGCTGTACGTGAGTTATTAGGCTGTTTATAGTGGACATCAGACCAAATATGTTATCGAATTGAGTATTCTGACAATTCATTTCTTTGGAGATGCTCAATTATTCTTTCATGGAGTGACCTAAACGATCTTGTTTGAGGTTTCTTGGTCGATAGTTCTATCGCCTGGTGAATTGCAGTTGTTAGCTGTCGTACTCCTTCATCAATGTTATTTTCATTGTCTTGCCTAGATAATGGTGGTAATATCTGATTAAGATTAATTTCGAATAAGTTCCAATTTACTTGTCCAGTTAGCATCTTTTGTGTTTGTTCTGATGTTTCGGGGCTTGTACCAAATTTTGCTAACACTGGAATGTGGCCTCAGTCTCATTCAGAGATTGCTTCGATATATATTGGTAGTGGTGTACTTTTAGCTAGGGAAATGTCAAGTATATCATGGATAACATTTGGATTATTAGAGAAATAGGTCGGCTTGGAGTTGTTGTTCTGCATCCCCCGGCTTCGTGCTTGCTGTTGAGATCCCCCATTAGTAAGGTAGACTGATTTTGATCAAATATTAGTAAGAGCTGTTGTTATGTAAGCCTCCGATTTAGTTGTTTGTAGGCAGCAACTATTGTTATTTCGGAGTTTGTTTTAGTTTGAATTCGAATTCCAGCTGTTTCGAGATCATTGGTGAGCATATAAATCGAATAATGACAGAAGTAGTTTTTAATCAGTATAGCTACACCGCAGGAAGCACTAGCCGTATCACGATCTGTTCTGTAAAACCAAGTCTGTGTTTATCGACATCACCAGCAACCGGTCGATTACAGGAAGAACGTTAGGTTGTAGTCTTCCACTGATAGGCCATTAATCAGTTTGTGGGGTCACATCGGTAGAAGGTTAGGTCACTCACGTTAAACGATGTAATATATTTACATTTATTATTCAAAGTAATCCGCTAACACATTGCATCAGTAGAACTTCCTGTTGGCGACACGAGCACTGCAGTGGAGGAAGTACACGACCGTTCACGACCGCTGCTCACACAGAAGTGGCTGTAGGTTTATTTGCGGGAGTTTGTGGTAGGGAAGACATCATAATGAACTGGCATTTGATTAAAGGATATTGGAAATAAATAGTATTTTCTAGATGGCGGTAACTTGCACCAGGCTTATAACAACGATATTTCGTTCATGTTGTAACATGACGCGCTGTCGCCACGTTACAAGGTGCTTTTTTTATTATATATATAATAATATAAGAGTAATTTACATAAATCTTGGGCGACCACCTAAATAGATTTTTGTTGTAATTTTATAAAGTACGCAAGATTCCAAGTGAGGACTGTTGTGAAATGGTGAACATACAGTGTATCTTGGTAAAGCGAATATTAAAGAATTATTGAGCTATGTAGGCTTGAAGCTAATCTTGGTCTTCCCGAAACATGGCGACAAGGCGTCGCGGATTTGGGGTTTTGCCGGACCACACACTCTGCTCCCTGGGGATGGGTCACTCACCTGGCGGGAAAAGCCTGCCGCCAGACACCCCCTCACCCCGGCGAACTTAGCCGAATATGTCCGACCTCTGTTAGATACTCTGGCCAAATCACACATCGCGGATATCACGTGACATTAGGTGCTGACCTGAAGGTCCAATCCGAATGAGCGTATAACTTAAAATCCTGGGAATTTTTGTTATATGTGAGCTTCGAGACTACAAATGGGCGGAGCGAAAAGTTTCCTCGTGGACCGAAGAGCGAGGAGCTGGACATTCTGACTTCGATCTTCGAGTCCAAGCTATGCGAGTCTAGTCTGGACTTGGACTTGGAAAGTTGGCTTCTCTCGCCAACTGCCGTTGTACGATTTCTGGCTGCCAGCTTGCCTTGCTGGAGCAAGCTTATCACAGCAACACAGCCGGTAATGCGATGATGTGCATTGCCAGACCAGAGATGCCTGTAGCCGACTTGTGAGATAATCTCACATATCGTGGGTCCGCTACAGTCACCGCAGACATCAGACGCAGGACTACAATGGTAACTTATTACGACCAAGCCATCTGATTGTGCATTCCGTGAAACAGAACCCGTAAGCGACTTTGAGAGGATAGGTCCATGTTCTCACTTTGTAATTGTAAAAACCCCTGAGCTAGCGGCATAATTTGCCAGAACTAGTTATTTCGAATGATATATTGTTCATTCTGGCGCCCATGATTTTCTTTTTTTAACTGTAAAGTCACAGTATTATGATACCTTTGTCTGAGGTCGTCATAACTTGTATTTTTCATTGTTTCCAACTGTCATTATTTCTTGCATTTTGATTCTGAGATATATTTAAAAGTAAATATACAATTGTTTGCTTGCTCATGACGGCTAATTGTAACTCTGAGCGTTGCTTTTATGATTTTGCCAATTTGTGTTAATGTTAACGGTAAATTCGCTCAGACTTGTAATCGCCAGTGATAAGAAAATAAATGTCACATTGTGACAATTTTTCCTAAATTCCAACTAACGTCGAGATTCTTGCAAAATTAATAAATTTTCACTCCTTCATAAAAATTAAAATTAAAAATCTACAATCATTAATCATAAAGGTATGAAAGATAATTGTAACGTAGTTTGCCCACCAAGGCACCCACTACAATGTTTAACAACTTTAGAGTTCACTGCTGGCTTTCATTCGAAAATTGGCACATCTTTGCTTTCAGATTAATGTTTCCTACAGCCATACGTTCAATATCTTTATGAGAGTTTATATCGAAGACAGGCAGTTCTAGTTGTGAGTGTTGTGAGTTGCAGGCTGGTGTGTTGGGCAGACCTGTTTGCACGAGTCGGGGTCAGTAACACCTGCCCACACATTCTGCTCCTGTTTCAGAGGCCCGCGCTAATAGCTGGGTGTCAACACTGACCAACAACACAAATTCATATTTAAATCCTTCACAGCAGAAGAGTAGGCTACCTATTTGCTTGCGTATATATTGGTATATGTGATATGTTACGCTGGTGATGTTTTAAAATATTATTTTATTTTTATGATACTATTTTCCCATACAACTGAGTCGCACATGTTTTCCAACAATTCCTGATTTTACTCCGTTGCAGACCTATTTGTGATCTTAACCAAGTATAATGAACAAAGTAATCGAATTTGCAAACTTAATAGAGATACACGAACCACAAGTAATAATTGGGGTAGAGAGTTGGTTAAAAGAAGTAGTATTAGACAGTGAGGTTTTTCCCGATGGGTACAGAGTGTACTGCAGAGTTAGGGGAGCAATTGGTGGAAGAGATTTCATACTAGTTAGCAAAAACTACCACAGTTCACTGGCGTTCATAGATCAAGACCATGAGTTACTTGGGATAGATTTCTGGGGTAATAAAAAAGAAAAAATTAGAGTGTTGGCTGTTTACCGCAGTGGAAGAATGACAGAAGAAGATGAGGCTCTTAGGGAGAAATTAAATTCATACTCAGTTTTCAGAGGTGAGAATAGAATGAACATCATTGGTGGGGATTTAACCCTTTGACAACCAACGGGACATATATGTCCCATGAAATGACCTTCAGAAACGACTGGGGCAAAAGTGATTCTGTGATGCTGTCCAACTAGTATAAAAGTGAGCATCGGACATTTAGTTGGCATTAGTTATATTGTACTGAGAAGTAAAACACTTGTTTCCCGCCAGGTGATTTTCAGTTGTCGTGCAGAGACACCATACTGTGTTTATTTCGTGTTGTTTTGTAAAATAATTGTCAATTATTCGTCTCCAAGTGTATTACTTTTGTCCAAACAGAACCTGATAAATATATAATAATATTATATAATAATATCATCAATATTCGTTGGTGGGACATATATGTCCCACCGGTACCGGGCAGAAGTTTTACTTCATCCTCAAGTTTGTTTTACCACGGTTGTTTCGAATACTTTTACGCCCACAATAAAACTGTCTCATACCATATTTTTAGACGCTTGAAACGAGCAATAAAAGAAACCTCCATGACGCAGAATTGAAGCGGATATTGTAGGAATCCGACTAGGACGATTCATCAAACGAAGAATGCCAGCCTGATCAGGACAACTCTGATGAGAGTGAAGATGGAAATTCTTCAGAAGGTTCACTTGAAAATTATCAGTCTCTTACCAACACTAAGCTAATGCTGAATGTAGGTGACCACTTGCCCATCGAAGATTCTACACGAAACGTGCAGAAGAAAATCGAAGAGAGAACAAAAACTGTTTGTACCAAGTGTCAATTACCTGTCTGTAAACAATGTTTCACGCCATTTCACAAATAACTTCATTGTAACTTTCTCATAATTACACTCTTTGTATATTTTGCCAAAATAAAAATTTTCTTAACTATTACTTCTCTTTTCATTTCATGGCTAGAATACCACTGGGACATATTTGTCCCAACCAGTAATACCAGTGGGACATATATGTCCCAGCCCCCAAAAAATCTCCCCCCCCCCAACCTAATCACCTAATTTGAGTATGACCATACAGGAACTGCTTTTACAAAGCCTACCAACCATGTATATGAGGGAATTTGTTTTAATTTTTAAGAAAACAAAATTGGTAGTCAAAGGGTTAAATTTACCAAGTGTAAACTGGGAAGGAAATAAGATAAATAAAACAAGGGAACAAAGATCTGCAAATATCTTAATAAGGGAAGGAGGATTTACACAAGTGGTTGAGCAAAACACTAGGTGACAAAATATTTTGGATATATTTCTAATTAGGCCCGATGATAACCTTGTGGAGTGTCAAGTAACTGAAGGAATAAGTGATAATGACGTAGTTCTGATGGATATTACAGGATTCAGTAAACCAGCAGCCAAAATTGAAGGGGGAAATAGGTACAATTATAAAAAAGGCACAGGTTTCAAATTTGAAGAGATTTTTCAGAGAACAATTCAGCAAATGGAAGGAAGGCTCAAGTACAGCAGAGTCAAGGTGGGAAGAGTTCAAGGAGATAATAAGAAAGGGGGAAGAAAAATTTATTCCAAGGCAGAAAATAAAGAGAAGTAGAGTTTTTTTTTAACTGCTTTACGTCTCTTTTTAACATTGAGGTCTTTAGAGACTGGAAAGGATGGGGGGGGCAAGGATGGGGGCAAGGATGGGGGCAAGGAATGGGAAGGAATTCGGCCATGGCCTTTTGAAGGAAGCATCCCAGCATTTGCCTGGAGTGATTTGGGGAAACCATGGAAAACCCAAATCTGGATGCCCGGACGGGGATTTGAACCGCCGTCCTCCCGAATGCGAGGCGAGAACGCTAACCGTTACACCGCCGCGCTCGGTGAGAAGTAGAGAACCTATGTACTATAATAGGGAAGTGAGAAGGTTAAAGAGGTTGGTAAGAAGAGAACATAACAGAGTTAAGAGACAGCATGGTAGTAGGGAATATTTAAAACAACTAAACAAGGACTTAATAACAGCAAAGAAAGTGGCTAAAGATGGGTTTATGAAGAGTATTGTCAGTGCAGGAGGACCATTGACTGATGCATCTAGAAATTTCTATGGCTATATCAAGAAACTAGGGGGAAGGGAGGGTGTAGAGACACTTATATATCAGGATGGAGAAGAAGTTACTGACGATTTGAAAAAGTCAGAGATTTTAAGCAACTGGTTTAGTGAAAGCATTAGGGACAATGAATTAGAAATAGGAGGGGTCCACTTCAGAGAACGAGCTTAACAACACAATTATAAATGAAGATAATAAAAAATTTGAAATTCATCCTGAGGAAATCATGAAGGAAACAAGAAAGCTGAAAAAAACATAAAGAGGGTGGTGTAGATAATATTACTACAGATATCTTAAAGATAGCCGGATGTGACATTATGCCTTATCTTGAAATATTATTTAAATTGAGTCTGGATATTTGCTGCTTACCACAGGACTGGAAAATTGTCATAGTAGTACCGGCACAGATAGGAGGGGTGAAAACTAGAGTTGAGAATTACAGGCCAATCAGTTTGACATCAGTGGTAGGTAAATTAATGGAAAGATTGATATGCAACCACATCAGAAATATATGTGAAGAACGTAAATTGTTTTCAAGCAGGCATCATGGGTTCAGGCAAGGATATTCATGCGAATCTCAGTTGGTGAAATATATGCAAGATATTTCAGATGAAATGGACAAGAGAGGCCAAATTGATAGTGTAGCACTAGATCTGTCAAAGGCTTTTGACAGAGTGAGCCATAAAATGGTAAGGTAAAAACTATTGGAGTGGATGAGAAAGTGATTTTCTGGGTAGAAGAATTTTTAAAAGGCAGAAAACGGAAAGTTTGGGTAGGAAATGTAATATCAAAAGGAGTGGAAGTAAAAATGGGAGTGCCGCAGGGTAGTGTATTGGGACCATTGCTATTCATTAATATAATGAATAATTGTGTTGATTGTTTACTATCTGAAATTCGATTGTTTGCAGATGACATAATGCTATATAAAATAATGAAAACGATAGAGGATTGTAAACAGTTGCAGGGTGATCTGGACAGGATATCTAATTGGGTTGGTAAACATGGGATGAAGATAAGTGCAAAGAAGTGTCAGCTTATTAGATACAGAAATAATCAAAAGGTTAATTATGAATATAAGGTGGGGAAAGAATTGCTTGCTGAATATTTGAAATGTATCTTGGCATTACATTTGATAACAAGCATAACTGGGCAGGACACATTGGACGTGTAGTAGGAAAAGGTTTCAAAATTTTACACTTGATGGAGAGAGTGGTGAGGGGATGTACGAGAGAAGTGATGGAACTGGGTTACAAAACTTTGGTAAGACCATTGCTCGAATATGGTAGTGTAGTATGGGACCCTCATTTTACATATTAAATACAGGAATTGGAGAGCGTGCAAAAAAGGGCTGCTAGATTTGTTTCCGGAAATTATCGCAGAATGCAATCAGTGACGGATATATAAAGGGGATTCATTGCAAGACAGGAGGAGGATGAGGAGGGTCATGGGAATGTACAGAGCGTATACTGGCGATGAGGCATGGAAAGATATTGGAGTAGGTATGAAAAGTAGTTCATGGAAGGGAAAAGATGACCATGACACAAGCTGGCACTCGATTTCAGGCACAAGGGTGTTGGAAGATTCTCTTTTTTAGGTAAGGGTGTCAGGGATTGTAATGAGTTACCAAGAGAAATGATGAATAATTTACCGAAAACGTTGAAAGAATTTAAAGAAAAATTTTTGGAGGGCAAATGTTGGTGGTTGCAGGATATGGGGAGGGCAAATGTAGGTGGTTGCAGGATATGGGGAAGATTGGGGTGTAGGGAAATTGCCACCTGAGCCTGTGCTCCATTGCAATTAAATTAAATTAAATTAAATTGATTTCCAGTAACATGTGACGCTGACAAACATATCTTACTGAGATCATCAACGATGCATCCTTTTCGTTTCTTTCTGTCTTGGGCCTAATCTCTTCATCTCGACATACCCCTCACAGCCTATGTCCACAAACATCTGCTTCATATATTCTAATCTCTGTCTTCCTCTACAATTCTTACATTCTACTGTCCCCGCAACTAATAATGTAACCAATCCGTCATGTTTCAAAAAATGTCCCACCATCATGTCTCTTCTTTCTGTAAGACTTCCACAAAATTCTTTTCTCACCCATTACTTCCAATAGACGTTAATTCAGAACTTTATCTGTCCACTTAACATTAAATATCCATCTATAACAGCACATTTCAAATTTCCTCCTTTCTGATGTTGCTAAAGCCCATGCTTTGCTGTGCGCCACACATGAGTTTTAAAAAGTTCTTTATGAGTCCTAGATCAATATTTTACACTAAAAGATATCTCTTTTTCATATAGCTTTTTTTTTTTCTTTTTTTCTTTGTTACGGCTATTCTGCGTCTAACATCATCCCTACTTCGGCCATCAGCCACCATTTTACTTTCTAAATAACAGATTTAATTCAAGTCTCCTATTGCCTTCGATCCTAAATTTATTGTGCCGTAAAAATATTTTAAGATTCTTTAGCTATACATGTTTATTGGTGTTTTTACGACCGTCCGATTACGACGTGGAAGTAAGAATTATAGAACTCCGTTATGAAAGGTAAAAATTCCGTAAGAAGAAGTAAACTACTTGCCACCGATCACGTGTAGCGCTGACTATCGGCACTTCCTGCAGCTAGTTGCAGAATTGCTCAGAGTATCGAGGCAGTCCAAAGATCGTAGCAAGTGATTCACTCTACAGTCAACATGACGAAACAGAAAGACACAGCTCACGATCTGTTCCTCAAAAGGCGCCTTGCGTCTAGGCTGTTGGTATTAGTCATGCTACTGCAACCACAGTGGGTACATATTACGAAATTATGACTTAAAGAGTAAAAAAGTAGGGCCAAGGGAAAATAAATACACTAAAGTCCATTAAAAACAGTTGCAAAAAGTTTTAGTACATTAGGATGACTATCCGGTAGACGATGTTAACGTAATAATTTGATTCTTCGTAGCTTCCGTTCAATAACTTGAAGGTTGTAACGAGCGTGGTGAGTGAGTCGTAACACTCTGGCCTCGAACTCGGATCCGGTTCGAATCCCCGTCCGGCCATTCTATTTCTGTTTTCCAGTGTTTCTTCATATCATTCCACGCGAAAGCAGGGACGCTTCCTTCAAAAGACCATTTCCTTGCCATTTCCCATTCCTTGCCCTTCCGCTGATCCCTTTCCGCCTCTAATTTCCTCGACCCGACTAGAAGTAAAGCCATAAGCAAAAAATAAATAAATGAAGTTGTGTTACGGTTGGAATAAGCATTTGAACAGTTTGCCCCCAAATGATCCTTCTTCTTCAGACAGCGTTAGAGGCTTAAAGCTTACCCTGCAGCTTCTTGGTTTAACGCTTGAACACGCAGAGCAGGTCACCATTTATAAACTTATCGTCGCTGCAAGATTGGCAAATCGGTTGTATGGTGGCTCCATAAAGAATGTATGTTTGTTGCAAGGACTTGCGTAATTATTTTATTTTATTTTGTTCTTCTATCCGTGGTCCATTTATAAAATTATGCCAGTTAAGTTTCAAATGCCTTGCCGTACTTCTTATCGTGTAATCTTTTTGTCTCTCACCTCAGAAAGATAATGGATTACACGAGCAATAAAATTCACACTTCTTCATTTACAAATCATATACGTTCATCTTATTTTGCAAGAAAGTACATCATTCTATTTCATGACATAGCCAGAACCATTCGACCAAATGAATTTTTCTCTTGACGTTACTACAGAGATTCAACATTAGAGATATCAGTAACACATATTATTATACTGGCAACCTCTGTGGAATAAACCTCGATCATAATCATTAAATACATACAAAATTACATTTTTACACATTTCGCAAAAATTGGCGTCATAAAGGTCGGAGGAAAGTTCTTTCAAATACTGATGTGATCGTTGATGTTGAGAAAAAAATTCCGAGTACTGTATTGGTATTTGCTTATCGGCGGAAGGCCAACTGCTGTCCCACTATCAGAAACAATTAATCAGTCTCAAGTACTCGAATCGTAAATTATGAACAGCTCTACTACGTCTTAGTTTGCATTAACTGATGCTACCATTTGGGCGGAATGAAACAGACAAGATGCCACGCACCGTATTAACATGCTTATAGTGGTAGTGGTCGTAGAGTTGAGGGACAAAAGAGCAGGATTTCGAGTTGATGCTCTTTGACGAGCACAAAATAGGTAGCCGAGGTGCTACGGAAATAAAAAACAATCCTAATTTGTCACTGAATTCGATAAGAAACCACACGTTTACCGTGACGTGAGTGTCGTTAGTTAAAGACTGAGCCTTGGGTGTTGTATGTGATCGACTGATTACGACAGCGCCGACACAGGTCGTGAACTGTATCGCGTTGTCTTTATGAGCCTCGACATCTGGAGCAGTCGAAGACACGAGCAGTGATAACAGGTCAGCTCGGCAGCAGACGGAGCGTGTCGCTTCACGAGCCTCTCCCGTCAGACAGGGAAAAAGAAACAGAAACAGAGCGGCCAGTTTTTCTCTGAAGCGTTTCTTCCCTGGTCTGTTCTGGTATTTGAAACTATCTGTAGGCATGCAGCCTGAGCCACTGATAAGAGTACCGCGTAGTTTGTCTGTGGCGAGGTCCAGCGTGGAATCTGCAGCCAGCACCAGTGTCTGCTATGAGGTATATCGTGCGGTTTATGCAATACCATTACATTCACAAACGAGGAAACCACGCGTCTGACACATATGTTTGATGACTACTACTCAGTTACTATACTAAACATTACCTTTTACCGCAACTATCATTCAGACGTGATAACTGTTGCTTATTAGTATCGTTACCAGTTGATCATTAAACGTCTACGTTACAATTACTTAATTCCCTCGTTTCTTGTTTAAGGTTAAAGAATAATTGGCTTCAGAAATTGAAGGTACTTATTACATTTTTTGTTACGTAAAGAATATTCGCCGTGGAGGAGTGTCCATTATTTCAACTTTCTCAGCAGAAATTTTTATTATAATATTGTCAGGAATAAAATCTTATCTAAAATAGACCTTACCGATCTGTACGATAAGCGCAGTTATTTATCGGAGAATAAGCCCAAGTCGTCACGTATATAAAGTTAATGTTACTTGGCCAAATGTAACGGGATGACAAAATGCTTGGCTTCAAACTAGTGTTTTGTATTAAGTCACATTGCAGATCCGACACGTATAGTGACTAAAGGTTTCTAAGACTCCATAAATGTAATGAAAATTGAAAGTTAACAGTTTGTAGATAATTAGTTGGATGCAAGTTCGTTGTGGCGAGATAATTTATTTCATTCGTAGTAGTTACACCTGTACACATAGGATATTCGATATTCTAGTATACCTATGGGTAAAGTGCAAAAGTAAAAAATCTTCCTCCGGAATAATGGGCGGTATTCATAACTTAATGGAACAATCAGCTAAGGTGGTTAGTTGTATGGATGCTGAATACAGTGATACTTAAAGCCTGGTCAGTTCACTCTCACAGACACGATGTGTGTGTGGCAAAATTTCTCGAGTATCATGTTTCACATTTAACATTGTAAACATTGGATATCGTTCTACACTGAAAGCCGTTACAGTTCCCAGAAAGAAGATGCAAAACTATTGTTTCCTGTGAAACAACCATAGGCTAACCCCCTTTCAGCACATAAAATAAACAATTTTTTTCTGGCTTTACGCCTCGTTGACGTCGTGGTTATTAGAGGAGGGAAGGGACTGGGGGCAAGGAACGAGAAGGAATTCGCCCATGGTATTTTGAAGGAAGAACCCAGCATTCACCTGGAATGACTTGTGGAAACCATGAAAAACCCAAATCTGGATAGCCGAAAGGGGATTCAAACCCGCGTCCTCCCGGATGCGAGGCCAGAGCGTTACCCCTCACCCCCCACACTCGGTCCTCTGTTAACCTTGGGAAGACCAATAAACTGCTAATCCTCACTCTAACACGCAGGGAAGACTAAAACTCACACAGGTAGTCTCTTGTGATTGGCTGCTAGTTTTATAAAACAATACGACCGTACCCCGAACTGAACAGGCTATATGAAACATCATACTTTCTTCGAGATAGAGACAAGATAGATTAGTGATGGGACTTGACACTCGATGTTGCAGAACGCAGGATGGACCTGGTGTTCAGGTGGATGCAATAGTCGATCTGATTTCCATCATGTTGGGAGGAAGCAACACATTTCGCTTAGTTAGTGACAGTGAGCTGAGCGGTGGCCTGTGATGATTGTGTGCCGCCGACAGATAACGTGGCCGTATAAAAGAAATCACCGATAAGAACAATGGACATTATTCTGAACGATCTGTATATTCTACCAAGAAATACCTCCCAAGTAACGATCTTAACACAATCTTCTCTTCTAAAGCTAGCTGGACAATTTGAGAATCAAATACGACTGACCGGTAAAAGCAACAAACAAATTATTATGCCATACTGTACCATCTAAGTATTGTGGTATAACCCCAAACTTGTCAGCAGTGAAAGGAGTGTTTAATGCGACGCACATGGCCTCAATTAAACGACCATGTAAATGTTTCATTGTTCCATTGCTGTCGACCAAGAGGACGCCGGATCGAGCACTGATTGGTTCACCCACCCCTCTTTCTGCGGGACGATGGAAAAACATTGAGAGAGCCACACAAGCATTCATTCGGTGCCATACTCTCACCGGGGTGGCTAACCCAGTTTTTTGTTCGAGACGTCAGCTGGAGTCTAACCAGCTGCCCTTGTGGAAGGCGGCGACAGGGCTGCCTCCAAGACATCACGTCTCGCACCGACGGCTCGGCTCCAAGACACGGTAACGACACGAGAATCTGTTCACCACGGACCGTAACACGCCCTATTTACCATTCTCTACCCTATGACTAGCCAAGGCAAATAAATTTATACATGTGTTTAAAAAAGTGGAATACTAAAGTAAACAAAGCCATGAGCTTTTGTTTTATCAAATTAGCTTTTAGTGTTCTCTCCAGAGATATTATTTTCCCACAGCAAAATAGAAAACATTTCAGTATCCTCTCTGAAATAATCTTCTGTTCTGAAGATAGCTTGACAATTTAAGAATACATTCAGTAAAGATTTTTTATCATAAATGTCATACTGTTTATCCTTTAAATTTCATGATAGTAAATTTTGCATTTACATCAACAATAAATAAATTGGCTCCAATTAACTAACCGTAAATAAATAACCAATAAACAACAATGTACCAAATTACCTGTTCATTTGCTTGTACACACATATTGTCGACATCGAGGTCACTAGAGGCATGAAATGACGGAATTGACCTTGTCGAGGAACTACAACTACAATTTCCTGAAATGATTTCAGGAAATCATGGAATCTCAAAATCTGGATGGCCGAATGGGGCATGAACCCGCGTCCTCCAGATTGCGAGGCCAGAGCTTTACCACTCAATCACTATTCCAGATACTAGGTTGCTTTAAGAACAAGATACCAGACTCTTTCAAAAAGGGACACAAAATCAACTAAACATCTGTTTTCTACAACAGTATCCATTTCTCCGTATCTCCTGTCAAATCATCATTTTGTCCAGAAAACATTTTTCTCGACAATTTTTCCATAGCTCGCTCATTCCAAACACTATCTGTACTATTATAAGTCAGCATCCATTACTGGCTCCAAACTTTTATCTTTCTTTTTCCCATAATCCAAACTATTTTAAAGGGCTTTATATTATACCAGAACATTAGAAATTTCTAATCGAGTTTAAGAACAATCTTTGTTACTAACCGATTTCCTCTTCTGAAGAAGAGTATTTCTGTTAGTGTTAATTTTCTTCGGATGTTGGTTCTAAAATTTACATCCTAGGTAACAGAGTACTTTTATCTCTTTATTACAAATGTCATTCTTTTTATATTTAGTTAATTGTTTATTATTATTTATTTCTACTTCTCTAGTTTTTTCGCCGTTTTCTTTATTCTATTACTACAAATTGATTTTCGGATAAATAGTTCATTACCTTCGTAATTTTGCCGCATCCCTAACCAAATGTGGCACTTCTTTCTCCATGACAGTAATTTTTTTCACTTTTTACATTTCTTTCTTTATGTTTAAACTGAAAATCAGTTACTGATGAATGGTAGCCATATATAACATTTCTTTCTACTCTCTTATCTTATAAACAAATGATTTTTTATGTAAATCTTGTTGAAGTAATCTTATATGAGGCGTATTTTTTAAGTAGGGACCGTTTTGTCACACCGTTGCTGCAGCGCTACGGTCGGCGTTCCGCGCATGCGCACTGGATACCTGCATCTCTTGCCTACGCATTGACGCCATTACAGTCTAATTCTTCCTTGTTTACGTTGTTCACTCAGTGTTTAAGATGCCTCCGATAACCGTGAGTCCCGCCGACTGTGAAGTACGGGCTGTTACAAGATTTCTTTGTGCTAAAGGCCTAAAACCGATCGATATTCATCGTGAGATCTGTGCAGTTTACGGACAAAACATTATGAATGATGGAATGGTGAGAAAGTGGGTGAGAGCATTTAAAGATGGCCGCACAAATGTGCATGATGAACAACGGAGTGGGCGTCCTTCGGTCGTTAATGAAAGTTTGGTGCAGAAAGTGGACAATAAGGTAAGAGAAAACAGACGCTTTACGATTTCCTCCTTGTGTGATGACTTTCCTAATGTTTCTCGTAGTGTTTTGTATGGCATTGTGACCGAGCACTTGAATTACCGAAAATTGTGCTCACGTTGGGTACCGAAAATGTTAACGGATGTGCACAAAACCAAACGTTTAGGCAGTGCATTGACTTTCCTTGAGCGGTACCACAACGATGGTGATGATTTCTTAAGCCAAATTGTTACGGGTGATGAGACATGGGTGGCCTACGTCACACCTGAATCAAAGCAACAGTCCATGGAATGGCGGCATTCAGATTCACCCAAAAAAGTGAAGTTCAAGCAAACGATTTCTGCCCGGAAAATCATGTGCACAGTTTTTTGGGACAGAAAAGGAGTATTGCTTGTGGAATTTCTGCCTCGTAATGAGACAATCAATGCAGCAGCTTATTGTGAGACATTGGACAATCTGCGCCGTTCAATCCAGAATAAAAGACGTGGCAAGTTGAGCAAGGGCATCGTTTTGCTGCATGACAATGCCCGTCCACATGTGGCTAATCAGACCAAAGATCTCATCACATCTTTTCGATGGGAAACTCTAGATCATCCTCCGTACAGCCCTGATCTGGCGCTCAGTGACTTCCCTCTGTTCCTGCACTTGAAGAAACACCTGTGCGGGCAGCGTCTTGAAGACGATAACGAAGTCAAAACAGTTGTGATGCAGTGGTTAACAAGTCAGGCGGCAGACTTCTATGAGGAAGGTTTTCAAAAACTGGTACTACGTTATGACAAGTGCCTCAATATTGAAGGGAATTATGTAGAAAAGTAGAGTAAGGTACAGGCTTTGATGTAAAATTATTGTGATATATTTGCACGTCTTTTTTTAATTTCAAAACGGTACTTACTTAAAAAACATGCCTCGTATTTATACCTGCATTATAAAATTAGAAGTTTTTTCTATTAAATCTTATAAAAATCTTTTTACATGTCGACAAACGCCTTTTTTAAAACTTCAGAACTGTTTCTCTAGCACCCTGTTTATCTTAAATTCGACTTGATTTTCATTTAATAATGTTTTTACATTTTCTCTACTCTTAATTATACTATCTTAATTAGTAAATTTGAATTGTGAGATGTTAAAGATACGTTACAAAACTTTTCACATTTCTCTGTTCGTAGTTTCAAAAAAAAATAAAAAAATTAGGACGATAGTTTTATGAAACTATAAACGAGTTTACATTCTAACTTCCGTATCGATGAATACTAGACTAGGGCAGAGAAAGTATTTACTTATTCTTGGCAAGACCACACAGATACTTGAACTACTATCCGGATGGAAGGATTTGCTGGCTTTGTTTTCATAGAATACAGACTGATTACTGCGATTGTATAAACGTGGTATTTATCGTGAACAACACAAATGGAAACCGAGTTAGTTATTACAAACCGTTTACTTCCAGACTTATCTTGATAAGGCTGGGAATAATGCTTAGATTAACCTCATTAGTAGAAGTTTATATGTGAACATGAAGAGAAAAGGGTGAATAAATATAATCAGTAGTTGCTTAAATCTGACATTTAATTTAAAATGTGAACGGTGAGTAAAATATCATAATTATACACTGTTGGAATGCGGTAACAGGAAAAGAAAAGTGGTAGATACTGTGCAGAATTTTAGTCTCGTTGAAAGGAACTGGCGATGAAGTAACCTGTTTGAATTTTTAGAAAAATGTAATCTAATAATATGAAACGTATTATTTAAGTATTATATGAGAAGAGTTGTATAAGTGGATACGTACATGGTTTCCGAGTAAATTACGTCATGATTAAACAGAGATTCTGAAACCAAATAGAAGATTTGTAAAGAATCCACCAGAGCTAAAACAGAATCTGAATATAATCTGATATTAATGATGTGCACATTGAAATGCAAGAGTAACGCAAGTCAAACAGACTTGAAGTAGACAAACTGAAGGAACCCCACATGCAATTACCAAAGTGTAAACGTGGTTCTAAGAAAAAACTGTGATTGAAATTGAGATGATTCTCAAAACAGACAAAAACATTATACATATGAAAAGAAACTGGGCAAAAACCTTGGATTAGAAAAAAATATTTTAAATTAATGGATCAAAGTATGAATCTGAAACCGATCGAGATGTAGCAGGGTCGCAGAAGTACAGGTGTTTCAGAAACCACATATTGTAAGCAGGAAATGCAAGTAGGCAAAGATAAGATGCTGCAACAAAAGGGTGAAGATGTATAAAAGAAAATAATTATAGATGCAAATATAATTTGGGAGAAACGAATAATATATGTACAAAACATAATGGTACTGATGTAAAACATTTTTTCAACTTATAAGTATAGGCTGACCTGGAATTAATACATATGGAAACTGTACGACGGAGATATCATAAACAACAGCGTGCTAAAATGGGAAGAAGATGTGGATGCTGAAGTTGACATAGGTATTGTATTAAGGACAGTATTTTGAAATATCTAAAATCAGGTAAAACAGTCAGAACTGATGTAATTTTGTCACAACAACTAAAATCTACAGGAGAAGGGAGGGTAAAAATAATGTTGCGCTGAAAAGAAATTACGAAACAAGAAATATTTGGATAGATATTTATCAAAGTATTGTTTTCACATTCCAGAAAATACGAAATTTAAACAATGTGAAAACTGAGGTGCATTGAACATCACGCATTTTAAAATTGCTACAGATAATAGAAAACGGAAAATTTACTGAAGGAATATCAGTTTTGTGTTAGGTGAAGGATTAAAATTGGAAGGATGGCTCGAGAAAAATAAGGACACATTTATATCTTACAAAAACAACTATTCGCAGATGGCACAAAATAATTAAAAATTTAAACCAGTCATGTATAAAATATTTGAGGACTTAGATTACAATGATAAAGAGATTAGCCAATGACTGCTCGAAAGAAGTCCACTAGCTCTCTTGTTTCAATTATTTCTTTAAATTTATTGGTTAAATTCGTTAGTGAAAATTTGAATAGAGTTAAGCTAGATCACTTAATCGAACCTGAAAATACGTCTTACTCTGGAAATCTGGGAAAGGTTAATTGTACTCATAACAAATCATCGTATGCCATTGTTGGTCCAGAGATCCCAAAGTACTGTTCGGTCGCTAGGTGACAGGATTTTCGATTCGCTGCAGCCCTCCTCTTGTTGGGGCTAACTAACTTAACCCAGTAATCCTATCGAGTGTAGGGGACCTACAGTTTAACTTGGAATCCGAATGTCGGAAGTCTTCTGGCGTACTTCACATTACATAGAAAGCTGTGAAAGAGGTGAAAGTCGGGTTGAAAATCCAGACAATACCGGATTTCAAACCGGGGACCTTTCGATCTCCTGTCAGACACCTTAATCGCTGTTTTCTGTTATTTTAAATGACTTTTCGCCACGGTAGTCATACAGCCAGCTGAAAGTGTGTTTTAGTTTCTTTAAGTGTGTAGATACTGCATTATCATTAGCGTAATTATTTAAAGTATGAACAACACAGGACGAACACAACCCTTAATTAAAACTACCCGTGCCCTGGGCCTGACTCGAACCGGTGACCCTTGTAACGCGAGGTCAGCTCGCTAACCCCTACGCTAAAGGGGCCGGCAAACACTGAACCAGCAGAGCGCTCCTCATTTGAACTTGAACGAATTAAACCACCTCCATGGAAACCCTAGTCATTTTTACATCACTTATTAATTGCGTTTGGCGTTTTTGCTTGAACTTCTAGTTTCTTTCTATTTTAAATGCAGAAGAATTAAGTAGCCAACAACAAATAAAAGATGTGTTTAAAACTATAAATCTTGTAAACTTAATTTTCTTTTGCTTCGGTCTTTACGGTTTATAAAGGTCATTAGAGGCGGAAGAGGATGGGGACCAAGTAACAGGAAGGAATTCAGTCTTGGCCTTTTACTGGAATCATCAGGTCGATCATCTGAAGTGACTCCGGCTTATTATAAAAAATCGCAAACTTGATGGCAGGACAGGGATTTGAATCCACGTCCTCCCGAATAATGGACCAGAGCGTCAAAGTGATAAAAAAATTAATACAAAATTTGTTATTTCACTCTTCTAAAAGACTAAATGGTTGAGTCAGTAATGGATAATAATTATAAATGGACCAACCACGGTTGAGGAACCTTGTTTCAACAGAGGAAACAAATGAATATCAGCATAGTGGCTTCCGACCTACCTGAAATGAACTCAGATTACTGTTGAGGTCTATGACACCCCAAACGAATAGTAAATAGTAAACTGAATCAGCGAGGTTAAACGTTCCGAATTTTTAGAATTTGGGAACCATGAAAAAAAAAAATCTCTCGACTATAAATGGTACGGATAACAGGTTGTAACTAGCTGCCTCAATTTTCCGTGAGGAACAAGATCTGGAAGCACTGAATCAGTGGCATGGAATCTGATACGGGGCTCCACAGCGTCTCGGCTCTGAGGCGCCGTGTGTGTCCAGACAGACGTAGAGCAGACCAGCGGAACAGCTCTACAAAACACAGTGGCTGCAATGAGTTTATTTCCATCAACCAGCTTGGTGGAAAACTTTCAAACTCTTATTTTCAATCTCGAGAATAAAATATAAAAATACCCATATTTTAGCAGGCCCTAAGTCAGTATCAAGAGACCTGTAGGGCGCCCGATGTTAAGGTTTAAGGACTCCTGCAAGCGTGATTTGGAGAGCTTCGGCATGCGCACTTCTGACTGGGAAGCTTGCGCCAGCACGAGACCCTTATGGCGTCGACATATTACCACCGGCATGTCCAAATATGACAGAACATGGTTGGACAAAATAAAGCTGAAAAAGCTTCGTAACAGGGAAGTGCTTCCACCGGATCCCTCTTTCGTGTGCGATAGATGTGGCAAAATCTGTCACGCCGCCATCGGACTATTCAGCCACAAAAGAAGATGTGATGCACTCAACCCTAGCCACAACTGAGTCACTACAACTATCATCTGTGAAGATGCTGTGGCCAATATATATAAGTCAGTAAACAATTAATTTGGTAAACACTAGTAAGTAACCTAAAGAACGGTATCAGCGGAAAAAAATAAAAATATTAGTTCGATATAAATACATGAAGTAATTAAGTAATGGCTCAAGAGACCTTTAATTTTAAATATCACAAATACCCGTACTACTGCAGCATAAAATTCGTTCTGGAATACGAATGTTGTTTGCGCTGCTAGATTTTAAAAGCACTCACATTCATTAACGTTCCTGCATCAAGTTCGTCTGACATATTTCGTTAAGCCGTCTGCAGTCATTTCCGATAATGGAAAGCCCGAATGTCACGGCGACCCTTAAATTCCGCGCCCGCTAAAGGCCACCTCCGTGCCAAAGGTTGTCTGAAAGCCGCAGAACACCGCGCGACGTGCGAGGCTGCATCTGACATATTGCTTTTTCACATTTCCCCTGGATCTCTTATATGCCAGCGAATATTAAACAACCCGCATTAAATAAACTAAGACAAAACACGTCATTAGAAGAATTTTGTATCATAGTTACGAATAACGACATTTAACAACTGCTTAAGAGCCGAAAACCCGCCAGACGAAAGGAAAAAGACATTTGTTACTTTTATATATAAAAAAGGGGAAGAGCAAAGATGCAAAAATTATAGGAGCATAAGTGTCATAAACACAATGAAAAGACTCTTAGGGAAAGTGCTTTAAAACTGAGAATTAAAGAACGGTTTATAGAGGTGAAGATCAAAATGACTTCCGGACAGAACGATAAGTATTGATGGCACCTTCACGCTAAAAACCCTTATCGAACAACCGGTAGCAAGAGGGCGGCCTTTACATTTTGTCTTTTTTGATTTGCAAATAGCTTATGATACGGTGTCACTAAATATGTTATGGCCTAATATGAGAGAGAATGGTATAAGTGAACCCTACATAAATGGGTTAAAGGTATGTGTAAGTGCGATTAAAATAAATGGGAAAATCTCCAAGGGATTCGATGTGACGAATGGTCTAAGACAAAGAAGCACTCTGACATCATTTACGTTTGAAATATATATACAAGAAGCTCATAAAAAGTGGAAACAAAAATGTAGTGGAATGGGACACCGGGACTGTGGTGAGACTCTGTCTAGCCTGCTCTTTGCCGATGATCAGCTCAAAGTGGCTGGTGATCAAGATGATGCAAATTTTATGTTGAGGGAACTTAAAGAGAAATTTGAAAAGTTTCGACTTACCATAAACATAGAGAAGATTGAGTACATGGCAGTGAGAGAAAACCTTCCCAGTGACATTAACACTGGATCATCTACAGTTAACATTAACGTTGGGTCACCTGCCGTTAAATACTGCTCATGAATCAAATATCTAGGCGTTACAATTTCTTCAAATGGAAAAAGTAGTGACAATGTAGTGAGCAAGAAAAGACAGGAAGAAGAGTGATTCGTCAGATTAACTCACTTTTGTAGAACAGTAAAATAACAACAACTCAAAATACTAAAACTTCTATATATGCAAGTTTAATGGAAAATATTTGTACATATGTTTCAGAGACGTAGGAGATAATGAAACGAGATATGGATAGATTGTTAGCCCTTAAAATGAATTTCTGGAGATGAAGTGGTCGTACGTTAAAATTATAACATGTTCGAAATAATACATAATCAGGGAAAACAAACAAATGTAGAAAGCATCGTTATAGACTCTATAGAAGAGAAACGCCACACACAGTTCGGTCACCTTCAGCGAAAGAAAGATACCAGATGGATAAAAGAAGTTGGGGAATGAACGCCACCTGAAAGAAAGAAACGAGGACCACCGAGAAGCTGGAAAAAAAGACGCAATAGCAGCAATGATGAACAGAGGAATGTAGGAATACTACACCGGGTGCAATGGAAATCAAGAAGCGGGAAACGACGACAACTGTAAAACACTTATTACGAAAAATGCTTCTTTCATAGTTACTGTGAACGAGTTACTTGAAAAAGCATAATTTTAAACCCGTAAATTTAATTTTAATTACTGGGAAATACAAGAAACCAGATCTTTCTCCATTGCCAAAAATTTGAGTCCTATTTAAGATTTTTTTACAATATTTTTTTTCAGTTTCTCGACTGCTTTGATGCAATCATCCATCCTTTCCTATCCTGTGCTAACCTCTTCATTTCGAATCCCTGTCTCGGCGTGGTGGATTTCCATAGGCCCTTAACCCTACCCCACCTCTGGCTTAGTTTACTGTATAACGTGAAGTACGCCAGAAATCTTCCGTGGTTCGGATTCCACGTTATACTGTAGGTTCCATGTACCCGGTGGGACTGGCGGGTTTGGTTAAGGCAGCTACGACATGGGCAGAATGCTCAGCACATAGAAAACCTGTCACTAGGTCATCGCGACCAAAGGAATTATTGTTATAATATACCCCTTATAACCCATATCATTTCAGATATATCAGTATAAATCAGATCTTGTATCTCTTCTCTCCTATATCCAACTTACCTGGTGATGATTATTGACCTGAAATGCCTGCGTAGTTTGCTGAAAGAAGAAAAATCTATAGTGCTGTGTCGAAATCACACCTGCATTCTTTATAGCGTGCAATATGTCACATGTGTGTTATAGTGTGGTATAAAATACAAACGAGCGAAGACAAGTATTTTTGGATTTCCGCATCGTCCACTCTCATATAAACAACAGCAGTGGCGACTGTGATAGGTCGTCCATTGCCCTTGTTTGTTTTCGAAACACCGCTTGCGACAGCTTTTTTCTCATAAGTTATTGCTAATATCTCTGACCCTTGACCCTGGTCATTATATGGTTTTTGGATTCACAGTTATCTGCTCTAATCTCTCGTACGTGTTTACGTTTAGTGCTCATATATGTTACCGCAACATTTCGACAAAACACTTCTTTCTCACAAACCCAATTTCTAATAAGCTAACTTTTTAACAATATCACTACTATTCCTGTACATCGCATACACAATACTTAATTAGACAAATTCTGCTACATTTCATTCAAAGTTGTATTACATCAGTGTCCAGAGAGATACTAATATTAGTGCGCATACCGTGGCATAAAACACCCCTATTCTTCCCCTCCCCCCCCCCCCGTTCACAACTTTGGGTGATGCAATAGAGTGCTTACTCATCTTATGCTACTTACAACTTATATGCCTTCGTGCTTGGTTTGTGGTTTAAAACATCGTGCAATATTATGATAAAGTAATGCTTGATTTTCTGAATAGCTACTGCTATCCTAAAATGTAACGCACATTCTAAGATATAACACATACACAGGTCCTGTTGTATACTCTGTTATTACAATTTCATTAGATCGACAGCTAACATTTCAGCCTATAGCGATTCTGGCGTAAAAATATATTCTTACTTATTTTGGGTGATATGATTGACGTTTATCAGTCAGTCAACTGCTGTCTGCTTAGTTAAACCGCGAATAATGTAACATTGTAAACACAAAAGGAAAACTCAATCATTAAATGAAATTTCAATCGTATTGTGTTAGTCTGTTTTATTTTGGTAATCTGTAATAGAGGAGGGGGGGGGGTTAGATAAATTGGAGGCGCGGTTGGGGGATACGTGTTGGAAGGGGGGAGGGTGTAAGGGGTATTGCAATGATTAATGTATAGTAATCACCACCGCGGCATGGACATTCCAGGCTTTCACACAAATGCGAGTAATAAATGAATAATGTCGATACGAATTGTATATTGGAGGCTGAGACAATGGTTGCCTAGTAAAGGTGTATCCGGTTAATTTATAACTGATAGGTGCAGTTTGCTATCAGTAGTTAGTTTATGGACGTGAGGAAATGCTATATTAAACTCTCCTACGTTGTAAAATCAAAAGAGATTTAATTTACATAGTTTCCTGACATAGCGAGCGAAAAAAAAGGCTTGCTTAATGCATGAAATGTGAAACTCGCTTAGAATATTTGTAGTGAGAAACGCTACAGTTTTCGAAACAATCACCCTTGTCAAGATACGACGTAGGTTTCACATGACCGCAAAATAAAACGGCTAGTATTTCACGGTAGTTCGTCAACAGTAAATCTACATCTACATATATACCCTGCTATTCACAAAATTGTGGGTGGCAGAGGGTGCTCAGCACCAAAGCTAATCTCTTTGTTGTGCATTCCAATCCCTAATGGTACAAGGGAAAAATGAATTCATATAAGAATCAGTCCGGCACCTTATTTCTCTAATTTTATCTATCCTGTCCTTCCGACTCAAACAGCTTGGTGGAAGAAGTATTTCACTACACTCGAAAGTGAAAGAGGGAGTACGCATGTTTATCAATAAGTTTAAATGGAACGTGTGTCGTCTATCTACCAGAGACTCCCAGCCTAGTCTACTAATCAGTTCTGTGACGCTTTCATAAGGACTGAAGCAAGCGGTCACGAATCGAGCGGCTCTTCTCTGTACTATCTCTATACTTTCGATCAACCCCTCAACTTGTGATAATGTTTCTTCTTTTCCTTGTTCACAACGAAGAACGTGTTAAATACGAATTCTCAGGTGACTGGAAGGTAAAGTGTATTGTTGATATAGTTCTGTAGTCAAATGTGCAATCATTTTAGCAATATTGTCCACATGGTCTGAGAGACCAACTAAACGAAGAAAGGCCACATTGTGATGGGGTCCGCGCCTGACACGGGTGTAGCCGAGTACTGGTGGTGGAAGAAATTTTCATCTTCAGGAATTGTCTGTCGGGGTAGGAGAGTTGGAGGTGCACAATTCCTGATCACCAGACTATGCACCAAAATCCTGAGTTAAATCCTAAATCTTTCTTTCGTGCTAACAGCCTACATGCGAACTATAGTACAGCACTCACAGAAGAAGAAGAAGAAAATGCCGAAACCGGAATATCGTGGATTAGTAAGGGATTTATAAGCGTTAATTCCTCTAATATGCAACGTTCATTCCAAGGACTTGTGTTGCTTTTATTTCTGCAAACGAGATAAGTTTCATAGTCCCATTTTGAGGATGAAAGAATCGTGGAATTATCTGGACTGTTTTTGTAGCTCCATGAATTCGAAGCACATGAATAACGGGAAACATTTATCAAGACATACGCTTGTAGTATCAATGAATGGTAAGAATTTAGGATAAAGTCTTTAACAAAAACACTCACAACAAGAACACGAAAATTAAATCAATTTATGGGTTGGTATAAACAGGTCGCTTAAAGTTGCTTTTTCATTTAATTTACACCGAAGTCACAACCATGGAAAACGAGGCCTACTATGATATTCTCAGACGTCTCCGTAGAGCTACGGAACCACGGCACAGCAATCCAGGCGGAATGTTTCTCCTCCGTGACTAATGCTCGCCCGCATACTGCCGGAGAGACGGAGGATTTCAGGAAGTAACTTTCCCGCACGCTGTCTTGTTTTCATCTGTTTCCAAAGTTAGGGGAGAATATAGCTCGAAAATGACTTGCACTAGTGCGCGACAAGTTTCTACAGTTAGCAAATGCTTACACATTTCTTGCTGTTTAACAGATGACTGAATCTAGACGACCAAATGAAGACTGGGTTGAGGTGTGACGCAATATTCTTGCATTCAGTTTCTTTAATATTGTAAGGGTAATAGTGTTTTTATTGCTATAACTCCTTTAACTTAGTAATCAGCCCAATTCATCATTAGTGTTGCACTGGTTAAAGAAAATGAATTTGGTGGGAATAGTTTCATTTTTCCGCTTCAGATTTTTTAAGAATGCAAAACTGAGGTCATTTCAGATCTTCCTACCAGGAACCCTTATTTCGTCAGGATATAATATTGTAGATAGAGGAAAAGGTAAATTAAATAATCGGCAATACTTCCGTAAAAAAGAAGTTAATACGGAGTAACTAAATTGAATAGATTCAAATGATAAGATTGCGACGCAGGTATCTAATAATGTTACTAACAATCATGCCTCACGATAAGCAAATTAGAATTTGTAGCATGTTGAACAAAGTGCTGGACGTTTTCGCTCCAAAATAAGTGAACTGGCAGAAGCAGTTCGGAAGAATGGTTTGTTTGTTCACCCTGTTAAACTCAATTAGACACCTTCCAGTGTGTTAAGTTGAAACAAAACTCAAGTGCAGTGAGTTTCCCAGGAGACTGAACGCAACGCTAGGCAGATTCAAAGACATTTCGGAGAATGAGTAACTAGATAAACCACTTACGCCACTTTCTTTACTCATATATGTACTTGTATAATCCCACGGTCAAAACTTCACGCATTGTAAGATTAATCCGTAAATATATCCCTACAAAATTATGGCTACATTAAAAAATCAATTACACAGCTCATAAGAAGCATTTCATTTAACTCATTTTTACTGCTAATCTATGTGATAAACATTTTGTTTCTCGAATTTATGCCTAAAGCATAATGTTACAATCACTCAATATTTTAATGATGTACTCGGCTACGAGCATTACATACCGTAAATTTACATTGAGGCAATGGCTAGAGGAAGTCCGTACATTATTATTTAATGCGCGTCCACACGTCCGGGTAGGTTTAGGGATTAAACAGTTGCCCAAACACAGTGAACCGAGAAAGGCTGTATGACATAGTCGGTCAGTGACAAAAGCGCGGTGGGTGGGGGCTGTTTTACCTGTCCTCGACTACCTGCAATGATTCCAATGTTAAGGTGGGTTTCCTATGAAGCGTCAAACGCCGGCGGCTGACTTGTCAGCGAGCGTCTGACTCTCTACGTCAGCCGCCATGTAGGCGCTTCCTGTAGCGCGTCAGTCGGGCTGATCCTGGTACCGGAAGGTCATTAGTGAGCGCGATTTGATATTTCATTTAATGTTAGAAGATCAGTAGAAAGCCAGAAACAGCTGATCATTTAGTTATTGTTGCTTGCTGTTTGCTTAATGAAGATGCATTCTTCGGGGGAAAAAAATGCTTTGGATGCTTTGTAATCTTAAAAATATTTACATATATTATTAAAAATTCGCACTTGTATTTATATTAATGAATAATATTAATTATGTGTATCATCTATTAATTTATGTTATGCAACAAAATGATTATGAAAATCATTTATATTGAATTTAATAACTATACAGATAAAGATGAGATATACACTGAAGAGCCAAAGAAACTGGTACACCTGCCTAATATAGTGTATGGCCCCCGCGAGCACGCAGAAGTGCCGCAACACGCCGTGGCATGGACTCAACTAATGTCTGAAGTAGTGCTGGAAGGAATCCTGCAAGGCTGTCCATATATCCGTAAGAATACGAGGGGGTGGAGATCTCTTCTGAACGGCGCGTTGCAAGGCATCCCAAATGTGCTCAATAATATTCATGTCTGGGGAGTTTGGTGGCCATCGGAGGTGTACAAACTCAGAAGAGTGTTCCTGGAGCCACTCTGTAGCAATTCTGGACGTGTGGGGTGTCGCCCAAGTCTGTCGGAATACACAATGGACATGAAGGGATGCAGGTGATCAGCCAGGATGCGTACGTACGTGTCACCTGTCAGGCCGGGCGCACATTGACGCGCAGTCGACGCAGGCGGCGCAGCACAGTTTCCGTGTCTCTACGTTTTGGGGCGGAACAGCACGTATTGAGACGCTGAGCAGGGCAGCGCAGTACTGCGCCGCACGTGGCCTGCGCCACGTTGTGATCACGACACAGAAACTGTTCCACGCAGTTCACTAGTGCAGGTTTTTGCAGTAACACTTCTTGTGTTATTTATAATCTTGCTTTACTTATAATCATTTTCAACTATGGAATAAGAAAAATTGATTAATCTGGTGCATAACCAACCTGCGATTCACAATATCAGTCATAATAAATACATAAAATTTAAATTTAAACCAGAAATTTGAACAATGAGCCCAAAAAGTGGCGAGTAAATTCAGCATTTATTTATCATATAACCGTCCACTTACAATTTTCATTCTTTTCTTTTTTTGAATTCATTTTTAATAAAACTTCGAAAGAGATTGATATATATAGGCTATTATTACTTTATTTGTTTTCTTATTATTTGTACTACATCTTTCAATAGTGTCCCCGAGAAACACTTAATTTGTTGACACTACTTTTTTTAGTTTCAAGTGTTTATGTTCTGTTATGTAGTTTTCTTAAAAATGTAATATAAAAACATTCTTATAAATGTCATGTACCGTCAAACGCTAAATAATTAAACAAATGACCATGAAAATACTGCGAGATTTTCTTCAGTTCTAATAGGTATTTGAGCTATGTCGAGAAAATAACAGGTTACATTATGCCGTGAATCTCCGCTAGAGTCATCCGGAAATTATCTTTTGAGAATTCTCTTGTCACTGCAAAAGCCAGATGAGAGTTTGTTCTTTTCATATACTCACTTTTGCGTAGATTTTATCTAACTCAGCTTCTTCTTTTTTTTTTTTTTTTGTAACTGCTTTACGTCTCTCAACAGCGAGGTCCTTAGAGACGGGAAAGGATGGGGGCAAGGAATGGGAAGGAATCCGGCCATGGCCTTTTTAAGGAAGCATCCCGGCATTTGCCTGGAGTGATTTGGGAAACCATGGAAAACCCAAATCTGGATTCCCGGACGGGGATTCGAACCGCCGTCCTCCCGAATGCGAGGCCAGAACGCTAACCGTTACACCACCACGCTCGGTACTCAGCTTCTGTTAAAGTGATAACAATTTTCCAAGCACGGCATCCCAATCTGATTCAGAAATCAAAAAATGAGTTTTTGCATTGACATGTTTTTGGTTACGCTTTATTGTCGTTTTCTCACACGACACAACAATGCTTTGTAAACTGCCGCACGAAACTGCGGTCTAATATGCGCGGCTATCTGCTCGACACAGTTTCATTGTCTGTGCTGCCCTGTCTTGCTCTGCGCTGCCCCTACTGCACCACGCAGCTCAATGTGCGCCCCGGCGCAGAGTCGTATCTAGACGTATCAGGGTCCCATGTCACTCCAACTGCACACGCCCCACACCATTATAGAGTCTCCACCAGCTTGAACAGTCCCTGCTGACATTCAGGGTCATATGAATTCATATCCGTACCCGTCCATCCGCTCGATACAATTGGAAACGAGACTTGTCAGACCAGGCAACATGTTTCCAATCAGCAACAGTCCAATATCGGTGTTGACGGGCCCAGGTGAGGCGTACAGCTTTGTGTCGTGCACTCAGCAAGGGTACACGAGTGGGCCTTCGGCTCCGAAAGCCCATATCGATGATGTTTCGTTCAATTGTACGCACGCTGACTCTTGTTGATGGCCCAGCATTGAAATTCCTAGCAATTTGTGAAAGGTTTGCACTTCAGTCACGTTTAACGATTCTCTTCAGTCGTTGTTGGTCCCAAGATCATTTTTCGGCCACAGCGATGCCGGAGATTTGATGTTTTACCGGATTACCGAAATTCACCGTGTACTCTTGAAATGGTCGTACGGGAAAATTCCCACCTCATCGCTACCTCGGAGATTCTGTGTCCCATCTCTCGTGTGCCGACTATAACACCACGTTCAAACTCACTTAAATAGTGACAACCTGCCATTGTAGTAGCAGTAACCGATCTGCGCCAGACACCTGTGTTCTTGTATAGGCGTTGCCATGTTTGTATACGCACGGCTATACCAGTTTCTTTGGCTCTTCAGTGTGTGTCAATGAAAGAATATTTTTATGAACGTGCCTAAAAACCACAGAGTTCGACCTGAGCAAAGTTTGAGTTCCATTTCATGCCTAACCCAAAATTGAGTCTCTATGCACATACAACAATTAAATTTTTACTAAAGTAAAAATAATACGAATAGTGGAAACTGTCAGAATTTTTACATTTTGCTATATCCGTTAGAATCAGTAATACAATATTGCTACTAATTACAATTAACCACGTGGTGCATTACAATTACACCAAGCGAAGTAGTTTGTATTTTTTAAGGTTTCTGTATTACAAAAATAAATATATAATAATAAGTGACACGAAGGTAATAAACCATTTGAATAAACTTATGTTTGATTATATTGTACTTTTATTATCGTTTCCGAGAGTGCGGGTCGCTGCCGCTTATTGGAAGCAGTTCCACTGTAGCAGCCATCAGCGGCTGTTGCTGGCGTCCGAAGCAAGCGTCTGACACTGTACAGGAAGCGCGCCTTTAGCGGTCATCAGGGTTGGAACGTGCGTTTATTCTGGCTACTCCGACCTTCCAGGAAGTTAGAAGATTGAAGACCATTGTGCGCTTTTAGTCGGTCACCGTGGAGAAAGGGTGCTCAACATAGCTCGCCACGCTTCGTTGGACTGACGCAACTTACAGATAAGGATCAGCCTCAAACAATGGATGTAGCCAGATGGCTAGACAGCCTGGCGCCGATAAAGCGATACTAGCGAGGGAATCGCTAACGGAGATACACACATTTAAGGTTGAAGCCAAGTCATGCCCAAGTCTATGACTTCGCGTGACACAGCGCCGGATTGGAGCGCACGATGCCGAATAATTTTATCCTGCGCATCCAATGGCGGAACAATTTTACTTGTGACAAGCATAACGGAAAATGATAGTCTGTATCGGGTCACAGTTGGGGAAGGACATATTCTGCCCATTCATCAGATGAGGAATCCAGCTCGAGTCACAGACGTAGACTTATACCCAAGGCAAGTCTGAGACAGTCAGCCTATACTCACTGTCGAGCTGCACACATCCTGGCAGTCATGTGTCATCGTGGACATAGCTACAAATCATAGCAAATCGATCTGAAAATCCAACACTCGCGCTGACCTTTAACATGCCGCTGATCAGTGTCTCACAGATGCACGATGTAACCACCAGCTCAGCGTCTCTGCACATAAAGGCAACCACCATTCAGCAGTACTCTCCAGTGGCACAATGAAATAATAGTATCTGCGTTAATCTAATACGGCTAACACCGTATCTCCCTGAGATTAGGATCAATTGAATTTTTTTTATTTAATTACGACTACTAGCCTAATACCTAGTAATCTAAATTAGGCCTTATTTACATACACTGTTACATTTCAAACCTGTTTCGCTAGCAACTGCTGTTCGTTGGTTATATACTTGGCCACTTAGCTCTGCAGAAGCTACCGCAGGTTCCCGTCCCCGCCACGGGGAGGCGGGACAATCCTACTAGCTGACGAAATGACTGTATATATTTTTCAACAAAAATCAAAAGAAGTTAAATGTCGTAATTTACGGGGATTAATTACAAAATCAAGAAAAGATACTTACTATAACACCATTATTTGATCCCCTCGCTACTTGATCTACATTCATTTAACTTCAACATATAATACTACACACTACAACTACCAATACAACACAACTACCCTCCACCTAACAATACTAACAAGTTCTTCGGTGACCGACTAAATGCTCACAGATGACATAACCGTAAAAGAGTCCCCTTCCTAGAAGGACGGTCTGTAGTCGTCTACCTTCCTGGAAACACGGTGTCGTCATAAAAAACGCACAGTGAAGCCCTGATGACTTCTAAGGCTAGGTGAGCACTTGGGATTTATCGGCGGACGATTAAAGACCCATTTTTCAAGCAACACAACTATCGAAAACTGATATGAGAGATTGAAAAATTGCCAGTCTGCCATGTAAATACGGAATGAATTGTATTTCTTTACTATATTTAGTTCCGATTATTGTAAAATATTGCCCCATCACAGTTTAACAGTTAATATTTGAAATGGAACATACTAATGTGATGTTAAATAGCTAACCGCTAATCAGTAGCTGGTAATATTTATTTGTTAATGATTATGCGTACTGTCCCACTTTCCTGAAACTCTTTTCACTTGCGATCAATATCTAATCTAATCCAACCACAACACTTGAAATACCTGTATCAAATGTGCATTTCAATTCTGTGAAGCTTCGATTAAGAGAAAAAATTATTATGAAAATTACTCCACTTCACTTCCCGATAATGAACATCCATATTGATGCGATTTGTCAATTCAGAAAAGTTCTGTGTTCTATGTTAATTTTTATACTGAACAACATTATACATGTATAACAATACCGTTTGCTAAAATAAATGATATTTTCTTATCTGGAACATCTCGAAATTTTCGTTTAAGTAACTTTTGACCAGTAAGAAGCTATGCCCAGTATAGTCATTTTTACGTTTATTATTTGAGCCTAACTACACAGAGACGATTCATATCTTGACGATGCATTCTGGCATCATCTGTTGCGACTAATTAGTCGCAAGTGTGGGCACTAACACTTTTTTTGCGACCTATTTTTCTATCGCAGCGACAGAAAATCTCTAGAATGCGCCTAGCCTAAATGAAGACATACATTTTCCGGAAATAATTCAGTAAATTTCTAATACTTAATAAATCATTTTAATAATTGATTTCCTTCAGATTTTTTCCAGGCTTTGGACTGGCTTAGTGACTGAAATGCACGTAGCACACAATCGCTTAAGGCGTGTTTAAAATCAGCTTGAATTAAGCATCGTCATTATTTATTTATTTACATATTTCCACTGTCTCTTTATTTACATTATTTGCATTTTTTTGTGTGTTAACAAAGCAGGTCTAATCCAGCTTTTGTAAGTATAATATCGCTTTCAAATATGACCTAATATCACCGTTTTCCTCATACTTTTTTACAGTTCTTTCCAAACATTCATCTAATTTAATATAGGAGTTTTTCCTATTTTTCATGCCAGCAAGATTGATCTCATTGTACATACAAGCGGAATTTTCAGCTTCACGCTTTAAACACATTATCACTTCTTTGATCTTGGGATTTGGTCGCCCGAGAAGATTGTTGATTTTGTTGTTCCAGCCTTCCACAACGTTCATAGTGCGGTGTCGCCTACCGTAACAAGTCCACAGTTTAGGAGGAATTTCTTCATTCTCCAGCCATTGTTCGACGAAATAATCATTTCGGATTTATGATTTGCTGGAGCCTCCGAATATATCTCGATCCAGCCTTCTAAGATATCTTCATTTTTGGGGAATACTAGCGCAGAACAAATCCTAACATGCAGTCTAATTTCTTCATATTCTCGATACTCACGAGTCAACCCAATTTCCTGCAATTTCCTCAACAGACATTTTTTCATATGGAAGTAACAGAAATTAATTCAACGCTTGGAAAAAAACTTCTCAAAGTGCGGATATTGCACTTCCCTCAAAATTGTAGTAGTCCTTTCTGTGAGTAAAAGGGGGGAAGGGGGGTGCAACCACTACTTTTAGGTTTATCGAGATTGACATTAATTTTTTTTATCTGGTCAGCCAGAATCTCGAAATGCTGTTAATTACTGGTTAATAAAATATTGAGTTTATTGGATCTTATGGCTTTTAGATTGCTGGGTATATTTAAATTTAATATTAAACACAAGACAATGCAAAACAAGCAAGCGATACCCAGACCATACAATTTGCCTGATAAATGCAAACATTTACTGGATTTAAATATCTCAAAATTACAAGAATGAATGTGAAACATCGTGGATCGCAGGCCAGCAAATAGATGTTAAACATAATATAAAAATTTCCCAGGGCGCCAATTAAAATGAAAATAACATTATTTTAACCATGTTGCAATGAACAAGAAGATTTTAAAGTTCAAATTTTAGGTGAAAATGAAATGCCAGCTAGCTCAGGGACATTTCAAAATTGAAGCTGAAATACTACTCCCAGGAGTCGCTTACGGGTCGGTAAAGCCTCGTTTAAAACCATGGAACCTTGACCTGGCGTCGGAGTACTTTACCATGTTGTTTCAGCTGCTTGGAGGTGGCGGCATGATATGACACCGTCGGGGAGCAATCTCACAGATAGCTCATCCGTGCGGGCGCGTGTGTCTATCTCAGCGAGACAGTACACTCGGCCGCAACCCATGTCTGAACAGCAAGTCGACCAGGCAGAAAGTGTTGTATCGGACCACGTCCGATCCGCAAGATGTCCCAGCAGCAAGTGTCAGTTATGGCGTCCTTCTTGTCGCCGAGAAAAAGCAAGCTCCTCCTTCCCCAGAACAGCACTCGCGTGATTTGGAAAGGAAGCTTCGCGTTAATATTTGTCGACCCCGTAGCGATACACGATTGGTGAATTAGCGTACGCCAAAATCACGTGAGTGGCCAAGCGCCGGATTTTCGCCCTCTATTATTCGCGCAGCTCGGCTGATCTTGCATCCCCTAGCGTCCTGGCCGAGGGTACGATGCCCTCACTGTGGCTAACGGGACGTTTCCTCTCTCCCCGTACTCCGCTGTTGTGTCTCCAGGCAGGGCGTTGTCTGCTATTCGAATATTCAAAACTTTCCACTGACTGCTTGCGTTTTTCACTATTTGCTCCTTTATATTAACAACTTTGCATTAACTAAAATACAATAATAATTTGGCTGCCCGGGCTTATCATAAATAAATAATCTATGATTTGAATATCCCTAATAAAATTTACATTTAATAAATAATTATATTTAAGCTGAATAATTTGAATATTAATCAGAATAATAAATATTAATATATCAGGTCGCAACCTATATATTCATTGTAGGATGGCACTATCATACTACAACATCAGTGTTATTTATTCTTGGTTTACATTCTGTAACTCTATGTAGAATATGTCGTAATAATCAAATATGCGTTGCTTTATTTTTATTTGGCAATAGGGCAAACGCTAGTGGATACACGATAGTTTCTTCCTTGGAGCTTCCGTAATCAGCGTGGATACTATAAATTTGAGCAAATTGTTTACTACAACTTTAAAATGTCCCATCCATGAAGAAATCCTGCTGTCTTTTCAGAGATTCCTTTCCTTTCTGTCCGCAAATAATTATCATTCGCTCTCCTTAGCTGTAATCTTTCAAAAGGAATCTTGTACCATCTTTTATCTGAAGCATATCATTATTTAAGGCTACTTCCTCTCGGCTCTTCGTTTCCTTTCCGTTCCCACGAGCTTTGCTTCTTTGTCGAAATAAGGTGCTCCCGACAGTCATCTGCTGGGGTAATTAGGCTACATATTCGTAGCCTTTACTTTGTAGGTCTGCCAGTTCTTCCGTCTAAATTTTATAAATGGACGTGTCTTCTTCGCGAACCCTCTTCTTCGCATGATTTATTCTTTTTGAAAATTCCAAGCGAACTGTGTCCGCTGCTTCGCATGAATATTCAGTTGCACCTAAATCTTCCCAATATTTTGTTTTGAGCGTTCCACAACAATTTTTTGACTTTCCCTTCTGACACCGCCATGGAGTTATCCCATGTTCTTTACTTCTGTATTTCCGATAAGAATAACCTTTATAACGCACGACAGGTTTACCCTTATTAGTTGTTAGCACTTCCATGACGACACTGCAAATACTTTCACTGTAGAACTGTATATCACAAGTGGCACTGCTGCCAATAAACTTCACTGTACGAATAACACGAAAGTAAGGAGAGCCTTCCTAAACAGATGAGCTGTGCTGGATATCCAGAGAAGAATTTTTCTTGGAATTCTCAACTGCAGGTATGCGAGGGTAGGTGGTTATACCTACCCTCGCATACCCTCGCCTACCTGCAGTTGAGCTTGGTTGTGCGCTTTTGCCACTATGCGCTTTTGTCATATAACCAAGTTCTTCTACTCTACTGCTAACTATTTACAACAATGTTAAAGTTAATTTCAAGATCGATGTGTGTCGGAGACATGCCTGGGTGACCTTCCCCGGAAGACCGCGGGGCGATACAGTTCTTCGGTAAAACGCTGAGCTGGATGTCGGGGACGATCGCCGGATACCGGCGATCTTCAGCCGCACCGACTCCAACTGTCTTATTCTGTATTCGCCTTCTTCTTATCTCCCCTGTTGATCAATTGCAGTAGCTTGTCGACGACCCATGCGGGTAGCCGCTAACTGCGCCAGGTACCTGTCTTTCTGACAGCTGGATATCCTATCTGGCAGGAGACCAAGTCTATGGCTTTTCTCCACATCCCTCAGTTCGGCCTTTATTTCCTGTCCACTCTAGATGTAACGTTCCTCCCTCTTCTGCCAGAAGTGCACATTCAAAGACCACATGCTCGGGGGTTCCCTCTGCACCACATTCAAATAGACTGGTTTTCTTGAGCCGTCCGCTAAGTAGAGTACTATTGTGAGGACCGTGTCCCGTTAGAAGACGCACTAGGCCAGTTGGCGGTGAAGGTGTTTAAAACGTAATAATTCCACAATATCTAAGAAGAACTGAAAGTATTTTTTTAATGGCATTTGGCTACGCGACCATACAGCAAGCACTATGTAACTTTGTAGTTTGCAACTATGTATTGTACCATTCAATGTATTATAGATTCTACCTGATATAGACGACACAAGACAAACACAACACTTAATTAAACCGCCCATGCCTGAGGCCAGACTCGAACCGGCGACCCTTGCAACGCGAGGCCAGCACGCTATCCCCTACGCTGCCGGGGTCGGCCACTGAAAAGTTCTCCTCCCAGTATTACTTGTTTCCCATTCTCTTTCCCATTATTCTTGGAGGGCTTGCGTGACTTCTGTAACATCAGCCACCGGCCTCTCCATTACCTCTTCTGCCTTGTCAGGCTTTCCAGCCTTTAGCCAATATAATGCTCCTCTTCTTCTAACTGTGTAGTCCTGTGGCCACACCCCCATCACCACCATGAACGCATCATTTGCAGTTGTACCATATGCTCCAGTAAGCCTTATCAGGGTTCCACGTTGCGCCCCTCTTAGCATCATTTTTTGGCTTCATGAGTCCGAGTCACTTTGCCCATACACTGGCTCCATAACTCACTACTGATGTCATGATGCTGTCATGAAAAAGTCTTATTACTTGCGATGGTAGGTGGAACCTCCTTCGCCCAACACTTATAAACTTGTTCATAACCACTTTAGATCTTCCGGAAAGTTCCTCAATGTGGGCTGCAGTTTCTCATCGATGGTGATGCCTAGGTATCGACACGATCTGACTGTTTTTATTGCTCTTCCTTTAATTTTCATCGGATCTCTTTCCAGAGTTCCCCGCACGAGCATGTATTGTGTTTTCTGTGGAGCCAGCCTCAGCTTCACCTCCAGACACCAGTCTTCCAGCTGTTCAAAAATATCGTTGCACCACTTTTCAATTTCTATTCTGTTTTTGCCTTCCACTAGCACCAGTAGGTCATCCGCATATGCTACCTACCCTAAAAGTCCTTCCAGTCCCTCCAATCTGTCTAATACAGATTCAAATCCATTGTCCCAATACACCGGACCACCAACAGAGCCCTGTGGGGCGCCCTTTGACACTAAGTTCTCTATTATCTCACGTGGATATCTCAGCATGGCGTACCTGTTCTTGCAATACTCTTTTAAAGAATTGTACAAATTACTTGGGCAGATTATTTCTCCTAGGCATGCGAACAACGCAGGCCACCACATGTTGTCAAACGCGCCCGAGATGTCCACGTAGATTTCCACTGTGTATGTACTAGTACTTTGTTTCACTAATTGTGGAGCTCTATTTACCGCATCCTCGGTCGATCTGCCCGCCCTGAAAATATATTGGTTAACATTCATTCCATTAGCCGCTCTGTGCGCTTGCGAAGCGCGTAATTAGTATTTTCTCTTGAATCTTCACAAGTACATTGAGCAGGCAGATCGACCGGTACGACTTGGGTAAGGTCCGATCCTTGTTATCTTCTTTTTTCAATATTACCACCTCACTCTGTTTCCAGATGTTGGGAATTCTCCCTTGTTCAAGATATTTATTAAAGAGACAACATAGGCTTGGAGCTAACTGACCCGCCAGTGCCTGGACGACTTCCGCGGCGAATCCATCTGGGTCTCGGGCCTTTTTCTTAGAGATTGTATTTACCGCTTAACTACTTCCTCAATCGTAATTTCATTTTCTAACTCCTCTGTTACATAGATCTCATTTAGCTTGGTACACACAGTTTTTGCGCTTCTATTTCTCCTGCTTCTTCATCATCCGGTATTAATTCCTGAAGCACTATGTATGTTGTATCTCTTTTTCCTGGTTTCAAACCCTTCCCTTTCGCCCCTAACTGCGGTCAGTTCGAAGGTTATAACGTTATGGTCACTTGTCAAATGCTCCAGTACCCTCCATCCCGTTAGTATGTTTCCTACCTCCATTGACGATAGAGTAACGTCGATATTAGACCGTGCACCTGCCCGGTTATTATTTTATATATATATTATATATATATATATATATATATATATATATATATATATATATAAGGCCTTCGGCCTTTGCGACCATTTAGCCAGCTTGAATTTTTTTTTGTACCTACTGTTGTATCAGGCATTAATCATGATATTGTGGACACTACAGTAAGGACAGCACAAGACGAACACAACACTTAATTAAAACCACCCATGCCCGCGGCCGGACTCGAACCGGCGACCCTTACAATGCAAGGCCAGCGTGCTCGCCTTACACTGCGAGGGCCGGCAATCTGCCCGGTTACTAAGTGTGAATGGATGACCAAACTCATTCCCCACTTGTAACTGAAACTCATCAATTAGTTCCTCTAGAGTTTCACCTCTCTTTTCTAAGCTTCCACTATACCACAGCTCAGAGCGCGCATTTGCATCAGCAGTTATTATTACTTTTCGGCCTCTTAGGGCTGCTGTACATATCATTCTCAGTTTATCTGTGTAAATCTCTATTGGGTCTCTGTATTGGAAGTATATGTTTATAAACGTCACCGCGCACCATCCAGTGTTTATTTCCGCACATACATTTACATCTACATCTACATCTATACTCTGCAAATCACAAATACTGTGGGTGCAGAGGGTGCTAAGCACCAATCCTAATTCTGCGCATTCCAATCCCGAACAGATCGAGGAAAGAAGGAATACATAAATGAATCAGTACGGCATCTTATTTCTCTAATCTTATCCCTCCTGTCATTGCGACCTAAATAGGTTGGCGGAAGAAGTATTTCGTTGCACTCGTAACTTAAAGATTTTCGCATATTCTCCAGCAAATTCAAACGAAAACGACGTCGTCTATCCGCCAAACAATCCCAGCCCAACCCACGGATTAGCTATGTGACACTTACGTAAGGACTGTAACTAGCAGTCACGAATCGAGCTGCTCTTCTCTGTACTTTCTCTAATGTGTCAATCAATCCCCTGCGATACGGATCCCAAATTCCACAACAGTATTCCAAATGCGGACGCACTAGTGTTTTGTACGCTATTTCCTTTGTATGAGCATTACAACTTCTCAAAATACGTCCTATGAATCGTAGTTTGGAATTAGCTTTTCCTACAACGGAAGTTCATGTGCAAGTCCCATTTCATGTTGCTTTGTACTGTTACGCCTAGATACTTCAGGGAATCTACAGTGTCAACAACTGAATTGTTAACTTTGTACTCCTGAGCAAGCGGGGTCTTTTTATTACTTATGTGCATTGCCTTGCACTTTTTACAGTTAAGTGTAAGCTTCCATTCACGGCACCATTCCGAAATAACATCCAGATCGCGCTGAATTTCTAAGCAATCGTCGGAGCACCTCACTTCCCTATTAATAAGTGCATCATCAGCAAAAAATCGCATCCTGCAATTAACGTTGTCACCGAGATCGTTTATAAAAATTAAGAAAAGAAGTGGTCCTATTACACTTCCTTGAGGAACGCCCGAAGTAACATCTAGTTTAGAAGAGGCTTCCCCGTCTACAACGACATACTGTGACCGACCAGTTAGAAAATCGCGTATCCATTCGCAAATCTGATCAGATATACCGTACGCTCGGATCTTCGCTAAGAGTCGGTTGTGTGGTACAGAGTCAAAAGCTTTCTGAAAATCCAAGAAAATAGCATCAACTTGTGATCCCGCATCAATAACTTTCATTACATCATGCGAAAATAGAGCCAGTTGCGTTTCACATAATCGGTTCTTCCGAAATCCGTGTTGGTATGCTGTAAGTAGCTCGTTTTCATCTAGAAACTTCATAACGTTAGAGCATATGACATGCTCCAGAATTCTACTGCAAACAGATGTTAGCGATATCGGACGATAGTTCCTAGGATCTCTCCGATCTCCTTTCTTGAAAACGGGAATCACCTGCGCAATTTTCCAATCAGAAGGTACTTTTCTTTCCTCTAAAGATTTACGAAATATATCTGACAGAAATGGTTCTATTTCTTCCGCGTATTCCGAAAATACTCTTACTGGTACACCATCGGGACCCGGCGCTTTCCCCCACTTCAGGAGCTTTAATTGTTTTATGATACCTACACTATCAATTTGTACTGGATCCATTTCAAATTCAACACGCCGTGGAAAAACGGAAATGTTTTCCATGTTTTCGTCAGTGAAGGAATTTTTAAATTCGGCGTTAAATACGGTAGCCTTGTCGCGGCTGGCATCAACTTCCCGACCGTCTTTTAGTAGAACTGGCATATTGTTGTCACAAACCACCTATTCTTTTTTACATACGACCAAAATTTTTTTGGATTTTCAATAAGGCTCTTGGAAAGTGAGTTGCATCGAAAGTAATTGAAGGCTTCGCGCATCGCATTCTTGACCTGTCCTCTTGTCTCAGCTAGTTTTCCTAAATCACTCCTATACATCGTCCTTCTTGAGCGTGCATGAATCTTCCTTTGCTTTTTAAGTAACATTTTAACTTCACGCGTATACCACGGGGATCGTTCCCGTCCCTGATTGTCCTTTTCGGTATATGTAAGTCCATACCTTCCCTGACTATATATATGAATCGTAGCCACATCTTTTCAACCGAGCCTCTTCCTTCTACAAAGGTAATGTACACAGACGGAAAAAAAAATCCCAACACCAAGAAAGACTTGTGTTAGATAAACGAAATTTGGTAGGCGTGTTTATACATCTGAAAGATGACATCGATTCAAATTTCGCGCTTCGCGCATAAGTGTGGCGCTAGTAGCGCTACTCAGAGCTTGCAAATCAGGTTTGCTTTAAATACGCGCTGTAAAGTTTGTGAACGTTATTTACCGCTGAGATTTGACATAGTGAGTTGATGTTAGCCAAGAATGCCTTTAAGAAGACGAAGAAGCCACTAGACACACTGGACCTACACCTGGAGTCATGGTCTGGGGAGCAATTTCCTATGACAGCAGGAGCACTCTTGTGGTTATACCAAACACACTGACTGCAAATTTGTACGTCAGTCTGGTAATTCAACCTGTAGTGCTGCCATTCATGAACAGCATTCAAGGGGGAGTTTTTCAACAGGATAACGCTCGCCCTCATACCGCTGTTGTCTCGCAACGTGCTCTACAGAGTGTCGACATGTTACCTTGGCCTGCGAGATCACCAGATCTGTCTCCAATTGAACACGTATGGGATATCATTGGACGACAACTCCAGCATCATCCACAGCCAGCACTGACCGTCCCAGTATTGACAGCACAAGTACAACAAGCATGGAACTCCATACCACAAAGTGACATTCGAAACCTGTATGACACAATGCATTCACGTTTGCAGGCTTGCATTCAAAATTCTGGAGGTTACACCGGCTTGTAATTTAACAGTATTTCACATTTGAAATGCATTTTCTTGAGCTTAAATTAACCTGTGATCTTGAAAATTTAATCAATTAAACATGTTAACTTGACAAATGCATTGTCCAAATTTCATTACTCTACAATAATTTTTTCTTGGTGTTGGGATTTTTTTTTCCGTCTGTGTATTTATCCCTCAAAAACGTTCTTAAACTCTCCTTTGGGGCCTTTCGAAACTGTAAACGACCCTTTCTTTTTTCTTTTTGCGCTCGACTGTTAATTTTACTGTAGCAATTACAGCTTTATGATCACTTATTCCCGTGGTGGTAGAAATGTCCGTAAATAATTCAGGCCTATTTGTAACGAGAATATCTAAAATATTTTCGTTGTCGCACCGCGTTGGTTCAGTGACGAGCTGCTCAAGATTAAGATCTGAGAAAAGGTCGAGAATAATCTCACAGGATATTTTATCCCTGCAACCAGTAACGTGGGCGTAATTACTCCAGTCAATATACGGCAAGTTGAAGTCGCCTCCTAGTATTATTCCATGATCCGGAAATTGACGAGCTATATTACTTACGTTATTTCTTAAGGCCTCAGCAACACCTACATCTGCATCTGGTGGACGATAGAAAGACCCTATTACAAGTTTTGTCCTAGCTACTTTTAGTCTAATCCATAGGATTTCACACATACTGTGTGTTCATCGCAGTAGTGAACAATTTTTGTTACAGAAATGCAGAGATGTTCTTATTTAGTACTATCAGCCCAGCCATAGAATTTTCCCGTTATACTACTATTTGCGATGTAACTGGCATGTGCGGAATTTGCCCATTTTTAGTATATGGCCCTTGTATACAAATTATGTCCCACTGATATTCCTCCGCGAGCTTCCTTATCTCGTGTAATACCAATGTATGTCTTCTCAATTGAAGACCTGGCTAACAGTCAATTAAGCATATATCCCTGCCTGTATCGGTAGTATAGGGACTACTGTACTGGCTCCCCGTACCGAGGTTCACCGGTTCGAGTCTTGCCGAGAGCGTGTGAGTTTAAGTGGTGTGAATATTTAAGTCCTGTGGTGTCTATAATTAGTTGGAAACAATATATACTATAGAAAACCACAGCACTGGGACATGTTTAATGACTTACATTTATAGGTTTTAGAGAAGACAGCCTCCATGAAGTAGCAGTAGGCCGGCCACGTTTCTCGGATGAAAGACGAAAAATGGACAAAAACAGCATTGGACTGGAGCCAAGAGACCACCAGAGACCGAGAGGAGACCACCAGACCGATGGGACAATGGTTGTTGGAGTTAAATTGCAGCATCGCACGATCTGGAGAAGACTGCTCAAGCTCTACCTGAATCTAAGAGGCCACATAATTTAATGATTGAACTGGCTCATGATGAAGATGATATATATTCGCAGTCACATTTTACTTGATGTAAAGTGTTGTGTGGATAATTTCATTTAACAATAAATACTCGTAAAATTGTTTATTAACAAATAAATCAATGCTAAAATCCTTCATTTCCCTCGCATAAGTAATTTATGGTATTAGTCGCCAATAAACTAGTGCAGAGCTTTGGAACACTACAATATGTATCTGCAAAATGAAAAACGCTTTTGCATTATATACGCTTGGTCCGAGATTTCGTTTTAATTTTTTCCGTTTTGTAATTTTAATAAGTAGCTGATCTTATTTAATTTTTGCGGTAACGTGAATTCAATATTACCAAATGAGGTAATTATCATCTCTTCTGCTGGGTCACTACTATTTGAACTAATGTTTATTAAACTAGAAAGCATTTTATTCTGTTAAGAATATTGTAGTAGTCAACTGAAGAGATGCCGTAATCACATAATTTCTGCATTGTTCAGAAGCTTCGAGCACTAAAAGACTGCACTACAATGTTTTCTCATACGATGCATTTCAGCTGAGTTATTAATGAAGTGAAAGTTTCAGAAGAGCATGAAAATAATTTACAAAGATTAGTTCTCAGTTTATCGGTTTTATATAACATATTTCTTGCCAAATCAAATTAACTATTCTCGGCATCATAAAAGCTGTTCAAATTACGATATCGAAATTGTTGCGTCGACACACTTATTTCAATTCGAAAGTTTGCAGTCGAAGTTGTAACAGCTAATTACAGCTTTTGTATTTCTAACAGCGTAATATCATGTGATTGTGCAGTTAATAGTGTAATAGTAGCACACAATCTTGAGATACTAAACTTTTTTTTTTTAAATATTCGAAAACTGAAAGTCAGGCTGAACTTATGAATGTTAGAATCGAATCATTCTTACATGTCTGTGATTTATTTAATACATACGTTTTAAATCACAGTTACAAGTTGCCTCTGTCCAGCGGTATGGTACTGACATGGCTTTAAGAAGTTCGCCATACGAAGTATGTCCAGGATGAATTATCAGTGATTTTCTTCAGATTTCATGTCGACGTGTTCTTATTCTGTGATATTGTGCTAGTTTTAAAACTACGTACTTGACTTAATAATGCACAGTAATATAACTTAAATATGTCTATCAAGAAAATCAATAAGGATTAGGAAATATGGTTCCGCAGATTTAAGCTCGTCAATGTTTCAAAAGAAATAGTTATGGATACTTTTCATACCTCTCATATTGACGAAACCTTTCATTATGCATACTGGTGTCTTGTGATGCACAACCGTGGAGACGATACATTGCCATCTGACTGCAATTTACATACAATGCGACGTTGAATTCCATTTCAATATTTGGTGCTCACTCGATGCTCCACATGTATGAAATTACTCGTCTGTGACATTATTGGTTCCGCATGAAGTATTTAGCCTGGTGTGAGAAAGACTGAGGTGAATTCCACACATAAAACTCAGATGCAGACCCTACGAAGAGGATCTCTCTTTCACGTCTTTCAAGTTAGGTACTGGATGGCATTCCTGAATTACCAACTACATTAAACTGTCTAGATTGAAACGACTGTACTCAAAGACTACTCAATGTGCTGAGGAAAGGACACGATTGGTCGGGTAACCAGACAGTGATTCAGTGAACGTCGAGTGGCCACAGAGATCTTACCACACTCGTTTTTCGCGTGAATTGAGGAAAAATTACAGCATTTCGTATGAAATCCTCTACAGCAGCCAATTTAAGACCATTTCAAGATCGATAAAAGTATATTTTGAGAAATCTGGAAACTCTGAAACTGAAAATATCAAAACACATTTAAAAAAATGGCAGCAGAACCAACGGAAGGCCGATAAATTGAAGCAAACCGCTTTGGAAATGTGGAGGGGTGTTGGCTCAAACGATTGAAGAAGATAGCTGAGCGAAATAAATCGAAAGGAGGCCATGACCTCGACGGGACCCAGTGTCCAAAAATGTCTCAGATGGACGTGAACTGTCCATAGAAACACAATCATATCACATTCAAACAGCCTAGACGTTTTGACTTCCGTAAACCACCTCTGAAACTCATTCTATTGCAGTTATGTAGTGAGCTGTAATGTTTCATGTGTAACTAAATAAAATGTTTAACAGTCAAGTACCCAGTTACAGTTTCTCTTGTGTTCCTCAGCAAAATGCTCTAATCGTTTGAGCAATACTTTTTGTTTTATTGGCTATTTGGCTTTCCCAATTTTTTGTTAGGTTTACGGTTAGTCAACATCGGGATCATTAAAGCTAGAAGAGAACCAAGCAAGGAACAGCAATCAATGTGGAAAGAACCATTCAGGCATTCATCTAGAACTATATCTGGAACTAGGAATATCTAAATTTGAGTGGCGGCAACGAGGGTTAAACCAGCGACCTCCAAATACCAGATCTGGGCTCTAATCACTCATTTATCCCGTTCGGTAAGAGGATCGAGAAGGCATGAATTCGTGCGTACCTGCAAAACTATCACTCTACGAATATGCCGCTGTGTTGCTCATAGTTTTGCCAACCACACCGCCTGAAGGTCTGAGAAATCAGGACGACATATCTAGCAGTGTGAATGTGAGGTCAGTGGAATAAGAACCTATCCGCACAGCACTATGACTGCTTTTACAGGTGCTTGCCTCGGTCACTTACAGCCGTTTGAACGAGTGTGCCATAAACTTTGCGACATGTGTACGGCTAGTTCCCAGTACGTTATCACCTCAGCTGTTGTAACGAACATTGCTTGCGGAGGAGAAACGCAATTTATGTTGCACCACAGATTCTCGATCAGCGTATTTCTCGATAGGCATTTATAATAATTGTACAAGTATTTATGTTCATTTGGGTCAACTAGGACCACGTTAAACCTTCATTTGGCTTCGTTTTGCTTTAGGATGTGTACACATCTGTGTTTCAACTACAGTTGCTAGTCTTAGAGAGGAGCTCTAGTTTAACCTAGAATCCGAACCACGGCTAGACCAACATCATAATACACAGCAATCTATGCCAGAATGTCGGGTTATTGGCTCATTAAAATCCTCGCCTACACCGGGATTCGAAACGGGGTCCTTTCGATCTCCAGGCACACTCCTTAAACACCACCAGGCCGCAAAGTATATATATGTATATATATATATATATATATATATATATATATATATATATATATATATATATATATATTTACAACGTTACCTGTTTATGTAGGGTATATAGCACAGATGATTTTCAGAATAGCTTTCCGCCATTTTATTTAAGCGTGAAGCATTTTCTGGTGTTTGTGCTGTTTCCTTTCTTCCTCTGGGTGCTGGCACAATTATACAGATTCACTAAATGTCGTGGCAGCCAATGAACGCAACTATCTCTCGTTTGGAACAACTCAATAATACGTGTTCCTAAGTATAATGAAATGAAAGGTAAATATGTTTTCACAGTAAAAAAAAATACTTTTAATGTAATCTCCCAGGCAACACCAAACTACAGCAGTAGCAATCCGGACTTATGCGAAGAATACAAGCACTCTTAAAATATGCCATACATTCCTCATTCCTTCAAGTCACACATGATTAGGAAAATCCCAAATATTTGAGTGGGGAATCACTACTGAAAAAAAAAAAAAAAAAAAAATCAGTATGCCAGCCAAGCACATTAGAAACATAGTCTGTCACTATGGAAACTCACATTCTCTCTGAGAGTAATCAACATGGCCTTTAGCCAAGCAAGCTAAAATCCTGAATATGATCAGAAACAATATAATTCCAAGATACCATATCGGTAATGAGACAAGCGTTTTCAGCTGGATTTTAAAGCAGAATGGATTAGTAACACGACTTGTCCTTCCGTGATGAATCTGAGTTTGTTTCCTGATACGCACATAAGGGGCGTAATCAGCAATCCACATTCTCCTCTCTCCTTTGCGCCAGCGTGCTGAGAAACGAACACTGTCGTCACATCAGGAGCTGTGTATGAAACAATAGTTAATGTCGGTGACAGGACGAAACTATTATTACGTGTGCGACGTATCGGTTTGACCGTGTCTCTGTTGGTTCGTGTTGGTACGAGATCACTAAGTTTAAATATGAGACTTGATGTAACGGCAGTACTGGTTAAAGTGCTCAGGGGGATTCGTTAATCTGAGAGACAAAACTTAAAAAATACGCAACAAATACACACTCTTTGGGAACAAAACAGTTCACAAACAAACAAAAAATGGTCGTCTTATTTATTCCTCAGGACACCACTTTCAAATCTATTCTGAAAAATGGTTGACACCGTCAGGTAAATGTGAAATGACAATCTAGTCTCTCAAGAGAGAGTGGTGGGTGAGCAGTAACGATCTAGCCCCTTATTCGGTGAGTTCGAATCCCTGTCCCCCCACCCAGGTTTCAGTTTCCGTGGTTTCCCCAAATCACTCCAGGCGAATGTCGGGATAGTACCCTCGTAAAGGCCATGGCCAAATTACTTCCAATTCCTTGCCTTCTGTTCTTTCCGGTCTCTAATAACATCGACGTTGATGAAGCGTAAAGCCATAAGCGAAAACCTAATCTCCCCTGTAACGGATTTATAGCCCAAAATAGGAAAGTTACATTTACCAGTTCAGTTATATACTACTTTTGCTGAAAACCATTTCAACAAGCTGTAAGCTTTAGGATATAAATTTTATGCCCTACATTACATCTACATATATACTCTGCAATTCACAAAACTGTGGGTGGCAGAAGGTGCTCAGCACCAAAGCTAATCTCTTTGCTGTTCATTCCAATCCCTAAGGGTACGAGGGAAAAAAATTCATATAAGAATCAGTCCGGCACCTTATTTCTCTAATTTTATCTTTCCTGTCATTCCGACTCAAATAGGTTGGTGGAAGAAGTATTTCACTACACTCAAAAGTGAAACTGGGAGTACGCATGTTTACCAATAAGTTTAAACGAAACGTGTGTCGTCTATCTACCAGAGACTCACAACCTTGTCTACTAATCAGTTCTGTGACGCTTTCATAAGGACTGTAGCAAGCGGTCACGAATCGAGCTGCTCTTCTCTGTACTTTCTCTATACTTTCGATCAACCCCTTACGAAACGGGTCCCAAATGGCACAACAGTAGTCCAAATATGGACGCACAAGAGATTTGTACGCTATCTCCTTTGTTTGTTCATTACAATTTTTCAAGATTCGACCTATGAATCGCAGCCTAGAATTTGTTCTACCTACTAACGAATTAATGTGTATGTCCCATTTCATGTTCCTTTGTACTGTTACTCCCAAATATTTCATAGAATCGACCATATCAATAACTGTATTGTTTACCTCGTATTTCTGAACAATCGGATTCTTTTTGTTAGTTATGCTCATTGTCTTGCACTTTTTACAATTTAGAGTAAGTTGCCACTCAGCACACCAAGCCAAAATAACATCCAGATCGCGCTTAATTTCTAAGCAATCGGCCAAATTTCTTACTTCCCTATAAATAACCGCATCATCAGCAAACAATCTAAAACGGCTTTTCACTTTGTCTCCGAGATCGTTCATAAAAATTAAGAAAAGAAGTTTTACTATTACACTTCCTTGAGGTACACCCGATGTAACATCTAGATTAGAAGAACTTTCTCCTTCAACGACGACATACTGCGACCGACCAGTTAGAAAATCCTTTATCCATTCACAAAGCTGATCCGATATACCGTACGATCGAAGCTTCTCTAAACGGCGGTTGTGTGGCACAGAGTCAAAGGCTTTCTGGAAATCTAAAAAAATTGCATCTACTTGTGAACCTGCATCCATAACTGTCATTACGTCGTGTGTAAATAGGGCCAGCTGTGTTTCACATGATCTTTTCTTCCGAAATCCGTGTTGATTTGTTGTAAGCAAATTACTATCATCTAGAAAATTCATGATGTTCGAGCATATAATATGCTCCATAACTCTACTACGAACAGATGTTATAGATATGGGACGATAGATTCCAGGATCACTTCGATCACCTTTTTTGAAAATCGGAGTTACTTGCGCGATTTTCCAGTCTGAAGGTACTTTTCGCTCTTCTAATGATTAACTGAATACATCAGACACAAATGGCCAGATTTCCGCCGCATACTCTGAAAATACTCTTACTGGAATTCCATCCTGGCCCGGTGCTTTCCCCCACTTCAGGAGCTCTAATTGCTTAATGATACCTGCAGTATCTATTCGTAATGATACCATCACCGACTCGCCACGGCGTGGGAAAACGGGAATACTATCCTTATGTTCATTTGTAAATGAATTTTTGAATACAGTATTTAGTACGTTAGCTTTATCGCGGCTTTCATCAACCTCGGAACCTTCACGAATTAGTGCTGGAATATTGCTGTTGGTACAATTAACTTTTAGTACATACGACCAAAATTTCTTTGGGTTTTCTGTGAGACTCTCAGTGAGATAGTTGGAGTGAAAATCGTTAAAGGCCTCGCGCATTACATTCTTAATACGTCCTCTTAAATCAGCTAAGGTTTCTAACTCGCTGCGACACCCCTTCCTTCTTGATCGTGCGTGTATTTTCCTTTGTTTTTTGAGTAATCTTTTGACTTCGCATGTGTACCAAGGTGGATCATTCTCCCCCTTTATTGTCCGCTTTGGTATATGTATTTCCATGCCTTCCCTGACTATATGTATAAAACGATGCCACGTCTCTTCAACGGTGTCCTTTGTTGACTTGAAGTTATGGTAATTATTCCTCAGGTAGGTTCTAAAACACTCCTTTGAGGCCTTACTGAATCTGTATACAATCCACCTTTTTTCCTTTTTTTCCATTATTTTCAGTACCAGTAATGTTTTATAAGAGAGATTTTGTAGAATGTGACACGTGAGCTGCTGACCAGTAGCGGCTCTTAAGCAGCGTGTGTGTGTGTGCGCGTGTGTGTGTGTGTGTGTGTGTGTGGTGTTGCGGGCTGTAGTGTTTGCAGGTGGCGGCGGTGCTGCCGCCTATCGACCGCTGGCCGTTACAGCGTTTCGCTATTAGCGGCCAAGGAGGCGGGCGTCGGGCGCTTACTCGCTCGACCTATTTTCGGTGGCGCTCGCAAACTGCCGTGAAAACCGCGCCGTCCGCTCGCAGTAGCGGCTTTGTTCGGACGCGCTGCAACAGGCCCGCATTAGTCGCGACGGGCCGGATAAATAACGGCTATAGCCGCTAATGGACAAACGATAATTGAGTCAGCAGCGGCGCGCGCAAAAAGTATCGCCGAATAATTGAATTCTCAAACGCGCTTGTATTAGTTTGAGCTACATAGTGCATTGCGCTTAATCGTTTCAGTGCCTATGTTCCTGCCAATTCTTTTCAGTCGACACTTTTGTGTACAAAGTATATTTTACAATTCATCCTATACTACCTCGAACCATCCAGATACCATATCGTTTTGTGTCGATTCAGACTCTATACACTTGTTCTATTTCGAGAAAGTTTTGAATAAGACTGGCTGATCCGATATTAACCTAAGCATTCGGCTTAGAGACTTTACTAAACCCAGACCATAGACCATTGTTTCAGTAGAAAAAATGACAGCAAAAAAATCATTACAATTTCGTCCTGGTCGTCCGTCCGTTTATCACTGCGCCGTAATTCCATCGCTTTGCGCTCACTGTGATGCAGTTACTCAAAAAGATGTAATTTATAGACATAAAAACAAATACTGAAAAAAATAATAGTCTTTCCACCTATCCCGCCTCAACCGCTCATTCGGCGCTGGCTTCTATCCACCAAAGAATAGATAATGTAACTACAGTTCCTACGGCAGGCTTGCCAGCGATCGAATATGCAGTACATTTAAAAAAAAAACGAAGATTTCCTGATTAAAAAATGTGGTTACGTAATAATAGAGGTTACTAGCCCAAGTGTTAAAGTGTTTGTTTCGTGTATTTCATAATTAGTAATGTTAAGTCATGTGGCAACGATAATGTGATAATGAGTGACATCAGTTTCCTAATCCTGTCGATCACGACCCATCCCCCATCCTGTGAGGGGAGGGATGAGGGGGGGAGGGCGAGAGAGATACAGGTTAATATACTCGACTCTTTCAAACTTTCCTTGTCAAACGCTTTCTGCCCTGTTATCCTCTTTGAGAACTGGGTAATTTTCATGTCATCCGTAATTCTGGTCTTGCACCCAGTACCGAACGTGGAAGAAATATTCATGTCAAAACAAAAATTAAAGCAAACGGTTAACATATTTGCACACCCCCTACGCTGTATACCTATCAAGATTCGAGACTGGGTGTGACACCTCTAGCTGATTACTTTGGACTTCGTGACTACCTGCCCCCGCATCTTTGCAAACACCAACAGCTGTTAGCTTCACCAAATGTAAATACTTCCCTGCCAATTGCCCGGTACGTTGGTTAATTCCTATAACCTCACACACAACGCATATCAGCGAGAGGAAAGTACTGCTTCGCTAATGTTGCTTCACGGTAAGGAATGTTAAAGGTCATTCCGAAAACGCTAATTCAGTAACAATTATTTAAATACATATACAGCATTTAAACACGAACGTTTTTGGGCGCTTGGAGATTTAGGTAATTTTTTACCTTTCTCTAGTATTTTACTTCGAAATTTAAAAGTTTATTCCTCGGTATATTTTTTCGTTTGTGGTATAAATTGTCATTTCAGTTTATAAGACTCTAAGTACTGAAGTAACACACTGAACAGTGGTTTACAGGTGTACATGGGAGAAGAAAATTAGTAGTCAATGTTATTAATCTGGACTGCATAATATGAAAAAGAATAAGATAATTGTTAAATTACAGATCAATGGACGGAGATAAAAAATTAGACTTAAAGAAATAAATGACTAGTTAAAATTATGTATTTAACAGACGAAATTAAAAGTTGTATGTATATAACTATACTCTGCAATTCACAAAACTTTGGTTAGCGAAGGTTAATTAGCACTAACACTTAGTTTTTCTAATGACACGGAGCTGGTCTACAGACTAACACGACACAGTTATATTCCTCATCCAAGACTGCTCCAGTTCATAACATTTCATTCAGACTCTTAATAAAAGAAAAGAGTCAATAAAAACTAGGTCGCTACTCGGGGCACAGTGCTGCCAGACAATTATAGCTACTTGGCTCTTTTTTTCTATTTTTCGCAGTGTTTGCTCGCTTTCAGTTTTTATGAAGTATTTCTGAAGTGTTCTGCAATAGCACCAGTAAATTGTCAACATGACACGCAGTTTATTGAAGTACTGGCCACATAAAGCTCCAAACTTTCGGAGAATTAATTGAGGGATCTTATGCAGTTTGATTTTAGGCTGTAGTATTCGTCTACCCATTATCTTTAGGGAACATTCTCAGCTAACAGAAACTAAATTTTTGAATTCTCCTATAACTTTATACCAGATGCAAATTCGATACTAATTATTATGAGGCATGTGTAGTACAAAAATATGTCGAAAGTCGAAGGGTTGCTAGTTAGACATTTTTTTTTTTTTACTGTGTAATCTTCGTTCAAGTTATTCCAGAAAATAAACAATATCCAACATATGCAAGTTGCCTGATTTCTTTCCTATTAAATCGTTCAATCCTTTAGTAGGTTTACTGGGAAGAAATAATACAAGTTATTACGATAAGCACTCAATATTCTTGCTACGTGTTGTTTATCGATTACACAACAAAGTACAACGACAAACTTGTAAAAGTTATTTAACATTAATTTAAATCGAGGAATCCTATTGAAGATAAAACCCGATATTAAATAGAGTTATGAGTATGACAGTTGTTATAAAGTACAGTACAAACGAAGTTTCCATGAAAACTATGTCAGAACGAGTTTAGCAACGAAAAATAATTACTTTTATTGCATCACGTAAAACACTGCAGTACGATGCACTTCATTAGATTAGTAGTGAGAGAATTGATAAATAATGTCTGATTCTATGAACGGTATCTTCATCTCCCAATTAAAAATAAAAATCAATAAGCTTTTTTTTCCGACTCTGCGGCACTTTGTTTCAGTAATTTTTCTCCTTCACTGGATGGTCGAATGTCACACACTCAAATCACATTTATTCCGACGAGAATGGCTATGTTTCCATTCACTGTTATCTCTCTCCCGCTTATGGATGCCTGTTCCTTGCAGTGGATACAAATTTCAAATCAAACTCTGAAGTATCCTCCATTCCACTCGCCACTTTCCATCGCGGGAAAACGGCTGCCGACGTATTGTTATCTGCAGCGTCCCAAAGGCATTCGGCAGCACAATTCGATTCAATAAAACAACACTGCCTGCCTCCAACAAAATATCAGTCCTATTATTTCGTATCTGCTAGAGGGCATATTTCGAGAAAATGTCAGATGCCTTTGACATCATAACCGAAATTGCATATATCTGAAGTACGGTTAACTGGATGTGTTGAATGCCTCGCGCATTTCCGTCATGGTGCCTGCCAAATATTTCACTACAGATACAGCCACGTAATGGAAATTTTGCGAACAACAAAATCAATGCGCGTACTGATAACCATGGAGCTGCTCGCATTATATTAAATACGGCTCTCATTAATCAACCGCGCGGCAGCAGATTTGGAACTGCACTCTGCATCGTGTTTTTTTCAGGCAGGTTCCGTAGTTAAAAAAAGAAACACAGAAAGAAGACCAAAGAAAGGAATCACTTTTCAAAACAATTTTGTTGGATTAAATGCTTAGAATGTTACAGATATTACTTCCAAGATATTCAGTCATGTACAGAGAAACTATACAAGTTGGATTACCGAAAATAAATTGAATCAAAGTAATTAGACTTACGAGGGACCCCATGTGAATGTCATCCGTAAGCAAAATTTAATGCATATGCTTTCCTATAATCTCGGTGGAGAACGTGTTGATGTTCTTCCATCTGATTATTATTGGGATAGCACACTGCTTTTTGTAACCTAGAATCTAAGGAAAAAACAATATTCTTCTTCTTCTTCCTATCCAGTGTTAGGCCTGGTGGCCTGTTATGGTCTCAATCCATCTTCTTGGTGGTCTTTCTACATCTCTCCTGCCTCCGGGATGGTGTTTGAGAATTCTTCGTGGGATCCGGTCCGTCTTCATCCTTAGTACATGGTCTGTAGAAGATGTTCTGTAGGATTGCGCAGTTTGGAAAATTGGTTTGACTTGAGTTATTTAAGGATTTCATCAGACCTTTTTAGCCAGGATGTTATATAGCATGATTCTTGTGTGCCGTTGAACAAGAGATGGTCTGAAGGCGTTATTTATTATTCCAGTAACTTTCGTGAAATTTGTGATTTTATTTGTTGCATATCGGTTTCTAGGGAGTATCTGATGTAACCTAGATATTTAAATTCTGCTACTAGTTCTAAGGGCGTGTTGTCTATTAATATTTTGGTTCTTTTGTGGGTTTTTTCCGACAAAGGCCATAACCTTGGTTTTATTGAGCGAAATCTGCTTTTGCTGTCTTATGGAGGTGATATACCGAACTCTGCAGGTCATCATCTGATTCAGCAAAAAGCACCTGGTCATCTGCAAACAGTAATGTATCCAGGTTGGTATGCCTGTCTATTTAGATTCTGCCATGGGGTTTTTGTCGCCAGTCACTAATGATTTTGGTTATGTATATGTTGAATAAAAGTGACGATAGGCAATACCCTTGTTTCACTCCTCGATTAATGGGTTTTCATTCCGACAGCTGTTGTCCGGTTCTGACTGCGATTACTTTGTGGCTATAGATTTTTTGAATTGCTTTTATGATCTGTGGTGGCGTGTTACTTTGCACCAGAATTTGCCAAAGTTTTCTTCTGTCAATTGTATCGAAAGCTTTTTTGAAATCAATAAATGCCAGATGTGTTTCCAGATCAAACTTTTTGAAACAAATTTTGTTCTTCTCCAAGAAGTAGTTCTTAAAATATTTACAATTTTAATTTAATAATGCTGGAGTAAAATGTATAACCAGCCATGAGCAAGCTTATTCTTCTATAGTTATTGCACACTTTGACGTCGCCGTTTTTGTTTATTGGGATGACAATTGCCCTCTGCCAGCTTCGAGGTGGATATTCTCCTCTCCAGATCCTGTTGATAAAGTTCAACAGTCGTTCTTTGAATGTCCTATCACTGAATTTAAAAAGTTCCATATGAATGCCATCCTCTTCTGGAGCTCTGTTACTTTTACAGGCTTTCAGCACTGATTCTAACTCTTTGTAGTGAACATCATCTGGGCTGTTAGTCTCTGGTAGTGACATTACCTCCGGTTCATTGTCTGCTTGATTTTGGGTCCACAACTCTTGAAGATATTTTAACCATGTCTGTTAATTTATTACTTGAATGTCTGAGTCACATCTTACTTCACTGTTTAACTTTTTAATAATTTTGAATGTTGTGGGTGATGGTCTAGTTAAGACTCTTTCCAGGTTGTTGATGAAGAGGTCGCATTGTTCTCTGTTCCTTTACAGAGTTTCTCTTTTAGCAATCGCTCTTTTCCTCTTATATTCAGTAAGATCCTCTATTTTGTAGCTAAATATCTCTTATAAGCACTTCTCTTACCTTCTATAACACTCCTGATTTCTTCGCCCCAGGCTCTTAATCCTTGTTTTCTATTCCAGCGTTGTACTCTCGTTTGCCGCTTCTTTCAGAAATTTGGTTAGGTTTTCCGATTCTAATTCAATATTTTCCTCTACTTTATACGTCATTCCGATTTCACTTAATATTCTCTGATACAGCTATTTGATGCTTTGATCCTGTAAGAGTTCAACTCTGTAGGACATTATGCTTATGTATTTCTTGTTTCTTAACTTTGCTGTTAAGCCAGGGGGGTGGAAATCTTTCTGTACCTACCACGAAGTGGTGGTCTGATTCAATCTCATAGACTAAACACTCTTGTGTCAAGTATTAGTTTTATCAGTTTTTTATTGGTTATTACGTAATCTACGATTGATGTTAGGCCTCTAGCGGACCAAGTGTATTTGTGCGAGTCATTGTGTGGAAACAGTGTAGAGCTTGATGTAAATTACTGCGTCGATCAGTTTTTGACTATTGCTATTTTTTGCTGGTTCTCCGTGTGGTCCTATTTTATTCTCTATTCTTATGTTTCCAACCCTTCCATTAAAGTCGCCCATCAAAAGAAGGTAGTTGTGTCTACTGATTTTATCTAGAATGTTTTGAAGTATTGTGTATACCTCATCAGTTTCTTATTAAAGATGTTTATTCCAATGAAAATTACGTCAAATGCTTGTTTTGTGTGTTAGTGTAGTTTCAACCCAGACAATCTGATTGCTGCTTCCAGGTTTTAAATTGTTGGTAGTCTATGATTTAATTAACTGTGCCTTCAGATCGATATGATTAACATATTTATCCAATATTTCTCTAAAAAGGGGAAATTTAATAATATAATATTTAATTAAATTGCAATGGGACGCACGCTCCGGAGGCAATTTCCCTACGCACCCATCTTCCCCCTTTCCTGCACCCACCTACATTTGCCCTCTACAAATTTTAACTTTAAATTCGTTCAACGTTTAATTCGTAAATATAAAGTTACCGAAACGTTTTGTTATAAATAGTTTCAGATTTCTACCGACTTTTGTATATTTTTTTGCTGTCTTTTCGGGTTGACTAACTGGGAACTACTTCCAATTTTGGCTTCGAGGATAATAATGGTACTGATAAATTCCAACTGTGGCATTTTGCTAGGCAGGATTTGGTATAATACTCCAGCAACAATGATTGGCATAAACGATAAATATTGTCCATTCTAAGGCGTAGAGTACCTTCACTGTAGAAAAATTTCACGAGGTGCTGTCTAGTCTATGGTTCTCTAACTTGTAATGTGCTATAACGGCATTTCTGGTTATAATGCTGTAGTTCTATTATTGTATTTCAGATTGTCGAAACAACAGTATTTTTATTTAAGAGCCATTTCATATGGATTCTCTTTTGAAATGTATAATTTTTTTTTCACTGCATATCACACATGTGACTTATCAGTACGTTATACACAAATGGAAAACCTAATTCGTCTTCAATTTTCTGTACTCATGATCGAGATTTGATGTATTTTTTTGTAGCACCAAGCCTGATTTTGACTGGCTTGGGACCTGACAGCTAAAGATCGTTGTGTGTTATTTATTGATCTGTCGAGTGGTGTTCCATTCAACACCTGCCTAAAATAGTTACCGTCAGTCTTCTGTCGGTGTTTAATCATAACTGTATACTGAAGTTAGACTAAATGCTTAAAAACCAACCTAATCTTATCTTTGACTAAAGTGTGCAAATAAATAATCTATAGACCCTACTAATAAAACATTAATCTTGGTCACTGCGTAGGCATGTCCGTTACGCTGTGACGTAACGCTCCCAGGCTTCGTTGCCGAACTAATAACGACCAGAGATGTTACTCGAAGTTATTCGAGTTATTTAATAATAGTTCTCTTTAGTTAAGTGAAGAAATCAATTGCCAAAATACTGAAAGGAAAGTGGATATTTCGTTTAAATTAAATATTAATTATTATTTGTTTTTATTTATTTATATTCACTCGATCTTGATTGTTTTGTTGTATTAATTACCCATTTTCTATCATCAATGTTAGCGGAAGTTTTGATCATATTGTTATTTAGCCTTGGTCAGAATTACAACTGAATTACTCGGGCAGCAGTGGGTATCAGATTTAAATTTTTTTTAGAAAAATTAATTGTTGTACTGAATCATTAATGAATTGTGAATGAAATTAGTTCCATATCGATCGCGATCAATGTGGCTTAGACCACAATTAAAACTAACATTACGAGGCATTTCGTAAGATATTAAGATTTCGTTGTAATACCCTTTGCTTTCACTGACGCCATATTACGGCGATCATTATTTCAACCGCATGTAATTTTGTCCGCCGTTCAACAAATAACAAAAAGTAAAGCTGTAACAACCCGTAAAATAGACTCAACTTTATATCGGGATGCATGTCACCAACATACGATACAGTGAATGTATTAATTCATGTGTGACTGAACCTTTAATTTTCTAGCTGCAATATTTGCGGAGTTTGAGGTTAGGTTGAAATTCAACCTGGACCAGGATAATAACAAAACTTATGGCTACAGCGCAAGGCACAAGGAATTGCGTTGAGCTTTATTTTATAAAAATTCAACTGAAAATAAATAACTTGTCGGAACACTCCGTTCGACCCATTATTTTTTTACTGGCTTTGAGGCTAGTTGAGTGTATAAACGTTTCGGGCCTCCCAAGGAACGTCTTAGTTTAAAATAACTTTTCGAAGTCTCTCTCTGACTTTCGGAAGATGAATTCGGAGAGAAACCTAGAAAAGTCGCATCAGATTAACACGTTCGCCTGGTGGAAGGCCCAAGAACTTTTTATACAGTTGATACAACGGAAAGCTTCCTTTCATTAAAGTTATTTAGTGCATTTTGAAGTTACTCAGCAATTGATGCTAACTGGTTGTCCTGATACCTGATGGCTTCCACGTCTGTTCTATCAGGGCTCCTTGTTCTGCACCCTGCAGAAAAGAGCACGTTGTAAGAGCGGAGACTTTCCCGGCGTATGATTGCAATGACTGTTGTCTGCATACATTGACGCTGTTGCTGTCGACCCTTGAACTAGTTATTTTTTCCTGGAAGCGTGGCAGATTTTGTATTCCAGAGGACACAATGGGTCACAGAGATTAACTATGTGAATGAATTGTTGGGCAAAAAGAACTAATGGGAAATACGCCATTACAGCTGATCGATTTCAAGTATTTAGCACACTATGAGTGTTATTGACTGGAATGTTATTCCTAGCGTCATCTTGTATTTACAAATGTTGCTTGGAAACTTCTGCTCTCTATCATAGGTAATTAAAGCCATCGAGGAATTACGAAATGTTAGTGTAGTTTGTTGTTTCGCACTCACTAAAAACAAATACCAATTCCTGAAGTTAACGCAGAATAGAACCGTTATCTGTGGTATTTTTGAAGGTTTTAGCCATTTCGCATGTCTGCTGTTCTTTAAAGTAATCACACAATGATGTCTGCAATGTGCTATCCTCTCGCTTCACAATGCTCTTTAATTGTTGCGACGCGTACCATAAAAGAAAAATCATGATTACTGATGAGAATCAGTAGTAAGAAGACAAATAACCTTATTCAGCATTTTTTAACACATGCTGGATTCCACAGCTAAATTTCTACTGATAGTGACTTTAAAATATCTCGCATAATTTTCTAACAAATTATCGGTGTATCCAATGTCATTTGCGCCATGTATGAAATGGCTGATTTACATCTGATTTGAAGGCTTGGCTAACTGAAGTGAAGCTTCAGCACTTTTTATCTTTCTCCTAATACAATTTTAACAAATGCTTGATTGTAGTAGAGATAGCGTATGATGACTGAACTTAACCACTTTGAGTGAGTACATTTCACTTGAATCGTTAAAAATAGGGTCTACTGACAGCAGTTAGATCAACATGAGACTCCTAGTATACTTGGGGTAACTTGGGGTCTCCGTTAATTGACAGTACAGTCGCAGGAACTCAAAACATATTACACTAGTTTTAACGCCGGTCATAAACGACGGGAATCACCTATCGTGGTAGTAGGAATTTATTCTGAAAATCTAGAAAGGAAAAAACGAATATGGATCATTTTTAATGATATTTTTCGTGATATTAGTACCTTACTCTGGTTCAATTACCGGATTATTGGCTAAGATTTTTTTTAAAAAAATAAGTACATTTTGCGAATACGTACGTTTCATGTAAACTTTCCCTGAATTTTTAATAAACATAATTCTTTCTTATCTTTGGTTAAAAAAAAAAAAAAAAAAAAAAAAAAAAAAAAAAAAAAAAAATCTTAGCTTGAATAAAATCTCTTAGCTTTAGAAACTCATTAATAGACGTATTAATTGTTTCAAAGGCCGGAGACTAGAACTTGCTGAAATGCAAAATTGACTTGTATTTGACCCTAAAATTTCATTCTGCAAAATTTGAAGACTTTATGTTTGCTTGGAAAGCTTCACCTCGTTTTTTATTGTGTCTGGGAAAACATTCATAATGTAATCTATGGTCATAGTTTCTGTAACTGCCACAGATATTATACAGATTGCAGATTATTAAATAGCTGAACAACTCCGAAGAAACGAATTGTCAGAATACTCGATTCGGTAACATTTTTGGCCTGATATCCACTTTAAATAAACTAATAAATCACGTACAGCGAACGTGAACAAAGACCACTAACGAAAGTGGTCAATAAAATACGTAAAGAAAAACCAAAAACATAATGATCATGCAGCAACATTAGTGAAAGGTTTAATTAAATTGAAATTTAGCCTAGGCCGGAATGGTATTTGGCATTCGTGGTTGTAGCAAAGACCATGAAAAAATTAAATTTCTTAAATGTTACTTCCATTAGTGACATGTTACTGAAAAGTACTCGTAGTTCCACGTTTTTTCAGTGATTTTTTTCCCCCACATTCTTTTAAGAATAAAATTCTACAAAAAGCAAATTTTATGACTGTATTATGGAAAATAGTTTCGTAGCAGTAGTGTATGTATTAAATTGGGCAACTAATCTCTAATTTCTAATATCTCTGATCACTGTAATTTTTGTTGAATTGCAAAACTGTTTGTTGATATTCAAATTGATTAAACAAAGTAAGTGCTTTAAAAAATGAGAAGAGGAAGAAAATATTTTATTTACGTGTTGTAAATACTAAATGCTGTAGCTGAAGGCAAAAATCAAGTGAAGTAATGAGTTTCACATCGTGTATACAAAATCGTATCCTTGGTGATTTAAATCTACACAAAAAGGTAAAATAAAAGCTCATTTAATACCTAACACGTGTATAAACTTTGGTCATAAAATTTAGCTTAGGTCGGAATGACAACTGGCATTCTCTGTTTAATTTAAGTTTCTTAAAGTCGATACGTTATTGAAAAGTAATTCCACGTTTTTTCAGCCGTAAAGTATTTCCATATTTTTTTAACTAATGACTATATTAAGGCAATTAATTTCATAGTAGTTGCTTAGCTATTAAACTGTGCACCTAACTTCTAATAACTAATGACTATGGTCACTGTTAATTCGCGAGTGACGGCTGGCAGCTGACGTCACTTTTCTCTAGCCAATAGCTATCGAGGAGCGCGCAGTCTCCAGAAAACGCATTTTATTAAATAGGATTAATGTTATCTGTTGTTTTCACTTTTAATTTACTTTTTTAGGGGTGTTCATCTTCGCCGTACACCCATTTATCTCCTTTCTTGTATTTACCTACTTTTGTCCTCGACTTTTTATTTTTATTTTTTTGGCGTTTTTGTAAATTATTCAATACTACCCTTGTTAATTAATTCCATCCTCTAACTCCCTTATCTACGAAAGAAAATTTTCCCACACCGTTTTACCTGAAATTGAGTACCAATTTGTGGTCACGGTCATCTTGTCCATTCCATGACCGCTCTTAATTCTTCCACCAATATCTTTTCACGCCTCATCACCAATATACACCTTGTACACTTCTTGCCCTCTCTTCAGTCTCCTCCTGGCTTCCAGTGAATCTCATTCCAGCTCCTTTATCATATCACTTACTGATTGTATTCTACGGTAATTTCCAGAGACAAATTTAGCAGCCCTTCTTTGCACCCCCTCCAACTCCTGTATATGATACCCAAAATGTCGGTCTCATACTACGTCACCACATTCAACCAATTGACAGACCATAGTTTGATAACACAATTCCTTCAATTCTTTGGTACAACCCCTCATCACTCCCTACAGTAAATGAAGGAAATTGAAACCTTTTTCTACCATAATGTGCCCAATTGAGTTTATAATCAAATGTTATTCCAAGATATTTATACTTCAAAAATTCAACAAAAAATTACTTCCCTATCCTTTAAACCTTAATTTTGTTATCTGTGTTCCTAATAATTTGAGTCTTCGCTTCATTTATCTTCATCCCACATTTACCTACCCATCTAGATAATCAGTCCAGGTCACCCTGCAGTTGTTCACAGTCTTCTGCGGTTGGATCCTATCGTATAACATTATGTCAGAAAATTTCAGATTTTAAACCGTTAATTCAAAAATTATTAGACTAATGAATACCAATGATCCCAATACACTACCCTGTGGCACTTCCGTTTTCACTTCGATTTGTTTGGATACTGCATGTTTTAATCTGATTCTTACCATTTTACCTCTAACCAGAAAGTCACTTTTTTATCCACTCCAATAGTTTTTATCTTATTTACCATGACTTTGAAGCTCACTCTGAGAAATGCCTTTGAAAGATCTAGCGTGTCACAATAAATTTTACCTTTGTGTCCATCTCATTCGAAATATCTTGCATATAACCACCGAACTGAGATTCACATGAACATCCTTTCCTAAAGCCATATTGTCGATTTCAAAAGCATTTTCTTTCATCACAGACATTTCTGACGTGTTGTATAATAGTTTAATTATTAATTTCCTTACGATTGATTTCAAACTTATCAGCTTGCAATTTTCGACCGAGCGTTGGAGGTGAGCGTTGAGACTTTGGCCTAGCATTCAGAAGGAAGCGGGGTTCGAATCCAGATTTGTGTTTTCCATGGTTTCCCCAAATCTCTGCAAGTGAATGCCGGGATAGTTTCTTTAGAATGCCGTGGCCGAACTTCTTCCGTTCCTCGCCCCACACCACTAAAAAAGGAGCCTTCATGATAAAAGGAAATCTTTTAGTTTTAAATGGAGATCTAGGACTGAGAAAGAACTTTTTAAAACTCTGTGTGTGGAGTACAACACTTTAGATTAGCGAAGCATGGACTTTAGGAATATCAGGAAGAAGAAAAATTGAAGTATTTGAAATTTGGTGCTATAAAAGGATGCTAAAAATTAAGGGGACAGGTAAAGTACGAAATGAGAGTGTTTTGGAAATGATGGGTGAGGAAATAAGTTTGTGTCTAACAGAAAGAAGAGACAGGATAGTGTGTCATATTTTGACACATGAGGGATTGGTTAATTTGTTAGCGGAGGTAACAGCCCAATGGGGCCCGTCAACACAATCTACACTTATAAATCGCAAGTTTTGGTCATCTGTCAGGCCATGACGTCGCACTATGACGTCGCACTATGACGTCGTGCTATTGCATTACGCTTATTGCCTTCGTAGCCGAACTGATGACCAGAGATGTTGTTCTAGGTAATGCACAATATTTAATAAATAATAACGCTTCAAGCATCCGCGAATAAATTAATTGTCAGAACACTGAAAGGAAAGTACGTATTGCGTTTAAATTGACACTAGATCTAATATTTGCGTAATATTCGTTTGATATATAGGAGTATTCCTTAAATTCTTTGTCCATAGATATGTAATATAAAAGCTTTAATTTCTGAGAATCAATGTTAGCGAAAGTTTTGATTAATTTGTTATTTAACATAAGTCAGAACTATAATTGGCATTTCATATTACAGCGGATGATACGAATAATTTAGTGGATTTTTTTCAAAATAATTTAAATTGTGTCCTATTATTGAAATTATTAATTCGTTTGAACAGAAATAGTTGCACACTGATCGCGATCTGTGCAGCCTAGACTACAATTAAAACAAATATTACGTGGCATAATGTAAGTTTATAAGATTTATTTTTATTTCCTTTGCTTTCACTGGCCAATATTATTGAGGCAATTATTTCAGCAACATGTAATTGCATCAGCCATTCAAACGTTGTAATATCGATCTGAATCGCAGATAACAAAAAAGAAAGTGTAAGAACCCAAGAAGAATTTTGAACAAATTTCTATCGCGATGCATTATTGTCACTAAAATGCGATGCAGTAGATGTATCAATATGCGTTAGTTTGAAGTATTGTTTTTCTGGCGGCAAGTTTAGCGTAGTATGCGGTTAGGTTGAAATACAGTTTGGACCAGGATGGAAACGGAAACCATTTGCTACAGGAATTACATTGAATTTTATTTTATAATAATTCTAATTAATTAAACAAATTGCTAAGAAATGAATTGCTAAAACACTGAAAGAAAAGTATGTATTTCGTTTAAATTCACATATTAATTATCAGTTGATTTTTTCACTGAAATCATTACTTTGTTTGAATGAAAGAAGTTCCAAATTGATCACGATCCAAGCTGCCTAAACCACAATTAAAACTAATATTACGTGGCATAGCGTGAGTTGTTAAGATTTATTTTTAGCATCCTTCGTTTTCACTGGGGACGGTGTAAGCTGTGTCAGCCGTTAAAACCTCGATCTTCATCACAGGTAATAAGAAAGAAAAGTGTAAGAACCTGTGAAGATTTGGGATCAAGTTTATATCGCGATGCATGATGACACTGGCATGCGATACAGTGATTGTATTAATTCAAGTGTGAGTGAAGCTTTGCTTTTCTAGCGGCAATATTAGCGGAGATTATGGTTAGCCTGAAATACAAACTGGATCAAGTTGACAACTGAAGCTTTTTGTTACAGCACAAGGGACGATAAATTACAGTGAGCTTTATTGTATAGCAATTCTATTTAGTTAAGCAACTGCAGACAAATAAATCGCCGTAACATTCCGTTGAAACCGTCATTTTTGACGGGCTTTGAGGATAGTCAGAATTATAAACAGTTAGGCAGCAAGAAAAAACTGTCAGCCTCTACAAGGGGACGCAGCACAAATAAGCAATAAGAAAAATTTCGTAGTATACGGTTCAACGTCTTGCAGAGATTATGTCAAATTAGTTCCACACAGAAACTCAATGTGAAATAACATTAACTTTCCGCATAAGTAATGAATCTGGCATTCGCGTAAAATTGCAGGAATGAAAAGTAAGTTTTTCGCTGAGAGTCTAACAATGTAAGAATAGTTACTACATTTCCATTCGTATCTTCTAGTAGACTAATGATCGTATGTGACGTTCAACACTGAAATAAAACTACGTAGGCCTACTATACATTTAATCGCGATAATTATATTTCGACGTTTATGTGGACCACTGTTATCACACTAAGAGCCAAGTTGTAAACAATAAGACTAAGCCTAAAGTACTGAGAAACTCTTCTATCACTTTGGAACAATTTCATTTGACGTCGAGTTAACCAGTAGCACATGCGGGTGTTGGAACGCCCCCATCACAGCAGCAATTGGCCACTTAGATGTCACTGTCACATTGTCCATAAGGAGAAGGGTGAAGAGGGCTGCAGACACGACAAAAAACATAAGGCGGTCTATGACAACCACAAGGGAACAAGTTAAAGCCACTCTGCATGCCGGAAACGTGTAATGCTACAGCAGCACCATCTCTGGTTTCATTATACTTGTTCATTAGCAACAACTGCTGTTATTATACCAGTACACAACAGTCGTTATGCATAGAGTAAGAACAAAGCTGGTACGTCGTATCCATTCAGGCACCGCTTAACAACCGTAATTAGCAGTCGTTTCTGTGACTTTCACGACCGACTTGTATTACCAGCAAAGGTGTTTAAGCATCGTTGAACAGCTTCAGAAAAGACTTATACTTGTAAGGGTCGTTTAGACTAATATCTACACAAAAAAAAATTCATTTAAGATACATAGCGAACTGTAACTTAATTTTTTTTTCTTACTGCTTTCGCCTCGTCGACGGCTAAGCTCATTAGAGGCGGGATGGGACTGGGAACAAGGAACGGGAAGAAATTCGGCCATGGCCTTTTTGAAGGAAACATCCCGGCATTCGCCTGGAGTGATTTGGGGAAACCATGGAAAACCCAAATCTGGATGCCCGGACGGGGATTCGAACCGGCGTCCTCCCGAATGCGAGGCCAGAACGTTCACCGTTCACCCACCACGCTCGGTCTGTAATTGAAGTGCCATTCTAATTGTGCACAGTGTTTGGATTATATATTTATGTTCACTCTGTTTTGTTACTCTCTTGGAAAGACGTATCATTTGTACCATCAGGTTTAAAAGCAATCGTGATCGGGAAAGGCATCGGAACTCTAGGTATAACAGGTTGGCAAATGATATATAGCAGGAAATATTGCTCAACCAAAGTCATATTGGCACTGAAACCTGGTTTGTACGCAAAACTGCAAAATCTACTTCTCAATAACGCTACATGAAATTAGCTTATACAGCTGAAGGAATTGTAAAACTATTGTTTAAAGTAGAAATTCGTGTAACAATTCTCTAACATATTTTGGTTACGAACCTTTCTTTTATATTTTAAAGGGAACAGTTCGTCAGAAACTGAGTTAATTTCCTTCTTTACTATAATAATGTGTCTAACAAAAAAATTCTTCCTGACTGAAACTGTGCTTGCTATCAATGAATAAACTTAGAAGCCCTGTAAAATCTTCCTGTACAGCTTAACAATTTTTAATACCTGTTGGTAGTTAAAGCGTTAATAAAGATCACAGCAGAATCCAAACCACGCGTTACTGCCACGGTATTTCTGAGACACAATCAGATTTTGTGGTTCTGTCAATCGCTATTTTTTTTTATTCATCGCCAATTCAAATTCATTGTATTCAACATAATTATAGTTTTTTGAAGAATTTCTTGCCTAAAGCATAATTTTTTACCAGTTGTTCAAAAACTTCCTCCCTAAATAAGGTGTTTGCAATTTGTTTATTTATTACCTGTTAACCAAATTTCCTTCCGAGCTAACGCGTTATACAGGGTGGTCAGAAATTCACTCATCGGCGGGTAAGGGCAGTGTTCGGGACGTTGCACTAACGAAATAAATACAAAAAAAAATCTAGTAAAAGTCGTACCGTTTTTGAGTTATACGCAGCTAAAGTTGGCCAATAAGAGCGCTGCGCGGGCGAATTCAAACAGCCTTCCACAGGCGCTGTTGCCAAGCGTAATCAAGGCATGCGACCGCCAAACCGAGCGTGGCGGTGTAACGGTTAGTGTTCTCGCCTCGCATTCGGGAGGACGGCGGTTCGAATCCCCGTCCGGGCATTCAGATTTGGGTTTTCCATGGCTTCCCAAATCACTCCAGGCAAATGCTGGGATGCTTCCTTCAAAAGGCCATGGCCGAATTCATTCCCATTCCTTGCCCCCATCCTTGCCCCCCATCCTTTACCCTCTCTAAAGACCTCGCTGTTAAGAGACGTAAAGCAGTTAAAAAAAAAAAAAAAAAAAGCGACCGCCAAAGAAAACGAAAAGAAAAACTCTTTTCGGAAGTGGGGATCGAACCCGCAACATTCAGATTGAGAGTTTGCCGTCTTACTGACTACGCTGCCAAGACACTAGAATTTCCTTGTTTTTAAAAGCCACTAGGACGGACTGTTTGTTCGTAATCGGAATTGATCGGTAATCCGCGACATTTTTCGGGAAGTTGGTGGTGGGGCTAGAGGATTCTTTTTTATGGGAATTGTTTTTTAATTAGTTGATCTGCTTGATAGATTATCTTTAATTTTTGTACAAAAATCGTTTAGTTACTGGCACAAAAAAAAAAAAAAAAAAAATCTGCAAACTTAATTTATTCGTTGCAAAGAAGCTTCTTTTATTCCATGTAATCGTATTTCAATAGATTTCGATCACAATATTTTTATTGATTAACGTGAATATCCTTGCTACTATTTTGCAACAATAAAACAAAACAAAAACAAAAAACTTTTGTAAAAAAGAACATTAAACCCATTCTATCTTTTGTAACGTAACTTTCTCTGCTGCAAAAAGTTTGTTCTTATTCAAACAAGTTGTACATTTTGGTAACGTGTATCAACTCGCTAACGCGCGGCAAGCCGCAAAAGGTAAGCAAGCTGTTACTCATTGAAAGCCCTTTTGTCACTGATACAAAACAAAATTACTGTACAGTAGTTTCATTTCCAACTTGACGTTATCAGTCGCAACATTGAAAGCCAACAGGGATTTACTTACAATAAGCGTCAACCCGCAACAGTAACCGTAGTAAAAATGTATCCCAATAAACAACAATAACAAAAAAATACGGGTCCTTACATTTTACAGCAACTGCTCAAAATGTCCTCCCTCAACTGCAATACCGGCACGACAACGCTGAGTTACTGAATTTGCGAGTCTTCCTAAAATTATAACTTTCTCTAATTTCATCAAAAGCTAGAATTATCCTAGCCAAAAGTTCTTCCTCTGTTTCTACTTCAGTCTCATAAACAATGGCCTTGACTGCTCCCCAGAGATTAAAATCCAATGGGTTGTTGTCTGGTGACCGAGCTGGCCAGTGAATTGGGCCTCCTCGACCAATCCACCTGTTAGGATACAATGCATCTAAGTGTTGAGGTACCGGTACTACAAAATTCGGCGGCGCGCCGTCATGTTGAAACCACATGTCATTACGAATTGCCAAAGGAACGTCTTCTAAGTACAACAGAAGGACGTTTTCATCAAATGCTAAATAAGAAGCGCCATTTAAAAGTTGAGGAAATAGAACAGGGCCTAGTATAAACTCGCCCAAAATACCCACCCAAATGTTAACACTAAATTTGTATTGGTATGACTTGACAAAAATTGCATGCGGATTTTCGACATCCCAGATGTGGCTGTTTCAGCTATTAAAACACTTCTCCCTGGTATAGCACGCCTCATCCGTCCACAGCACATTGCTTTAAAAGTTTGGATAATCGTTACATTGCTGCAGGTACCACTGTGAAAACTGAACTCGAAGTGGAAAATCGTCTTCCTCCAAATCTTTTTCCTTTTGAAAGTGAAAGGGATGTAACCCTTCGTCGTGAAGGACGTCAAAACAGTGGCATGTGAGGCCTGGCAATTAAAAAACAACAAAAATTACCCTATTGAAAGGCTGCATTTAAACGGAGAATTTGAGGGATCACTTAGACTGGACGTATCTGCAATGCGTTGGCAATGACCCTAGAGCTTGTCCTCGGATTATCAGCGATCATTTCCAGGACATTGTCTTCAAATCCTACACTCCGCCTGAACCGATTTCGTCCGGCGTCGGGCCTGTGGACAACAATACTTCCCGTCTCCCTCAACCTTCTGTCAACCAACACAAAAGTGTTGGCCGATGGAATCACACAGTTAGGAAATCGAGTCGTGTAAATCTTAACTGCTTCGGCCCTGTCGGCAAATGCATATCGGCGTACTCTTCAAACGAAAATTGATGACGTTGCATGATGACAGTGTCTTTATCAGTAAGTTGCGTTCGACTGCGAGACTTCTTCTGGCATGGTCCTTTAGCCCCACCACCGACTTCCCGCCCTAGTGGCTTCTAAAAACAATGAAATTCTAGTGCCTTGGCAGCGTAGTCGGTAAGACGGCAAACTCTCTATCTAAAGGTTGAGGGTTCGATCCCCCGTTCAGGAGAGAATTTTTCTTTTCGTTTTCTGTGGCGGTCGCATGCCTCGAGTACGCTTGGCAACACCGCCGGTGGAAGGCTGTTTGAATTCACCCGCGCAGTGCTCTTATTGGCCAACTTAAGCTGCGAATAACTCAAAAACGGTACGACTTTTACTAGATTTTTTTTGTATTCATTTCGTCAGTGCAACGTCCCGAACACTGCCCTTACCCGCCGATGAGTGAATTTCTGACCACCCTGTATATTTAGGTGCCCATCAATTTTGACCATCCTAGTACTTGGATCCTTCTTCTGCTCTAGAAGCTGATATTGCTTATTCGTACTTCCGATTAGTATACAACAACCCTTATCTTTTTTCTATGCATTCATGCAGGACTCTACCACTAGTAACTGATGTTTACCGCCATCTAAATGTACAAGCGAACAATGTCTTTACGTACTCTTAGTTTTGCCTATATTTTACTATAATGCATTGCCAATAATGAGAGGCACAGTACTTTATGGACGGCTGCAGGGTCTTCTCTTCGGGTATAGAAGGGAGCCGACTAGTCTGACTGGAAGGTTCACAGAGCTGGGTACTTTCGTGATTTATAGAATGGCTGGATACACTAAACAGACAGTCACGCTCAGCTAGGTACAGAGTATGGTACAGAGGCAGTGATGGAGAGTCAGTTGTGAACAGTCGGCTGGGAAGGCCACAATGCGTGACACGCACCGCAGTGCAGTAGTGCAGTTGTGCGCCCAGTGTGACACGGCCAAGGGCAGCAGACGTCGGTTGAGCTGCGAGTTGAAGAATGACAGTACGCGACAGTCAGTAGTTGTAAACGCCAGTTCGTAAACGTCATCTTCATGCAGGCTCATAAGTTTAGGCCCAAACGGAAGTGGAAAGAGCATCTTTTCTCCTCTATGATTGTCAGTGTTTATGGAGAGTTCAGTGTATAGGAGGAAGAACAAAATAAAGGGAGTAAAATTCAACTATGACATCTTTTATGAATGGTTGTACAAACTGCAGTATTTAATACTAGCCCGTACTCTGTACAACTATCAGCGAGAACCTAATTGTTCAACACTACTTTCTTTCAGAGACACCATGATGATACCCAGAAAAATTGCCTGAACGAATCATTTTTGTCTATCTAGGCCACGGCTGAAGAGAAGTTGTTTTAGGCAGCACATCACAAACACGTGAAGACATTGCAGATATTGAAAAACTTCGGTGGTGATGATCAGTATGAGATGCATGTGCTGGAGATAGCTCAACGAAGAATGTAAGAGTACAAATTCTGTCTGTAAGGTTGTTTTTTAATAAAAAAAAATTTTGGTGACAATCTTTTCGGAAAACATATTATTGAAAATCCAAAAAACAAAAGTTCGACGTCTAGATTTTTTATAAACTTTGAGCTAACATTTGTGTCTTCTTATAGCAACTACTCGCTTTATTCTTCTGTAAGTTTCCCCACTGTCAAAGATACTCTAACGTACTATTGTTCAGCTCCCATAAATAGGCCATTTCCCGGGCCCATGGACAGTTTCCAAACAAAGGTAGCCTTTTAATAAACCACTAATTATTCTTTATTGTCACATTAAAATAACGGTTAGTTTGCTGCTGATGGCGACACATTGTTTTTATAAGTTTCTCAGCTTGCATGATTGTAGAGTTTCTTTGATACGAACTGCAGGGCAGCTGGGCAATGGTTTAACAGCAAGCAGCCTTTCCCAAAGTGTATTTGCTTTTGGAACATTATCGTACCATACTTACTACGGTAGACAAACTGCCTTATAGTAATCAGATTTTTTATATTTCATTATGTGTTGAATATCTTCAACACAGTGCTGGTGCTCCTGGACTCTCTCTTCCACCAAGTTACAGACTTTGGAGAACGTAACAAATGGTCAATTAATGAAGCTCTTCATTTGTTTTTTTTTTAACAGCATATAATATGAAACGTCGCTTATTTTATTTCCAAGATCATTGTTGTCATTTGTGATAATGTTGCTTTTTAAGGTATCACGGATCCTATTGTTGACGCTGACATGTCTGTCCGTCTGTAACTGTCATCTGCTACTTAAACAGAATAAGTAGGCGACTTCACATTTGCACTCCTATTATATTTTGCTGACCAAAAAGCGTATACTATATTTAAAATTTTGTAAAATTGTATTTTATGGGATTTTCATTGTAATAAACAGGGTAAAACAATTTCTATCCCAGAGTTTGAAGCACAGATTTTTATAGTTTATATAAAGATATTTTTTTATATACAAATTAAAAATAAAATATACCTACTATTCACCTAGTTTGTAGGGAGGTAGGCAGCAGCAACAAAAAATACAATATTTCGGGATTGTTTTTCATTTTCTTTAACTTTAAATTAAAGATAGAGGTCACCATACAACGTTTTCGACTTTAGACATTCTTCAATATGCTATTACATACGAAAGTGAAATTTATTCCCAATACCTATTTCATAACATGCTTAAACTACAAGTACTAAAAACACTTCCTTGTAATGTACTTTGTAATTTGTGAGGAAAGTAAGTAACTCTTAAATGTGTGTACTTAAAGGTTAGTTTGCCATATATTTATATAAGTTTGGTTCCCTAATCGCGACTCTCAACAGGTACTTTAACTGTTTATTTATTATAACAGTTGTATTCCTTGTAGCCTGTATAACAGTTTTCAGCCTTAATCTGTAGTGTCATACTTTGTAGCTGGATAGTGGAAGTTATATAACAAATTTCTGTGCCATGTGGCACACAAAGTTTATTGTGAGCACAAATAACTGGAATCAAATACCACTATCTACTGGCAAAAGATGTTGCCTGAGACAAGAGTTAAATCAACTAATTCCTGTGCCGATGTAATTTTACTTACAAGACACGTATGGCACTCACTTTCATAATTGACAATCTTCTGTGATTGTAACATTGTTTTACATTTGCATTAATTCCTTCGAATTTGGGGGGGTTACATGTATTGTAAGGCAATATGGTGCAATTTCGTCTACAATAGAGTACAAATAATATCCTTTACGAAAGGTTCTCGGTCTCTACTAAGTCCGTTAATCATAATTACACAAATCGAAAAAAAAAATCTGTAAATATAAGATTTATTTATATGAGTCTTTGGAACTATTAGTAAGCAACAGTGAAGGAATCAAAGATTTTAAAATTTGTGTCTCTCTGTCTTGCAGAAAATTGGGATGAATGACATTCACGGAGAAACTACTAGTCGTGTTCAGTCAAGATTTCGATTAATGTACAGCCCGTGGTCACATGAGTTGAGAACGATATATTTCATTTACACTGAAGAGCCAAAGAAACTGTAATATGCATGCGTATGCAAACAAAGAGATATGTAAATACTCAGAATACGGCACTGCGATCGGCAACGCTTATATCAGACAACAGGTGTCTGGAGCAAACGTTAGATCGGTTACTACTGCTACAATCGCAAGTTATCACGATTTAAGTGAGTTTGAACGTTGTCTTATAGTCGGCGCACGAGAGATGGGACACAGAATCTCTGAGGTAGCGATGAGGTGGGAATTTTCCCGTACGAACATTTCACGAGTCCACCGTGAATATCGGGAAACCTGTAAAAAATCAAATCTCCGACATCGCTGCGGCGGAAAAATATCCTGCAAGAACGGGACCAACGACGAATGAAGAGAATCGTTCAACGTGACAGAAGTGCAACCCTTCAGCAAATTGGTTTCAATGCTGAGCCATCAACAAGTGGTAGCGTGCATACTATTCAACGAAACCTCATCGATATGGGCTTTCGGAGCAGAAGGCCCACTCTTGTACCCTTGTGCGCTAGCCGGTAGCCACTACAGCCCACATGTGTTTTATAAAGTGTGAAGTGAATTTAAGATCATGGACCTGTTATGTCACCAGTGCTCATAGAACTTAATGAGTTTTGATTGAACAGTGAGTACGAGAGAGTGTATTTTGCGCATTGTTCGAAGTAGTGCGTTGTTGAAGAAGAAGGAGAGGGTTAAACACGTTGCCACCCACACTCATAAAAGACACGTTCGGGCTGCCATTTTTAACATTCGTATCCGATACACTGGCAAGAATCTTTCGCCATCACGCAATACTGGTTGTTAAGAGGTTGATGAATTAGCTCAGGACGGTGACTGATTACGAATTAGGGAGCACCACCCTCGAATCAGGTTAACCCAACCCCATGTCGAGACCGTGACGGAACCTCAGCCATGCATGGGCTAGGGTCTCATACACTGACTCAGAATAAACTGCCTCTTATAATAGAAACGATGTAGAATACTATTAAGCTGAAGTGCATTGAACCCTAGTTTTACACTGAAAAACAGTGACACAAAAATGTATGTTATATGTTTAATCCAGGTGGAACACTGGTGGCAATGCTTCTGTTGAGACGCGTACTAAATGCACCAGCTGTATGCATGTACAACAGTGGATATCGGAACGGTCGTCGGGCCTGGGGACCTATTTGCTCTCATACGGCAGCGTAACGCGTGGTGTTTCGATAATGCTGCTGAGAATGTATGTGATTATCACACAGTCAATTGTTCCGCTGCATCAAACCACGATTCGGTGGTGGCGGAAGGCTGCGAAATAACGGGAAACTAAATAGTTCTACAATACCACAACCGACGAAATTCCCCTGGAAACGGAATGTTATTTTGGTTGTTTCGATGCACAGTAGAATTTGTTCCGGTGAACCAGATTAAACCGTTCCTGAACACAAAGTTCTTGTGAGAAGAAATGATGTTACTGTTACCAATTTGGTTGTACACATATTCTCATAAGAAACAGAACTTTGTTACCATAACAGTTGCAGATGAACCATTTCTTAAGCACTTTTGCATGTTTTAGTTAGAAGAGTCTGTGGTATTACACCAATAAATTTTGTGATATTTGAAAACAAACTAACATTAGTGGATATACTAAGAGCATCCTCTAACTTCCGCCATAGTTCAATTAATACGCTCAAATACTTATTTTGCCATGTGCTAGTTGTGTCCCGTTTCGTGGAATAGTGTTCGTGTCGCGTCGTTTCATCAACTAATAGGCTGTGTTAATTTGAGTTTTTTTACCTGCTTTAACGTTTCACCAGATGAAACAAGTTAAGTTCCAGAAAATTATTTACCTAGCAGGAAGAGGTTTAAGATTTTATTTTAAAGGGTCCTTTGACATACGTTAAGATGTATAACAAGACATTAACATTGACATTTAACATTGTAGCATCATTTGGTCAAAAAGGAAGTTGACGTTGATGAATTCGGTAAGAGCTTGAGGCGTTCAAAAAATAGGCTTTTCGTAGGACATGTCCACCGCTACCCGACGAGGCGTATCAGGAAAAGGGTACTCGGAGAGGGTGCTCGAACCTGTCTCTGAAGTGTCTCGGGAGCGCGGGGCTAGCGATCTGGCTTCGCGTTGCAGAGGTCGCCGGTTCGAGTACGGCCCAAGGCATGGGAGGTTTCAATTAAGTGTTGTGTTCGTCCTGGGTTGTCGTCTTGAAATTATCAACAGTGCCAGAAGAATATGACACAACTGAGGAAAATTAAATACAGATGATGCTGGCTGCATGCCTAAAAAACCAAAGTCCATTAAAAAAAAGAGAGAGACCATAAACAACACACTGAACACAAACATCAACACAGTAACACACATACGAACACTAACAAAGTGAGAAAGGCCGCGGGAAACCACCCCAGTTCATCTCTCCCGGTACGTTACCATGGAAGGATTAAACATACCCTATGGTAATCGCCTACACTTGGACAGGGGTATGGCACTAATAGAAGAGGCAAGTGAGATGCCCAACAATAGCCTGACTCTCTGGGAACACGTGGAATTCTAAAGGAGACATCAGCATCTCCTACTTTCGAGCAACTATAAAGACGAGTTAATAATGTCTAACAAAATACCTTCCTTCTTTTTTAAATAAATAAAATGCTGTTGGGATCAAAAAGTAAAGAGAGAGAGAGAGAGACTTTATTTCCGCGCAACATTCAAGCTAAGAGAGCTTCCCTGATGGATTAATTTATACTAGCTGCGGGCAACAAGGAAAAATTATCATTACCAAAGAAAATCTGCAGCTTTGGCGTAGACGGCACGGCCATTTATGAAGCAATTCGGAGCGTGTGATGACCCACAGCAGAAAAACATCGTTGTATTGGATTGCATAAATCTGTTGTTGGCCATTAAATCTCCACAGCCTTAAAAAAAAGTCCAACACCATTGAATATTCGTAAAGTCATTTGTGTAATTATGAAACTGGGAGAGGAGATACAACTTCTGTGATTTAAAACCTTGACAGAAGCAAAGACTGTGACAAAGTGGATAGTTTGGCAAAACAAGCCTCTGTGCTTTATAAAGCGAAAAACATAAATTCCTCGACACCCGATCTGTCTTAGAGGACAGATACACCAACAACGGCAGAAAGAATATGAGTTGTCTAGAACCATCTAATCGAAATATTATGGTCATATCGCTGATAATACCTTCCGAGCCTCGTTTACCTCCATCATACAAGATCGGCGAATGGACAGCTCACTCAGTAACAGGCGTAAATCTTTTCTTGACACAGATTACAATTTCTTCAAAAGCAGGAAATACATCATTCAAGGAAAAAAATTCTTACAGCAGTTGATATAAATGCCACTGCAGACAATCATGGCGATACTTCTCCATCATTATAAAAAAACTTATGATATAAGTTTATAATGCAAACTTTCATTGTGAAACGTGTCTTCAGATAGAACATATGCTGGCTGTTTGGTCTTACAGACCAGATGCTTGATAAATAGTATTAAAAGAAGACTCTAATATCAAGCGGCTAACACTCACTAAAAGAAATACAATATTTATTGGAGGTTAGGTGGGAGAAAATCTGTGTACATTAATATAAAAAAACGTATTCTGTTAATAAATTTTATGACCATAATACTCGTCGCGCTGTGTTTAGTGAATTAGTTTAAGAAGCTGTGTACGTTACACATGAAACTAATCTAAAATCCATTGTTTGTCGCTAATAATTTTCGCTGGCTGGGCTAAGTTATGTTTATGCAGTATAATTAGGGATTTGCCGCTGCATCAATCACTCGATTTGTATCCGCCTGATACCATTGAGCGGTAATCGGATACTCGACGGTCGTTATGTTTTGTCGGCTGCGCAGTCCAGCCCGAAAATCTGCACTGCTATCCTGTAAATAAATTACACGCAACACGCGCGCCAAAAAAATGAGCAATTTATTTACTGGAGTATTCGTATGCAGTGGGAATTGGCGTCTATGCTCCGCGGTTGACGATTAATTCGTGCGAGGATACTGCTGCACACTTCCTGGCCATCCCAGTCCATTATAGACGCCTCCACTAATTTATACTTCATTACTCAGGTTTTATTCACGACGTCATTGCACGTTCCATACGGCCGTACAAATACACTATTTCAATATAGTCCACTACAAATAAGACCATTCGTATTCGATCAAAAAAAAAAAATAGCTTAAAATTTTACCCAAACATTTCCATCAAACCTTTACATCGGCTACAATATGCATATAGCTCGGTAATTTAATGAAGCAAAATACAAGATCCATAAAATATTAGATAAAAAGATAGGTCTTACTGTACAATTCAATCAGCCAGAATCCGCATCGACAGTACTGTCTGCATTTCAAAGCGTTATAAATAATTGGGCCACTGATTAAAATATCGGCTAATTTCTGTCAGTAAAGTGACTCAACGAAAGCTGTATTCATCAATACATGTTCATGAAAATATTCCATGCTTTTCTGTATTGTTTCCCTCTCACCTCGAATTCCCAGTATCGAGTGATAATTATTTCCCTGTCGGCAGGCCATGGCAAAGTCTCCTAGAGTCCCACTATTTAGAAATGTTCCTCAATCAACCACAGCCTGTCAACTGGGCTGCGTGCTGCAGTGTAGAAAAGGCCGCTATTCTTTGTTGTTGCAATAGAGTTGTTTGACATAGCTTTTTGGTGTCATGGAACGATGAGTTGTGCTCAAGATGTTCGAGGTTTATGAAACGATTCAGATCGAAAAGCAGATTATTTTTATTTAACGATTTTCTTTAACAGGAGAAGTTTCTGTGTTATATGCGTGCAATATACTGGTAGTTATTCTGCTTTCAGACGTGTCCACTGACTTCTGTAAGGCAAGCATAGTGTTATAATCTTTATCTGCCACTGCTGCTCATAACGTTTTGAGGAATTGACGAACAAAATTTGTACCATAGAAGCAGCACGGCACATAAACGATATCAAAAGGCAGTTGCATATCCTTTAACTTACTGTTGTCTCCGCCGCCGCCTCAATGCGTTTGAAGCACATGTTCTTTGACGAAAGCCGCCTGCTTGCATGTGCCGCTCTACCTTTCGATTAATCTCTCTTGCGATGATTCGGTTAATCACCACAATACATTATTTTTAAGTGAATAGTGCGTATCCTTTCAACTCCTTGCTATTATTTCTACTAAAGGCAAAAAAGTTATAATTAAGTCGTCACGGGTATATCGCCGAATGGTGTTGTAAAAACACCATACTTCGACGGCTGTCTCCACAGTCTTCCGCATGTATGAAATTTCGTGTATTTACACAGCAATCCGGCGATACACCCGTCAGGACTTCATTGTAATCATACACCGAGAAAATATCCTTTCTTACATAAAAAAATAATTTCCACTCTAAAAAAAGTCGTTATATTACTTAAAGTAAAACTGAAATACTTGACAATTTACGTCTGGGTGAGTGGTTTATTTAATAAGAATGAATCAACTATAAGATCAATCAAGAAATCAGGAGACATAGTAATGAATCCCATAAGAACAATTCTTGTAAAAAGAAACCAAGTCTCGTGCTTGTGCAGTGACAAAAATTTGTGTGATCTTGTTCTGAGATTCTTCACATTACGAAATAGAACGCTTTCTCTCGGTTTTTATATATCGCAGGCTCTGCCTGTTGAGGCTCAGCCTGCGGGGGCTCAGCCTGTCGAGGCTCAGCTTGTCGAAACTCATGCCATAGAGGCAGAAAGTAGAGATAGTGGGTTGGAGGAAGTTCAGAAGAATGGGTGGGTGCTGGTAACAGGTCGTACGAGAACTATGGTTAATAGGATGAAAATGCCCGACACTTCAGAAATTGTGGGAAAAAATAGGTTTGAACTGATGCCAGAGTCAGGAGGAAAAGAGCCTCATGTAGATGTAGGAGTAGGTAAGATGCAGCAGACCTTTAGCAATAAGGACGTGCAAGGCAAGAGCAGGAAAAAGGGGTGGTTCTGCTGCTAGGTAGTAACCATGGGAGAGTTGTAGGCCGTCTTCTGCAGGATCAGTTAGGCACAGGTTACCAGGTAAAAAGGTTTTTCAAAACTGGTGCAACATTAGGTCAGGTAATAGGGGATATAAGTTTACTTTGTAGGAGTTTCCCCAAGGACGATAGAGTAGTGATAGTGGGAGGTGCGGGGAATAGTATTGATAGAAACGCGAGTTATAGTATAGAGAGTGACCTGAGGAAGGTGTTGAAGGAGGAGCAGCACCAGGGTTGAGCTCATACAGATCGCCATGACCGGCCGCAATTGAACTATGCTGTGAGGACAGCAGCAAATTTCCAAATTTAGTCCAGCGTTCGACCAGCGTCAGACGGCGTCCGACCAGCGTCCTACCAGCGTCCGACAGCGTCCGATCAGCGTCCGAAAGCGTCCGAACTGCGTCCGACTAACGTCCGACCATCGTCAGCGTAGAAACAGAAGTGCTACTTGGGAAAGGCATTAGTTTTGTCTTGGGGATTGTGCCTGTGAACACCATTGGTAGGTGGCCTGCTCCTAAATAGTAGGGGCAAGCAGTTACTTTCTGAGCTGTTAGCTAAAGCTGTGAGGGAGCCCATTTCCAGTGATGATGTGGTCATGGCTGTCCTTTTTTTTTTTAGGTTTGGGTCTGCTGATGAAGGAATGGAAATAAATGATCAAAGTGGATCTGATTGCAGATCCACGATGGGAAAAATAAAAGATGTTAAAGAAATAGATGAAATTGCTGAAACAATAACTGACTGGGGTAGAACTGGGAAGGAGAATGTTAGTGCTGAAAATATAAAGCCATTAATAGGGGTGTTACTGGTAACCTGTAGAAGTATAATGAACAAAGTAATCGAATTTGCAAACTTAATAGAGATACACGAGCCAAAAGTAATTATAGGGGTAGTCTTGGTTAAAAGAAGAAGTACTAGACCATGAGGTTTTTCCCGATGGTTACATAGTGTACGGCAAAGATAGAGGAGTAATTGGTAGAGGAATTTTCATACTAGTTAGCAAAAACTACCACTGTTCACTGGTGGTCATGGATAATGACAATGAGTTACTTGGGTTGGTTTCTGAAGTAATTAAAAAAAATGCAAAAAAATCAGGATGTTAGCTGCTTACCGCAGTGTAAGAATGACAGATGAAGATGATGCTCATGGGGAGAAATTAAATTCATATTCTGATTTCAAAGGTGAGAATAAAATGGATGTAAAGTGGGTAGGAAATAAGATTAATAACACAAGGGAACAGAGATTTGCAAATACCTTAATAACGGAAGAATGATTTACACAAGTGGTTGAGCAGAACACTAGAGGAAAAAATATTTTGAATATATTCGTAATAAAGCCCGAGGATAACCTTTTGGGATGACACGTTACTGAAGGAATAAGTGATCATGAAGCAGATCTGATGGATATTAGTGGATTCAGTGAACCAGCAACCAAAATGGAAGGGGAAAAGAGGTATCATTATTAAAAGGCACAGATTTCGAGCTTGAATAGATATTTCAGAGAAGTTTCAGCAAATGGAAGGAAAGTCCAAGAACAATAGAGTCAAGGTGGCAAGAGTTCAAGGAGATAGTAAGAAACTGGGAAGAAAAAATTTATTCCAAAACAGAACACAAAGGGAAGTAGATAAGCTATGTACTATAATAGAGAGGTGAGGAGGTTAAAGAGGTTGATAAGGAGAGAACGTAACAGAGTTATGAGCCACCAGGATAGGAGTGAATATTTAAATCAATTAAACAAGAACTAAGCCAAGAAGGTGGATAAAGATGGGTTTATGAAAAGTATTGTCAGTGCAGGGGGACCATCGACTGATGCATGGCTATGTTAGGAAACTGAGAGGAAGGGAGGGTGTTGGGATGCTTACAGATAAGGATGGAGAAGAAATCACTGAGAATTTTAAAAAGTCAGAGATTTTATGTAACTGGTTTAGTGAGACGATTAGGGTTTAAATCGTATAATGAGCTTAACAGCAGAATTAGAAATGACCAGACCAAACATTTGAAATTCATCGTGATGATATCACAAAGGAACTAAGAAAGAGGAAAAAACATAAAGGGGCTGGTGTAGATAATATTACTACAGATGTCTTAAAGATAGCAGGATTTGACATAGTAATCTATCTTGAATTATTATTTAAATTGTGTCTGGATACCGGCTGCTTACTAGATGACTGAAAAGTGCGATAGTAGTGCCGGTACATAAAGGAGGGTTTAGAAATAGATTCGAAAACTACAGGCCAATCGGTTTGACATCAGTGGTAGGTAAATTAATGGAGATATTGATATGCAACCACATCAGAAATAAAAGTGAGGAACGTAAGTGGTTTTCAAATAGGCAACATGGCGTTAGGCAAGGATATTCATGCGAATTTCAGTTAGTGGGATATATGCAAGATATTCGGATGAAATGGAAAAGGGATGTCAAGTCGATAGGGTACCACTAGATTTTTCAAAAGCTTTTGAAAATGATAGTAAATAAAGTAAAAACTATTAGAGTGGATAAAAAAGTGATTTGCTGGGTAGCAGAATTTCACCAATTATGCTAATAAGTTACCATAAATCTTAAACACAATCATAAAATAATAAAAACGCCCAGCGACTACGGCTTTGTTTACAATATGAACGTGTAATTTGACGTCATGAATCGATTCGACAAAAAACTGTGTGTTTCCGCGAAGTTGTATTTCCATTGATTTCGGTTAATTAAAATAAATAAATAAAATACGAAAAATAGAAAAAATGTTCTAGCGATAATTCTACAGTAATAAAGCTTTCAAATAAAAATACTAGACGTATATTTGAATTTCATGCATATTCCCTATTCTTTCGATCAGTCGAGTTTTCCTTCAAGATGGAAGAAAAGATGTACGTATATGTTGGTCTGAAAACAAAAGCCGACTGTGCATAACTACCTCAAATTTTATTTCACACTTCCCTTTTCGGACAGTAAAAACGAAGAAATATTTTTAACAATGAATACATACCTAATGAAATCGTGTACAATGCTGACATATTCGTTCTTTTATTACTGTTCCTGTACAGGCAAACCGACATATTGTCATTTGTCAATTATGTCAGATTAAAAATTTTCCTATTTGTACGTATGTGTCCACAAACTTTTTAAGTCAGAATATTTCATTGATGTTATTAGGGCGAGCGACACTAGACGATAATATTTAGTTTTCTGTGGTAAACGTTTTGAAAATAAACTACTGCACGTCTAGCGTGAAATTGAACATAAATTAGAACACCCTAATTATTCAAAGTCATCTCTAATTAAGTCATCAATCATTATTTTTGCAAAAATTAATAATTTTTATTAGTATAATATGTAATACCACGAGTGATAATGGTTCGTTTTGAAAATTATTTTCGTTCAACTTATGAAAGTAGTGGTTGTGTTCCGATTCTACCGACAGCTAAATTTTGTAAAATAGATAACATCACTTGTTCATGAAAAGAATTTCCATTAAAATTAGCTTTCGCAATCACAGTTAACAGAGCTCAAGGTATAACATTGGATAAAGTTGATGTAGATATTGGAGAAAAAGAAACATATGTTGGTTTAACATAATAAAAATAATAAAAATAGAGTAAAAACTTTAGAAAACCTAGCATTAAATAGAAGGTTTTCTTATGATGGAATTAGTAACATTAAAAATTCATGTATGTTAAAATGTAGGAAACAAGAAGAAACTCAAATGAAAAATTTTGTATCCGATTAAAAACAAATTAAATAAATTGATTTTTAAAATATTTATAGATTGCGTCTTATTGTAAATGTGCCTAGTTATTTTTTTCGCAATAAACACGGATTTGAATTACAGTTAGTGAGGTTTAAATATTAAAATTTCTAATGATTATTATTTAATTTTCTTAATTGTATTTAATATTCCTTATAACAAAACTTCCCGAGCCACCACAAAGCTGTGTTTTTCGATAGTTGGTGGTTTGGTTTCTTGTGACACATACGACCTGTTTCCGGAACCGGCGATTTACCCCAACGCTAAACATCATTCTGGCTGAGCGATTAAAATTAATTTTTGTTCTATTTATGTCCTATTCTCTCTTCCACCAGCATCGGTGATACCATGTGTCATATTCCCTCAAGTCTTGAGATAAGATACAGTCAACTTAGAAATATTCTATACATCGTTATAGTCACGGTTAGAATATTTTGTTAACTGAAGCAGCAAATAAACGTACACTTTTACGGTCACTGGGAGATCATGGGGCAACACTATGATAACTGTAATAACGAGCAGAGGCTAATTCTAAGTGTGTTCTCTTCTTTCATTCCTTAAGTCTTTACTTAGAAAAACGTAGCTACATTCCCAAAAAAAAAAAGCACTTTATCAGTTGCACCAAATAATTTCGTTTGGAACAACTGATACTTGTACATTAGAAATGACAGTCAGATATTAATGCCTATGGAGTTTTCTGTTCTTATCGATGAATCCTGCTTCAACAATTTTGCTTCTGTTCTGATTAATTAATACACACGGTATTGCAGTTAAACGAAAATGGAATAAGAGTTGGCAAATCGAGACCGATTATTATTTTTATTTTTTTTAGATTAAATAAAAACCGAGTGGTGGATCAAATCAAAGGAACTGTAAATTAGTGTTTGCGGAAAATAATGAATGTGCTGATTACTGCTGTACGGAACGATGCGTTAAGCGGATGAGTTTAACAATAGACAAAAATTGACTATGCACTTGGATGAAAGAGCATACTTTGAAAGTACGACAGTAATTTATTTATTTCTGGCTAGAGGAACTGTCCGTAAAGATTGTGAAAAGAGTACTCGGTATGTGGATATAAAGGGAGAATAAAATTACACAGAATAGAGTAGGATACTATTGGATATGAGGAGCTGCATGAATGCAGCACATCAGTCAGAAGATCGATGAAGCAAAGCCTTTTCTAGATAATTTATTATTATTTAACTTACGGCTCGTCAAGGTCATTAGAGCGTGAGTTATGGATGGCAAGCAACTAGAAGGCATTCAGAAATAGAATTTCGAAATCACCAAGCCGAACAATCGGCAGGAATGATTTCGGGAAATCACTATGATTCAGGCCCACGTCCTTTCAAATTGCATGTCGGTCTCCCACCAAGGCTCTGTCTTTAATGATGTTTTGTAGCTGCAATTTAAGTTTTCCAACAGTGACAATTTCCAATGGAAACATCGGTCAGTCAGTACAGATCGTTAAGTTGAGGTGGAAACCATATTTGTATAATGAAGACGCTGTTTGCCTCACAGCTACAGGCGGATTGTGGAGCGCTGCTGGTTCTCACTAGCACCCCTCGTAACGCACTTCAGCCACGTCCTGTTATCGACCAGTGGGGTACGATTGGCTTCGACATCTCAGTCAGTCAGATGGCAGTAAAATGAACTTAGAGACGTACCTCTGAGTAGAAACGAGTCCTGTATTGCGATATTTGTTATTAAACAGAAAAATATTTCTAGATAATGTAATTTATTTATCCTGAAAAGATCTCAAAAACTATTTCCTCAGTTTCCTGAACAAGCAGACAAATTTCAAGAGTATTTCAGTATGTAGAAGTAATCATCTGCTACATTTTAAAGGCGATTCGTGATATTATTGAGAAGCTGTGGCTTTAGTGCTTTCACGATTCGTCTTCATCGAGGGCACTGGAGGCGAGAGGCAAGGAACTGGAAGGAGTACTACCATGGCCTTTTGATTATCCCAGCATTTACCTTACGTGATTTTGGTATAGCAAGAAAAATCGGAATCTGGACTGTCTGACGGGGATTTGAACCCATTACGGCTCACACAGCAAGCTTGGTATTAATGAGAAGCAGTCTAACATCCAGAAATGTATTTCACCAGAAGAGAGGTTGGTACTAGACTTAAGGTTAGTAACTTTATTATTCATTGCAATCAAGTAGGTTAATTCCCAGTGTTGTATTGATAAATAAATAACAACAAAGCAATTGAAATTTTGTGCATTTATTGAGCTCCCGACCCCGTTTCACTACTTTTGCAAAAGCCTCTTCAGCGGATTCTCCTGGTAATTATGTATATATGTTACAATTTGGTTATGTTATTGCGTTTTGGATAATGGAATTACCATCTAAGTTGTAATCCACTTACATTTTTCAGTCTATTGCATTTATTTATGCTCCGCTCTCAGCAGCAGTAAATTTTTGTTTTCTTTGTGGGTAGTAATTCATTTTCAGATCGTTATTTCACAACAGACTAGCACAACAATGCACTGTATTGTATGATTATTACAAATTGCAGGTCCATTTTGTTTACTTTAGACTTTGCGTCGCTATGTGGTGCTGTTTTATTTTGGCGCGTATTTCAAATATAAATGTTTTTAATGGTTTGGTCTGCCCTTGTTTAATGTTTTTGCCTATGTCTATAGTTTTCCCTTATTTTATTTTCATTACTGTGTTTAATATCGGGTGTGTCAGGTTTTTGTATTCGTTTATCATCTGTTTTTCCTTCTGTCATTGTTGTTGTTTAATAATACGTGTTGTAATATATTATCAGTCACATCATGATATAACACATCTGGTTGCACAAATCGTAATATTATGTTATTTATTATGAATAAACTTCTTCTCTCCCGTACCGCCTACACGCCGATATCAGTATCGATAACCCGTAAAAAACTAATTGATTTGAACTCGACCAATCACCCACAGCAATGGTTCTCAACTAGTTTCGCCGAGTACCATTTGAAGAAAGAGCTAAACCTACCGTACTCCTTATCACAGAAATGATAAGTCAAAAAATAAAACCTATTCTCGCGATTTGTTAGATTTTGAACCAATAACAAACATCACAATAAGTCAATAAATGTTCAAAAAATATATTTTCAGGTAGTAATCTTTGAGTAAGTTTTTTTTGGTACCCTAATGATTGTCTTATCCCAAGAAATCACCGCCCGTAACCCTTGAAGCAACTTCACGTACACATAGGGGTATGCGTACCATTAATTGGAAACTACTGATCTACAGTAATCGGCCGACAGAATCGATTGCGCTGAGATCATGCACGTATATTCTGCTTTTTAGAACGGGTGTAGGGCGTCGGTAATATTGTCCGATGTCGTTTCCTTGGTGACCACATCCTAACGCGAAATCCGAGCCACGAAGCTCCTATGAACAAAATTTCATCACTGCATTCACTGGACCTTGAATTTTAAATCTGATTACCCCCTCCACAATTACCAAAACGCTGAACATCCGAATACAACAAATTTATAGAAATAATTTGATGCATAGCACAGAGTACAACAGAAAATAATTTAGGCTGGCGTCCATCAGAATATTGTTTATATTAGCACTAATCTGCAGTACCAACTTGTAAATTAGGAGATAGAATCAGTAGAAAACTAATCAGATTAGTCTAACCCTCAAAGGTATCGCACGTTACTGTCAGCTAAGCTCAGAGACTACATCCCGGAGTGGAGTCAAGAATTCTGAATTGGACGCCAACGTGACGAGTCCAGACATCGTGCAAGTTAAATTTAAAACTCCATCTGCCTTTATCCTCAGGTTACAAAAGAAACAGCCCGACGCGGTTGCTGGCCCAATTTGCGCATTATCCAATAACAAGCAAGATAACATGTTTTGGAAGAGTTCCAGCAATAATCATGTAAGAGGACAAAGCACAAATTACGTTTTTACAATGTAAATACGCTGTTCCAGATAAAGTGACCAAATAGAATCACAAAGTGACAACTCGACGACATCCAAAGTAGTCTCTGGAGCATATCCGTGGATCACCTTTTATTTTTTTAATAAAAAAAAATCTGTATCACGGATTTATTTCATTCATTCACTTACGATATTATTTTTAATGTTCATGAAGATTAAAGTATTTTTAAAAAGCCAGAAATAGCAGTATCCTTTTATTTGGGGATCTAATTGGCCACTACTGGAGAACGTTATTAGGTTGAATATAATCTATGTTCTCTATCGTACACAAATACTTTAATCATTACAGACTCTTTAAATCGCCTTTACCCCTTTCAGAGATTGCTATGTGTACATGAAGCAAATTACGACCCTCTGTTAAGCTGGATGTCTTCACTATGCGATAGACATATACAGTACGTGAAATACAATGTCAAATCTACATCTGTAGTAATGTTGCTCCCTTTACAGTTTTTTTTAATTTCCTTAGTTTTTTCCCAACATCCTCAGGATCGACTTAAAAAACTTGTTCTGCTCATTTCTAGCTATATGGTGAAGCTCCTCCTCTGATTTATATTACCCCACCCTTGGACAATAGTCCCTAATAGTTTCATAAAACCAGTCACTTGATATCTCTGCATTTTATCAAACGCTCAATAACTATCTATCGCATCAGTTTTCTAAAATACAGTTAGAAACTTTTGGAAGCATCATCCAGTGATATCCATACATCCTTAGTATTCCTCACAAACAAAACTTTAGCTCCCATCTCTGCTGCCTTTAATTTTTATTTATTTTTTGTTCCCTGTAGCCTGACTGTCTGGTAATTCTGTTCTGTTCTCTTGATAACGAACTCTTTTGCGTCCTTGTCTAAGTATTATGGTATGTAGCGTCTGTACTTTTATTTTTGGGATAATCTTTTCTCCCCCATTTTTATTAACTTCTTAAACTGTTTCCTTTTCGACTCCGCAGTAAGTATAGGAATGCTAGCCAATGAGGGTTTGGTTATGGTTATGGTTGTAGAATCTACTTAAGGAGTATTCATAGAGCTCAGTTATGACTAATGCAGTTCACTGGTATACACAGATGATAAATCTCAATTACTGGCGGTAGAATTGTGTTGAGATTTAACAAATAATTAAGGAAATCTATTGTTTGTTGTAGCGTGAAGGTTAATTAGCAATATGAGATATTTCGGGGGAAAGTAAGTGTTACGGCACTACGTTAACTGTATTGAAACGTTCGAATATCGAAGGAGAACAATAAAGCAATGGAGGATAGATGTTAATGAATTAGAGATGATAAGACTGGGGGAAGAAATGTTTGTTCCAGAACGAAAAATAAAGAAAAATACTGCATATACACACAATACTAGGGAGACAAGGAAACTGCAGAGGATGTTAATAAGAGAGCATAATAGAGTAATAAATCAGAAAAGCACCAAGGAAAACATAACAGATGTTAATAGCATGAAGAGAAAACTTATAATTTTGTCATGATCATGATGGCTGCTGGTATAACGCTGAATCATACAACTAGAAGTCAAATTGAGGGTTAGATAGAGCATTCAGACAGATACAGACAATAACTGGGAAGAAGTTAGCGACGAAATTGAAAACATTAAGCAAATGTTATTACAGACTGTCATCCGGTAACAGTAGATAAAATATGGGAGCAAAATCATGGCCATTAAAGTAAAATGAAAGAGCTAGAATCCTGAAAACAGATTCTTGTGAGGTAGCTTTTCTCAAAAACCGACGCACATCGCACGATAACTCCAAATATCGTTAATTTTGAGCTTGGAGACTTAGTCTACACCAGAGTACTGGAAATGCGCCGTTGTAGTTCTGCCTATATAAGGGAAAGGAAAGAACATTTTTGTGAATTATACACCAAATTCACACCTTGATGTAGATCCTGACATCCAACTACGTACATCAGAACTACCTATGAGGAATGAAAGTGGTTCCTACATTAGCAGTATTAGTTTAACACAGGTTATTAATGCGAATCTCAGCTAGTGAGCTATGAACAAGCTATTATGTTGAAATAGACTAAGAAGGCGTAGTTGATAGTGTAGCAATATATCTCCCCAATGCATATGAAATGTTGACACTTAAAATGATCGCGAATAAGCTGAAGACATTTAAGAGTGTCACGAGGCAGCATGTTGCAGGTTGTTATTCTAATGAGTGTGAAGATGTTTATGCTGTTAGAAGTTACGGTTTTTGAAAATTTTGTATATCAGGATTGAAACAAGAGAGTATTGTGGGCAACAGCATGTTCAGTTTGGTCAGCTTGGATTGAAGAAAGACAGATATATATAGAAGCGAGGGTTCTTATAATGGTTTTCAAGATAGACAGAAAAATGAGTCTATATATATGTATATATATATGTCTATATATATGTATATATAGATGCGAGGGTTTCTTATAATGGTTTTCTGCTCATTATTATACACTCTGAGTAAATATTAAATTATGATGGACAGCGTTAGTTAAAATGTTGGTATTCAAGTCAAAAATAAAAATGTATTGCTCCAAATAATGTCTGATGTTTTAGATAAGCCATTGAAAAACTATGAACTGTGATGTTTTGTGCTTAGTGATAAATTAGAAAAAATGAAATAGTCGTTCTTACGATAAAGAAACGAGATCGAAAAAATTGCGTTAAGCCAACAGCTAAACTGTTAAGCAAAGTGTCTAGAATTTAAAAAAAAGGTGGAAATGGAATCTCATGTTTTCCGAACCATCGTGATAACCATGTCAGCATATTGAAGGCACCCACAATAATTTGTGTTGTTTCCATTGCCGCAGTATATAAATCAATTTGAACGAAATAATGCTCCTATAAATTTAGAACCGTTTTCGGCTTATGAGGCAGAAGCATTAATCTCCAATAAAGTGACTTCATTAAACTTGTACGAACACCGGCTTCTACCGCGGTCGCGTCAGAGCGTCCGGATGTGGGCTCACTTTCGGAAAGACGCGTTTCGTGGTCAGCACAGCGTGCGTAACGCAGAGTAACGGTGGCCGGCGGATGACTCGTATTACGGCCACGCTGCGCTGGCGAGTAATAAGGACAGCGCGTCGTATCTCAGGGTTGGCGCTCTATGGACTGGAAACGCAGAGCGCGCCTCGCCGGAGGCTGTTCGTCAACCGAGACGAGACGTGTGTCTCCGCGGTCACAGCCTACGTCTAAATCTCACGTCCCATTGGTTTTAGGTCCGGCGTCTAACGTCCAAGTCCGTATACTCTACACATCAATATGTCTATCCGTTTGTTACGTTTTCGCGACTAAACGGCTAAACCGATCTCGATGAAATTTGACAAGGATATACCGTGTATCGTTAGATGGACATAGGATACTTATTTCGGGATAAATAAGATATCATGTAATTAAATTCTGAGCACTAACTGAATGGTAACAGACAGACGGATAGCGTGTTTAAGTCTATGTAATGTTATATAGGTCACTCAGGCTTTGATTCTCTCTCAGTCAGTTTGTGTATGATCTGTTCATAAATTTCATATAGACACACAACGACTGTGTAGTGGCACATGCCTGCAAATTACTCAGCTGGGGCGCAATGTAATAATAGCTGTGTTCATGACTGGAATCGCAAAAGGTGATTATGTCTTGATTCATTGAATCCCAATAATTCCGGCAGATCTACCATTCAAGTTTTAAAAAACCACACTTCTCAATAAAATTAGACTTTGCGATAAATGTAAATACGTAAAGCCCAGGTACAGACAGTTAAAGTAACAGGGGTGTATCTACCCCGTGTACAGTTATGTGTAGCTATCTCACGGGTTTCCAACATCCAAAGGGTACACATCGTAGCAAAGAATTTCGAAACGATAAACGTTGCGTATAAAACGAAACTAACATAAGGTTTCCCCAGAAAGTGGCATAATTTTAAACCACAAGGATCTGTCGGAGAAACTATAGTAGGTAGTGTCCCACAGTGTCCCCCCCCCCCCGACCACCACCACCACCCCCTTAGTTTGACGCTATTTTTACACATTCTGAAAAACTGGTTCTCTTCGTAACACAGGTGCAATGGTAGAATAGTATGGTGATGGCTTTCTCGTCACATTATGCCAACTCCGTGCTTTTTGGAACATCTTTTAAGTAATTTACAGCTTTCTAATATCCAATTCTAGCAATAAAATTCTAAGTCGACGCGTACGAAGTCCCGGATAACAGCTAGTAATCGATATTTCTTTTTTAATTAAATGATAAATTTTTACGAGAAAAGATAGCTCGTCCTACGGTAATCTGGTTGTGGTATTGTCAGGCTTTCTAGGTATTATAAGTAGTTTTCACTTTCTCCAGTGACCTACTGGGAGGCCTGTACATTTATGTGTAGACGAATCACCATTAATCTTACTTTCTCCACGGGTAGTGGTCTAGGCATAATGAAAGCTGTTCTCTGTACTCAACGGTCTCTGACATTACCGGTAATAGCCAACTGCGGACAATGTATTGCTTCATCTTTTGATTATTAAGACTGTGGTCTTATTTAAAACTGTTATATCGTGAGATTTGAAAAATAAAGTACGATGATCATTGGCTGATAGTAACGGTACACGTCGCCATGCAGAAAGTTGCTCAGCAAAATTTTATACCACTTCAATTTACTGTTTATAAACCACATTATTATTAGCTTGAGTAAATGTTATACATCTTTTGTGCTCCATATAGCGTATCTCCATTACTTTTCTTTAAGTGTTTTGGCATAATTCAAAGAAATTGGCAGGGATCGAGCAACTTCTTTAACGGCCATTATTCGCATGTTTGAATTCTTAAATTATTTCCATAATGCGAGCCTCAATATTAAATAATGTGAAATGGATTTAAAATAGAAAATAAAAGGAAGAGAGATTAAAGAATTGTATATGCAGTAGTTTGGCATTCTAATTATTATCTTTTAAATTACTATAAAATTCAATCATGATCTAATACACATATAAGTGATATAACTAATTCTGTTTGTAATTAGTAAACCGAATATCTTTAACTGCTCTAATCATCATATTCTAAACTGAACAGAATTACGAATATATCGGTTTATTGTAAGTGGAAGGGATGTTTCATTTCTTTTAATAGTACACGAGTTTACCATTCGAAATTACACATTTGATTTTCTTTTTTTCAAATAACCAAAAATTAACGGGGTATTCATGAGAACAAACTGTATGAGTTATAATGAATTTTGCTACAACTCGCCAGAAGAACAAGGAAGCTGTCTCAGGGACTATCAGATAGAGGAGGCCGGCTCCTAGATGGCAGCTACACTCTGACCACAGCCCCCTCAATGTCTCGCCTTTAGTTCGACACAATTGCTGCGTCGATAATCTCTAACGTCACAGAAATTCGATTTTAAGGTCTGTTGCCTTTTTCTTCCAAGCCATGAGTTAGTTGAGCATTCCGGCTGAAATTTCGAATAATTACCACAGCTTCTATTAATCTTGACATTCGCTTAGTTGCCTCACATTTGACCGAGTACTTCTATTTGCTGCCAGTTTCCGATTACTATAGCTTTCTCATCTCCATAACCTTGATTTTTTTTCTTTGAAATGAAGTTACCTTGATCTGAAAGTATATATTTCACACCTACTTTACTGTTTGATTGTTTAAAGACGCCAACTATATTAGATTCGGACTGTTGCCCGTAACTTCATTCGCATGTCATTTTTTATTATTATTATTTATTTTACAAAGGGTTATGAAATGAATCCATGTCTTTCATCAAAATTACTTGCATATTGACTTTGTTGTCTACCGTCGAGGCATAATCACAAATAAAACGAGTAAACGGTGGTCACGATTATGAGAAATCGGTTAAACGTCTGTTGTTCATGATTTACAGTGACTGTTAAAACACCATTGGTCCCTTGTACCTATAGAGTCAGCAGAAAGACTGGTAAATCAATTTTTTTCTCCCATCAGACTTTATCCACGTTCCGCTGGCATAAGTGTATAGCTGTAAATACATACTAATATATTCGTTTGGTTTTAATTGCGTAGATTCTTACCGGTTGCTCATCCCTCGCCTGTTTTAAACAGCCCGGTAACCGTGCCATGTAACTGGGACCTACAGTTCAACGTGGAGTAAGGAGCATGCAGAGCTTACTGAAAGTTTCAATTTAAAAAAAAAAAAAAGACTCTGGGAATAATAAAATGCTGTTGGTACTCGACCGCGAAAAGAAGGATCTCTTTGGATGCGAACTAATTTCCGGATTCTTTAATTTCATTTACGAGCTCTGGTACTTCACGATAACATGAAATATATCTTATTATACACTTCAGACGATGAATTGTACAATGACTGAAACCACATCAAAATTCAGCCAGTAGTATAAGAGTAAGAATGGCAACCACTGGATGGCAGGAGTAAAGAAACATATGATACAAATCGAAATAACAGACGATGTAATACAAGACAGAGCACTTTTCTGTTGATTGACCCAAAAATGAAGGTTTTCCAGGAGAATAGGAAATGTAATAACATTTGGATCCAAGAATGGAGGAAACAGCAAAGTGAAAATATAAAGAAGTATTAGAAGTCAACAAAAGAAGCCTTGAAATTAATGCACAGGGTGACGTTTCGTGATCTTTAGATGGCCGAAATCGAAGAGAAGAAGAAGTTCCGTCGCCAATTGCGTTCAACGAAAACGATGTATAAGAATGAAGAATCAGCTTGGCAAACCTTTGTAGAAGTAATACAAAACTAGACGACCCGTGCGAAAATTTCGCGAATAAAATGCGATGAATAGTGAGGTTGAATATAACGTCACCAAGTTCAGTCATTACTTTCATACTCCTACTTTATTTATCGATTTTGGTTAGAAATCCAGGGAGATAAATGGCTCGAAACATAAAAAACGTATTTTAGAAATATTGACATTTTTGCGCTTTATGGGTCGAATTACGAAAAATTCCTTTCTTAGAATATAATGTTACCACGGCGGAAACCTTAGTCTTTAATACGATATGTCATTTATCTATATCGATTAGATATCAAGGGAAATATAAGCCTCGTGACACAAAAATACGTTGTAGAACAATTTATACTTTTTCCTTTTAATAGTTGAATTCCAAACACTTCTTTCTTAAAATATGATGTCAGCAAAGCTGAGACATTATTCCTCACAATCGTACTTGATTTATCGATTTTGGATAGATATCAAGGGAGATAAGTGGCTCGAGACACAAAAAACGCATTTTAGAAAAATTGACTTTTTTGCCTTTTATGGGTCGAATTACGAAAAATTCCTTTCTTAAAATATAATGTTACCACGGCGGAGACCTTATTCGTTTAATATGATACCTCATTTATCTATATCGGTTAGATATCAAGGGAGATAAATCACCCGTGACACAAAAATCGGTAATAGAAAAATTTATACTTTTTTCCTTTAAGGGTTGAATTCCAAAAACATTCTTTCTTAAAATATGATGTCACAAAGCTGAGACATTACTCCTCATAATCCTATCTCATTTATCGATTTTGGTTAGGTATCGAGGGACATAAATGGCTCGAGATACAAAAAACGCATTTTAGAAAAAGTTACAGTTTTGCCCTATTAAGGTCGAATTACGAAAAATTCCTTTTTTAAAATATAATGTTACCATGGCGGAGACCTTATTCTTTAATATGATACCTCATTTATCTATATCGGTTAGATATTAAGGGAGATAAATCGCTCGTGACACAAAAACGCATTGCAAAAATATTGATACTTTTGCCCTTTAAGGGTTGAATTCCGAAAACTTTCTGGCTTAATATATGACGTCACTGAATCGGAGATCTTAATCTTTAAAACGATACTTCATAAAACGGTTTCAGAAAGGTATCCAGGGAGATAACTGACTCGTAACAAAGAAAACAGCATTTTAGAAAAATTTACATTTTTGCCCTTTAAGGGTCGAAGTCCGAAAACTTTCTTGCTTAAAATACGATTTAACCAAAGTGGAGACCATAAGCTTTAAAATGACACCTCATTCATTGATTTCGGTTAAGTATGAAGGAAGATATAGGCTTGTGACAAAAAAATACCTTATAGAAATAATATATACTAGACGACCCGTGCGAAAATTTCGCGAATAAAATGCGATGAATAGTGAGGTTGAATATAATGTCACCAAGTTCAGTCATTACTCTTCATACTCCTACTTCATTTATCGATTTTGGTTAGAATTCCAGGGAGATAAATGGCTCGAAAAACAAAAAACATATTTTAGAAATATTGACATTTTTGCGCTTTATGGGTCGAATTATGAATAATTCCTTTCTTAGAATATAATGTTACCACGGCGGAAACCTTAGTCTTTAATACGATATGTCATTTATCTATATCGATTAGATATCAAGGGAAATATAAGGCTCGTGACACAAAAATACGTTGTAGAACAATTTATACTTTTTCCCTTATAATAGTTGAATTCCAAACACTTCTTTCTTAAAATATGATGTCACCAAAGCTGAGACATTATTCCTCACAATCGTACTTAATTTATCGATTTTGGATAGATATCAAGGGAGATAAGTGGCTCGAGCCACAAAAAACGCATTTTAGAAAAATTGACTTTTTTGCCTTTTATGGGTCGAATTACAAAAAATTACTTTCTTAAAATATAATGTTACCACGGCGGAGACCTTATTCTTTAATATGATACCTCATTTATCTATATCGGTTAGATATCAAGGGAGATAAATCGCTCGTGACACAAAAATCGGTTATAGAAAAATTTATACTTTTTTCCTTTAACGGTTGAATTCCAAAAACATTCTTTCTTAAAATATGATTTCAGAAAGCTGATACATTACTCCTTATATTCCTACTTCATTTATCGATTTTGGTTAAATATCCAGGGAGATAAATGGCTCGAGATACAAAAGACGCATTTTAGAAAAATTTACATTTTTGCCCTATAAAGGTCGAATTACGAAAAATTCCTTTCTTAAAATATAATGTTACCATGGCGGAGACCTTATTCTTTAATATGATACCTCATTTATCTATATAGGTTAGATATCAAGGGAGATAAATCGCTCGTGACACAAAAATCGGTTATAGAAAAATTTATACTTTTTTCCTTTAACGGTTGAATTCCAAAAACATTCTTTCTTAAAATATGATTTCAGAAAGCTGATACATTACTCCTTATATTCCTACTTCATTTATCGATTTTGGTTAGATATCCAGGGAGATAAATGGCTCGAGATACAAAAAACGCATTTTAGAAAAATTTATATTTTTGCCCTATAAAGGTCGAATTACGAAAAATTCCTTTCTTAAAATATAATGTTACCATGGCAGAGACCTTATTCTTTAATATGATACCTCATTTATCTATATAGGTTAGATATCAAGGGAGATAAATCGCTCGTGACACAAAAATCGGTTATAGAAAAATTTATACTTTTTTCCTTTAACGGTTGAATTCCAAAAACATTCTTTCTTAAAATATGATTTCAGAAAGCTGATACATTACTCCTTATATTCCTACTTCATTTATCGATTTTGGTTAAATATCCAGGGAGATAAATGGCTCGAGATACAAAAAACGCATTTTAGAAAAATTGACATTTTTGCCCTATAAGGGTCGAATTACGAAAAATTCCTTTCTTAAAATATAATGTTACCATGGCGGAGACCTTATTATTTAATATGATACATCATTTATCTATATCGGTTAGATATTAAGGGAGATAAATCGCTCGTGACACAAAAACGCATTGCAAAAATATTGATACTTTTGCCCTTTAAGGGTCGAATTCCGAAAACTTTCTGGCTTAATATATGACGTCACTAAAGCGGAGATCTTAATGTTTAAAACGATACTTCATAAAACAGTTTCAGATAGGTATCCAGGGAGATAACTGACTCGTAACACAGAAAACAGTATTTTAGAAAAATTTACATTTTTGCCCTTTAAGGGTCGAATTCCGAAAACTTTCTTGCTTAAAATACGATTTAACAAAAGTGGAGACCATAAGCTTTAAAATGACACCTCATTCATTGATTTCGGTTAAGTATGAAGGAAGATATAGGCTTGTGACTAAAAAATACCTTATAGAAATAATATATATGATGATGATTTGCTTTGGAAACAAAAAAGTGAAAACTATAAAATCTTGTTAGTAACATGGTGTCACTTTTCGCGATATTGGCATGAATATCAAAATACAGTTTCTTATTAGTCATCTTTGCATTTTCAATTTTGAATATATGTTTATGTTTCATTTATGAATCACGCACAGTTTATCACTTAATACTCTTGGACATTTATATGATTAAAATAAATTTTTTAAAGAAATAAACATGTTTAATTCCCCTAAAACACACCTATATCAGTCCTTGTAGACTGTTGGAAAATAGGTGTTACAATGTAATTGAGTCAAATTGAGATAGAGAAAAACCAAAGTTATTTTCGGATTTATTAACCGAATTTAACAAAGAATTCGTTAAAATATTCCAGACACCAGACAAAAAATATTGCCTTTTATTATAAATAAAGATTTAAAAGAAATTATCGATGACAGTAAAAGACGTAAATATTATGTAACTGATTGAAGGAGACTATTAGGACCTATCAGGCAGGGATATAAGGAGAAAAATCGAATTAGTAACTTCTTCAAATGTGTACACTGGCGGAAATTAAAAGTGCAACACCAAGATAGAGTTGTGATACATGAATGAAATTTGGCCCAATCGGGATATGAAGAGTATTAAATGGTTAAAAATCGAAAATTTTACATGTAATAGTATTAGAATTATGGGGCTATTTACCAGACAAAGTTGATATGTTTCTTAGCATATAAGTGGTGAACAGTGTGGTGTAGTATCACGCTTTTTGTCCACAATTTCTCGTTTACCATGTATGCCTAGACGAAGAGTGGCTGACCCTCTACACCCAAATGTCGAACTATGAGAGAGATCGGAAAATTGGAGCGTTTGAAATGGTTGTATACTATCGCGAAATCTCCCGAAGGATTGGCGTAGTGCAATGTCAGTATGCAGACTTGTTACACAGCGGATAAAAGAAGGATCTAGTACACCTAGGCAGGCACAGGTCCATACAGAAGGACAACAACACGTGAAGACCGCTAATTGTGAGTGGAAATTAGAAAAACAGGGCCCTAGAATAGTATTTGGACTATTGCTGTTGGTTATTCCAGTGAATGAATCTGTTGTTGATTTACAGTAAGAAGTTAAATTATTTGCAAACTGCTTAAGGGTGTATGCACATTTACAAAAGAATGACCTACTCAGTAAAGTACAGTTTGGTTTTAGACAAGGCGTTTCAACAGATTCAGCAATTTTTGCAAACAACATACTGGAATCAATGCATAAAAAATTAAATTCCCTAGGTATATTCTGTGATCTTGCTAAGGCTTTTGACTGTGTTGATCATGACGATTCTACTAGGTAAATTAGACCACTATGGAGTTAGTGGTAAGCCAGGACATTGGTTTAAATCATACCTGGAAAATAGAAAGCAATGTGTATCACTGAAAGATGCTAATACAGGAGATGTTATAAACTCAGAATGGGGTATAGTTAAATGTGGTGTGCCTCAGGGTTCAATTCTTGGTCCTCTGCTGTTCTTAATCTATATAAATGATCTCCCACATATACTAGGTGATAATGAACACATGGTGCTCTTTGCAGATGATACTAGCATATCCTTGAAAGACCCATCAGCACAAAACCTCGAAAACACAGCAAATGAAGTTATAAAGAAAATTAACAGGTGGTTTAATGCCAACAAACTAATACTTAATGTAGAAAAGACACAGTTACTTCAGTTTGTTACAAAAAATAAAACAAAGGACAGCTATAATGTGATATCAGAAGGAAAAGCAATCGATGAAAGCAGTTTCACAAAATTCCTGGGTGTATATATAGATAACAAATTGAACTGGAAACAGCATATTCAACAACTTCTTAAAAAACTGAATTCTGCAACATTTTCACTGAGGGTAATATCTAGAATAGCTAATATAGAAACCAGAAAGTTAGTATATTTTGCATATTTTCATTCCCTGCTCACTTATGGCATCTCATTCTGGGGAAACTCGTCACAAGCACAGAGGGTATTTAAATTGCAAAAGCGTGCTATAAGAACTATTTGTGGAGCAAGCCCACAGACGTCGTGCAGAAATCTATTTAAAAACCTGGGTGTTACTAACAATGCCAGCACAGTATGTATACTCTGTACTTATCATTTGTAGTAGGAAAATCCTGAACACTTCAATCTTAATGCTGTACATACATAGCCATAATACTAGGAATAAATATAATATTCACAAGGATTACAAATCACTGTCAATTGTACAGAAAGGGCTAACATTTACTGGAGCTTCCTTATTCAATGTATTACCAACAGAAATTAAATGTTATCTACAAAAACCCAACTACTTTAAGTCCAAACTGAAAGAGTTTCTGCTTCAGAACCCATTTTACTCTGTGAAAGAATTTTCTTCTTGGAATTTGGTAACTAAGAATGACTGATAAAATAGTATATATGGTGTATGGAAGGGGAAGGTGACAAAATTATCCACAATTACTAAAATGATATATGGTTTTTTCTTTCTGTTGAAACTTTGACAAATGAACTAATTACACTGTTTACAAAATTTCACTCATATATAGTAACTAACATGGGATAGCATGCACTCAAAAACTGCTGTGAAAAATTATCATACTTAACAGGTTTTTAAGTAATTGACTGCTTATGAGTTGTTGGTAATATAATTGATATTGCTAATAGGTGTGTGTACTGTTCCACATAAATAGCAACTAACATAATATAATATGTAGTCACAAATTACAGTGAAACCTTATCATGGTAACTGGTTGGTAAGAAAATAACTGGTTATTAGATGCTGGTAACAAGTGTATACACTGTTCCACATAATAAGTATTAATTAACTCGGGATTGTATTTGTAGATTACAGGAGATATTGGTTATACTAATGGGTTGTTGCTAACTTGTTGTCAATATATAATAATATTATCAATTATATAGTAATATTGACATTACTAATAAGTGTAGTATGTACTGTTCCACATCCCCGAGATTATTCTCACATGGGATCAAAGTGAACATATCTATCTATCTATCTAATAGCATTAAAAAGAAACACGCTTGCAGGCAGCAGCACATGGATCTTGACAAGATATCTAGCTGTATCAAATGAATGAAAAAATCAGTAATTTTGTGAGGTATGTAGATAGAAGAAAAATATGACTATTCGATGGAGAGTAAATTGGATGTAGCGTAAAATATCTTGGTTTATCATTTAATATTAAACTCAGCTGCGCATAACCTACTAGTGTGGTGGAAGCCAGAGATTTCAATGACCTGCTCCTAGAGGTGACGATCGTTAGGGGATTTGCTTGAGAAGTGTGGATGCTTTAAAAATGGTGCAATAGTATGGGACGCATATTATGGACATCAGATGGATGGGATGCTAAGGAAGACCGATAGATTTTCTTTTAAAAACTTAGTGTAGATTCAAATCAGTTACTGAGAAGATAAAGCAGCCGACTTGGGAGTGATTGGAAGATAGGAGGCGTATGAAGATGGTGCTGAATCTTGCAATGGAAAGGAAGATGTTCAGAGAAATTTCTGTTGGAGCGTATGCAAACGCGAACAACAATATTTGTTAAGGTAATTATAACCATTAATACAAACTGACGTAATGCTTAACTACTCCACGTAATGGCATACTGAGTATGCAGATCAATGCTTGCGTGTAACTGTGTTTCAAGAATGACGCATAATTAATAACTATGAATAATAATTATTTATGGTCAATATTTTAGTGTTTCTTTTTTTATGTTTGTAGATAATTGGGTCATGTAGGATCTGTGTATTAAAATACTCTAAGAAATGATGATGGACTAACCTGCGGAGGGATCATTTCAAAACAAAGTATTAAAACTACAAGAAAATGAAAATCCATCTTGAGGGTTGTAACACTGCACGCCATCAGAAACTGTTCGACTGAAAACAGATGAACCACACAGTGACGGATTTCATGTTGTTACGTAGAATCCTACAGGTGAGATAAATCCTGTCACAACCTTAACGTATAATATGGTTAGGGAAAGAACATCCATATTACTGTTGATTATAATAACAAACATACGAATATTTCCCCGCAAGCGTAGCATGTTTCTTCTCACTTTTTCAATTACCATAAATGTGTAAGTAGCTTACTAGTGTTCAAACTGATCTATCTAATATCAAATGTATTTCAGATTCCATGTGTGTTGCTTTCATTCATAGTGTTTCCACACGATTTACTAATCTATGCTACTTTACACTATTGCTTACTGAAATCTGCTAAATGACATGTTGTTTTCTGTTTTATCTGCAACGGCAGGGTAGTGCTTCTTCCTTCAAATAAACGTGAAAGATGATACTATGGAAAGAAATTGACGTTTTTCATTCTAAGAAAGTTATTCACTTGTTAACGATTAGGTTTCAGTAAATTGCCAGTATTTTTTACATGTTTTTGGTACTCGATGGTGGAAGTAACTGAAATGTATTTTTTTTTTCTTGTACTTCGTCTGATTTACGCACTTCACTTTGGTATTTAATCTTTTTTGAGGGCTGCTATGATTGCAGCACGGAATGGACCTGCACACTGGCACCGGATTCCAGGACGAAGTGCATTGGACTGTTCCAGCTCCCACGCTCCCAGCTGCTCACGGTCGAGGGCTTATCCATTAGCCGTATCTCCAGGCACTCCCTCACACAGATACCCAACACCTTGCTCGCTCGCTCGCTCCCAACGCTCAAGAGGGAAGCTTTTTACGTCAAGAAGACGCCATACCCACGCAGGCATAGGCCAGATGCTAGCTGCGGTAACTCCACTTCATGATACACCATTTTCGAAACAAATGGTGTAATCTGGTTCATTTATTCTGTAGTGTAAATAATACTTTAATGTCATCTCATCCGAAACTATGGGACGTTTATTGTTTACATTACTGGTGCAGAATTTGCATTGAACGATGCTGTACGTAGGATTTTCTATCATATGCGTTTTCGTTAAATCGATCATTTCTTCTGGCCTCGCATTCGGCAAGACGAGGGCTTGAATCCCTGTCCGGCTATCCAGATTTTGGTTTTCTTCATGCGAATGCCTGGATGGTCCTTCAGAAAGCCAGGGCTGAATTCCTTCGCATTCCTTGCCCCCTGCCCTTTAGCGCCTGTAATGATCTCGGCTACGAAGAGGCGTAAAACCATAAGCAAAAAACGTTCACTTCCACTTAGAACAATATATTCAATGTTGTGTGAGTAATAAATACAATCAGTTAAAAATAAACTGTCACCATCTTTGTTTGGATTTTCCATCAAAGCACAGAGAAATGTTTTTGTCAAGTGCGTGTCAGTTCGACAGGTAAATAATCGCCACAACTGCCTTGGGACAGTTCTACTGGGGTGCGAATTCGTCGGCCAATGACCTGCTTGGCGGTGGAGAGACAACTGTGGAATATTGGCGGGAAAGAAGAGCCAATAGGAATAGTACATTATTAGGTGTAGTGGAGGGGCCAACGTGCTTCGAGGCAGAGAGATAGTGAAATCATAAGTGTGTTGTGTGGTGACTTGTCAATGAGAAGATCAAGAAGCTATTGAATGTTAAATATTGAAATGAAGATATCGAGATGTTATAATTCTCTCAGTTGTTTGAGCTACGTGGTTTGCAGTGCGTTCGTCACATACTGAAAGAACTCAGCAAACATAAAAACTGTTCTTATTTCGACGTCATTCATGTATTAACTAATATTTGTATAAATATTGTATTCAAAAGTTGCGCTCACATCCTCAGTAAGTACACTGTACTATTCAGTATGATAAGATGCCAGTATGAACCAAGGACCTTTGTAAAGTATAGCATTCCTTGCATTCTTTTTCTGCTTACAGATGACATTCATCCTTTACAACTTCTGACACAAGATTGTGCCTTTTACAATTTAAATTTACCTACAGTGGAAAAAGTTATTATTAAATTTGAATATTTTCTTAACTGTAATGTAAACTTAACCTTCAATTCACAGTAGTTCTTTAACACCACATCAAAATTTCAAGACGTAACAATGCATCATAAGTATGCATGGTATCTTTTTCTAAGAACCATCAGCACAATCCTACTACTTAATATCTTCCATTAATTACATCATTGATACTAGAGAAATTAAAATTTCGGATTATGTTTCCTTGAATGCCATACTTCAGATGTCAGCTGTTACATGTAGTTAATAGCTTTAGCGTTTCCTTCCTCAGTTATGCCAAGTTAAGGCTGTATGAAGGAGTACTTGGCCTTGCCGCTTCAGATACCGCTCTGACACATCGTCTGCCGCATTTCCTATTTCTTCCCATAAGAAGTGGCCATTCAACATACCCGTTCTAGCTTTGTAGTGAAGCCTACTCTGACTTCTGTCTCTCGTCATCGGCTGCAATGTAGTGGAACAGCGCATTGTTCCTAGAGACTAACGGGTACAGCAATCACTCCCTGCACACATATCATGTGTAAACATATTGCATAAGAGTAATCTTGTTGTAGGCCATGTTCCGCAGTTGTTGCATAAATATTTTTGAATAAAAATCCATCTTCTAACAACTGTTTTTTTATTGACTTGTATCTACCAACAAGTCAATAAAAAAACAGTTGTTAGAAGACGGATTTTTATTCAAAAATATATTGCATAAGGTTCATTTCTGGTAAGCTGCAGTAATAATATTCGATATCGATTCAGATATTCCTCTCGCAACTTCTCACATATATCACAAATAACTTCAAACATTCATCTTTCGTTTCTGAGACACTCGTTTGGAATGCGGTTTTTGAAATGTTTCTTGTAAGAATCCACTCGATCTAACATCTCTACTGTTCTATCAATGCAGCCTTTTCCTACCCAGAAAAATGCCGCCTTCTGGACTTAATGAGCATTACCCGCGACTGATAAAAATGCACCAGTAGTTCATAATGCTTCAATTTGACGTAGTAATTGTGCTGGAATTCTCCAGTACAGTAGATAGACGACGTAGGTTCAGTTTGAACTTACTGGTAAACACGCCTACATCCACTTTTATTTACGATTCCGCTGAAATACTTCGTCCACCAACCTATTTGCAATAATAGGAGAGATAAGATTAGGGAAATAAGGTGCCGCACTGATGCTTATATGTATTCCCCCCCCTCCCCCTTCTCCTCGTGCCATTCGGAATCTAATGCACAGAGTAGAGATTAGTTTTGATAAAAAGCATACTCTAACATCCACAGTTTTGTGAATTGTAGAACATATATGGAGAATTAAATGTAGATTTCCATTCTTCTGATGATAGTTACATTTTCACCGTTTTGAAGAAATGTTTCCACGAAATAGCTACATATCTTTCAACAGCTACAGACATCTTGCCACTGGAACTTGGTAGTGGGCAGTGGAATCAAAAATATTGAAATTCTTGTTCCCATTTTGTTTCTGAGTGTTGTAGTTATCCTGCTGGATCCATATTCATTGTGATAATACCTGTACTAATCCGGAATATTCCCAAAATATCTTATTATTCGCCTCCTTCCGATTAACGTTTCTTCGCTTTTTACACTAAAATTCTTCCTTCAGCATATATTACGTACATCTTGGTGTTAGCAGGGATTGACGCTAGTCTTCAATAGTCACAACGCATTCCTTATGAAAGTGTGTGACGAAAGTAGCAGAAAAAATTGGCAACGTAACCTGCAAATGCTTAACAAAAAAAAAAAAAAAAAAGTGAGATTAAGAGAACATGTTCTTATCTCAATATATTGTAATGAATCATTGAATAGAACAAAACAGAGATACAATACAGCATTCAAACTTCAATGCAGCCGCTTTGACTGATCTCCTCACCCTTGAAAATCAGATTAGAGTCGTGGCCACTACCATTCTACTGTCGGGTCATGCGTCACTCATAAAGCTTCGTCATGCTGAGATATAAAGCAGGAACAAATGGAGAACACTTGGTTCCAAGCCTAGACAGCAACGAGAGGACTTGATTGTTCCTGGCCGAAAGTCTCGTTGAGATCTGCTGGCAGTATGTGTGCAGCACAGCACTGCGCCACGTAACTCACTGTGTACAATTTCATAAGTGCTTCTCTACAGACATGAAAACGTTGTACGATAACGTGAAATATCAGAAACAAACAGTTTTTCACCTTTTGGTCTCTAGTGAGCCAACATTTATCGATTCTTGAAAATGTCGTACCCCTCAACTGCATCAACCCTTTCTTCGTTCGGTACTAATAGCCACACCTTGCCTCGTCCATTGTGACTCTGTATGTATCAAAAAATCATAACTGTGTTCACTGTACAAGTTCAGGAAGTTCAACTCATCGGGCAAAGTTTCCATGTTTTTTAATTCGTAATTTCGGCACGCAACCTGCCGAGCGTGGTGGGTGAACGGGAACGTTTCGGCCTTGCATTCGGGACGACACTGGTTCCAATCTCCGTCCGGTCATCCACATTTGGATTTTCAATGGTTTATCTAGATGGCTGTAGGAAGATTGCGGTATGGTGGCTTAAAAAATGCCATGATAGAATTCCTTCCCGACTCTAATTACCTCCACGTCGACGAGGCGTAAAACCAGAAGAAAGGCCTCGACCCGAAGGTAGTACTTAAGCGATCTTAAAAATTGTGGAAATTTGGAAGGTAGTAAAAAAGTAGTGAAATTTTTTCTGTCAACTTTATTGCTCCAAAGGCCAATTCTTTGTTAATAGCAAGCAGCGTCACTCATATATATTCCGGGTCGGTTTCTGAATCACCTCTTCCATGTCCTGCAAGTAGATACATCCCAAAACAAATTAAAGAAAAAGATTTATTATATTAAAATTATTTTTAAATCCATTATTGCAGATATAATGTTTATTAAAGTATTAATTTTATAGATCAATATCAAATTAGTGACATATAAATGAAGGGATATTACTGTTGACATAATATGAACACATAATTTACTTAATATAAAATTTCTTCTATTTTAATCAATTTGCCCAGTTCTTGAACAATGAAAGCAGTTGCTAGGGGTGACCGACTAAAAGCGCAAAGGCGATATAAACGCACAAGGGTCTTTAATCCTCTGCCTTCCTGGACGATCGGAGTAGCCAGAAAAAAACGCGCATTCGAGCCCTGACAAGGTGCGCTTCTTGTGCAGCGTCAGACGCTGGCGTCGGACGCATGCGACAGCCGCTGATGACTGCTGCAATGGAAAGCAACGGAATCGCTTCATATAAATCGGCAGCGTTCTCGGAAACGGCAATAAAAGTACAATATAATCTAACATAAGTTTATTCATATTGTTTATTACCTTCTTATAACTTATTATTATATATTTATTATTTCAGAAGCCTTCAAAAATACAAGCTACTTCGCGTGGTGTAATTACAATATACCACGTGGTTAACTGTAATTGAAACTTTATTTAGTAGTTATATTGTATTACTGATTCTAAGGGATTTAACAAAACAAAAAATTCTGTCAGTTCCCACCATTCGTATTATTTTTACTACCATAAAAATTTTACTGTTGTATCCGTATAGAGACTCAATTTTTGGTTAGGCATGAAATGGACTTCAAATAAAACTCAAACTTTGCTCAGGTCTAACTCTGTGATTTACAGGCACGTTCATAAAAATATTCTTTCATTGACTCATATATCTCATCTTTATCTGTTTAGTTACTAAATTCGGTATTAATAATTTTCATAACTATTTGGTTGCATAATACAAATTAATAAATATTATACATTCATATAGATAGAAGTGAGTATTTTTTATAATATTTTTACATATTTTTTAAGTTACTTAGAAAGTAGCCATAATGAGTTCTTGCAACGTGAATCCCTTGCAGGGTGTTAATCCTACATCTGCAAGGCTTTTTAAGTATCCTATTATTGGGTGTCTCACAGAAGATCCATCAGCATGTGAGTAAGCGTCACCCCCTGCTAATGCTCCAAGATTTTCGATTGGTAGTTGTTTATTTCTGTTTATTTTATAATGAGGTACGTAATTTTTATCGGGGAATGCATCTCTAACGCAAAAAGCAAGCAACAATAACCAAATTATCATTTGTTTCTGGCTTTATACCGATCTTCTAAGATTAAATCAAATATGAAATCGCCCTAATTAATGACCTTCCAGTACCAGGATCTCTGGGTGACTGACATATAACAGGAAGCACCTGACGCCCAAAATCAGACGCTGGCGTTCGACGCTTCGTAGGAACATCGCCTTAACATCGGAATCAGTGCAGGTAGTCAAGGAAAGGTATAACAGCCCCTCCCACCGCGCTTGGGTTGTGCGCTTTTGTCACTGTGCGCTTATGTCATACAACCGTTGCTCGGGGGTTGAAAAAGAAAAATACATTGTGGAATTAATTTTGGTAAATACTGATCGTATATACACGTCGCAGCTACGATGCGAAATCCTGCTTCTCATGCTGCAGCAACTATGAATGAAGCCCAAGCACTGTCACCTGAAAAACAATTGGTGAAATTCGCTGGAACCTAAGGAGATACTCAGTGTGCCATTAGGTGAGGTTTTGTCCACGTTGACTCAAAATTGTTTCACATACCTCATAAAAAAAAATCAGGATTGAAAAATGCGGACACTGAAAAAAGGCATTGTGCGTACACGACACACTGAATTACTTGCTACGTGATCTCCAAACGGTTCTAAAACTGACGGCGCGTGTCATTTGGCAAATACGTTCTTCAAAATTTTAACACCGTAAGCTCACTGAATAAACATAAATGGTATCAGTTCTTGGTCGAGAGATCAGGCTCACGCTGAAGTGACGACTTTTGCAAAAGAAACTCGGTTTTTGCATAAATCTTCTCCGTAAGCTGAATAATTAAAAAACTCAGATATGTTCAAATTATTCATTTATTTCAGAAAATTGAAACTACGCATTAATTTACCAAGTACAGAAGTTTGCTACACGATGATGTTATAAAAGCTGTTTTTTTTTTTTTTTTTTTAAATTGCTTAACGTCTCTTAACAGCGAGGTCTTTAGAAACGGTAAAGAATGGAGGGCAAGGAATGAGAGTGAACTCGGCCATGGCCTTTTGAAGGAAGCATCCCGGCATTTGCCTGGAGTGATTTGGGAAACCATGGAAAACCCAAATCTGGATGCCCGGACGGGGATTCGAACCGCCGTCCTCCCGAATGTGAGGTGAGAACGCTAGCCGTTACACCACCACGCTCGGTGTTCCTAAAGTAAAGAAGTGCCTCCTAACATGGTGTTTGACTCCCTTATGACTGGTGAAGTGCAGCAATACGACATTGTACATACTCAACAAGCCGTTGGAAGTAACTTGAAGTGCCATTCAGCCAAAATCGCGAAAGTGCTGCCGGTGGAGGAAGTTGCGCAGGAAATGACCATTGGATCATGTCCCAGATGTGTTCGACTGAATTCATGTCTGACGATCAAATCATTCACTGGAATTTTCTTGAATGTTCCTCAAACCAGTTTTGAATGATTTTGGCTCGGTAACATAAGTCATTGTCATCGTTGTTGAGAACATGGAGGCCGTGAATTTCTGCAAATGATCTCCAAGTAGCTGAACACAACCGTTCGCAGTCCATGACGCGTAAATAGACTAAATTAACAATGTTAAAGAATGTATTTGATGAGTGTTAGTGGTTATATATATCTACTATATAATTTCGTAAGCTCATACACTCACCTCGATAGTTATTGGCTGAAAAATGGTGACGTCATGGGCCAGCCTTCGCTCGCAAAACAGCGACCAGAGATACCATTACAAGAAATTCGAGGTTATGTCCACAAGTTAATACCTAAGCACCAAATTAAGTTTGATTTTGATAGCATTTCACCGTTAAAAAAGAAACAAAAAAAACATACCGATAAACTTTACTGTTAAAAAAAACATGGAACTACTTTCCAGGAAGATGACGACTTTATAACCAAAGTTTATACATGTGCTAGCTATTTAATGAGCGCTAAGCTTACTTTTTATATAGATTTAAAGGATATTGACTATATAAACGCGATGTGAAACACATTAATTCACTTGATTTTTGCCTTTAGCTGCAGCATTTAGTATTTAAAACACGTGAATAAAATATTTTCTTCCTCTACTTATTCGAAGAAAAGACAACACTTTTAACAATGATATTCCTGCCGTTAATGAACAGCAAGCAGAAATTGTAGAATATGCAGTGTTTAATATCTAAGCAACTGAAAACGTGGGACTACATTTCAGTAACATGTCGACTTGAAGAAACTTGAATTACTATGAAATGAGCAAGCATTCAACTTAGATTTTAAAATACATTAAACCATTGAGGATATGACTACTTATACGTGATGTGAAACTCTTTATTTCAGTTAATTTTTTAGCTTCTTAGCTACATCATTTAATATTAACACGTAAATATAATATTTTCTTCCTTTTCTTATTTGAAGAAAATACAGTACATACTTTATTTAACTAATTTAAAACATAAAAAACAGCTTTTCATTTATTTACCGTAATTTGGGGAAATATTGATACCATAAGGAGTCCTTCATTTTTCTGAAAGGGCCATTTTATGTCCAAAGAATGATGATGTTTATGAAATTAATGGACGAATTTTGGACATTCTTGAAGGTGAAAGCGTTACCTACTTCAGTTCAGACTATCGAAGATCCAAAGAACCAAGACAAAGAAATTTATCCCATAGAGGTTTTTAATAATCTAAGGCCTTCAGGAATGCCACTACATCAACTGAGACTAAAACTTGGAGCAATTGTCATGCTACTGCGGAATCTTAACACAAAACGAGGCCTGTGCAGTGTGCAATGGCACTCGCTTGATTGTCAGAGACTTTAAACCAAATTTGATTTTTGCTAAAGTTCTTACTGGATCTGCAAAAGGAAATTCTGTATTCATTCCGCATATTAATCTTGCTCCAAGCTATTCTGACCTCCCATTCATTCTGAAACGAAGGCAGTTTCCTGTCATGCTTGCCTTTGCTATGACTATAAACAATTCACAAGGTCAAACATTAGACAAGATTGGACTTTAACTCTCTGAGCCTGTTTCCAGTCATGGATAACTTTATGTGGGTTTTTCCAGAGTGCGACGGTAAGGTGATGTTAAAGTACAAACCATCAATAACGATCGCCACGGTAGACTTCTAAACAATTGTAACAGTTTTTACAAAGAATATTATCTACAGGGAGGTACTGGAGCATCAATAAGTGACTAATCGAGCTACCTCTGTACCAAATAAATGAATAAATGACACTTAATTTCCAAAGGACAATAAATTTCTGCTAGGTTGGTAATCCATAATGTATTCACTTTTATTGTAGTTAACTAAACCACCGCTGTAGTAATGGGGTTAAGTAACATGGGTTAAATAACATGTTATCGTGTCGTAACACACTGGAAACGCATCATATAGTCTGGCCGCATCTGTCGGCACAAATCTGTATTTACCGATTTAACACCATTCACATTAAAAAGAAATTTTTCAAATTTAGCAAAGTGAACTTTTGGAGTAAAATAAAACTGTATTTCAGCCAGTTCCAGTCAAGAGACCTCGACGTTTGAAACAATTACACGAAAGCACGATCGTCTTTGTCCATGTTTAATACGTCTATTATAGTTCTGAGTTCTTCACGCACAATACATTTTTTTTTTCAATCTAACGGTGAACACAGGTCAAGTTCGTATTTGGCCAGGTCAGATAAACCTATCATAATCTTTGACCCTAGAAACTGGAACTATTCTAGAGCCGTGACGATGCAAAAAACAGTCACGGGCTTACACTAGTCTCCTATATAATTTCGTAAGGTCACCCACTCACCTCGACAGCTATTGGCTGGAGAACGGTGTCACATGTCAGCCTTCGCTCACAAAACAGCGACCAAAGATACCATTAGAAGGAATTCGTGGTTATGTCTACTATTTAATATCTAAGCAACTGTTACAAAATTAATTAGCATAATACATTCATTAAGATTGTTTCATAGTTAAAAATTAATTTAATAAATTTTGCGGCTTTTCAGTAACATGTTACTAATTAAAGCAACTTAAAAAAACATTAAATTACTCATAGTCTCTGCAGTAATTACGAAGCCAATTGTCATTTCGGCTTAGGATAAATTTCAGTTTAATTACAACTTTCACTAATGTTGTTGCTTAACCAAAATTTATGCATTACGATTTATTTGCTTTTTAGGCATTTTACTGACCACTTTCGTTATTGATGTTCATTCATGTTCGCTGTATGTGAGTTATTAGGTTATTATTTTAAGTGGACATCAGACCAAATGAGTCACCGAATCGACTATTCTGGCAACTTATTTCTGTGGAGTTGCTCAGCTGTTTAATAATATGGAATGTGTATTAATTTCTCTGGCCGTCACAGATGCTCTGACCAATGTTTACATTATGAGTGTTTGCCCAGTCTCAATAATAAACGAAGTGATGTTTTCGAAGCAAACAGGATTTTTTCAAAAATTTTGCAGCGTGAACATTAAGGGTCAAATACAAGTTTGTACTTAAAAAAGTTCGAGTGTATGACCTTTGAAACAGTTACATATAGCGCGATCGTTCCTGTCCGTGTTTAATACCTACCTCTATTAATGTTTCTGATTTCTTCAAGCTCAAGAGATTTTATCCATCCTAAGGGTGAAACACAGATCAAGCTTATATTTAGCCAGATCATATCAACCTGTCATAATTTTTCATCGTAAAAACTTTAACTATTCTAGACCCGTGATGATACGAAAAAAAAAAAAAAACAGTCACGGGCTTACACTAGTATATATATATATATATAAATAATATAGTACACACAAACAGATACTGCTACATGTAATTAAACATTCAAAATATTTACATCTCTTACAGCACTGTTGCATCACTGTTTCTCACTTTGCACCTTTATTACATACACTTTTACACACTTACTCCCGGCAAAGCCACTTCGAAGTATCTTACCTCCCACATGAGGTGTCCTCCTAAGACCCATCGGAAGTTTCTGTCTTCAGGGATGATCACTGCTCGATCATTGGTCGCTGTCAGTTGAAACTGTTTCTGTCAGTTGTGACTGATCCTAAGGGCCTAGAACCTTTCCTTGGCTACTTGTGAGGCCAGATTGCAAACTGCTTCAAGAAACTACTGTAATTCCCAGTCGCGCAGTATGTCAAATATGCGTCTGCCCTTTAATATTTGCTGGTATGGTGCTCTTTGTTGTGGTGTTGAAACACATTACCATACAACCTGTTCCAAGTGCCCTCCTTTCACATCATTGGTAATCAGGATTTTACTGGGTGTGACATACATCAAAACAAAAACGGAAAGGCTTCACTTTCGAGTTGTTAGCTAAAATTTTAAGGGACTCCCAGGAATATGACTAGTTTAGGTTAGTGGCTGTTGGTGATAGGATAAAACAGGTGACCAAAAGATATTGAATAGATAACGGGAAAATTCTTAAATTAAGTATATACCAAGCCACTGAAACAATAAAACAGGAGGTCGCAACAAGGAAGGCGTAGAGCAATGCCTAAAGTACCACAAAGCCAGTTTTAAGATTATTGCTTGTGAACTGTGGGAGTATAATTAACAAACTAAAAGAGTTACACAAACCACAAGTAGTTATGGGAATATAGTCATGATTAAAGGAAAGAGTGCTAGGTAATTAGGTTTCCCCTATAATTATACAATGTACTGTATAAATAAACAAGGAGTTGATGGAGGGTTATTCATATTGGTTAGCAAAAAGAAAAATATGGCCTTTGCTGCTTTCTGTTAATGTAGAATAATGAACATGTAAAACCAAATTCCTATTCAGAGTTCAGAGGTCGTTCATTACTTGTGAAATAGGTACAACCAAGGTTTCGAGACGTACTTTTTGTTTCGTTAGCTTCCATTCGTGTTGATTCAAACACTGTGGCTTGATTTGATACACTCAGGCGCTATGTAACCAAAATTTTGCACCTTAACTTTCTATCATTCGGAATAAAACGAATGAAACAGTCAGTACCTTTCCTTTTTATGACAGTGGTTTTGTAAGCTGCTTCAACCATGAATTGCAGTCGATTAATTCAGCTTATGATTTAGTTAGTACTGTACAATGTTTTGATGATTGAGACGTTGCAACTCACTGAAATAAATATCACATACCGTGCACATTTTAAGTCTTACAGCCAGATAATTCGCCTCGTTCTATAAACTTCCCAAATTACTTTAACAACACACGTTGTCTTCCTTTAGCTTTCCCTAATGACTTTCTCATTACAGTATCATCAAACAAGCACTTCACCGGTTTGCGTTTGATTTTAATATCATAATTTCTTGTTGATTTTACATCTTAAAATCAGTTACATTTTACTATAGATAATATTTTACGAAAACACTTATTTTTTCAGCTGAAATTTTGAATTATCTGCTTTTTTGTCTTGTGTAGTAACTAGTAAGGAATGCTCCCTATTTTTTTGTACTGGCTTTTGGAATAAAGGGGGCATGTGAGGTATGCAGCCACGCTCCAAACAGGACAGACTTTGATATTACACCAGGCAACATAGCGATTTGGCACTCTCACAAAGGACTGCGAGTGTGTGCACGATGTGACCTGGATTAGATGGCGAGACGGCTACTCTGTAACAGTCAACCTCACCTTCCTTGGACACGTTCCATTCAGATGAACCGAATTCTGAAAGCTCGCTAATGCTAAGGAAAGTGCAATTATTAAAAGAAACCACTGCAAACAGTTG
>JARYHS010008075.1:83007325-83039773 GCA_031002005.1 Vandiemenella viatica
CCCTCCATGTCGAGCAAATGGTAAACAAACCAATTATCCCGTAACAACTTTCCTTGTTGATTGGTGCAATGCACCCTCTGTCTCCCACCTTTAGTGAATCGCAGAGTAATAATAATAATAATAATAATAATTAACAATCAGTCGTTATTTCGCAATTTCCATCTTTCTATAAACCTAGGGCATAGTGAAGCGTTATAACTATAACGCGATATACTGGTGTATGTTTTCTAATATATTTTTTGGATACCACAATAAGGAGATTAGATTTTATAAATTAAAAGAGGATTATAGATTTAGTGTTAATGCCATCCAAGAGTATAGAACTCTCTTTCCATTAAAATAAAAGTTGTAACCATAGTCATTTATTTTCTTGTTTGAACACGAACAAGCAATATGCGTATCACAACAAAATAAAATATCTTGATGGCAGTCTCTGTCCACTACGGTTAATGTGTATATTAAAAACTTCTCGATTTTTGGTACTACTTTGCAGCTGAGAGAAATATTTATTTTGAAAAGAATAATGACACCATACTCTAACATAGAAAATCTGTCTTTGAGCAAATGTTGTCCATGATCGTCCCAGTATTGGTGTTTGGTTCTTCGCTACCTGCGTGTTGTGTTTGGGACTGGTCCCTCCGCTATCACACTGACATTCTATGTCGAGACCCAGAAATGACGAGCTCAGTTCTTATCTTGCAGACAGGATAGCTAATCAGTCCTATCGATCCCTGCCTCCCGGGGGTCGGGGAGATAAGCGAAGCCTACAAAAACAAAAAAGATAAACTGCTGCAGAACCTATTGCTATTTCATTCCCTTGACAGGAGTTGTTACCTGACCCTCTTCCAACTTTGCTGGTACTGCTGTCAAATCCCGCATTCACCAATCAGGGAGATTTACGTCATTGTTCATGCTCAAATTTCAGATGATTCCGTTCGCACTAGTAGCTGAACACCACTGATAATAGTTACAAGTTGTGGAGCATTATCCTTAGTTGTAGATAACAACTATTAATCTACGAAAAATGATTACTGCCAATGGAATTGAATTTTTATATTCGTTCTTTTATTGGCTTCTCGGACGCTTTTAATTTGATTTACCGAAGTATTTTCAGCGTTTTGTCTTTTGGATGTGTGTACAAGTTATGGTTAACCTATTACATTTGTCTACATCGAAACTTATGGTTTTAAATTATGATATACTTAAGTTTTCTATTTACGTTGATTTACTCTCGGCGTCAGTGATTTCAGTGTCGTTGTACATTCAGTTACAGCGATATTAATAATTTCTCATAGATTTATAACTATTGATAATGCTCGCAGTTAGTTCCTTGGTAATCATTTGGCATACAAAGCGATTTTGAAGTTTTGTTTTGAATAAACAGTATTTTAACTAGTAGAACGTAGCTACTTTGTATCTTCGATCTATCAGGAAGATATAAAATATTCTCGACAGTGGCAAATCAGAAATAATAAAAATTAATAAAGCATTACTGTAATTACATTAGTATAAATGCTTGCAACATTCTTTAAATTCATTTATTACTACAGAGTAACCAACGACCAGGCACGAGAATTGTCAGGTGTTAGTTCAACCTAACGGCGTCCTGTGATGACTGCTAAATCTACTGTACTGTTACACAGTTTTCATTCGGCGAGGATGTGGAACTATAACTTAACTAGCAAGTGGTAAATCATAGAAAGCTGCTGAACCAGTTGTTGTTAAGAGAAGTTACAGGAAGCACACTCCAATTCACGCGCATTAGCTACAGATATTTTTTAAAAGCATGTTCCTCTTTCCTCATGACGATTTGAACATTGCTGAAGTCAACACAAAATTACTTTGTAAATATCAAAGTTTCTCCTTAGAATATTTATCTTTTTACGCGCATTCTTGTGGTCCAGTTGATAAAAACATTTTTTTAAAAAGTTTGTTTCGTGGAAGCTAGTTCCGACCAGCTGTTTTTAACGATTCCTAGCTTTCTCAAAAATTTCTTGCTGGTGCTTCGAAAAGGCGTGGAGCGGTGTGTTTCTAATTCGTGACGTAACCACGAGATCTTGATTCAAATTACTTCTCAAGCAAAACACCGAATTCCATTAAAATGTTATGGAAATCAAACGAAATAAGAGTACACGGTATCACAGCTACCTCAAATTTAATATAAAGAATATATTTTAAATAGGTGGGTTTGTAAAAAGCTTTTGAAAAATGTAGTAAAAAGTTCGCTGCATTTATCGATTACAACTACATTTAATAAAGCAGATGACACTTTGTGTGTTGGAAAACAACGAGACTTTAATTTCTAAAGAGTTTTATTTTACTAATAGCTGATGAAGATGAATGAAAACAGTAGAAAAATTCTGACAAAAGTTAGCAAAAATCGATCCAATAAAACTTCGTGAAATAACCAGTGAGTAAAGAATTATTCGCCAAGTGTTTATGAAATACGGTTGACAATTGTACAGAAACATTTTAGAATGCTCAGTTGGCACAAAAATTTTGTACTGAAAATTTTGTTCAGAGAAGAAATTCAGCTAAGCGCAATTTAAATCTCTGTCGTTGCTTCCCAAGTTGGAGAAAGTCCAACCCTGGACAGGAGGTAACAACCATATAATAACTGATTCATTCATTTTCAGCCGAGTAGACGAGCTGAACGTCTGTCAGTGCCTTGATCCTGGAATCACAGCACGTCCTGCACCGCGGCTGTGACCCTGTGCGAGTGCTTTGCCTCCAGCCTCGCTCACATCGCCGCAACGTGAGATCCTGCTGAGTGCGCCCTGCCCCGTGGGAAGAGCGCTCCACGCTCCTACAGCGCTTCCGACCGTGATTTACTGATGCCAGCCTCACTCTCTTAGTCGTTAGCTTAATTTTTCAAGCACACACACACACAAACCTTACCGACACAAAATTTGTCCAACTCATACAAACGCATCAATACAGGCGGCCAGATGATTGAGAAAGATGGACGGAGAATGCAACAGACGACCATTAAGTAATGAAATATTCAATCAGAAATTTGTTACATTAAAGCAGTATGAGAATGTAGCAAGTTTTGGTGGTTTAAAACTTATGCAAGATGCTAATTGATTCCTGCGACATGCCTGAAACTTTAAATTATTTGATTTCACCCTAGAACTGGCTTTAAGGTTCGTCTACGTCGAGGTCATTAGAGCCGAGAAAGGATATGGGAAGAAATATGGCAGTGACCTTTCGAAGGAAAGGATTGATTTCAGAAAAATCCAGGGAATCAAAATCTTAAAGGCCGTGCAGGAATTTGAATCCGCGTACTCCCGACTACTAGGCTCAAGTGTTACCGTTCATACATCATACTAGGTACCTTATTTCATATCAAAAGTGTTAATTCAGGAAATCAGTTTTGTTTGGTAAAGAAATAGAAAAAGAACAAACACAAAGTAAACGTTATAAAAATTTAATCTTCTTAATGGTGTTTATAGAAATGTTTGTCTCTCACTTCTTGGCATAGAAATATGATGGAAATTATGGATTCATGTTTTTTTCATTCATAGGTTCTCTCATCTGAAGGCTTACGGCTTGACTTCAAATCGCTCCCAAACATTCGTTGTTAATGTTTGGAGACTAAAACGTTTTCTGCGTTTTACAGTACAGCTGAGTCAACATTCCACTGACACAACGAAACGCTGTATGGGATAAGAGTGCCACTGACCATATTGTACGCAGCGTAATCACAGGTACAAAACTTCCTTGGAATAGCATTAAGTTTTTTGGTTGGTTTTCAAACAGAGTACGAGATTTTGATAGGATCTTCTCGCAAATATATTTTTATTACAGATTTCAACAACATTGTAAATTTAAATCCTAGAATAGGGGACATCCATAAATTACGTGAGGTGTTTTTCCGGATTTCCACCCCCCCCCCCCCCCTCTGGTGAGATCTGGTCCGTGAGAACCCACCCTAGAAATCGCCCTCGAAACTTTAAGAGACCTTTTTTTAGGTCTCACCCTTCCAAAACCGGCCACACCCCCACTTTTCGATGAAATACCCCCCTAAAATCGACTTTCGCGCATTTAGTAGACTTTTTTTTTTTAGCTCTACAGTAAAAAAAATAAAGAATTCCAAAACCTTACCTTAAAGATGAGTCAAAATTGCGAAAAAACTAGCTTTTGCAGAAGTATCGATCGTTCTTTGCTGATGATTAGTAGATTGTGACAAGTATACGCGGCGATATGTGGCGATAATGAAGCGAATGTCATGTGTGAGCGATGTGAGGTGCTCCTTCACGGGGAGACTGCGTGAGTGTGTGTTTGCTCGGCAGCGCGTGCGTCTTGATTTGACCGCAGCCGCCCACGCAGGCCAAACAGCTGGCCGGCGCATCCACAAACAGGTTATCTCTGAACACCAAGGACAAGGCGCTACCGGTCTTAACATAACCCGATTCCATTCACTCCGGCTATCTTAACTGTCTGGTGTTAGTAAGTTAAGTCGAAAACAAGTTACTTGAGGCACGGGCAACTGAGTAACATCCAGGCAGCCACTCCTTTTTTGGAAAAAAAGGTGTTGAACGAGAAATTTTCAAATGTTGCCTTGTACATAGCAATGATTTGTTGTACAAGGTGTTTAAATCATTACTATCAATATACATAAATTACAATAAAATTTTACTAGGTTTAACATTCGTAGGTAGATAAAAGGAAAATTGAGGAAGGAATCTCATTAAATTATTATGTCCGAATAGTGAAAGTGACATTTAAAAATATTATAAGTCAGGAGCAATATCTTATTTAATTTGTTGTTATTACCTTAAACACTGCTATTAACTTTCAATTTTCAAATAGATGATAATTTTTTTTTCACGTTATTAGAAGACTGTGATTCAGTACCAAAATTAGCACAGGATGATACCTATTATACGAAAGTTAGATGTAAATCTGAATGACGCACTGAAAAGAAAATCCTATAAAGCGGTTATTTCTGAATAATTCAGTGATAAGCTTTATTTGCGTTGCTCACTGGCATATGTAAAAAACCTTAGAACTATCTGAGACTGTAGAATGGAACATAGCGAAGAGTCCAATTTTGAACATTGCTGAGTAAACTGGATGTTAATAAATTGAAGTTGGCTGACTAGAAAGTATTTTATCGTAAAATCGGACGAAGCATTGACACGTTGTTTTAGCGGCTACTGTTGACAGGAGGCCGGTGCCAGCGAGCGGGCGCGTGAAGGTCAGCGAGAGCACGTGGCGGGCTCACCTGTGGCTGCGGCGGCTGCGAGCAGCGCCACGAGCGCCCCCAGCAGGGGCGGTGGGCGGGGGCGGGCTGACGGCATGGCGGGGCGGCGCACTCACTCACACGACACGGCACGGCGCGGCACGCCTCGGCTGCTCGCACTCGACTGGCCGTCCGGCCGACGCCGCGCCGCATATATACACACACCCTGCAGCGGCGGCTCGCCCGCAACACACGCCGCTCGTCTCAAGGAGCCAGCAAAACACCAGCAACAGGTGGACGTGTCTCGGCTCGTCACCGACGGCAACTCAACCCCACCGGCCAGTTAACTTCGAAACACGTCATGGTATCAGCTGGACATGGTACCGGCGTCACAGATTGATACTTGCTGACGCTCTGAAGCAGAGGTTCCAGCCGGGGGCCGTTCCGTCCACTGGTGGGAGTTGATGAGATAACTGTGGACGTTTCTGGTGCAAGATAAATTTAGGGGGCGTTGAGGACCAACCTCCACACCCCTCCTTTCCAGTATCATATCCAGCTTTAAGGGCTGCATGAAAGAAGTTTTTAATTGCAACCCACATGTAGCCAAAAGAGGATTCAATGGAATCAGAAATTTATTAGCTAAGAAATTAAATAGATTCACAATTCTGGAACGCGGCGACTTATGATTGCTGGTTGCAAATAAGACATCATATATCGAAGAACTAGTGTCATTACACCAAGATTAGCCTTTTAATTGAGAATATCTTTTATTCAAACTGTGAATAATACACCGATATTATTTATATCTTTTAATAAAGTAATTTTAGAAATTATGTCTCGGTTTTTCTATATATGATATTTTACAGTTCACCAAAGATGATCGTCATCGAAAAAGGATGGTTATCTGAAGAAATGCAGATAAATTCTGGGAAAGTCTCCAATCTCCGGCTCATCAACTACAAACAATGATACACTTATCGTAAAAAATACAAGCTGCACGTTTCGAAGACAGACAGACAAACATTCCACCCTAGGCTAAATACTCCAGATATAACAAATCCAGTTCGAACTATGATGGCGCATCTGTTTCCTTACCTCGTCTTGACTCACTCTAGCTTCCTATGCCTGTGGCTGCAAGGGAAGAGAGAAAAAAGTATTTATCATATGGCGTACCTGACTGCTTGGAACTTTCAAACCAGTGAAATGAGTTAGTTTTTGGTATAACAATGTAGCCACTTTGAGGAAGTTGAGCAGTAAGATAATACGAAAAATTTAGTAATAAACTGAATGAAATGTTAGAGTCACAGTTATTTCATTATGTGGCACTAACATCAGCTTAAAAATTTAATATCGGATGCTAAATCTTTAACAAATTTTGCAACAGACATTTCCAGCAGCATTACTCGATGTTTTTATTACAGTAAGAGAAACAATACTATCTAGAAAGCAATAACTCCTATTTTTCAATCTTATTGACGTCGAAAAGAAAATTATTTAGTTATTTGACAAATGCGTTTCGAAGATAGTAATTTAGCAGCATTAAAAGAGAATAGAGATGTGTGTCTGGTGGGATCACTTGAACTTAGAGTTGCTAAACCAACTGCACTACAGTTTACTTTGTTGTGTTATAGTTGCTGAATTGGTTTAAACATGGCGTGCAGTGGAGTTCACTGGCCTATGACGAGTTAACATGATAAGACGCTGCGACAGTGACCCCGCCTCTAACGACCCCGACGTCAACAAGGTGTAAAGCCCGAAATAAAAAACAAAGAAGTGACGGCGATCAGCAGCAGCTCTAGCTATCAACATTCAAATCAACAGATGAATTTCGTAATTGTACTCAATTTGATGTATCTTGATTCACTTATCTCTGATAACCATTGTTTATAATTTGTTTAGGATTATAAACAATCCGAGCTAGCTCTAGAATGCGACGTATGAAACTAATTACTTAGCAAAGTACCTTCACGTGATTTTTCCAATCATATTTTTTAATAATACTTTGTGATAATATGCTTAAGATAAAAATACTGAGCACCAGATTGAGTGTTATGCATTCTTGTTATCCGTTATCTCGCAACGGATCAATAATGCATCATTTGCATGAACTGAAAGTTATATAAAAAAGACCGAAGAACAATACCTGGATAAAAGACAGTAACAAGACACTTAGGATTGCCATTAGAAAATTCGGTAGGAAATCTTAATTTGGGCAGAAAGGAAACAATACTTTTTTATAAGAACTTTTTATTAATTTTTCCTTAAAACAACTTTGGAAAAACTGGCCACAGCTGTCACCAGAAGGAGAAAATCTCAAAAGTATTTCCAGAGGAAGATGTCTACCTTAATTTTTTAGATATTGTTCCTGAATTCTTCCATTTCATCCCTATTATATCTTTTCAGTACGATTACTTAAGTTTTTTAGACTAATAAATTTTTTTTCTGTTTGTTTCTCTAATTCTCTGTCCATAGTGTGGACCCATTTAATTTTGTTCCTTACATCTTTTTTCATGTTTTTGTCGCGAAGTTTTTAACCTTTTCTTGCATTTAAATGTAACTAAGCGCATAAACACAATGGATTTTGGTATCAGTTTTACCGGGAGCATTGTCCGTAGAGAGTATAAACTGCATCTAAGAACAATATGGATTCAACCTCTGCATTATTTCGTGAACCTGGAGGTGCTCCTGGGCTATAAACTGTCTGCAATATCATTTTATGCCGGTGCTTGTTCCCACTAAGATAAGCATTCGTAACTGGTTTTTGAAAGTAGATCACGCAGAAGTGAAATGAGACTGATTTACAATGATCTCCGTATTTAGATTTAACTCCCGTTTCTCCCTCGTTGTTAGTTTCTCTAAAAGGTTCAAGAACGATTCATATTTTACTATCGTATTTTGGAATGTGAATTACCTTTTCTCTGTCCTTAGTTTGATGTGTCTTTCCACTTGCGATGTTTCAAAACAACTCTAGTGAAATATTTTTATTGTTTTTTATATGTTTAGGTCATTAAATTGCCCTTTATACGATGAGTCAATACAGAAAACCAGTTAATACCATAATCTGGAGTAATAGTTTGGACAACAGGTACGAATCTTTCTTCTATATTCAAAATTCAATTTCGATATAGCTACCGATATCACAGAAACAACGCCGGTTGAGGAGCGTGAAATTGTAGGAGGGCACGTCAAAATTTTAGTACTATTCGCCAAGGCAGCAAACTTACGAACAGGATGAAGTTGGACTTGCTAAAGCTACGAGACACGTTACGTTACGATATAAATCGACAGTTATCATACCGAGCGTGGTGGTGTAACGGATAGCGTTCTGGCCTCGCATTCGGGAGGACAGCGGTTCGAATCCCCGTCCGGGCATCCAGATTTGGGTTTTCCATGGTTTCCCAAATCACTCCAGGCAAATGCCGGGATGCTTCCTTAAAAAGGCCATGGCCGAATTCCTTCCCATTCCTTGCCCCCATCCTTTCCTGTCTCTAAAGACCTCGCTGTTGAGAGACATAAAGCAGTTAAGAAAAAGAAAAAGACAGTTATCATTATAGTCTATCGATTTCGTTTATAAATAACTAACGTCGAGTGGTTATAGTGAAGTTGTATGAAGCTAAAATTGAAAATAAACAAACACTCGTCAACAAACCAAGTCAATATAGAAATATAGTGCACTATTCGATATGTCACATCACGAGCAATCCAAGGTGGTACCTTTTGAAGAAGGGGAAAAAGTCATATAATTTATGAATATGGCATAATATATCAAAAATGATTATTAATAATAAATTCTGACAATGCTCTGTTAGTAAACTGGCCTGTAGGGGCTGTTCGCGAATGTTTTTTTTCTAACACTCTGTTCTGTATGCGCGCATTGTTTCTGCTTTTTATGGATTATCTTTGGATTTGGCTCTTTCAAGTGATTCAAGTTTCTTAGATTTTTTCCTTGGAATTTTTGGCCATCTGATCTTAAATTTAAATCTTGTTAGTTCTTTTCCACGAGTGTCCACAAAGTGTAGCTGCGTGTTTATTGTTCCACTCGATGCCACTTCAGATTGAAACTAGATAATGTGTACAATTGACTGTCTCTTCTATCGGGAATTCAAATAATACATCTTCTCACAGCGACGTTCTGAATTCAGCTGAGCACACGCTTTTGGCTATCAACGCGTCACCACTAAACTCGAGGTTTCATGTATACTCTATCATCGAATCATTGAGCTACGCGACACTGCGCAGAATTAAAGTTTAGCGCAAAGTCTGACTCATTATGCTACGACGCTAGTCACGACACAACGTGGCTGCCGTTAAGATGGATTCATTCCTGTATTAAACATTAGTATTATTAGTATGAATTTGTGAGACGGTGAAGTAGAAGAAAAACTACAGCACACTATCTCCCTGTACTCGACAAGAATTAAAGTTAAAAAAATCGAGAAAGACCTCAACGATTCGGCTGTTACATTTATCCCGGTCATGGCGAAGTGCATATTTTGTAAAAATTTCCATGACGATATGCTGAAGTGCTAATTGCTGTGGTGCCAAAGATAGAGAAAAGTCGAAAACCCAATATATTCATTGCTTCCAATGAGCGACAAGTAATGTTCGGTCTTAACTAGCTGAATATCATTGAGGCCGGGTTCGGTCTGAAATTCGGTAATTCGCGTAGAGGAGTGTGCTGGTAAGTAGACCGAAATTGACTGAAGAAGTCCCTGTCGTACAGTCAAAAAAAGACTTCAAATGAGGAATATAGGAATCAGTACTTCAATGTTTCGCACGAACGACTTTGGTCAGTGTGATCAACATTGATTTATGAAAGTTTGGCATAACTACTACAACAAGAAAGCTGCTATAGATGTTGCGGAGTATGGGTCACGAATCACATTGTTATTTATCTCAATCTACAGAACACTAGTGCCAATATGCAGCAGGTTGCGCTTAATCGTCACACCATTCTGAGAAATGACTTTGCCGCCATTAAAGAAGATTTTGCGGTTAATGATGTTGTAATTACGCTGCAGCCAGACAATCCTCCTTTTCCAGACGTTTCGACCAAAGCCTATGGCCCACTTCAGGCGACTAACTTCCTGCTGAGTCAGCGAGAGACTGTCTTTAGCAGATTTAGCAGAAGACTAATCGCCCGATGAAGACTTTATGCTTTATTCGAAACGTCGGTTTAAGGGGGATTGTGTGGATGCATCGAAATCTCGTGAAGTTATTAAAGACATAACCGCCAGATTATAGTGACGTCAGCCTGACCGCAGGCGTATGAACGAAAGTATTACTGGGAACTGTCTAAATCTCCACAAAATGTCACAAGAACCAAGTGAATTTATTTTAGTTGTACAACAGTCCTTCTATTACCATTAATGGAAATACGTGTATAGATTGAGTGTCTAGTAGAAACCAGTCTGTACGATCTTCATAGAAGAAACAGTAATTTAAGGAAGTAACCGTAAGTGTAACGTATGGCCAACAGGCAAAGTGTCAATAAAATAAATCAAAAACGTTTCATTTACCTGTTGTATACATACTGATTATGAGCAACAAAATAAATTTGCTCATCTAATATCCAAGTATTATTATTTAGCCCCTTGAAAAGGAGTTGGTGTATAAACTGGCGGCTTTACTCCGAACATTCTGCATCTTCTATCTTAATTGTGGCGAATAACGTGCACATCGGATTAGAATTACAAAGCAGAAAGAATTGTAATATATCGTTCTTCGAATTACTGTAACTGTTTTATGTTGCACGACGCAGTGGTGACTGAATTGTCAATATTCCGTCAAGGAAAAACGTGGGTTAGAATGGAACTAGTGTCCTCAGAGGAGAGGGAGTGGCCTGTAATGGTTATTTAGCTTCGCGACACCCACAGATAACAAACCGAAACAGGCGCCGGTTGTTGAAGCAGATGGAGTCACTGTCATTTGCTGTCTGACTCACGCGTTAGGTAAACGACCGCGCCCAACAGACGCACCGCACCGGCTTATCTTCCTCATGTACACATTCGCACATTCAGGGTCACGACGCAAAAAGCAAGGCGCAGATTTCTTCGTTCAGAAATATTTTGATTAAATGATTATTTAAGTGCATAATAATCTTCATTGTATTCGATTACAACATCGCAAGTTTAACAATTACATCAAGTAGCTTTCCAAGGACGGGAGGAAGCATATGGGTTGAGTATGTTGAAAGTAGAGAAGATATTGCCGTGTAACACATTTATTTGATTTTTATATGAATAAAATGCTGAAAATTTTAACTAACTTTTATCCTTAATAAGTAGACTGTTTAGTTTTTGTCTTAGTTTTTTTTTGTATGATTGAGTTTGAGTACCATGTAAACATAATTTCTTGTTTTCGTAGTAACTCAGTGGTGAAGACAAGTAAGAATACATTATGAAAGTTATAAAGGGACACATTTAACTAACGATATAAGTTCCTTTAGGAGTTATTCTTTAAAGATTTGTATTTAGTATTGTTAACACTATGTAACTAAGTGTAAAAAAGTTACAGACAGTTATTTAATCGCAGCTTGGCCTTTTTATTACCTAGAAGAATTTTTATCTGGAAAGTTTAGTTAAAAGTGTTAGCTCTCATTTAAAACATTTTCTGAGAACCCGATCCATGGATTTTTTGCATAACTGCACTAAAAAAATTAGCGCCAGGCGAACTCAGCTCCTTGGTTGATTGTTTCCTTCTACCGGTTTGAGTACTCATCTATTTACACATGAAGTGTGAGATACCAATTTCACTGCTTGAAAAAATGGATTCTAGCATATTACAAAGATACTAACCTATGAATGGGTCATACCATCGGTGTACGGTTTTACAAGTCATGGGTACTAAAACTTCAACAAACTTAAATAACAGATTTATACGTAACAATTTTTTGTCTTGTAAATACTATTAACTAGTCAAATTAGAATACTTGTTTACAGTTTCTGTGTTAGAAGTAATTGGAACTTGGTAACATACCTCTAATGCAGCATTTTCTATGATTCAGCGATATTGCACTAATGAGCCAAAATATTATGAAGACCGCCCTCCGCGAGATTGAATGCCGTGTGGAGATGATGTCGGTACGTCGTGCGGTAAGGAAAGTACAGTATATAAGCGGAGCTGGGAGGGATGTGCAGTCATTCTAGCGACGATACGTGTACCAAATTGGGAAATACAATGGCATAAGTGACATTGACAAAGGGCAGATTGTTATGGTTCCGCGCTCCGGAACGAGCATCTCGCGGGCTACTGTAGTGAGCATCTGAGGAAAGCGGTTGAAAGATGGTGAAACGACGAGGAGGCGACAAGGTCGTGAATGTCCACGTCTCATCACAGAACATGGAGCTCGTAGGCTTGACCGCTCTGTAAAGCAGGATAGGGCGCGCGATCTGTGGCAGACCTGACGGCAGAGTCCATCAATTCATCCATCCATGATAGTGCAGCAAAAGCTGCACATTTTCCCTAGCTCCAGGAATTTTTCCTACGACTATTGTCGTAGGGTAGGTTTTGAAGCTGGCGTTTTGACTTTGTCATAAGCTGCGTTTGGATTTGATTTCAAATCTGTCTATTTTTTTTGTTTTTAATGTTGGTTGGACTGGCTTGGTAGGCAGAGTACAATGCTGGTGCGGGCACAAGTGTTTCGGAGCACACCGTTCACGCACATTGTTGAACAGCAAATGGCCGATAAGTGATCACGTATTGACACAACGGTATCGTCAATTACATTGCAGTGGCCACGAGATCACCGAGATTTGACCGTGGATCAATAGAAACTTGTCGCTGGACGGATGAATCACGTTTGTTGCTACGCTAGGTGGATAGTCATGTCCGGATACGCCGCCTTCTACAGGAACGGCTGTTCGAAATAAGTGTCACGCCATGGAAACAAGACGGTGGGGGTGGTGTTATACTACGCGGGACATTCACCTGGTCTTCCGTGGGAACTGTGATAATGATCGGAGGCACCAAGACTGCTGTGGACTGCGTGAAAATTTCGGCCGACCATCTGCATTCCTTCATGATTCATGTTTTCCTCGACGGCGACGGCATCTTCCAGCAGGATAACTGTTATGTGAGTGGAGAGTTTCCCGGCGTACTGATGCAATAAAATCCTCTCGGGTGTCCAGCCGGATGGTGTGTATAAACACGACGTTTCGACAGCTAGCTCTGCTGTCTTCATCAGGTAACGGACTCTGCTAGCTGTCGCAAGCTGACTGTCAACGCGGAGACTGGTTTAGGAAATTAGATAGGAGGCTAAGCCAGTCCAGGCGGCGACAGTCAGCTTGCGACAGCTAGAAGAGTCCGTTACCTGATGAAGACAGCAGAGCTAGCTGTCGAAACGTCATGTGTATGCAACACCATCCGGCTGGACACCCGAGGGATTATATAGGATAACTGTTCGTGTCACAAGGCTAGAATCGTGGTACAGTGGTTTGAGGAGCATGATAGAGAACTCATGTAGATGTCTTTCCCACCAAATTTGCAAGATCTTAACTCGATAGAAAAGATCTGGGATGGTATCGGGAGCCAGCTCCGAGACCGTAATCCACTGGCCGGTAATTTAAGGGAATGGGCTTAGATATATGGCGCCAGATACCTCCGCAGAGCTGTCAACGACTTTTCGAATCCTTGCCACGCCGAGTCGCTGCTATCATCTCGCAATAAAGCAGATTCTCGTAATGTTTTGGCTCATTAATGTTTGTTGAACAATTTTAAATGTATCACACAACTGTTTGCAGTTGTTTCTTTTAATAATTGCACTTTCCTTAGCATTAGCGAGCTTTCAGAATTCGGTTCATCTGAATGGAACGTGTCCAAGGAAGGTGAGGTTGACTGTTACAGAGTAGCCGTCTCGCCATCTAATCCAGGTCACATCGTGCACACACTCGCAGTCCTTTGTGAGAGTGCCAAATCGCTATGTTGCCTGGTGTAATATCAAAGTCTGTCCTGTTTGGAGCGTGGCTGCATACCTCACATGCCCCCTTTATTCCAAAAGCCAGTACAAAAAAATAGGGAGCATTCTTTACTAGTTACTACACAACACAAAAAAGCAGATAATACAAAATTTCAGCTGAAAAAATAAGTGTTTTCGTAAAATATTATCTATAGTAAAATGTAACTGATTTTAAGATGTAAAATCAACAAGAAATTATGATATTAAAATCAAACGCAAACCGGTGAAGTGCTTGTTTGATGATACTGTAATGAGAAAGTCATTAGGGAAAGCTAAAGGAAGACAACGTGTGTTGTTAAAGTAATTTGGGAAGTTTATAGAACGAGGCGAATTATCTGGCTGTAAGACTTAAAATGTGCACGGTACGTGATATTTATTTCAGTGAGTTGCAACGTCTCAATCATTGTACAGTACTAACTAAATCATAAGCTGAATTAATCGACTGCATTTCATGGTTGAAGCAGCTTACAAAACCACTGTCATAAAAAGGAAAGGTACTGACTGTTTCATTCGTTTTATTCCGAATGATAGAAAGTTAAGGTGCAAAATTTTGGTTACATAGTGCCTGAGTGTATCAAATCAAGCCACAGTGTTTGAATCAACACGAATGGAAGCTAACGAAACAAAAAGTACGTCTCGAAACCTTGGTTGTACCTATTTCACAAGTAATGAATGACCTCTGTACTCTGAATAGGAATTTTGTTTTACATGTCCATTATTCTACATTAACAGAAAGCAGCAAAGGCCATATTTTTCTTTTTGCTAACCAATATGAATAACCCTCCATCAACTCCTTGTTTATTTATACAGTACATTGTATAATTATAGGGGAAACCTAATTACCTAGCACTCTTTCCTTTAATCATGACTATATTCCCATAACTACTTGTGGTTTGTGTAACTCTATTAGTTTGTTAATTATACTCCCACAGTTCACAAGCAATAATCTTAAAACTGGCTTTGTGGTACTTTAGGCATTGCTCTACGCCTTCCTTGTTGCGACCTCCTGTTTTATTGTTTCAGTGGCTTGGTGTATACTTAATTTAAGAATTTTCCCGTTATCTATTCAATATCTTTTGGTCACCTGTTTTATCCTATCACCAACAGCCACTAACCTAAACTAGTCATATTCCTGGGAGTCCCCTTAAAATTTTAGCTAACAACTCGAAAGTGAAGCCTTTCCGTTTTTGTTTGATGTATGTCACACCAGTAAAATCCTGATTACCAATGATGTGGTTTTTATGTTTTAAATTGGTTAAATAAATTATGTACTGTATTTTCTTCAAATAAGAAAAGGAAGAAATATTATATTTAAGTGTTAATACTAAATGATGTAGCTAAGAAGCTAAAAAATTAACTGAATTAAAGAGTTTCACATCACGTATCAAGTAGTCATATCCTCATGGTTTAAAATGTATTTTAAAATCTAAGTTGAATGCTTGCTCATTTCATAGTAATTCAAGTTTCTTCAATTCGACATGTTACTGAAATGTAGTCCCACCGTTTTCAGTTGCTTAGATATTAAACACTGCATATTCTACAATTTCTGCTTGCTGTTCATTAACGGCAGGAATATCGTTGTTAAAAGTGTTGTCTTTTCTTCAAATAAGTAGAGGAAGAAAATATTTTATTCACGTGTTTTTAATACTAAATGCTGCAGCCAAAGGCAAAAATCAAGTGAATTAATGTGTTTTCACATCGCGTTTATATAGTCAATATCCTTTAAATCTATATAAACAGTAAGCTTAGCGCTCATTTAATAGCTAGCACGTGTATAAACTTTGTTTATAAAGTCGTCATCTTCCTGGAAAGTAGTTCCATGTTTTTTTTTTTTAACAGTAAAGTTTATCGGTATGTTTTTTTTTTTAACGTTGAAATGCTATCAAAATCAAACTTAATTTGGTGCTTAGGTATTAAATTGTGGACATAACCTCGAATTTCTTGTAATGGTATCTCTGGTCGCTGTTTTGCGAGCGAAGGCTGGCCCATGACGTCACCATTTTTCAGCCAATAACTATCGAGGTGAGTGGATGACCTTACGAAATTATATAGTAGATATATATAACCACTAACACTCATCAAATACATTCTTTAACATTGTTAATTTAGTCTATTTACGCGTCATGGACTGCGAACGGTTGTGTTCAGCTACTTGGAGATCATTTGCAGAAATTCACGGCCTCCATGTTCTCAACAACGATGACAATGACTTATGTTACCGAGCCAAAATCATTCAAAACTGGTTTGAGGAACATTCAAGAAAATTCCAGTGAATGATTTGATCATCAGACATGAATTCAGTCGAACACATCTGGGACATGATCCAATGGTCATTTCCTGCGCAACTTCCTCCACCGGCAGCACTTTCGCGATTTTGGCTGAATGGCACTTCAAGTTACTTCCAACGGCTTGTTGAGTATGTACAATGTCGTATTGCTGCACTTCACCAGTCATAAGGGAGTCAAACACCATGTTAGGAGGCACTTCTTTACTTTGGGAACACCGAGCATGGTGGTGTAACGGCTAGCGTTCTCACCTCACATTCGGGAGGACGGCGGTTCGAATCCCCGTCCGGGCATCCAGATTTGGGTTTTCCATGGTTTCCCAAATCACTCCAGGCAAATGCCGGGATGCTTCCTTCAAAAGGCCATGGCCGAGTTCACTCTCATTCCTTGCCCTCCATCCTTTACCGTTTCTAAAGACCTCGCTGTTACGAGACGTTAAGCAATTAAAAAAAAACAAAAAAAATAGCTTTTATAACATCATCGTGTAGCAAACTTCTGTACTTGGTAAATTAATGCGTAGTTTCAATTTTCTGAAATAAATGATAATTTGAACATATCTGAGTTTTTTAATTATTCAGCTTACGGAGAAGATTTATGCAAAAACCGAGTTTCTTTTGCGTCACTTCAGCGTGAGCCTGATCTCTCGACCAAGAACTGATACCATTTATGTTTATTCAGTGAGCTTACGGTGTTAAAATTTTGAAGAACGTATTTGCCAAATGACACGCGCCGTCAGTTTTAGAACCGTTTGGAGATCACGTAGCAAGTAATTCAGTGTGTCGTGTACGCACAATGCCTTTTTTTCAGTGTCCGCATTTTTCAATCCTGATTTCTTTTTATGAGGTATGTGAAACAATTTTGAGTCAACGTGGACAAAACCTCACCTAATGGCACACTGAGTATCTCCTTAGGTTCCAGCGAATTTCACCAATTGTTTTTTCAGGTGACAGTGCTTGGGCTTCATTCATAGTTGCTGCAGCATGAGAAGCAGGATTTCGCATCGTAGCTGCGACGTGTATATACGATCAGTATTTACCAAAATTAATTCCACTATGTATTTTTCTTTTTCAACCCCCGAGCAACGGTTGTATGACATAAGCGCACAGTGACAAAAAGCGCACAACCCAAGCGCGGTGGGAGGGGCTGTTATACCTTTCCTTGACTACCTGCACTGATTCCGATGTTAAGGCGATGTTCCTACGAAGCGTCGAACGCCAGCGTCTGATTTTGGGCGTCAGGTGCTTCCTGTTATATGTCAGTCACCCAGAGATCCTGGTACTGGAAGGTCATTAATTAGGGCGATTTCATATTTCATTTAATCTTAGAAGATCGGTATAAAGCCAGAAACAAATGATAATTTGGTTATTGTTGCTTGCTTTTTGCGTTAGAGATGCATTCCCCGATAAAAATTACGTACCTTATTATAAAATAAACAGAAATAAACAACTACCAATCGAAAATCTTGGAGCATTAGCAGGGGGTGACGCTTACTCACATGCTGATGGATCTTCTGTGAGACACCCAATAATAGGATACTTAAAAAGCCTTGCAGATGTAGGATTAACACCCTGTCAAGGGATTCATGTTGCAAGAACTCATTATGGCTACTTTCTAAGTAACTTAAAAATATGTAAAAATGTTATAAAAAATACTCACTTCTATCTATATGAATGTATAATATTTATTAATTTGTATTATGCAACCAAATAGTTATGAAAATTATTAATACCGAATTTAGTAACTAAACAGATAAAGATGAGATATATGAGTCAATGAAAGAATATTTTTATGAACGTGCCTGTAAATCACAGAGTTAGACCTGAGCAAAGTTTGAGTTTTATTTGAAGTCCATTTCATGCCTAACCAAAAACTGAGTTCTATACGGATACAACAGTAAAATTTTTATGGTAGTAAAAATAATACGAATGGTGGGAACTGACAGAATTTTTTGTTTTGTTAAATCCCTTAGAATCAGTAATACAATATAACTACTAAATAAAGTTTCAATTACAGTTAACCACGTGGTATATTGCGCGAAGTAGCTTGTATAAGGCTTCTGAAATAATAAATATATAATAATAAGTTATAAGAAGGTAATAAACAATATGAATAAACTTATGTTAGATTATATTGTACTTTTATTGCCGTTTCCGAGAACGCGCGTCGCTGCCGATTTATATGAAGCGATTCCGTTGCTTTCCATTGCAGCAGCTGTCGCATGCGTCCGACGCCAGCGTCTGACGCTGCACAAGAAGCGCACCTTGTCAGGGCTCGAATGCGCGTTTTTTTCTGGCTACTCCGATCGTCCAGGAAGGCAGAGGATTAAAGACCCTTGTGCGTTTATATCGCCTTTGCGCTTTTAGTCAGTCACCCCTAGCAACTGCTTTCATTGTTCAAGAACTGGGCAAATTGATTAAAATAGAAGAAATTTTATATTAAGTAAATTATGTGTTCATATTATGTCAACAGTAATATCCCTTCATTTATATGTCACTAATTTGATATTGATCTATAAAATTAATACTTTAATAAACATTATATCTGCAATAATGGATTTAAAAATAATTTTAATATAATAAATCTTTTTCTTTAATTTGTTTGGTATGTATCTACTTGCAGGACATGGAAGAGGTGATTCAGAAACCGACCCGGAATATATATGAGTGACGCTGCTTGCTATTAACAAAGAATTGGCCTTTGGAGCAATAAAGTTGACAGAAAAAATTTCACTACTTTTTTACTACCTTCCAAATTTCCACAATTTTTAAGATCGCTTAAGTACTACCTTCGGGTCGAGGCCTTTCTTCTGGTTTTACGCCTCGTCGACGTGGAGGTAATTAGAGTCGGGAAAGAATTCTATCATGGCATTTTTTAAGCCACCATACCGCAATCTTCCTGCAGCCATCTAGATAAACCATTGAAAATCCAAATGTGGATGACCGGACGGAGATTGGAACCAGCGTCGTCCCGAATGCAAGGCCGAAACGTTCCCGTTCACCCACCACGCTCGGCAGGTTGCGTGCCGAAATTACGAATTAAAAAACATGGAAACTTTGCCCGATGAGTTGAACTTCCTGAACTTGTACAGTGAACACAGTTATGATTTTTTGATACATACAGAGTCACAATGGACGAGGCAAGGTGTGGCTATTAGTACCGAACGAAGAAAGGGTTGATGCAGTTGAGGGGTACGACATTTTCAAGAATCGAGAAATGTTGGCTCACTAGAGACCAAAAGGTGAAAAACTGTTTGTTTCTGATATTTCACGTTATCGTACAACGTTTTCATGTCTGTAGAGAAGCACTTATGAAATTGTACACAGTGAGTTACGTGGCGCAGTGCTGTGCTGCACACATACTGCCAGCAGATCTCAACGAGACTTTCGGCCAGGAACAATCAAGTCATTTCGTTGCTGTCTAGGCTTGGAACCAAGTGTTCTCTATTTGTTCCTGCTTTATATCTCAGCATGACGAAGCTTTATGAGTGACGCATGACCCGACAGTAGAATGGTAGTGGCCACGACTCTAATCTGATTTTCAAGGGTCAGGAGATCAGTCAAAGCGGCTGCATTGAAGTTTGAATGCTGTATTGTATCTCTGTTTTGTTCTATTCAATGATTCATTACAATATATTGAGATAAGAACATGTTCTCTTAATCTCACTGTTTTTTTGGTTTTTCTTTTTTTTTCTTTTTTTTTAAGCATTTGCAGGTTACGTTGCCAATTTTTTCTGCTACTTTCGTCACACACTTTCATAAGGAATGCGTTGTGACTATTGAAGACTTGCGTCAATCCCTGCTAACACCAAGATGTACGTAATATATGCTGAAGGAAGAATTTTAGTGTAAAAAGCGAAGAAACGTTAATCGGAAGGAGGCGAATAATAAGATATTTTGGGAATATTCCGGATTAGTACAGGTATTATCACAATGAATATGTATCCAGCAGGATAACTACAACACTCAGAAACAAAATGGGAACAAGAATTTCAATATTTTTTATTCCACTGCCCACTACCAAGTTCCAGTGGCAAGATGTCTGTAGCTGTTGAAAGATATGTAGCTATTTCGTGGAAACATTTCTTCAAAACGGTGAAAATGTAACTATCATCAGAAGAATGGAAATCTACATTTAATTCTCCATATATGTTCTACAATTCACAAAACTGTGGATGTTAGAGTATGCTTTTTATCAAAACTAATCTCTACTCTGTGCATTAGATTCCGAATGGCACGAGGAGAAGGGGGAGGGGGGGAATACATATAAGCATCAGTGCGGCACCTTATTTCCCTAATCTTATCTCTCCTATTATTGCAAATAGGTTGGTGGACGAAGTATTTCAGCGGAATCGTAAATAAAAGTGGATGTAGGCGTGTTTACCAGTAAGTTCAAACTGAACCTACGTCGTCTATCTACTGTACTGGAGAATTCCAGCACAATTACTACGTCAAATTGAAGCATTATAAACTACTGGTGCATTTTTATCAGTCGCGGGTAATGCTCATTAAGTCCAGAAGGCGGCATTTTTCTGGGTAGGAAAAGGCTACATTGATAGAACAGTAGAGATGTTAGATCGAGTGGATTCTTACAAGAAACATTTCAAAAACCGCATTCCAAACGAGTGTCTCAGAAACGAAAGATGAATGTTTGAAGTTATTTGTGATATATGTGAGAAGTTGCGAGAGGAATATCTGAATCGATATCGAATATTATTACAGCAGCTTACCAGAAATGAACCTTATGCAATATGTTTACACATGATATGTGTGCAGGGAGTGATTGCTGTACCCGTGAGTCTCTAGGAACAATGCGCTGTTCCACTACATTGTAGCACATGACGAGAGACAGAAGTCAGAGTAGGCTTCACTGCAAAGCTAGAACGGGTATGTTGAATGGCCACTTCTTATGGGAAGAAATAGGAAATGTGGCAGACGACGTGTCAGAGCGGTATCTGAAGCGGCAAGGCCAAGTACTCCTTCATACAGCCTTAACTTGGCACAACTGAGGAAGGAAACGCTGAAGCTATTAACTACATGTAACAGCTGATATCTGAAGTATGGCATTCAAGCAAACATAATCCGAAATTTTAATTTCTCTAGTATCAATGATGTAATTAATGGAAGATATTAAGTGGTAGGGTTGTGCTGATGGTTCTTAGAAAAAGATACCATGCATACTTATGATGCATTGTTACCTCTTGAAATTTTGATGTGGTGTTAAAGAACTACTGTGAATTGAAGGTTAAGTTTACATTACAGTTAAGGAAATATTAAAATTTAATAATCATAAATAACTTATTCCACTGTAGGTAAATTTAAATTGTAAAAGGCACAATCTTGTGTCAGAAGTTGTAAAGGATGAATGTCATTTGTAAGCAGAAAAAAAATGCAAGGAATGCTATACTTTGCAAATGTCCTTGGTTCATACTGGCATCTTATCATACTGAATAGTACAGTGTACTTACTGAGGATGTGAGCGCAACTTTTGAATACAATATTTATACAAATATTAGTTAATACATGAATGACGTCGAAATAAGAACAGTTTTTATGTTTGCTGAGTTCTTTCAGTATGTGACGAACGCACTGCAAACCACGTCGCTCAAACAACTGAGAGAATTATAACATCTCGATATCTTCATTTCAATATTTAACTTTCAATAGCTTCTTGATCTTCTCATTGACAAGTCACCACACAACACACTTATGATTTCACTATCTCTCTGCCTCGAAGCAAGATGGCCCCTCGACTACACCTAATAACTTACTATTCCTATTGGCTCTTCTTTCCCGCCAATATTCCACAGTTGTCTCTCCACCGCCAAGCAGGTCATTGGCCGACGAATTCGCACCCTAGTAGAACTGTCCCAAGGCAGTTGTGGCGATTATTTACCTGTCGAACTGACACGCACTTGCCAAAAACATTTCTCTGTGCTTTGATGGAAAATCCAAACAAAGATGGTGACAGTTTATTTTTAACTGATTGTATTTATTACTCACACAACATTGAATATATTGTTCTAAGTGGAAGTGAACGTTTTCTGCTTATGGTTTTACGCCTCTTCGTAGCCGAGATCATTACAGGCGCTAAAGGGCAGGGGGCAAGGAATGCGAAGGAATTCAGCCCTGGCTTTCTGAAGGACCATCCAGGCATTCGCATGAAGAAAACCAAAATCTGGATAGCCGGACAGGGATTCAAGCCCTCGTCTTGCCGAATGCGAGGCCAGAAGAAATGATCGATTTAACGAAAACGCATATGATAGAAAATCCTACGTACAGGATCGTTCAATGCAAATTCTGCACCAGTAATGTAAACAATAAACGTCCCATAGTTTCGGATGAGATGACATTAAAGTATTATTTACACTATAGTATAAATGAACCAGATTACACCATTTGTTTCGAAAATGGTGTATCATGAAGTGGAGTTACCGCAGCTAGCATCTGGCCTATGCCTGCGTGGGTATGGCGTCTTCTTGACGTAAAAAGCTTCCCTCTTGAGCGTTGGGAGCGAGCGAGCGAGCAAGGTGTTGGGTATCTGTGTGAGGGAGTGCCTGGAGATACGGCTAATGGATAAGCCCTCGACCGTGAGCAGCTGGGAGCGTGGGAGCTGGAACAGTCCAATGCACTTCGTCCTGGAATCCGGTGCCAGTGTGCAGGTCCATTCCGTGCTGCAATCATAGCAGCCCTCAAAAAAGATTAAATACCAAAGTGAAGCGTGTAAATCAGACGAAGTACAAGAAAAAAAAAATACATTTCAGTTACTTCCACCATCGAGTACCAAAAACATGTAAAAAATACTGGCAATTTACTGAAACCTAATCGTTAACAAGTGAATAACTTTCTTAGAATGAAAAACGTCAATTTCTTCCCCTAGTATCATCTTTCACGTTTATTCGAAGGAAGAAGCAGTACCCTGCCGTTGCAGATAAAACAGAAAACAACATGTCATTTAGCAGATTTCAGTAAGCAATAATGTAAAGTAGCATAGATTAGTAAATCGTGTGGAAACACTATGATTAAAAGCAACACACATGGAATCTGAAATACATTTGATATTAGATAGATCAGTTTGAACACTACTAAGCTACTAAGCTACTTACACATTTATGGTAATAGAAAAAGTGAGAAGAAACATGCTACGCTTGCGGGGAAATATTCGTATGTTTGTTATTATAATCAACAGTAATATGGATGTTCTTTCCCTAACCATATTATACGTTAAGGTTGTGACAGGATTTATCTCACCTGTAGGATTCTACGTAATAACATGAAATCCGTCACTGTGTGGTTTATCTGTTTTCAGTCGAACAGTTATGATTATGATGGCGTGCAGTGTTACAACCCTCAAGATGGATTTTCATTTTCTTGTAATTTTAATACTTTGTTTTGAAATGATCCCTCCGCAGGTTAGTCCATCATCATTTCTTAGAGTATTTTAATACACAGATCCTACATGGCCCAATTATCTACAAACATAAAAAAACAAACACTAAAATATTGACCTTAAATAATTATTAGTCATAGTTATTAGTTATTAGTCATTCTTGAAGCACAGTTACACGCAAGTATCGATCTGCATACTCAGTATACCATTACGTGGAGTAGTTAAGCATTATGTCAGTTTGTGTTAATGGTTATAATTACCTTAGCAAATATTGTTGTTGGCGTTTGCATACGCTCCAACAGAAATTTCTCTGAACATCTTGCGAGGTTAATACTTACTTTTGCTGTTTAAAATGGCCCGTTATGAATTCTGGATTTAAACCAAAATTACGAACGATAGCCGCCTCGCTGCTGATTAGTACAAATCATTATCTTGATTAATTTTATTCAGTACTCAACTAAATAATTCTCCAATAATTTTCCAACATTGATTATTTATTTATCTTCAGTATTGAATTTCTCACAAACTTAACAAATCTTAAATCATCGACTTGCAAGTCAAACCTCTACTGCTAAAACATCCATGACAACCACCAGTTCATGATAAACAAAACTTCCAATGCAGTCAGCGATATTAATTGTATAGCTCTTGGCATTACATGTTTGCCAACTTAAATATTCGACCATAGTATTTTTTACTATTACTTACATTAGTTATTTTACAATTAACTAGCCCTATGGTTGTTATCTCACATATGCCCCCCATTTCGGAGCAGTTAAATCATTATTTAACTAAATTATGATTTCAACAAACCAAAATGTTAAATAACAACCACAGTTACATTTTCAAAAACAACTAAATTACTCAACTAAATAAGTCTATCAAAATCTTTTCATCGAAATAATGTTCAGATTTTACACTCATCGTATCTCAGGATCAGCTTTAGATATTCTTTGTATTCAATTAACAAAAATTATTAAAGTTAAAATTATACTACCACTTAATGAGAAACTCAATAAATACATTATGTTATTAAAAATTGCCTCAATTCAACAAAAAAATCGAATATGTATCGAAATATCTAATACCATACATGGCGAAATAAGAATATGTGCTATGTGATCATCAGTCATAATATTAGTGTTCCTTCGCCCTATAAAGCTTTAAGTCTACTATATTCCGCAATCCAAATCTCTTTTTGGATACAGGGTAGACTAACAAATAAGCATTTGGATGAGGTTTATCCTTGACTATGAAAGGCCCGCAATATATATCAATAAATTTCTTACTTTCGGCATTAATCTCACACCAAATCACCGACATTGATTCAGTCAGCATTATGTGCTTGTAGCATTTGTTTCTTTCTTTCTAGTCTTCCAGTTTCTCATCTCTTCTTATATACATCATTCATTTTCTTCATTCCCTCGATTATGTATTGGCTTTCATTTTTCATTACACTTTTATTAAAATCTTCATTTTTCATATTTTCTTCATTTTTCTCAATTTTCTTTTTTCTTATCTTCAGAAATTTTACGTGACCTTCACATGCTTCCTCTAGACTATTCGAACAAATTTACATTGTTGGTTGCTTTCCATTCTTTTTACTATTGTCGTCATAAACTTCTACTTTAGTTATTCCACAACTTGCTGCAGATACTGTCCTTAAGTCGTCTTTCTTTGTTAACTCGGTTTTTGATTCTCCACTCACAAACAGACTGTCACATTCCTTTAACTCGTCCTTCCTGGTAAAAAAATATCTAACTTCATCTTCTGTATCTTCCTTGGCTCCTTCTTTTCCTCCTTCCTTATTACTAATTTCAGCTTCTTCATCACTCACAATACTGTCCATTCCCGAACATCCGTCTTCTTCACTTGATTCCTCCTCTGACACCGCATCTTCTGAAATCATACTTTTATTGTCCATGCCATCCACCACTTCCTCATAAGAAATACATTCCTTCTGATCTTCATTTCTCCATTCATTTATTCTCATCAAATCGGAAATTCCTTCATCTGTCCAGCTATATTTAGGGTTCTCCTTTTCGTCCCCTACTCTTAATTTATTCTTTTCCAATTCAAAACATTCCCACCAATGTATAGGAGCTTCTTCCTGTGTTTGTTTCACTTCATTAAGGTAACATTTCGCTAAATTACAATTTTCTTCGTGATCGTCATAATCCTTTCGGTCTCGATCCAATTCACTGTTTAACTTTACTGCCTTAAATTCTCCTTTCTTGATATTACTCTCATTACATTTTGGTCCTGTACCCTTCCAATCCGAAACCGAACGGACCGCATCAGTCCCGGTTAACAGTTTTCCTTCCCTTCTTCATTCCGCCGAAATCTGCCTTCCCCTCCTTCTCGTGTCTCTGCATTGTAATTTGATCCCTGATTATATTCCTTGTTTGCTGTAAAAGAGTTTCCACCATTTCCGGGAGTACTTTTTTCGAAATAGCCTCTTCCTCTGTATTCTGCCGGGTGTCTCACCATTTTACGCTCATTATATCCGTAATTCCCTCTTGCAGATACTTGGTTCATATTAGAACTATTCCTCCAGTCGTACCTCCTTCCATTGTTACCAAAATTATGGTTTTTGAATTCCTCAACAATCTCTTCCCGAGATTCTTGCCTGTGCAATCCTCGTCTATATCCTCCACTTCCTTTCGGTGGCCAAAAATTTGCTCGCTCCCGGTATTGATAGTCCCTTGGCTTACCATATCTGTGATCAGATTCTCGATTCCTTTCAATATTATTTTCATAACTTTCTTGGAATCGGTCGAGTCTTTCCAGCATGTCCAAGAAATCTTCCATCTTATCCCATTGAGTAACCACCAGTTTATCTTGAACTTGCCGCGGCAGCTTTTGTAGTACTATCTCCACTTGTTCTACTTCCCCTACCTTTTGGTCCAGGTGCCGCAATTCCTTTCTCATCTCCTCGCAAAATTTCCTCATACTGCCGTCGCCTCTATAGTATCTCCTACAGTTGTAAAAATCACTCCTTACCTTGCGCTGTTTTCTCTGAGACCAGTATCTATCTCGGAACATTTTTAGGAAATCGTCATAATTAGTACACCTCTCTGTAACTTCACAACTCCATGAAAAAGCCTCATCCCTTAATTTGCTTTGTACATAGCGGATTTTATTTGTATCCGACCACTCTATTGGCAAGGTTCGGGAATATATCTTTACAAAATCGGCGGGGTGTACTTTTCCGCTTGGTTCAAACACAGTCTCTGGTAAAGTAATCTCACAATAACTTGGTATACGGCTCACCACGGTGTTTTTGCCGCTTTTCCACTTTTTCCAGTCTTTCATTAATGTGACTCATATTCCCACATATTTGGCCTACTTCCGTCGACAAACCAGTAATTTGTCTTCCTACATTATCAGCATGTTCCGCTACGCTATGTATTTTAATCTCACATTGCACTTGGCCTTCTAAAATAGTTTCGATCCTGCTTTCCATATCCTTCTGATGTCCTTCCATTTTCTGACTTAGTGATCCTTCTATTCTTTCAGCGATAATTTTCTCTTTTTCCTCTATACAGCGGCCTACCAAAACATTAACGTCTCGCTGTACATTTTTCTTAACTTCAAAAATATCGCTCTCAATCGTCTGTAATCTTTCTTCTGATTCCTTTTCCACTTTCTCAATTCTGTCTGACATCCTCCCCATCATCTCTTCTGCCCTCCTTTGACTACGTTCGATTTTTTCATTAAGTTCTCCTATGTCTTGTTTCAATTCTTGCCTGAATTTCTCTTGATTTTTCTCAATACTCTCAATAACTTTTTCTTGGCTCTGATTCATTTCTTGTTTCATTTCTCTGATAGCATTTAATAGCAACCTTAGGTCCATATTCCCTTCTCGAGCGCACTCAGGTTGATTTGGTTTTGGCAAAACTGCATGTCCTATTGAATTCTGCCCCCCATTAATTTCATTTTCTCCATCAACCAATTCGTCATCCTCATCAATGTTGCTGAGATCATTGTTTGGAAAATAATCGGTAACCCCATCTTTATCCCCGTTATTAATAGGACTACAACTGAAATTATTATGCACCGAATTACTATCTCCCCGGACACCCATTTGGTTTTCATATTTCCCATCAAAACTTACGATTCCAGAATTTACCGTTTCCCCCTCTGACATATTACTATTTGTTTCTCCCAACTCACTAACCAATTTTCCATAATAATTTGACATTTAAAATTTCATAATGCAAGCAAACACAACGGTATTACTACTCTTAGCAGAAATTCTTTAAACCGCAATCGATATTACAAACTTACAACTCCAATCCACAACAATGATACAACGCTGTCCACATTCAACTCTGCAATACAGTCTTTAGGAACACACAGAAAAAATACCAATTAACTTACAACCTTTTATCGTAAACGCTGAAAACATGTATATTATCACAGAAAAGAGACAACAAAATTTGGCGGCCTCAGGTCTGGAAACAAAGCCGACACATATATACGATAAAAATGCTTAAAATACTGATCTTTTGCTCTTTTAACTAATTTGGCTGTACATATAATAACAACTTCTTAAAATCACAAATTTTACCCCTTTAATTACTTTTGTCACATGAAAAGAATTAACTTTGCAACTGTTCTTTACCAAAATGTAACTCAACTTGTAAGTTCAACTTTGATTCCACATTCATAATAATTCACTAAGTGTTCAAAATTTAGTTAATATCTTTCCTGTTGGAATCTGATCGTCGACACTGCAGCCCCAAAAACAAAATGAAAACTGGAATTCTCTTACTTGATCACTTGCCCGTAGACCAGCTCTCTGCCTGCTGCTCAACTGTAACGCTGCTTCAGAAGAAACTCCAGACGTTTAAGGTGTTATGTTAATCATCTTAATTAACACCCATAATCCTGGTCCAGGTTCGCCAATTGCGAGGTTAATACTTACTTTTGCTGTTTAAAATGGCCCGTTATGAATTCTGGATTTAAACCAAAATTACGAACGATAGCCGCCTCGCTGCTGATTAGTACAAATCATTATCTTGATTAATTTTATTCAGTACTCAACTAAATAATTCTCCAATAATTTTCCAACATTGATTATTTATTTATCTTCAGTATTGAATTTCTCACAAACTTAACAAATCTTAAATCATCGACTTGCAAGTCAAACCTCTACTGCTAAAACATCCATGACAACCACCAGTTCATGATAAAACAAAACTTCCAATGCAGTCAGCGATATTAATTGTATAGCTCTTGGCATTACATGTTTGCCAACTTAAATATTCGACCATAGTATTTTTTACTATTACTTACATTAGTTATTTTACAATTAACTAGCCCTATGGTTGTTATCTCACAATCTTCCTTTCCATTGCAAGAATCAGCACCATCTTCATACGCCTCCTATCTTCCAATCACTCCCAAGTCGGCTGCTTATCTTCTCAGTAACTGATTTGAATCTACACTAAGTTTTTAAAAGAAATTCTATCGGTCTTCCTTAGCATCCCATCCATCTGATGTCCATAATATGCGTCCCATACTATTGCACCATTTTTAAAGCATCCACACTTCCCAAGCAAATCCCCTAACGATCGTCACCTCTAGGAGCAGGTCATTGAAATCTCTCGCTTCCACCACACTAGTAGGTTATGCGCAGCTGAGTTTAATATTAAATGATAAACCAAGATATTTTACGCTACATCCAATTTACTCTCCATCGAATAGTCATATTTTTCTTCTATCTACATACCTCACAAAATTACTGATTTTTTCATTCATTTGATACAGCTAGATATCTTGTCAAGATCCATGTGCTGCTGCCTGCAAGCGTGTTTCTTTTTAATGCTATTAGATAGATAGATAGATATGTTCACTTTGATCCCATGTGAGAATAATCTCGGGGATGTGGAACAGTACATACCGGTGCACTTATTAGTAATGTCAATATTACTATATAATTGATAATATTATTATATATTGACAACAAGTTAGCAAAAACCCATTAGTATAACCAATATCTCCTGTAATCTACAAATACAATCCCGAGTTAATTAATACTTATTATGTGGAACAGTGTATACACTTGTTACCAGCATCTAATAACCAGTTATTTTCTTACCAATCAGTTACCATGATAAGTTTCACTGTAATTTGTGACTACATATTATATTATGTTAGTTGCTATTTATGTGGAACAGAACACACACCTATTAGCAATATCAATTATATTACCAACAACTCATAAGCAGTCAATTACTTAAAAACCTGTTCACAGCAGATTTTGAGTGCATGCTATCCCATGTTAGTTACTATATATGAGTGAAATTTTGTAAACTGTGTAATTACTTCTTTGACAAAAGTTTCATCAGAAAGAAAAAAAAAAATATCATTTTAGTAATTGTGGATAATTTTGTCACCTTCCCCCTTACATACACCATATATACTGTTTTATCAGTCATTCTTAGTTACCAAATTCCAAGAAGAAAATTCTTTCACAGAGTAAAATGGGTTCTGAAGCAGAAACTCTTTCAGTTTGGACTTAAAGTAGTTGGGTTTTTGTAGATAACATTTAATTTCTGTTGGTAAAACATTAAATAAGGAAGCTCCAGTAAATGTTAACCCTTTCTGTACAATTGACAGTGATTTGTAATCCTTGTGAATATTATATTTATTCCTAGTATTATTGCTATGTATGACAGCATTAAGATTGTAGTGTTCAGGATTTTCCACTACAAATGATAGTACGGAGTATACATACTGTGCTGGCATTGTTAGTACACCCAGGTTTTTAAATAGATTTCTGCACGACGTCTGTGGGCTTGCTCCACAAATAGTTCTTATAGCACGCTTTTGCAATTTAAATACCCTCTGTGCTTGTGACGAGTTTCCCCAGCATGAGATGCCATAAATGAGCAGGGAATTTTAAATATGCAAAATATACTAACTTTCTGGTTTCTATATTACCCTAAGTGAAAATGTTGCAAAATTCAGTTTTTTAAGAAGTCGTTGAATATGCTGTTTCCAGTTCAATTTGTGATCTATATATACACCCAGGAATTTTGTGAAACTGCTTTCATTGATTTTTTTTCCTTCTGATATCACATTATAGCTGTCCTTTGTTTTATTTTTTGTAACAAACTGAAGTAACTGTGTCTTTTATACATTAAGTATTAGTTTGTTGGCATTAAATCACCTGTTAATTTTCTTTATAACCTCATTTGCTGTGTTTTCGAGGTTTTGTTCTGATGGGTATTTCAAGGATATGCTAGTATCATCTGCAAAGAGCACCATGTGTTCATTATCACCTAGTATATGTGGGAGATCATTTATATAAATTAAGAACAGCAGAGCGCCAAGAATTGAACCCTGAGGCACACCACATTTAACTATACCCCATTCTGAGTTTATAACATCTTCTGTATTAGCATATTTCAGAGATACACATTGCTTTCTATTTTCCAGGTATGATTGAAACCAAAGTCCTGGCTTACCACTAACTCCATAGTGGTCTAATTTACCTAGTAGAATCGTATGATCAACACAGTCAAAAGCCTTAGCAAGATCACAGAATATAACTAGGGAATTTAATTTTTTATGCATTGATTCCAGTATGTTGTTACAAAAGCTAAAATTGCTGAATCTGTTGAACGCCTTGTCTAAAACCAAACTGTACTTTACTGAGTAGGTCATTCTTTTGTAGATGTGCATAGACCCTTAAGCAGTTTGCAAATAATTTAACTTCTTACTGTAAATCAACAACAGATTCATTCACTGGAATAACCAACAGAAATAGTCAAAATACTATTCTAGGGCACTGTTTTTCTAATTTCCACTCACAATTAGCGGTCTTCACGTGTTGTTGTCCTTCTGTATGGACCTGTGCCTGCCTAGGTGTACTAGATCCTTCTTTTATCCGCTGTGTAACAAGTCTGCATACTGACATTGCACTACGCCAATCCTTCGGGAGATTTCGCGAAAGTATACAACCATTTCAAACGCTCCAATTTTCCGATCTCTCTCATAGTTCGACATTTGGGTGTAGAGGGTCAGCCACTCTTCGTCTAGGCATACACGGTAAACGGGAAATTGTGGACAAAAAGCGTCATACTACACCACACTGTTCACCACTTATATGCTAAGAAACATATCGACTTTGTCTGGTAAATAGCCCCATAATTCTAATACTATTACATGTAAAATTTTCGATTTTTAACCATTTAATACTCTTCATATCCCGATTGGGCCAAATTTCATTCATGTATCACAACTCTATCTTGGCGTTGCACTTTTAATTTCCGCCAGTGTACACATTTGAAGAAGTTACTAATTCGATTTTTCTCCTTATATCCCTGCCTGATAGGTCCTAATAGTCTCCTTCAATCAGTTACATAATATTTCCGTCTTTTACTGTCATCGATAATTTCTTTTAAATTTTTAATTATAATAAAAGGCAATATTTTTTTGTCTGGTGTCTGGAATATTTTAACGAATTCTTTGTTAAATTCGGTTAATAAATCCGAAAATAACTTTGTTTTTTCTCTATCAGGTCTAGTTTATTTACTGTACTACTCATCTCAATTTGACTCAATTACATTGTAACACCTATTTTCCAACAGTCTACAAGGACTGATATAGGTGTGTTTTAG
>JARYHS010008075.1:83040773-83057010 GCA_031002005.1 Vandiemenella viatica
TATTCATGAGTTACGAGGCGCCAGAATGCAAAGTTAATGGTGATAACTAATGCACAAGACATATGTATCCGGATTATGGAAGATGAGTAAAATGAGTTCACTTTAAATCCATAAATAAGTATACTGACATGTTTCACATTTAAGGAATTAATTCATTTATGAATTAATATTTTTGAAATAAAAAAGGGGAAATTATTTATGAAGATGCTAAAAAACTTGATTGTCTCAACTAGTGAAATCGGTTTGTAGCAAGTGAGTACTTCAGTGTCTCTATTTACGGGTCGAATTGTTGCAAACATCCCTCATATGCGACGTTATTTTCTGCTCGTTGATCCATCAGGATTGCTATTTCGGCGCTCTGCGAAGAATGGCTCCGCATGTATTGATGGTGGTAACTGTCCGCAGGGAGTCGAGTAGGCTGTAGCGACGTAGGCCACAGCATGTTGAGCAGATCCGCAGACCTCAGGCTCCGGCGACAAGTGAACAGCGCCGCTGGACGCAGCCGGGTTGAGGTGCACGTACCAGAGCATCTCGTAGTTCCTCGTGCACTCCCGGGATACCTCGGTGCAACACAGACGAGACGGTCATCGATGCCCGCTCCTCGATAAAGTTCTCTCCTTTTCGATTAGCTCGTACTTCAAAAGGATATCAGAATTTTATACTAGAGACTTACCCCTATAGTGACCATGCATACTGATTTAACTTGCACGAAATTAGCTTAAAAGTTTCATCAGACAGCAAGTCGCTGCGTCGACCAAGCGTTGCCTCCCTATTACACTTGAGCCGGCAACTACTCCGGGGCTTTTTATGGCTTTATTACCCTTTGCGAGGAACTCGTATTGCTTTTACCAACTTTTAGTGGTAATCCGGAAACCAACAGAAACTGCACTGCGGTCCATCATAAACAGAAGATTAAAACATTTTCCAGTAATCATACTAAAATCGTTGGGGAAGGGATTGGATTTTTACGCCATTCTGTGAATTACGAGGACTTTTGGATGAAGTGCTACTATACGTGGTCAAACTTTATTCTATTCGATTGAAAATATTTGTAGAGTCAAAAACAAAATCGAATCTACTGACTAATAAATACACAAACCCTTGTACAGCACCGTTTGAATCATTGGCAATGGGATTCTAGTAGGTAAGAGTTCTAATGTTATGCCGCGTGGTAAGACTTATTCGTTAAACAGGTTGAAATTAGAAACCTAGTGCTCACTCCAAGATCAATCTGGGACTGCATTGTTAAGACTTCAACTCGTGGGACTTCCGGAAGTACGTAGCAATGGACAGATAGCGGTTCCTGCTGCCAATAATTGTGTCTGCAACATTTTGAGTCAGCTGATTGATGTTTAACCTTTCCTGTACCAGAGACAAATACTTATTCTACAAGCGTTATGAAGGCCTTGCATTCAGAAGGATACAAGTTCGACCCTCGTACTTCCATCCATATTTCGAATTGTCATGGTTTTACAAAATTACTCCAGAGGAATCCGAAGATGGCTCCTTCTTGTTGCTTTCTGACAATTCTCTGAGCTCTAATAATCGTACAGACGAGGATCCGACAAACCCTACTTTTTTTTTATTTTAACTGATAAATAAGAGGATACACAAGCAGCGTGACTTTTCCAGTTTCAGCCGAGCAGCGGAAGTTGTTACCCCTCACAGTGGTTTCAAAGAAACTTGCAACCACTGATAGAGAATCTAGTATGAGGTGGTAATAGATGAGTTGCGTAAGTATTGTAATGTCCTACAGAGCACGTCGGCTCGCTGGCGCGGAGGTGTGCTGCCCAACACTGTGTGTATCTGAGGGCCAGTCGATGATAGAAGGCAGACGCCTGTCCCCAGAGACATGTTTGGTTTGGCGCAGGGGCGCGGGACACAGACCGCCCTCTCTTCTCGCGATATTTTTGTTTTTTCTGGAGGGCTTGCCGTATGTGATACAGTGTGTGGGACAGCCAGAGGATGGAGGGGATGGCATCTACTCCTCCGAGGGGTTTCTTTTGCTATGTTCTATGTCGTCGAGGGGAGAACGTTGCTGGACGCCCGAGAGCAAGGTTGTGTGCAGTGGCTGCTGCGAGAAGTGATAACCGGAGGTAGCTGTGTGTATCAGCCGGTCGCGCTGGTCAAATCCTGGCCCGCCGACGCCGCCGCCGACCAGTGTCCTGCCGGGTAATGTGTACCGCCTGCTGATATAGAGACATACTGCAACATCTCAAAACCCTGGAAACTGCCCTGAGTGACTCATGCCAGAATTAAAGAGCTATCAGCCTGGGTGCCTATCATATGTTTGCCATACATTTGTGATCTTGAAATGACAACAATTTGCCTTAATGAATAAATTCAATTTTCTTTTAATGTGAACCCATTTCTTTTGTGTGATCCCCTGAGAATTGTCATGTAAGAGCCCATTATAAATATTATTGAATTAAAATAAATTAACTTTTGCAAGCTGGCACCGTACAAGGTGTTTTTCAAGTCAAAACTAATACCTCCGATTAACATGAGACATTACAAAATGGCGCGCCAACCTGTGGCCTGACTGTTTGAGATGTTGCAAGCGTTTCGTTTTAGCGAGTAGAAATCTCTATGTGTTTTTCAGCATTTTTGCGGTGTGGCGGTGATAGCAGGGGTCCAGCATATACAATGTATAATGATAAGATTGATTATGTGTAATATTTGTTATTTGTAACAGCATAGGACTCCTGTGGGCGTCCCGAGCGAGGTGATTATCTGTTCTCGTGTGTGATATTGAACCACTGTTTGTTGATCGTTCATGGGTTGTTGATGTATAAAAAAATACGACGTTGCATGAATTGTTTGGCAATCGTGGAGGAAGATGTAAACTGATGGTCTTTGGTTATGTTCGAGCTGTCCTTTTGTTTGTAATTGTTTGTTGGTTTTGATGGTTATTCTGTTGTTGGTAAATGTTTGGAGACTAGGGACGTAAGATTTTAACAGCATCTCAGCGTCGGAAAATTATGCTTGTTTTTGCCTGTCTTCTGTGATGAGTATGGTTTTTATAAATTTTTCTTGCTTGTCGTGTTTTTCGAATTCCCCGAGCATCTATGCTCTTCATAATAGAGTTTTGTGCGTTTGAGCGTTCATTCCATCAATAATTGTGTGTTTGAGGATTTGTGGATGCTTCCCGTGGAGGTACCGGTATAAATATTGAATTGTGGGAGGAGAAGTGTGGTTAAATATTTGTTTTACTAAGTTTCTAAAATTTTGGGTGCTTTTGAGTGGATGAAACTGAGGTCCGGAAAATCTACCGGGATGGCACAAAATCACAGTCCGTCAGAGCCAAACGAGCAGGAATTCGCGATGGAGGGAAATCACGGTCATTTAATTAACAACGCCGTGGTTCGAAGTGCTGAGCAAACTATTCAGCAAACAGTCAGTAAAGAAAGAACTACTAGTTTTCCTCCAACCGCAGAAACGAGCGATCAGTTTGTGTCGCTGCCGGAAAATCACGCTAGCGCAATAATGACGCCCCATGATATGTTGGTAATAGTACAGCAACTGCTGAGTCCCATTAATGAACGATTAACATTCATGAGCGAGGAACAAAAGAAAATCAATGTACAATTATCGGCGTTCAGGGAGGAATTGACAGCCACGATGGACAAAAAGGTAGGGGAAATTAAGGAGTCTGTGCAATCGCTGCAAGTGGCGCAGAAAACGTTAAGCAGTGCTGTTGATTCCGCTAAGGAGCAGGTGTTGGACGCGCAGAGACGCGTATCGGAAGTAACCGAAGAAACGAAAACACGGACGAACTTGCTAGAAATGCGAATAGTGGAAATGGAAGTGGGTCACGGTGAGAAGATGACTCAGCTTGGGGAGCTGATTAGCGGTGTCGACAAGAGTGTCGCCGAAACGAGAACAGACTGCGCGAATGTTCGCGAGGCGCAAGGGACGTTGGAAGTGAAAATCGACTGCGAACTGCGTGGACTTCGTGAAGAAATAACACGCGTTGGCGCACAGGTGGGTGAAAAGACGCCCGTGTGCAACACCCTGCCCCTTGCAGTAGATTTGCCGTTTCCCCGTTTTAGTGGAAAGAGGGGAACCCACCCGAAGAGCTTTCTGAAAGAATTGGAAAGGTATCTTCGGGTCAAGAGTGTCCCCGATCATATGACAATGGTGGTTATCTACCAGTGTCTTGGGGAAGAGGAGAGAGTGTGGTTCGACACTAATTTTAATGACGAGTCGGAGTATGAGGAGTTCAGAGCTATGTTCTTGGAGGTTTTCTGGAGGACGGGCGGCGCAGAGCAATCTGAGGCGAAGGTTGTACCAGGGACGTTATCACTCTAACCAGGACGAGTCTATGGCCACGTATGCCGAGAGACTCGCGAAGCAGTCCCGGTTTCTGGATCAGCCGATGGATGAAAGTGAGCTCTGTGGTGCTCTGAGGTCTCATTTCTCGCAGCCGGTGCAGCTGTTGTTAAACCCCGCGGTGATAACTACTTTCAAACAGTTCGTCGCGACCCTAAGGATGGTGGAAGAAGGAGAGGAGCGCCCTGGCTATGTGCAGACGTACGACCACGCCAAGCCCGAGAGTGAAGGTTTTGTGCAGACGGGAAGGTCGGGGGGCAATCAGGGTAAACCGCGGTGGAATGGGAACAGGAACCGCGGGAATGCTGGCAATGACCGGCGCTTCGAAGTGGCCAGGTCTTCCGGAACCACGTACCGCCACAGCATGAGTCAGGTATCAACGCCTTAACGGCACAAAGGGAGGCGCCTCTGGCCCCCGCGGCGAAGGTCAACGGCCCCGCTGGGGAGGGTGGGGGCCACTGCGACTCCGCAAAGTGCTGGCGGGCAGGCATGAGGAAGGACAGGGGTTCCTCCAGGAAGCGATGACTGTAGGGCGAGCGGAGACGACCTGGGCATTTGGAAAGACGGTTTAAATAACCTGGAGGATACTGACCCCCCGACGCTGCCACGTAACGGAAAAATAGGTTGTTGCCCCGTCATACCGGCGCGTATTCAGCACAGTGAGGTGACAGCACTTATAGATAGCGGGAGCGCTCTCACAGTGGTCGCAGAGAGAGTGGTGAAACAAGCCCTAGAATCAGGCGTTGAAATAAAGTTCTTGCAAGGTGAAAAATTGTCACTGGTGCCTGCGTTTGGGCAAAAATTGAGGACAGTAAATAGGCAGGTGCTTTTGTGCGTTACACTCGGAAAGGAAATCTTAGAAATATTGGCTTACGTCGTCCCAGGTCTAAGCATTGGTCTCATTGTGGGAGCGGATGTTTTGAGCGAAAAGAGAGCTGTCATTAGCTGGGAAACTAACACGATCTCTGGGCTGACACCAGAAAAATTACAGTGGGACGCGAGCAGCGACAGCTATGGTCTGCGAAGGGTCGACGTAGGGGAGCGGGCGAGTGCAAGGTCGCACCCGCAGGAGAGCGACGCGACAGTGTTGCCGATGTGTGCGCTACTCGACGAAAGGAATGAGGTGTTATGCGAACTGGAGCGGAATGCTAAGCGCAACGATACCCTTGACGTCGCGAAATTGGGCGCCTTAAAAAAAATGCTTCGCAAAAATCTTGCTGTATTTTCCTACCGCCCCGGAAAAATTGTTGGAATTACGCACGAGTTCCACGTCAAAGATAATAGTCCCTTTCAAGCGCACAGCTACCCGGTTCCGATGAAGCATCGAGAAGCTGTGAGAAGCGTGCTGCAGATGATGCTGAATCATGGCATAATTGACAAAGCCCCTTCACCATTTGTTAACCCTATAGCGGTAGCAGTCAAACGGGATGGAACCGCCCGTGTCTGTCTTGACGCGCGGAAGCTGAACGAGCGAATAATAGGCGACGCGGAGCGCCCGGAGCCTATCGCTGATCTCGTCAGTAAGTTCCACGGAAGAAGGTGGTTTTCCACCATTGATGTAACCGCTGGGTACCATCAAGTGGAGCTGCACGAAAAGTGCAGACCATTCACGGCCTTTCTATTTGAGGGTACTCAGTATGTGTTCCGAAGAGTCGCATTTGGGGTGCGGGATTCAGCGAGTGCATTCGTGCGGGCTATGATGAAGTGCTTCCGGCGGAAGTAAAGGAATTTTGTGCCGTGTATGTGGACGATGTCCTCGTATTTTCGGACACATTCGAGCAACACATGTCGCACCTGGATACGCTCTTTGGGGTTTTGGCCAGCGTTGGGATGACGCTTGCGGCCTGACAAGTCCAATCTGTGTGCGCGAGAGGTCAGCTTCCTGGGGTTTCGGATTACGCCGGAAGGGATTTTGAGACCGCTCCGGAAAAGGTGGAAGAGGATGTTTGCGTTTTCCGACTCCCGTGACTGTGAAACGGTGAGGCCGTTTCTGGGGATCTGTGGCTATTTCAAGAACGGCATAGAGGGTTTGCAGACCTAAATGAGCCACTGTATTACCTCCTCAGGAAGGGCACTCGTGTGAAATGGGGGGAGGAGCAACAAGAAGCCTTCACACGATTAAAGGAAGCCTTCCGAAATAAGGTGACCCTCGCTCACCCAAACTACGAAAGACCATTTTTCCTTAATTGTGATGCTAGTGGGAGGGGTGTCGGAGCTGTCTTGCGACAGCAAGCAGATGATGGAGAGCTACAGGTTGTGGCAACGGCCAGTCGCACGCTGAGAGGGCCAGAACGGAATTACCAAACGACGGAAATTGAGATGTTGTCTCTGGTGTTTGGTGTGACAAAGTTTAGACCGTATCGTTAGGCAGCAAAACATTTTTGAGAACGGACCACCAAGCTTTGACCTTTCTTATGAAGTCAAAATTCACCTCTAGTCGGGTCACCCGGTGGGCTCTGCAGTTGCAGGAATATGACCTCCAAGTGTCCTACTGCAAGGGTGTAGAAAATAAGATGGCTGACTTTCTGAGCCGTTTTCCGAAAGACCTCGTCCCGTCCGGCGGCCATGTGGCGAAAGGGCACGAGATTATGGTTGCTGCCGCCAGGGTGATCGTGGGCGTCGATCCCATCGAGTTTCGCAACCGACTTATTACGGAACAACGCGGGGATGAAGAAATAGGGAAGATGAGACAATTCCTTGAGAGTGGAGGAAACGGGGAAGACCAAAGAGTCTGCAACTTGGCGATAATGTGCCAAATCCACGAGGGGGTGTGTTTCCGCCTGGACCCCGAGATAGAAAACTGGCTCGTGTGGATGCCACAAACTATGGCGGGAGAAATAGTCCGGATGTACCATGAGCACTTCGGTCATCAGGGCACAGAAAGGACGTTTCAAATGCTCCGCCGGGAATGGTATGTTACCTCGCTTAAGATGCGGGTAGCTAAAACTGTCAGGGGATGCGATCTGTGCCAGAGAGTAAAACTCCCGAACAGGAGCTATGTTGGTGAACTCACTCCTATTACTCCAAGTGCTCCAAATGAGTTGGCGTGCCTTGATTTTTTTGGAGCTCTCCCACGGGGAAGGTATGGCCGACAATTTGTACTGGTGGTTGTCGATGCCTTTACCAAGCAGGTCCGCCTGTATGCTACGAATTTCACTACGACGAAGCAATGCCTCCGCATCATTCTGGACAAGTACGTGCCAGAATGCGGACGGCCGAGTCGTCTGCTTAGTGACCACGCCACCATCTTCACAAGCAAAAGATGGCGGAATGGACTGGCCCAGGCAGGAATAAAGGCGATATTCAGCTCGATTAGGAACCCACAAAGTAACATTGTGGAAAGATACAATCGCCAGCTAGGGGCCTATTTTAGGATGTTGGTTGGAGATAATCATGCCGGATGGGTAAAGCATCTACCAATGATACAAGATTTTTTCAACCACTGTATTCACTGCAGCACGGGATACCGGCCAGTGGAGCTGCACTTCGGGACGCCCGCCGAAACGCTGGTTGACCGGCTGGTAGGTTGCCCAGAACCAGTGGCAAACATTGACCCGGATGTGAGGGTGGTGCGAGCAAGGGAATTCCTCCTGGAGAAGGCAAGAAGGAGACAGGCGAGGGAGGACGGAAAAAAACCTCACGTTTTCAACGCAGGCGATCTGGTATTGGTTCGCTGTGTCTCGCAATCGGACGCTTTGAAGAAGAAAATTGCCAAATTCTTCCATCTCTTCAAAGGACCCTACCGCATTCTGAAATCAGTGGCCACGAATGCGTTTTTGCTTGTAGACGGCGAAGTGGAGGTGGGGATTTACAACGCTCGGAGTCTCCGGCAGTACCACCAGGGATAGATAATAAGGAAGGCGAGAGGACGAATTCGAGTTCCATGTGGACACCGTGAATGGTTAAAGGTTTCCCGTGTGATTTCTCGAAGAATAGTTGTTGCTTCCGCTGTCAGATATTATGCAAGTTATTTGATAGGGTGACGAACTTCTTATCATTATGTATGCATTATTCAGTGTGAAGGCGTTTTCTGCAGGGTATAATGTTTTTTTTTATGCTAGGTTAATGAGGCTGTAGATTTGGTAGAATACTAGTAGTTTACTTTCTGAGAGTAAGGGATATGGAGTAGGTTTGTGGTCGCAAGGTGGAAAGGCTACCTTAGTGAAGGTGGACAACGTGGAGGTAGTGGTACACCAAGTTCTCTAAAGTGTCTGTTATGACTTTGGTCATGTGGTCGATATAAGGAATAGGTCGGTGAACCATGGCTTTCGAATTAGGAGCCGAAGCATAAGAGTGTGGGTTGTTTTGAAACTGGGAGTGTCAACTGAGGCAGAGGGTGTCCTTGACTTCACCGGGGTGCAGGGACCTGGGCTCCATCTGTTTGTGGGCAGGCGCCTTACCATCTGCGCGAAGGTGGCTGTTTGTTATGACGTCGGTTCTGCTCTGCAGGGAAGCGTTGCGACTGTAAATTCTGTTAGTTGCAAGGAGTGTGTACGCATGAAGAGAATATGCCGACCCCTCGTTTAAGTTTAGTTATTGTCAGATAAAGTTTGGAGATTTTAAGTTTTTATGGATATTTAAAGCTGTACTTAGCGTTATAAGTAGTCTATAAGGAAAATAGTGGGTTGGTTTAGGTTTCTTAATCATTACTACGTGGCCCTGATTCATTGCTCACTTGTTTTCGGACACAATGGTTTTCTCTGTTTGGTTATATGGGCATTGTGGACGATAAAGCCTTTATGTCATGGCTTTGTGATTTTTTTTATTATATTAATCCTTCTGCATTTTTGCACTCTCATTTGTAATTTTGTTAACAGAGAGTACAGGAAGGATGATTTGTGAGACCACAATCTGGTAGAATTGTTTTTTTTTACCCACTGTGTGCGGGTATTTTATATGTATTGTATTTTTACGTAATATCTGTAACCATCAGAAAGGCTGGACAATGGCACAACGATGTATTTTCTGAGACCATAGTTTCTTAGTATTAAGTATTTTTCTGAACACTGTGTGTTATTGTTTAGATGTTGTGTACTGTTTAAGTTGTATCTGTCCCCAGAGACATGTTTGGTTTGGCGCAGGGGCGCGGGACACAGACCGCCCTCTCTTCTCGCGATATTTTTGTTTTTTCTGGAGGGCTTGCCGTATGTGATACAGTGTGTGGGACAGCCAGAGGATGGAGGGGATGGCATCTACTCCTCCGAGGGGTTTCTTTTGCTATGTTCTATGTCGTCGAGGGAGAGAACGTTGCTGGACGCCCGAGAGCAAGGTTGTGTGCAGTGGCTGCTGCGAGAAGTGATAACCGGAGGTAGCTGTGTGTATCAGCCGGTCGCGCTGGTCAAATCCTGGCCCGCCGCCGCCGACGCCGCCGCCGACCAGTGTCCTGCCGGGTAATGTGTACCGCCTGCTGATATAGAGACATACTGCAACATCTCAAAACCCTGGAAACTGCCCTGAGTGACTCATGCCAGAATTAAAGAGCTATCAGCCTGGGTGCCTATCATATGTTTGCCATACATTTGTGATCTTGAAATGACAACTAATTTTGCCTTAATGAATAAATTCATTTTCTTTTAATGTGAACCCATTTCTTTTGTGTGATCCCCTGAGAATTGTCATGTGAAGAGCCCATTATAAATATTATTGAATTTCAAAATAAATAACTTTTGCAAGCTGGCACCATACAAGGTGTTTTTCAAAGTCAAAACTAATACCCCATTAACTAGACATTACAGTATACTATAGGTTGCGGGGGCGGTTTCGCTATGACATTGGTGGTTGAAATCCCAGCCTCTCAGCGATCCTGAATACGATCCTCACGACGTTCTGTGTTATTCTTGGATGGTCTCTTTACAACCATAATAGCACTAAAAATTGCCAAAAAGGCTTTGCATTTCGCTCGCAGACCCAACATTGTATGTCGACTTGGATAACATGATGCGTTGACGGTAGGCGTAAGTTAAACTCGAGCAAAAATAATTACGTTCTGTTATTTTAGTCAGCAGATCTTATGAGTATGAATGTGAAACAAACATAGAAACCATATGAGTGGTCATGCTAAACGAGTGCGTTGAAGGGCATTTGAAGTTGTAGACTAAAGAACGGACAGACAGGGCCCGAAGAGTTAGCAGTGATCGACCATGAGAAAGCGACCGCTGGCTGGTTAGCGCTGTTAGTGCTCCTGACCAGCTCCAAGGCGACGTGTCACTTAAACAGAATAGTGACCGCTGCAGTCGGGCAACCTCTGACCGCATTGAGAGTAAGCTGCAAGCAGCGAGGTAGCTACAGTTTGCACCTGAAATTTGTTTGGCAACTTAGAAATTAACTTAACTTAACTTAGTTCACAACCCGAAGGTTGGTTGGATCCTCCCGAAGGAGGCATACTAAGCTATTGTGTTAGAGGTAGGGCGGCCAGTTCCTTTCCTCTGGGACCTACAGTTTAACGTGGAATCCGAACCACAGAGCGTCCTGGCATAGCTCATATGATTAAACACAACTCTCAAAATTCCTGCGTCTACCGGGAAAGTTTTGAAAGCAAGCTCCTTAGCCACTGAACTACCAAGAAATTACAAATGACAAAAAACACAGAGGTAACTGCTTCACTGTTATAACTCTCAGCAATATCCAATAAGAAAGTTTCAATATTTTAAATATCGTTAACTAGTCAAGAAAAAAAAAGTAAGGAATGGGAATCACGCATCTGTATGATAATGTGTTTAAATGACCTAGACTGAAGAAACAAAACAAATTAAAAAGCAGTACTCATGTCTAACCAATGTAACCTTAAATGCTATATTTGAAATCTAATGTTTTTGCGTTATCTATATCAGATGATAGAAATTACTAGCTCGTTATTACGTATTAAATTATTTTCAAGCAGGTCATAACTATTGTATGAAGTAGCAGGCTTCTTTAAAAATACATACCTTCAAGACGTTAGCAATAAATTTTTTGATGGCTTCTCGCCTAGTCAACGTCGACGTCAATAGAGACGGGAATTGAGGGGACAAGGAACGGAAAGGAATTTGACCATGGTGTTTTGAAGTAAGCTTCCCGGCATTCCCCTCATTTGATTTGGAAAAATCATGGAAAACCCAAATCTGGATGTCCGGACGGGGGTTCGAACCCGCGTCATCCCGAACACGAGGCTAGAAAGTTAACCGTTCACCCAACATGCTCGGTCCGAAATTTTAAACCACTTATGTAAAAGTAGAAGTATTTGTGCTATCGAATAAGACACTTGTTGGTTTCGTTTCGTAATGGAATAACAAAGATATGTGGTAATAAAACGTGAAGTCATACTTCTGGTTAATGATACTAGTTTTAAGAATCGCTGTGTTAAAGAGTTATCTTTAAATGACGTTTTGCTGATTTTTGTATGACAGATTGTAAAAATACTTTTTCAAAGTTATTTTATTTACTTTATGTTTGTAAACTAATGGTGAAAAACCATCCTGAAAACTCTAAGAATAAAACATTTGTAATAAGCTATAGATATTTTAGTGTTTGACGTTTTTCTTTCAATCATTAGTTTGATACGAAACAAATGAAAGGACACGAACCATTACGATTTCCTTACCACTATTTTATATCACTTGTATCTCATTGCCATATTTTTGGGATTTTCTTTCTACCTATATAACTTACGCAAGTGTACGTGTTTCTAAAACGCAAAAGCAATATGATCACAAACGTTTGCAGTAATTAATAATGTGGTTACGGAAACCGATCAGGTGAGGCAGCCTGGGTGCTATAAACTTTGTACGATGATTGAGCTAGCTGTCTTAATGGTAATCATTTCTAAACAAAAATCTCAAGGAGTTACCGTTCGTAACAAACACAACCGCTATTCGTTAAAAGCAACATATGTAGTACCTAAGTTTCTTTTCTAATCTGAAATAGTTTTATTCACTTTTAAACAAATGAAAGGAAATATAACTCATATCACATCCAGACTAGTAATTTTTGGGTACTGCTATGTCATATGCGTCCAAACGACCAGAATCTCTCATCACTACGTTTCCGCCTGTAACATATTTAACTAATTACGTACAACAGCGAAGAGGGTCCTATAAGCTGTCACTGGTGTAGTCAAGCAACTATTGAGAATTTAAGTCATTTCATCTTTCAAAAAAAAAAAAAAAAGAGAGAGAGAGAGAAGATTTCTACTTGTTTGTCTCAGAAACTAAAACAGTGATTATATTTCGGCAATTTAAATGGAGTGCAAGCATCAAACCCACTCGTTTTTACTTCCATAAAATAATTAACAATTATTAAGTGAATAGAAATCATACTGGTTCAAGTTTCTATTTTCTGACAAAATTTTTCTTCTGAAAAACTGGGCATTCTCCAAAGAATCTAGTTGTTACACAGATAAATATCAATTTGAAATAAGTAGAAATTTATAATAAAATTAAATATTTACAGCTTTACAATTTTCGGAAATGGTACACAGTTATCTGAAAGAGATGTCAAATACATTGTTGATAAAACATTTTAGGTTACTAATATTTGAACTGAGGATGTTCGCTTTTCCTTGCTGTTCTTTTAATTCGGTTATTAAATCAACTTTGCGAAGACAAAAACCTCATAAATACGGTAACAAGAAACTCTTGTCGCTGACCGAAGACATCGTCAAAGGAAAATGCTTTGGAAAAAAATGATACCCAAACCTGCTGTTTACTCCGCTATAAGGAAAGCGGATTGCGGATTGGATATTAAATGAAAAAGAAATAATTGTGATTTTTACACTACTTTTAACAAGAAACCATATCCTTGTTCGCCTGATCTGAGCTCTGGAAGGTACTCCATTGTGATTACAGATCCAAGGCAACTCAACATACATCACCACAAAGATTGGATTGTTAGAAGTCAATTGGCAGCATTAATTAAAACAGAGACAGTATATTTAACAACTTGCATACACGACATTCAGAGTTAAATCTGAGATTACTAACTGAGAATACGCAAGCAAAAGAGAAACTTCAATTCCACCAACTTTTGCTCGGTTGTTAATATTCTACAAAAAAAACTTCCTCCAGGATTTCGATGCTAAGAAAAGCATTATTTAACTAAGACCATATTCGCGTGAAGGAGTATATATTTCGCGAAGTATTCTGTTGAGCTTCTAAATTTCAATATTTGGTGAGAAATAATATCTCTGGGAGTGGGCATTATGACCAAGGCCCAGTCTCCAATATCTGTTCTCTGTGGTTCGCGGTAAAGCTCGCTACTATTGTGCGCTGAATGAGCCTTCATTGTTCGCAGACTGCAAACCCAAAAACAAAGACGACCTGGCGGTGCCTGCTGAGCCCAATGGCCAACACGCAGATAGCGCTCTTCGATTGAACAAGTACTACGGGCGGATTAGCTGACTCTCACTGAGCCTAAAAGCATGTTACACATACCTTCTGCTTCACTCTCCAAGCTAAAGAGAAGTGTAATAGAAAATTTTTTTAGATGATAATTTGAACAGCAAGGGCTGATGGTTTGAAACGAAAAGCAAAGAATCAGGGAAAATCAATTCTAAATCCTTCCTTAACGACGTGAAACTAGTTTACGCGGAACCTGAGGAAATTTTTTCCTGCCAGCGGTCCTTGTGTGTAGGTCAACTGGCGTGTTTATACTTTATGTGTTATGGCAGCTCGTCAAGACGTAGGGATGGTATTCAAAATCTTTATGACATAAACACGGGCAGCACAATAACCGAAAAAAACTTAAAACTAAACCTTATTAACAACGGAGCAACAACATCAGGAAATATTCTGATAAAAAAAACAAAAATGAAACTGTGATACACATTGGGAGTTACATGATTTTGGTATAGTATGAATAGATCTATGAAAAGGAGTAGAAATATATACGTTAAACGACAGTAGTTTATGACCACCTTCCAACAATTCTATAGACAAGCAATCACCAATTGTTTGACGATTCGGAGACGGCGACAACAAAATTGTAACAGAAACTAGAAAAGTAAAACTAATCGCCTTAAAGGATTAAACTCATTAAAGCTAATAAATAATCTCTAAACATTGAATGTTCTTAATAATTCAACTTTTAATCTTCCAAAGATCAAATGATGATCATATTTTCCTTTTGTAAACTATCGTTGTACTTACTTGCGCTTTTGACTGTAGTGAATCTGTACGTCGCTTTGTGTATACAGTAATCCGATTATTTCAAGGAAAGTTTCACTTTGATACGATAGCAAACGCTCCGTAAGGGGGCATCCATAAATTACGTGAGGTGAAATAGGGGAGGGGGGGGGGTCCGGCGAAATCTCACCAGATCTCACCAAGGGGGAGGGGGGGTCTACGGAAATCTCACGTGAGATTTTGCGAAAAATTTGGGGACAGTAGAGCAAAAAAAAAAAGTCTCAAATTTGCGGCAAAGTCGATTTTAGGAGGGTATTTCGTCAAAAAAGTTAGGGTGTGACCTAAAAAAAAGTTTCCATGGCGATTTCTAGGGGGGGTTCTCACGGACCAGATCTCACCAGAGGGGGGGGGAGGAGGTCCGGCCAGATCTCACGAAATCTCAACAGGGGGGAGGGGGGAGTCCAAAAATCCGGAAACGCACCTCACGTAATTTATGAAGTGATGAAAAGCTTTTTAATGTAAGGTATTCATCATCTGGGTTATGCAAGTTTATTAATATAATTTGCGCGAATCTGTTACGATTTACCGGTACTAGTCTACGTGGTGCAAGCACATAAACATTAAATATTTTTGAGGTATCATGGTTTTCAGCAAAAAAGAATAAAGTGACCTACAAGGAAACAATGACCAGTTCTTAATGGTTTAAGCAGATAACAATTAATTAGTCAGACTAAATTTATTAAGTAACCTTTTCATTGTATATGAAAAAAAAAAAAATGTAACCGAGAACTTCTACCCATAAGGTTTATATAGGAATTTAAAATCTTTTTCCCTAAGTAAGCGTATTCCACTAAATGACCTAAACAAAACTTCTTTCTCTGCCCTATTCTTGCAGCTCCTACATTCAGTGAATAAATGGCAGAACTGCCTGCGGTTCAACTGGAGGATTAGCCTTCATTTTTAAATAATTCTATATATTTATTGAGGAGTAACTAAAACCTTACGAATCCAGTATCATATTCAAAGGTCACAAAGGGCAAAATTTGTAGTTGTTTTGGAAAAAGTTTCCATTTTTCTTACAACAGACACATCCTTTATGGAAATTCTAAAACAAATGTGAGGCGTTTTAGGTATTTTACCATCCATTTTTGTATGCGAGGTACCAACCCAAACGTTTTTCGGAACTAGTGACAAATAATCGTATTTGGAACTCGTCTCTTCACTACATAATGGCCCAACAGTGCATCAGTTACCTCCCTACCTACCGCTGCTCGTCATACATCCTACTACCTTTACAGCATCCTTTACAACTCACGCTATCGGATGTATACAGACGACAAAGATGTAGATACATTTTATTTTAATATTAACTGCCAATACGTCTCGAAATATAAAATATTTTCTTTTGCTTTTAAGACATCGTTTATTAAAACTAATCAATACACAAATATCAATTAAATGCATGCATGCATTTTTGCTAGATTAGGCAGGTGGATGACTACATTCAAGCGAAATGAAACATCTTATTGACAGGAATCAGCCATTGCTCTGGATAACAGGCAACGATCCCATGTATGGATCCAAGGTCATCTTTACCATCACAGAAACCACTTATACTGACACGGCCGTACGATTGCAGAGGAAAGTGCACTCTGGTCAATTCAGGATAGGGTAATGGGCAAGCGACGTGTCCACAAGTCTGGAAGGACAGTACGAGAAAGAAATGAATTTTGCGCGTGCGGAAAAACAACTTTGCAAGAGAACCATCTGCAGAAAAGCGATTCTGATTTCGGGGAGAAATAATATGC
>JARYHS010008075.1:83058010-83162445 GCA_031002005.1 Vandiemenella viatica
GAAGGGCTTATGAAAACGCCCACCAAGACGGGGATTCGAACCGTTGACCTTTCAATCCAACAATGATCCACCCGACCGCTTCTTTCTACCTTCTATACTTAACCACATTCGATAAATGAGGTATCATTTCAAAGATTAAGTTCTCCGCTTTGGTAACATTATTATTGAAGAAAGGAATTTTTCGGAATTAAGGAGTGATCTCATTACCGCTAGATAGCAGCGCGACATATGACAGAGATATTGACAAACTGCGTGTGTCTTCTAGAGCTTTTCAGATATTTTTCTTTCTATTCGGGAAGCATTTCATCATTTGTTATTATTTCGTAAGACGTTGTAAGTGTTTCGATACATACTGCACCCGTTTCAGTTGACAAATAAATAATTGCTACAAATGAGCCACTTCTCATTCATCCTACTACAAATCACTAACCTCGCTATTCATCGTATATCATTTGAGAAATTTTCGCACGGACCACCCAGCCCTCTTAATAAACCAGAAATGGTTGCCCTGCTCATGCCTGATAGTTCTCTGCTACGTGATCTCATCGCTTTAGATATATGCCTGCTTCGGTCAGCGCAAACTAGAATACATTTCTTTCGGAGAAACTACTATCGTCTAATATACTATTGTAACTACAGTACTAAATAAATAATTACGTAACTTTCTATCTTTAGTGTCTTTCGTTGGAGTGCATTTTTTCGCGTTCCTTTCTCCTTCTTTCATGATATTTACAGGCTATGCACTTCACGTTTGGCGCCCTCTTCTAATCTAAAGCCATTACGAAAACTTTTTTTAACGGTCATAATGTAGCCCAGTTTGATAATGCACGCAGACAGACAACCTGTTAACCCAGATAAGGGTGACGAAAGGCGGGCCCACTCGGAACAGAAATAGCTGAAGAACCGAGAGAGCCGCAGCAACTGAATTAGAAAACTCGTTCCTCCTTAATGGGGCTCAGCTGTCCACTCCAGATCGGATAGTGTTCGTGGGACGCGTCAGGAAGAGAGAAAAAGTCAAACACCACATCAAAAGAACAGCGTGCAGCTGTGCATCGGATTATTCGAATCACCATACCATACCTACTCTCGTAAATATTAGCGATCCACATTAGAATTTAAATACAAGTTCTTCAGAAAAAGGAAATAAAATCGGCAAAACCTTTTAATGTGAATACAGCTGATAGTTACAAACATCCTTCAGTTCACAAATAAAAAATGAAATTAAAATTTTACATATTCGTTGATACGTAATGATGAAACTCTCGAGCCATAGTTGAAAACGTTATCGACTAGTAAAGTTCTCCACATTGATCATAGTAGCAATAAGAATTACAGGCAATCAAATTTTTACTTGTTGTCGCACTGTACTACAATAATTGTAAGATAATAATTTTTAAAAAAATGTGTAAAGAAAATCTTGTCAACTTTATCCATTTGAAAACCCCCAAATCCGGTTACCTCTGTCTTCTGTATAACCTCATAAAAATTATAAATCGTATTTATCAGGTCCAATTTTCACTTATGAATTCAGTTTACGATATATTACTGACAACTACCTTTTATTTAATTCTGTGTTCTTTTAAAATTATTTTTTTATTTGCTAATTTTTAACTGCCACTCATAATTTCCTAAATACAAACGAAAAAAAACAATTTGTGTAGGAATTTTAAGTAACACTCTGTTACTGTACAATTCATTGACAGATTAAAGTTTTCCAATAATAAGACTACAATCTAACCAAAACATATATCGCACACAGGATTTATCAGTTCTTTTTATTTTTCGTTGTTAGAAACCATCATAAATAATTACTTGTGTTATCACCAATGGTGTTGTTTAGCTAAACACCGAGCGTGGTGGGTGAGCGGTTAACGTTCTGCCCTCGCATTCGGGAGGACGGCGGTTCGAATCCCCGTCTAGGCATCCAGATTTGGGTTTTCCATGGTTTCCCTAATCACTCCAGGCAAATTCTGGGATGCCTACTTCAAAAGTCCATGGCCGAATTCCTTCCCGTTCATTTTCCCCAGTCCTTTCCCGCCTTTAATGACCTCGACGTCGACGAGACGTAAAGCCATAAGTAAAAAAAAAAAAAAAAAGTAATATCAGCTCAGCTAGCTAATTTGAAATCTGTAGGGCCACTTGCGATTTAAAAATGTTCTAATCAAGTTACGAAGTAAATTGTTTATTCATTCAATTTAAACGACAGTTATTTCGAACATTAACAGTGAATTTTTCTTTAAAAACTTACGAGTGTTGTGAATTGTAGCCGGCAGTGGAAATGGAGTCTTGCTGTCTACTATATCGAGTCAAAGATCGGCATTCTGGTCAGGTCGCAGTTATCTCCAGCCAATGTGTTTCTCCTGGTCGTGTTACTGCCGTAGCGTATCTGACAGATAAAAGGAAAAGTCGGCTTCCACATCTGCTCCGCCACACACCAGCTGTGCATCACCGAGAAGCTCTCTACGGATGCCGAGTCTCTGCCGGACCTGACGCAATGTGTAAAGTACTCACAGTGTACACCGAGAGAATTTGTAATCGATTCAAACCTAATGATTCAAGTGGTATTTCACGGCAGCGCAACTAAAATTTTTAAATTAAAACTGTTTGACTCTCTTCTGCCTTATTCTACAAAATATTGTTAAGCCTTTTACAAATCATGTGGTCGTTTCATAAAAAAAGCTTCAGCACTTCCCTGGAATTATTTCGTAACCAAAATCTCTGCATCCTGAGTAAGAAATTAATGGCGATTTAGCGACCACGCTGTGATCCTCTCCGTCTTAAACATTACTCTATTAAGTGTTGTTTGTGTATCAGCAATAAATTTCCGATAATGTTGTTTTCACTGTTAAAAGTACACGTATCACCATAGTGTAAAACATTTTTTGTAAAAAATAGACTAATATTATGCATATTCAGTTAATGAAGGGATGGGATATTCACAAGTTTTAAGATAACAGTACTTAATTGATATACGTTGAACAACATTTTCCCACACTTTCATGTTTGTTTCGCATTACGTCCTACGATGCCTTGCCCGATTCAGGAAGTAAGCGGCCACTATCGAGGAGGTGTCCCGCCAAAGGAACTCTCTTGGGAAGACAACGGGGGTGGTTTCCTGTTGCCTTTCTCAGTGAGTTCGTACGTGTTACTGTAGGTGTGGATGAGTGTGGTAGTGTTCAGTGCAGGGTGTTGTTTGTGTTGTATGAAATGAGAGATGGAGAAGGTACAGGGTGAAACCCGGTGCAGGCCTGTCCGATGGACGAATCAGCATCCACAGTGCCGTATGCAGCGTTTGCGTACGCAGTGCGTAGAGGTTTGAAATTCAGCCTGCACTTAGGTGCAAAATCTGATGACTAGGAATTCAACACCACCACCCAGCTGACCAAATTTCTTCCACCGGCCTACATTTGTTAAATGCACATCACGTGAACCATGACCCTACGTCATAAAAGTTACAGTAAACTCAGGACAAAACGAACGAAAATACTGCACCTAACATCGATAAGTAGTGTGACAAATGTATTTCACAGCACTTATCCCCAGTAAGGAAGTCATTTTGCCGATCATATCCACTGAATTTTAAAACATACAATGGATGTAACAACACTGTCTCCTACAGTGATATTCGCTTTAGTCTTAACTGTCTAAACTACTACTCCCGAAAGAAACACCCTTATAAGTAACTAGATAGTGACATTAATTTTTCACCTGTTGTTTCAAAGGCTTTTTTTGCAATCATCTCAAAAAAAATCTATTAACTACCTACGAACTCTATTCATTCCAAAGTAGTTACCGAAGAGCCACAGAACAACAACTGCTTTCGCGACTCCAATAGATGACTGTAAATTTGCCAGAGGATGTAAAAGAGAAAATCTTAACATTTGAAAATCTCATAACATTGCAATTTAATATTTTCTTGTCTAAATTGAAATGATTCAATTTCCTCAGTACTGTTCGATGTGGCTGGAGTTGCATTCAAGGAATTACAAACAAATCTTATTGAGAAGTTGTGGAACTATACTCTTTTCGATATATACAACTAACATTCCTGATGTCCCGACACAATGAAAGTATTTCCCAATTATGTGAGAAATATCGTTAATGCGTATAGCATAGCTGCTCGGAAAATTCCGAAGTACTGATCGATCCCAGATGGACAGCAATTCGATTTATCGCTTTCTGCCTATCATTCCTTTAGAGTTTGTACTATTATAACTATGTGTAAACAAATTTCAAATAGAAAATAATTGGCCTATCGCTTGATCATGAGTACAAAGAAAGCGATACAACTCTTGATTCGATGGAGTCATCGCAGACTGTAAATGTAACAGTCACATAGCCAGAAATGACATCAGCATTATCCTCGATCGGAAGGAAAGCGATTAGCTTCGAGATAATTTAGTAAGAAAGCATTGAACCACGAGTAAAACGAAATACTTCACCCGCCAGTGTATTTGGGTCGCAGTAACAGGATGGGAAAAAAGGTCATCGGAATGAGATCCCGTACATGTGGTCTTTCTTTCCTCGTAGAATGCAGAGTACTTGCTGATAACCTTCGTTGTTTTGAACTACAGTCTGTAAAATATGTAATTGTACAAATAAGCACTGATTTCATCATGAAATGAATTAAAACTTTAGATCCGAAAACCCTCTCAGTACAATGTTAATACGAAGTCGATACGCGTAAGATGTAAATCACCCAGCAATTACTATTAAGAGAATCACTCTGGCGATCAGAGATACTTCAGAAAATTCTAGATCTCAAATTAGTAACAAACACATACTAAACCACGGATATCATGATCATAGCTGAGAGGCGCAGAATAATTTCTGACTCATTTTGGAAACTCCAGTGAAAAAAAACATCTTCTAGAAAACAAAACAGATTGCGGGAACACCCGAAGCTAACATTATTTATCAACGCACTGTCCATTAATTAAATATTAGTTCTTCTTTTAGTGGTTTATTTTGAAGTAGAAACAGGAATCCTCCATTTTTGACAGTGGTTAGTAAGACCCAGCCGTTTTGAGTTTTGACCCAGCTTTATGAAGAGCGTTTTCATTGCAGTGATTCAGTGGAAATTTGTCAGATGCAACTGGTGGGAATATTGATTGCAGCCAGGAATATTTCACACTCGCTGTCAGTTGGTCCGGAGAGTGGTGACGTCGATGGGCGTGTGCTGACGGACAGCTGCTAATCGGAGCGGACACTTTTTTTTTTTTGTAAAAACAAAAAAAGAAACAAGAAGGCGGAGTGTGGGAGGGCAGGCGCCAGCGCTGAAGGGGCCCTGTGTGCGCTCGTCGTCGGCTCGCCGCCTTTGAGGCTCTTTATTGGCCATCAAGGGCCGCGATACCATCTGTCGCCAGGCCACGTGGCCGCTGGCTTCCAGAGCCAGCGCCGCTCCACGTGCCGAGGGGAATCACCCTCGCCCACGTCCACCAAATACTCGAATGTTTCAAACCAGTGCTTAGCAAATTGATTAGTGTGGTATGCCTCATCCTTGCAGCGTCCAGAACGTAAGACATATTTCCCACTGCGACGGCACAGCCGGTGCTGTGTCGTCGCAGTGCCGAAACGTTGTGGACAGAAGGACTTTTCCGGCAGAATACCCGAAAAGAATTCTTGTCAGCCATACGCCGAGAAAAGCTTAATTCTCACATTACTTCTTTACCTCACTTTCCTAAGTGTAAATAAAAAGATATTTTTTTAGTAGGTACCTACATCGACGAGAAATAAATTCATAAATTTTAATCACAGTTCAAATTATATTTAATTTTCTTGAGTGTTATCCAAAGACCTAAAAAAAAAGTTTCTTCGTGAAATTACACTGTTGCTATTAGGTGTTTTAACTGACGTTTTCACTCGGTTGTGTTAAACGTTTCAATTTCTTTTCCATAAATGAAAGGGATAACATTTACTGGAGCTTCCTTATTCAATGCCTTACCAACACAAATTAAATGTTACCTACGAAAACCCAACTACTTTAAGTCCATTTACTATTTGAAAGAATTTTTTTCTTGAAATTTGGTAACTAAGAACGGCTGAGAAAATACTATATATGGTGTTTGGAAGGGGAAGGTGACAAAGTTATCCACACTTACTAAAAAGATATATGGTTTTTCTTTCTATTGAAACTGTTGACAAATGAAATAATTACACTGTTTACAAAATTCACTCATACATAGTAACTAACATGGGATAGTATGCATTCACAAATTGCAGTGGAAAATTATCATACTAACAGGTTTTCAAGTAATTGTCTGGTTATCAGTTGTTGGTAATATTATTGATATTATTAATAAGTGTGTGTACTGTTTCACATACATAGTAACTAACATGATATAACATGTAGTTTCAGATTAAAGTAGAAACTTACTATGATAATGGGTCTGTAAGAAAATAACTGGTAATTAGATGCTAGTAACAAGTGTATATACTGTTACACTTATGTAGTAGTTAACATTGGATTGTATTTGCAGATTACAGGGGATATTTATTATACTAATAATGGGTTGTTAAGTAGCTAATTGCTGGTAATATAATTGATATTATTAATAAGTGCATGTACTGTTCCACATACCCGAGACTGTACTCACATGGGATCAAAGCTAACATATCTACCTACCTTTCTTAATAAACGAGACCATCGACATCTGCGTCATGTTTTGACAGATACGTAGCAGCATTTCATGTGGGACGTACGGCAGACGTTTTCGTGCTGACGGTGCAGCGAAATTTGGAGTTGATTGGGTGTGGTTTCAAAAGGTGGACACGAGTGCCTCTGTTAACAAAATGTCATTGGTTGTATCGCCTCACCTGGGCACGTGAACATATTGGTTGGACCCTAGATGAATGATAAAAGGTTGCGTGGTCAGATGAATCACGATTCCAGTTGGTAAGATCTGATGGTAGGGTTCGAGTATGGCGCAAACCCAACGAAACCACACGTAGGGGTGCCAGCAAGGCACTGTGCGAGCTGGTGGTGGCTCTCCATCCTGGCATGGGTTGTGTTTAAATGGCATGGACTGGGACCGCCGATCAAACTGAACCGATCATTCAATGCAAATGATTAAGTACAGCTGCTTGCAGACCATTTGCAGCTATTCATGTTCTTAAACAACGATGGACTTTTGCAGGATGACAACGCGCCACGTCACCGGTCCAAAACCCTTCACGAAACATTCTGGACAATTCCATCAGTTTGTATTAAAAGCAATTAGCTAAATGGACTGAAGAATCTGCAAGAATACTCCTTGTGAAATTGACATTGGCTTGGAAAGTTCACGGATGCAGCATTTATTTCTAGTATTGTAGCTATGAATATGAGCATTCAGACTGAAGTACTCGTAATTTTCTACCGCATAAAACATTTGAGGGAATATTAATTGTGCTGCTATCCTCTAAAACAGATTTTTGCGCAATGTTCGTGGCCTTAGAATACGTTTTAGCGACTTATAAATCTTCTGTAGTTATAAACACTTTACCCAGAAATAAACATCATAAGTAAGCAAAAGATACCATTATATAAATATATTTCTTTATCTGTTAGTTTTGCTATTGTTTTCAATGCAAAGATTGCAGAACTAAGTTTTTTCTTGAATGTTTTGTTTCCGGTTGGTTATATGCATATACAGCCAAGAATTCTGTACAAGTGCTTTCATTGATGGCTTTTCCTTCAGAGACCACGTTTACCTGTCATTCGTTTTATTTTTCGTAACAATATAAAGTAATTTCAATTTTCTAGATTACTGACACCGAACCGCATATTAATTTGCAGTTTTCTCGAGAATTTTATGTATTTTTCTTTCAAAAGTAATGTTACTGTCATCTGCAATCAGCACTAAACTTTCATTTTATATGAATGGGAGATATTTATTTTAGGAAACAGAAACCATGATTAACTATTTCGCATTCTCAGTTTATAATCTCACCTGTATTTACAACCTTTATGGATATACATTGCTGTCTGTCCTCTAGATAGTCTTTAAGCTAGTCTCCAGCTAACACTAACATCATACAGTTCTAATTTTTCTAAGTCATCTCATGATCGACACAATCAATTGGCGTTATACAATATATTGTGTGTAAATGGAAAAAGAGAAATTTAAACCAGATTAAACGGCATCAAATCGTATTTCATAATACATATCTTCTTCGTAGGTGATGGACATTGTATCTACATTGCATTTCCTTTATATATATTTTTTCAGGTGTGTTTTATGGTTACTCACATTCCATTTGAAATTTTCTGTGATAGAATCTGATAAAATACTTTTAACATATAACAAAACGTAGGTGAGACCAAACATAGTGGGTACACTGTGTGCTTTGTTAGGTGCAGGGCTGTCCAACATTGACAAAGTTTTCAGAGTAATTAAAAACGAATTTTATCCCTGAGTTCCACATCTATATCTACATATATACTCTGCAATTCACAAAATTATGGGTGGCAGAGGGTGCTCAGCATTCCAATCCCGAATGGTACGAGGGAAAAAAGAATTCATATAAGAATCAGTGCGGCACCTTATTTCTCTAATCTTATCTTTCCAGTCATTCAGACTCAAACAGGTTGGCGGACGATTAATTTAACCACACTCCTATGTGAAAGTGGGAGTGCACATGTTTACCAATAAGTTAAAACGAAAAGTGTGTCGTCTATCTACCAGAGACTCCCAGCCCAGTCTACTAATCAATTCTGTGACGCTTTCATAAGGACTGTAGCAAGCGGTCACGAATCGAGCGGCTCTTCTCTGTACTTCCTCTATATATTGTCAATGAACCTCTTACGAAACGGATCCCAAATGGTACAACAGTAGTCCATATGTGGACGCACAAGAGATTTGTACGCTATCTCCTTTGTTTGTTCATTACAATTTTTCAAGATTCGACCTAGGAATCGCAGCCTATAATTAGCTCTACCTACTAACGAATTAAAATATAAGTCCCATTTCATGTTCCTTTGTACTGTTACTACCAAATATTTCACAGAATCGACCATACCAATAACTGAACTGTTTACCTCGTATTTCTAAACAATCGGATACTTTCTGTTGTTATGCATATTGTCTTGCACTTTTTATGATTTAGTTTAAGTTGCCATTTATCGCACCATGCCGAAATAACATCCAGATCGCGCTGAATTTCTAAACAATCTGCCGAATTCCTTACTTCTCTTTAAATAAGCATATCATCAACAAACAATCTGAAAATGATTTTCACTTTGTCTCCGCGATCGTTTATAAAAATTCAATAAGTTCCGGCAGAGTATGGCGCACTAGCATCTTTAAATGATTGTTTGATGCTCTTTTGATTTTATTTTGGTTATTGAACCATATCTTCTTAAGTCACGTCGCTTGGACCGCATAAATGTATCTAACTCCTTCAAAGGTCAATTCAATTTCATTAACATTCATTGCAATGATTAAAGTGAAATTAAAGTGCTCTCATAAAAATTCCATGAATTTCCCGTTAGCTTTAAATTACCATTTGCCACATTGATTTTCTTTTATTTTCGAGGTAACTCATATGACTTACCTGTGTCATCAAAATATTTTGAAAAAAGATTAGCTCCCATTTTGACTTGTTACATGATGCGTAACGGATGAATATAATACAGTACGATGCCAATTGCAACTGTTTCGTTGATGAACGATCTCAAGAACGTAACTGGAACCCAGGAGATTATTAATTTGTTTATTAAATTATTAAATGTCAAACACATGCGTTTAAATTAGTTGATGTCTTCTGTACAGATGGTTGGTGCAGACATACCGCAATGCATCTCTTCAATGGCCGTAAGCCAAGTTGTCTATTCACTTCCACAAATTTATAAGTTCACAGCTGGAGGCAGCTCCTGAAGAAATGGTCTTCAGCGGTGACATTGTAACTGTTAATTTTCTAAGGTAAGAATCAGTGAGAGGTTTTTTAAGTACTGTGTATTCCATAAATCAAAACTCTTAATTCGAATGTTCTTTTCAGTTACCGGTAAAGAGAAAATCTAAAGTCCTTGTAACCATGAAAATGGTTTCAGTCATACATCTCGAAAGTAGTCTTTCTCATTTTGAGACTTCTGTCCACCAAGGATAAATTTAGAACTGTGCTTGTGTGGAACGCTGTGTATCTGAAGTTTCAAACAGCTGATCTCGGCTTCGTAATGTATGGATCGTCATAATTAAACTATCTTCTAAGCACGACAGAAACAACTTGTTGGACGCAGAGTTGTGGCAATTCATTTCCTCGCAGTTTCTTTACTAAACAGAATTGTTAGTAAATAACGCTCGTAACCTAGATTTTGTAATGACTTAATGTTATAAATACGTCAGTTCCATCTAATACATTGCAAAGTTCTCTTCACAATTAACGTGTACATGTAAACACATTAACTACCTTTCTTTACGTTTGGTTTCAAGTTTTGATTTAAATGGAATAATGTTGAACCACTACTAAAACATAATCGGAACCAAATTCTTTTCTTGCTATAATGCTCACATCTATGGACAGAGAATATGACGAAAACATATATATCGAATTGATGTAAATAAACATAAAGCACCTAATAATTAATATGTGGCTTTAAAAGAAATACATACTTTTCATTATGAAACATACTGAACCTTTACAGAAGTTAAATAGTTACATAACTTCTCTTCTCTTTGTAATAGCAATATCTGCGGAAAGAGAGTGAATAGATCTCCAGCATCTGTCAACCCTCTATCGATGGTCTAGCGAGTAACGTCACACCGTTACGTAAAATACGGCACGACGACCAAACTGTACTATTTTTATTAGTATTGATGATATGCTTCTCTTGTGTTATCCTTACTGTTCTGTAGATTGATCATCTGTTCACATGTTTAAAATTGTTAGGACAATATAGGAATGATACTAAACAGAAACTTTATTATGTCATAATCACCAACGTCAACTTAAACAGTTCAGGGACGGAATCTGTTTCTGACTTGCCGACTTGATGTGTAATTATCACTTGGTCAACGGGCTAAACCAACCACCATATCTATCTTTGTTGTTGAAATTGTTTTGAGCTTCGAATCATAACCTAATATATCAAAAAATATGAATCAGTGAAAGGCCGGTCTGATATGATATAAATATCCAGATCCTGAATAAAAGAGATTTATTTCTGATATAAAATTTCACAGCAATCGGTTTAGTACTAAAAAGGTCAGCACATTCACAGTGAGCTAGTGAAGCTTTAATTTTAACCGTTCTGTTTTTATGATATCTGAGTCTAAACGTCACACATTAAGCCACATTTTATATTAGTCAGATTCCTGCAGTCGTAAAATAAATAATACCATATTGTTACTAGAATTCGTAACTGCAAACATTTACCGATTTGAAACATATCGGCTCAGCTTAAACTATTTCACCCTGTTCACGACCGTACTGTAATCGAGAGACCGATAGCATCTTCAAAATTGTTTCACGACGTTGAGGCATAGTCAAATGAATGGCATTCGCAGACATTTCAGAAACATGCGTATGTTTTACAGTATTTCCCAAGTCAAGCATGCGAAGAAAGTAAAACAAACAAACCGCAATATTTATTTCACCGATCTTAAGCGACTAATGAGAATTACAGGTGACAACATTGTCGTCATATAAATCAAATCAACTATTACTTCATAATATCTGAAGATTTTCACTAGTCATGAAACTATTACTACGATCGAATGACAAAACATGCAGCTAATGAACACGAGATAGAGTAAAATTCAGTTGACTCAATCGTTAGTCACTACAGACACTTCAAATAAAATTAACGAAGCCAAAATTTGATTAGCTGAATACTTAAAAGGAAACTAGTTAATCTTATAATAATCAGAATCCCAATAATCGTAATCCAACTGTACTAGGAAGACATAGCAAACATAATCAGAGAAAAATAATGGCAAAAACCGTTGTGAACCTTCATAATCCAAAGAAATTTATCACTTGCAACGGAACCAAAGATCAGAACTGCGAAACGGCGTTTAACACGTCGAGAAGTAGTTTCTAAAGTTCTTGTATATATTATCTGTTAATTTTACACTAATTTACTGCGTTTACAGTCGAAGAATTAACTTTTATATATCCAATAATTAGTTTTATTCGTTAGTGGAATTAAGGATAGACATACGAGAAGCTGATAACATGCAATCTATTTGGGCGCTAGTACTAATATGATACATGTGATTTGTCTGGTCAAGAACACGCGAAATAATCGGCACTTATGGACGTGCTTCTGTTACATATAGTCAGCACACAACAAGTTAACCCCCATCGTGTAGCGGATAATACTGTATGAACGACAGATTCCACAAAGCAAACGAAGAAGAAGTATGATTGCTTATGCTTCCGCTGTCGTTTTCTGTTATAATGAGAGTATGCTATCGTTCACTACGTGAAATAATGTGTTTCCTCAACCGGAAGCAGTAGCTATAAGCCACAAAAAGAATGTAAAAGGAGAAAAGAAATGTGAACCAGTTGGAAAAATATTTAGTTTCGCGAACTACTGTGTACCTTGTCAACGACACTGTCTGCAGCTTATGAAAGAGAAATGATAGGAAGCGAATGATTGCGCATCAAAGTAGTCGAATCGGATGTCAATTTGTGGTAGACAAAATGAACATCCGGATTATGTTTTTGAGTGTAATGTAACTCAAATACCGTAATAAATAATATGATAATACCATGGAAATCCCAAATCTGGATGGCCGGCCGGGGATTCGAACCCGCGTCCTCCCGAATGATGAGGAGCTATTCCAGATTATTTTGTTTAAAAAATTTTAAAAAAAATTTACTATAAAGGAGCATAGCAATCTTCTGGAAACGAAGTCTGATAAGCACATATGACAGTGGGTAAAGTGGTTTTGTTCGCAACTGAGAACTACGGAAAACTGGTATACACATGTATGTTAGAAATGACAGACTTTACTTGAAGCCAATTCGGTTTTTCATATTCTTCTGTGAAATAACCTTCATTCATGACCATATCAAATTTACCTGTATCTTTCAATGTATTTATGTGACGAGAAAACTTCCCACATGAAGTTAATATTATTTTGTGTATCTTCAAAAACCATCAAAATAGTGCAAATAATAAATAACATTTCTAAAATTTCTCAATCGCATAAGCACACAGGCAATGCGTCAAGAACATTGTGCCGTCAATGTGGCCGATAGCGTTATGGTGCAATGACACTAGTCATTTCCCCTCGAAAACAATAAATCCCAATGCAGAAAGCTTTTACTGTTCTCAGATGTTTGGCAGCTCACTGTCCTCTATTGGGTTAGGTATTTCGTAATGACGTCGAAAAGACATAAATTCCAAGCAAAAAAATAAAAGCAAACGGATTCACGGGATCAATGAAAGCAAAGATCTGTTAAAAACTAAATTAATTGAATGATTACTGACCAACGCATTTTTTTCTGGGCGTCTGCAGCTGCGATTAGTGAGTGACTGAGTGAAGGCTATGATCGATGATGGCTACAAATTAGCTGCAAGACTTTTACTGTTGTCCCTCCATCAGAAGCATGCTCGGTGTTACACGACCTGTGTCACACAGTGTTCTAATGGCCAGGATGCAGACCACTGATAGAAACTCGCTCACATGTTTCATCCCTTTGCTAATATTCGTTTCATACATGGTCAGGGATAGTAATGACTATTCATTCTATCGATGCTTTGTTTCTAGATGCCGGCTGTATTCCATGCACATCACCATTTATGTACGTTCGGCTATTATACCCAATTCCGAGAACATATTTCAATATTTTTTGTACATATTCATCCTGGATATCATTAAGTCTCCTAATGGGAGGTCCTTAATAAAATCGGGTCTTGAAGAATTTGCAAACGCCTAAAAATTTCAGCTGCGGAACGTTGAGAAAAATCAATGGTTCTCTATGCAGAACGCGAATTCAAGCAGCACCGAAATTGTAAACCAACATCTTGAAATATAATTTTTATTATTGAAAATACTAGGTCTCAATTTTAAACGTAGCAGAGTGTAGTAGATACTTAATGGTCCGGAACAGTCATTCTGTGGAGGTATCGCCAGTTGTGTTGTGAGCTGCATTGTCCATGAAAATACCGCTAAATAAATTATAATTATGCTTTAATTTTACAGAATTCCACTTAGCGTGAAGAATAAGAAGTATCTAATACTGAGGCGGAACAGACTATCTTCTAAACACATGCCAGTGTAAAGAAACGTGAACTTACTAATGTAAAATTCCACATGGTGAAGGGAATATTCCATTACATTTCCCAACTAACACATCATACAGACAGATCCGGTAACAGCTTTTATACATTTCAGTCAGCTAGATTTTTACTGAGGACTGAAACAATCGTAAAGCTGATAATTTCAGCTATTATTCCTTGCAACAACGGGAGTCAGTTTGGTAAGAGCTGTCTTATCAGTTAAAGTTTTATGATACTATGGGACAATAATTTGATGGTAGTTTTCAGTTATTTTAAACAGTGTGTTGTTCAGGCTATAACGCAGGGTGGCCAACCCGCGGCCAGCCGTAGGTCCACATGTTGCCCGCGGAACTGGATCATTATATAGATAAACTTTAACTTTCAACGGTGATAGCAGACATTACAACACTCAGCACCACTCATTTTGACTTCAACGCATTAAAATAACTATATTTTTAATACTTCATAAAATCTGTATGTTTGATTTTTAATAATTTTTTCCCTCCATTAAAACATTCAAGTATTTTTACCCAAGAAAGTAGTACGTGCGGCCCGATTGAAAATTTTATTTCTAAAGTTTGGCCCGCCTGCAGAAAAGGTTGGCCACCACTGCTATAACGTCTCCCGTTTGCTAAAGTGAAGAGATCTATTGCTAACTTCAATTGAGGAAGAATTTCGGATCTGTTTCATTCAGTGTTAATTGATATATTTAAATCAAGTTTTCCCTGTACATTGTTGAAATAATATCTCACCAGAGTATTGTCTCAATTCTACGAAATCTAGAATCATAGAATGTAGATCAGGAATTAACATGGTACAGGAAGAAATAAGACTCTTCAGAACAAGTAATGTTCTTCACGCATGTTGCCGCTCTTCGAATTTTGTCTTACGAAAGAGAATTAATTCGACCTCCTGGGTATATGAACATCTTTCAAATAATCATTTTCAATCATGATTCACTCTTTATAGTATTATTTTTACTTAATGTTTGTTTTATGCAGCGAGAAGTTATTTTTCTCTATTTCTTTTTCCTGTCCTCTGTGGCTCGCGTAGCAAGTGAGAATGCCTACCTCGAGGATATGTCTTCTCCTCCCGCATTCCTGACGCTCCGCTCCGCTCTGCAAGCTTTATAATAAATCCACATTACGGGCAGACACGCGTGCTAATGGAATAAAGAAAGACGGCGGCTCCGCCTGCCAACGCAGTTCGCCACTCCTGCCTGCCACGAAGCACTGTTTTCTTTTTCACGACGAAGTTGACGTGATCGATAAAGAAGTTATTGTGATTAATATTTCATGATCCAAAACGACTTGAAATCTTATTAAACAATAAGAGTACAGGGATCACTTAGAACGTAAGAACCCATGAAAAAGTTATATTTAAGAATTCCAGTAGCTTTTGAGGCATGGCGTAATAATAAATTTCCGATTAAAACAGCCGACTGCGTGCTTGAATTGTCTTTGAAATCACTGTAACCAGGGATTGTGGCCGCAGAAATATCTCGGTCGCTAAGCCAATGTGCCGTATCGGCTTAAAATGATTTAGGAAAACACTATACAATCAAAATATGAAAGGCTGAGCAGGGATTAAAAGCCGATTCTCAGTACAATTACTCAAAAACCAAACTGCAACTATGACGTTGTTAACAACTTTAGTTACCTGGTTGTATGGACTAATTTTGTTGTTTGAAGAAAATTGTAGCAACAAGAACACACATTGGCCCAACTGTTCTTGTTTAAAACTCTTGCTTGAATGTAGAACTGAGTGAACACACATTGGCCCAACTGTTCTTGTTTAAAACTCTTGCTTGAATGTAGAACTGAGTGAACACACATTGGCCCAACTGTTCTTGTTTAAAACTCTTGCTTGAATGTAGAACTGAGTGAACACACATTGGCCCAACTGTTCTTGTTTAAAACTCTTGCTTGAATATAGAACTGAGTGAACACACATTGGCCCAACTGTTCTTGTTTAAAACTCTTGCTTGAATGTAGAACTGAGTGAACACACATTGACCCAACTGTTCTTGTTTAAAACTCTTGCTTGAATGTAGAACTGAGTGAACACACATTGGCCCAACTGTTCTTGTTTAAAACTCTTTCTTAAATATATAACTGAGTGGTATGAATATAAATGAATCTACTAATGACTTGAATAATGATGTCATTCGGACAATAAAAACATGTGAGTCGTTTAAAGTCACGTTCAGCCAAGGTTCCATGTGATTACCTCCGATTCACATATTAATAAGCGAGACCACATCTAACAGCCGACTAAATAACAGTCTATTGTTTGATGCACTGCTATTACGTGTATGAGATAATGTCTTTGGATCAGACTATTACAATAATTTTAACAGGTGGTTTAGTGAAAAGCAATACAAAGAGGCGAAAGAATGTATCGAGCCAAACTCCATTTAATCGTGTCTCTGATCTTGGCACAATGTAACTGAAAAGATCACGTGTATGATTTCACTTAACTTGGCCGGAGAGAAGCAAACACGTTGATAACAAAACGTTTTAGGGAAGCAGTGTTCTCCGAGACAATGGCTTTAATTGAGCCGGATGCGCGGATGCAGGCAGATAAACGGGCGGCACTCATCAGTGGTCATACGTGACTGGTTCTTACAATGTCTCGACCGCTGCCTGTATAATGTTCGCCACAGCACTGGGACTAGACATCTGTTGATGTTTATATTACTAAACTCGTTACGTTCACGGTCGTCAATTAGTTTTTTACTTTTAAGAGGTCACTAAATAAAGATTAGGCTGGCTGTTGATTGGTTTAACGACGCTGCTCCATGAGTCACGCCGTTGACTCAGCCGCAGACGTAAATAATGAGGAGCCACTAATGAAATCTTGAAGCCTCCCAAAATAATCAACAATTATTTAAATATGTAGACGGGTTTCTACAAACACGTTTCACGAAACTTCGTAAATTTTCTGTTACTGATGCTTTAGAATTTGCTATACCGTCCTGAAACAGATGAGCACTGACTACATATGCGAAAATTCAAGCTAATTTCTGTTAGTACGCTACATAGAATGGACAAGAGAGGGAAGGCTTTTCACAGAGTGAGCCATAAAATGGTGCTAAATAAGGTAAAATCTATTGTAGTGGATGAAAAAGTGATTTTCTGTGTAGTAGAATTCAGGTCAACATGTAATGAACATAAATCCAAAGGTCAGCTTATTAGGCACACAGATAGAAACCTAAAGATTGATTATGATTATAAGGTGGGGAAGAATTGCTTCTTGAGGAATTAAATTCTAAATACCTTGGTATAACATTTGCCAACAAACTTAGCTGGGCAGGACACATTGGACAACGAGGGTGGTGGTGTAACGGCTAGCGTTCTGGCCTCGCATTCGGGAGGACGGCGGTTCGAATCCCCGTCCGGGCATCCAGATTTGGGTTTTCCATGGTTTCCCCAAATCACTCCAAGTGAATGCCGGGATGCTTCCTTTAAAAGGCCATGGCCGAATTCCTTCCCTTTCCTTGCCCCCCATCCGTTCCCGTCTCTAAAGACTTAGTTGTTATAGGAGACGTTAAGCAGTTAAAAAAAATAAAAACACATTGGACAAGTAGTAGGGAAAGGTTTCAAAATCCGTCACTTGTTGAAGAGAGTGGTGAGAGCTTGTGCCAGAGAGATTAAGGAACTAGGTCGGACCACTGCTTGAATATGGCACTGTAGTATGGAATCCACATTTTGTGTATCAAATACAGGAGATGGAAGAGTTGCAAAGAAAGGATGCTAGATTTTCTCTGGAAATCAGCGCAGAACACAATCGGTAACTAATATGATAAAGGAACTGAAATAGGATGCATTTAAAGATGGGAGGAGTGTGAAGAGAGTCATGGGAGTGTACAAACCGTATATTGGTAATGAGGCGTGGGAAGATATAGGTGGAAGAATTAGGAGAGGTACATGGAAGGGAAAAGATGACTATTATCACAAAGTGGCGCTCGATTTCAGGCATAAGGATGTGGCAAGATTTTGTTTCGTAGGTAAGGTGGCCAGGGATTGTAATAAGTTACCAAGAGGAATGATGAATAATTTACGAAAAACGCTAAAAGAATTTAAAGATGAAATTAGCAGAGGGCAAAAGTAGGTAGGAAAATGAGAGGGGTATGTAGTGGCTTTGCCAACGGAGCGTGCGCTCCATTGCAATAAATATTTTCAAAAAAAGGAGTTAGCAGTCAATAATCCAGTGTAAACTGAATTTTTCTACCCTTTGTTGTTAGAGATACTGAACAGTAGGAAAGTATTTTCCAGTCAAAACAATTCGTGATACTATTCTTCTTCTCTTTGATAAACGCCTTACAGCGTCCAGGCGTAGGCGGTTGTCGTTGGAGATATATAACCCTCCACAGTGCGTCTGGGAAAATGAACTGGTGTGATTTCCCATTGTCTTCTCCAGTGTCACAGTATCCCTAAGTGGTGTTGTAAGTGTGAACGACTGTGATAATGTGCGGGTTCAATGGAGAGCGTTGTTTATGTTGTGGGTGAGGAATGAAAGAAGGAAGAGGGTGAAATCCGTTGCCAGCCCATTCAGGCCTACTCTTCAAAAATACACCAAAGTAGGTCGCTAGGCCCCCATCCGACGGACGAATCACCATCGAAAATGTCGCATGGGCTCACTCCGTACGGACTGTGGAGAGATTTGTGATTTAAGCCAGGGCAATATGGCTGTCAGGAATAGTGCACCACCACCTCTCCTGCCCTACCGACCAAGTCCAGATGATGAAAACTTCATCCGCTACAAGACTCGAACCAGCTAACCCAGTGTCAGTGCTGGAAACCACCACAGGGTGGGCTGTGATATACTGGACAGCCAAAATACAGAAAAGAAAGAAAGTTTTTGGGAACAATGTACCTTACTGGAAAGCTTGCGAGCTGTGTCCCCGTACCAATACTACGTTATTAAATGACACTTTAGCAACAAAGCTATTAGCTTGTCTATTATACAGACGGGACATCAATTTACAGCGCAAATAACAAATATTTTCCGAATCTAATTTTATTTGTGTTTTCTGCATGTGGGGAAAAAATTACTGTTAGAGCTATTATGAATAACACTATCAATGCCTAAATCCAAAAATAATTACCCTATAATTGTTTAAATAGTCGTTGCTTCCGTTTTACGCTGCCCCTGAGTACATAATAAGCCTAATGGATCACGTTATTGAATAAATGTCTGTAGTCAATCCAGTATTTTGTACCGCCAACTACTTGGTGACTCGGTAGACTTCGAGTACAATGTTCCAGATTGTTTACCCTTATAATCGGTGTACTTAACTGAAGTTTCCCTATAAGCTACCTAAATACGCAGCATTGTTTTAAAAAAAAAACAAGCGCCCGTGACGCCGACTGCAGCAAGTGGGTCACGGCTTGGTAGGCGGCAGTTTGTCGCTCCATTAGCCTCGGGAGTAATGAGCAGGCGGCCCGGGCCGGGAAGGTGTTTGAGTGTGCTCGCCAAATTCCGGCAGTAAATCAGACAGTGTTTATAGCGCAGGAATGCACGCGGCAGCCACGCCGAAATAGCTCGCAAGGAGACCGCCGAGGACGCAGCCAGCGCCCGGAAGACCCAGGGTCGAGTTCTGAAGCACTTGCATTTGGTTTTGTTTAGTTCAGTTTACTGGCGGAATAAGTTATTGAGGAAATAGCCAACAACAGCACCATAAGGCGAAGGCCTCGCATACGAAGAGCTTGAACTCAAGGTGTTGTGTCTTTGCTGTGTTATCTGAACTGTCTCAAATTAATAATAAAAAATTAAAAAAATGCTTAAATGCGTCAGTTTTAACACTAGCAGAATGAAGAAACAATACAGTTGGCTATATGACCTTAGCAGATAAACGCTACAGTTTTTTATTTAAAAAAAAAAACACTTGGGTACAAGGTATGCAAGATGAGGAATGATTATAGAATAAAAGGATGTAACTTTGAGTAAATAAATACTCCCTGCGTTTCAGACTAAGTGAGTAGGGGAGGCCGAATAGTTTTTCCTGACTTCGTAACGTACACACTTTGACAATAAATTTGGCCGCCGATGAAAGATTCTTTCATTCTTATTCTGCACAATCTGACATCAATGTCATCCTAAGAAACAGTAACGCAATACTGGCTTACTGTTACATTACTGTTTCCTGGGATGACATTGATGTCAGATTTTGCAAAATATGAGCGATAGAATTTTTCAGCGGCGGCCAAATTTATTGTCAAAGTGTGTACATGACATACTAATCACGAGGAAAACAGTATGAACAACGCGATTCGAGTCTTGCAGCATTCTGTTGAAAGTCTCCATCCGACCTACCAAACACTGAATACGACTGTTGTTTTCTTTCTCCTTTTTCGATGGAACAGACATGGTATTGTAATTATACTAAAGTTCAGTTGATATATTCCGATATTTATTCACATTTTCTATCCAATGAAACTATTGGTTATGACCAGTCGTGTTTATATCAGCTTATTGCCCATGTACGTGCAGAATTATTAACATATCAATATAAAATTTCATGTTTATCAGCTTTCAATCTGTTTAAATTTTTCATTCTCATTTTAAGGCCGTTGATTTTGTTCTTTCAGCAGACAGAATTTACGTTTGCTTAGAATCTGTTCTTACTAGAGCCTATCATCGCATTCCCAATAGAAATATCTGAACTGACGCAAACTATTACCAACTACAAAACAATAACGCAACCTGATGGCTATAGGACAATTATATTTACATTATTCTCCAAAGAATAAAATAAAAAACTTCAGTTCCACATTTGTGTAGTACTCCATCAGTAACTCCCTCCCTCCTCCCCTTTTTATTCTTCGAGGCCACTTTCCGAAATCCAATTTCGTTAATTCTAAAACTGTTGCCCGTATATCAAAATGATGACGCGTTACATACGGAAAGCGTTAGTGACGTGATTTATCGTTCTTTACATATGATGCAGAAGGAAGAAATGTATCGATACGTATTATAACACTAGCCGTACCTTCTTAATTTTCATCATCTGAGATGACTGTTAAAGTTAAATAAGAAAAATCAATTGTTGATACATATTTACCTATTAAATTTAAAATTTCACCAGCTTAAGAGACAATCCTCGTTTACTGCCTCGAACGAAGTTATGTTGCATCAGCTCTTACATCCATCGTGTTGTGGAGATGAAGTCACTCGCAGCAATAATTCTTCCCAAGGTTTCCTATTTATTGTCTGCAGATGCATTGTAATTCCAAATGCAAACTTCATTTCACTGATCAGGGTAGTAGCATTGTCCATTTTAGAATCTTCTGTCAAGTATCACCTACGTATAACTAAACATCATCATTTATAGATGAATTTGCAGATCACTGTGCTTATCAGTTAGAGAGGCTGGTGAAATTTTTTAAGTGATTAGACCTGAAGGCAACTAAAGTTGACGATTTCACTGAGGCAGCAGCAGAGCAGAATAAATTTTCCAATAGTTGTTTTCTGTTCATCCATCAACGACCGGAACTTCACGACACCTTGAATACACAATCATTTTGTCTGTTAGCACAGCACATTACTGCATAAAATAGACACTTTTTAGTATAGAATTACTTTGTTGTTTGTTTCATTACAACAGTCTATTGATTGATCTCATTTATATTTTTAGTGCCATGTATTATGACATTTGTTATCCTGAAAAATTTATTGACAGTTCGAGTTGTATAATATCCGAAGTATTACGCTAGTCCATCGTTCATTAAACTAAATGATATTATTGCATTTTCATTCCACCACGTAAACACCCGCACGGGGTATAGAAATAAATCATCCGGATATACAGATGCGTGGAGTAATAAATTTAATTTATGAAGCAAGCTATCATATGAGTACTAGTTAATACAGTAAAAGGAAAGCGTTAAAATAAAATTATCGACATTGATTTGGTGGCATAAAAACTGTAACAGGTACATTTTAGATATTTCGTTCACTCTCCACTTTTGAATACCATAAAATTTAGTGTTGAGTTGTATTATTCTTATACTTCTCTTTAAAAGTCATAAATTGCTTAACAATAAATTATTCAAATCTGAATATTTTTGAGACAAATTAGTAGTGAACTTGCTTCTGTTTGACCATTGTCTCTGATTTTGAAATCACGAAAAAGAGCTTCAGCTTATTGATTATATTCTAATTTTTGTCTTCACTTTAAAATTCATTAAACCTTTTAACTGGCTTAACATCAGTCAGGTTATACGATGGCCACTCCTGTTCACATTGCAACATTCGTGATCTGTGAGCGAACCATAAATATACGAGAGATTTCTGAAAAGTTCTTGGACTCACTATTACATTAAACTAAACATTTCTCTACAACGTAAATCTCTAAAGGTGCTGTTGCTGTTTATTTAAGATATTAGTAAAGAATTGTTAGGATTTTCTATTTGAACGTATCTGAAATTAGAACCCTTTTTTATTTTTGTTGGATTGCCTGTTTGTTTGTTTGTGGGCTAGTGTGTACATGTGTTTTTCTGTTTGTATAGACATTGCGCAAAAAGTTCTGAACATATTTTTACGAGATTTTATCAATTCGAAAGCTTAGCCCGGAAACAAACCATGAAATTGAAATCCAATCAGAATATTAAAATAAAAACTAATAGATATTTAATTTTCACAATAGTTCGAATTTTCTAAATAATAACAGGCTAAATTTATATTTAAATAACATCGAAATATATTTACATTGCTACTAAACCTATAAACGTGTCGTTACTTTTTTACTCATCCTTAGTTTCACCGGTTCAGCAGTAGCGTGATGGTAGCCCCAAGCAGTCTAGGCACAGACAATGTAGTGGCGAATATGAGCATGCTTGCAACTGAAATAATACATAAGCTAGTCAAAATATCTTCATGAGGCTCTTATCACACATACGTGCGTTCTGGTTCACTTGACAAGATGGTCAGATGTTAGTAAGAGGACTTTCTAGTATATAGTTAATACTGAAGTCGAGAAATTAAAACCTGTTCTGTATAATAAATGGATTTAATATAATCACAAAACTTTATTTTCTTCGACGACGTCACATAAAAAATACTTAACGGATTTTAATTGGGTTTTCATAAATGGACGGTCTTACGTATACGTCATCACCGACGCATTTGGAGAAATGTGGAGGCGAGTTGATGCGAGCATGTCCATGAGGTCAAAATACAAATTTCCTCACTCATTCCTTCTAATTCTCTCACTCCCACACAAAGGTGCAGTGGTCTACACCGTGTCTGGCATTTGTCGGCAAGCTGACAGTGATGAGACAATATTCGGCGATGATGAGTGATACACGCTGGTAATGAAGATAGTGGTAAAATACAGTCGATTAGAGTGAAGGAGGTGCTGGGAGCAGCCAGAACTTTCAGCAATATATTCGGAGAAGGGGCGCAAGACTACACAACCTATGTCTCACCCTCCTGTAGAGTAAACAAGTGGCTCACCCTTGTTCCCCCACACGGTGCTCATCACGGAACATCTCGGCCACCTCAGTTGAGCCACCACGATACAATCTCCGGTGTCGTATTCTTCTAGGCAACAACTCATAAACTCAACACTCAGCCTTGACGTTGAGCGTATTTTCTTTTTCCAGTGCAGTCACTTTTATCAGTGTCTGCATTTGGAATATTTCCTTGCGAAAACCTTGGTCGTTGAAATTTCCATTGTGAAAAAAAAAAAAAAAAAAAAAAAATCTCCAAAATGTCTTCTGGAAAAAGTAACAAAAAAACTTGTGATGCATATTTAATTAACTCCTCCTAATTTTCTATGTTTTGTTGAGTTCCCTGTTCTGCTGGAAAAAATCGAAAAAAATGAAAATAAAATCTGAAGAATGAGCATTAGTGAAATTTTTTAAAGATGGGGATCGGTAAAGACATGAAAGAAAGTAGAATGGCGGGAAAATTACATAAGACTTTTAGGGTATCTGAGAAAGATATTTTGTTCAAGGAAATTAAATAACTTTTAATTTACAGCAAAAGCTAAGATATATTAGAACATTTTAATTTGAATTAATAACATACTTTATGCAACGATTATTGAATGTGTGTGTGGGTATGATTTTTCTGTACATAATAAACTTAAAAATATTGAAATCCGATGTAGAACAAATCAAGACGGTTTGTAGCACAAAATAATATTTTTTCTTGACACGTGCTGCAAAATAACTAGTGCTGAATTTTCATACCAAGCCTTGAGAAAAAGTGACTGAGCAACCTACCTTTTCGTTGATAAATAAATACTGCCAAAGTAATTGAATGTTGGATCGTTTATTAACTTTCTGAATGCGTTTCACTTCTTTTAAAGAAGCATCTTCAGCGCTTTCTCATTTTTCGGTCTCTAGCCTTTATTTATGCTCCATTCTCAGCAGTACTGATTTTGTTTCCTTTTGAATCTCAATTCATTTTCAGCTTGTTATGCCACTAGTATCTAGCACAACGCTACACTTTTCTTCAAAAACATTTACCTATAAGTAGTTTTTATATTCGTAATTTCTCAATAACCTCATACATCATTTCCACAAATAGCTTTGTTAGTCTGCATAGAATTGACAACAACGACGAACACAATACTTCATTGAAATCACCCATCCCCCAGGTCGAACTCTAGCAGCCGATGCTGGCTGGGTATATGAGGCTCAAAAACGTTGTCTCATTTTTTTCCCCTCGTGGTTTTATTTCACGTCGCTATCGAGATCATTAGAGGTGGGAAATGGAGGCAGGAAAGGGAAGGAAAACGGCCACTTCTACCCTTTTCAAGGTTTCGCCCCAGAATTCGCAAGGAGTGATCTCGGGAAACTGGAAACCGAAATCTGGATGGCCGCACCTTCCCGAATGCCAGCCAGAGACTTGCCGCTCAGCCGTTGTTTCCCGACGAAACTATGGTGGCGCTGCTTTAGCCAGTTTCCACGTTGCTCTGGCTCGAGTTATAATGTGGTGCGCAGTCCCGACCTTTAGCAGGCGTCCTGTCAAGAGGAAACTGAAGGACGGAGCGAGCTAATTTCTTTGGTGCGTCGTGCGAGTGGACGCGGCCGGCTTAACAAGCGAGGCTCGCCCGCCAGCCCCAATTTGGGAAGTCCGAACTGCCACTGCGGGGTTTTTTCCAGCCACTTGAGCGGGGACTCCTTTGCATGCATTAAGCCGTAACAAGAGGGCTAAAGCGGGCAAACAGCGTCTCATTGTGAGCGGCTTAGACTTCCGGCCAACCGCTGCGCAACTCATTGCTGTAATGGGCAGCACACCAGTCGTCAGAATATTCCACGATGCTGTGGAGGTCCTAACATAACTTCGTATTACTGTGGGATGCAGCTCTTTCTTTACTTTTATACATTTATCCAACTAACGCCTAGGATTTACTCCTAACTTAGGTTCAATTTTTTAATAATAACCTCTGAAGACTCAAGAATTTTTGTCTGATTTCGCTACCAAAATATACCACAATACTGGGTAATGTATATTGCTGTATGAATACTTCCCTAGGCTTATTACGAAGTTTGAGTGACCCGTTTACTCTAACAATAGGCATACTCGAATTCACTGTTGACGAAAATTGTCTTTCGTAAACAAGTTTCACCAACTCATATACGAATGAGTACAAAGATGAAACGCATTTAATCGACTCACTGGCTTTTATCTGGTCGACATTAATGAGGAAGTCTTGCAAAGTTGCAGAAAAACATTTTGTATCTTGGCAGGACCGCTTTTATGTCCTGACAAATGTAAAGCTACCTACGGAGCCAGCAATGATAGTCGGATTAGGACGTAAAATGGATTTTGTACAAATCCTCTGCGTCCACCCATTTTATTTTTCATTTAATACTAATACAATATGATTCAAAAAATAGTATTCCATAATCCACATATTGGTGGCGACACTTACATTGTCAAAATAAAAATCAGATTTTGCAATTAAAGAGATACACATAGGTCTTCATCCTTTTTCACAGTATATTGTCATAAAGAGGTTATCAATTAGAAAAACTTATAAGAATTAGACATTTTCATATTACTGTCCCACTGGAAAATATTTTCTCTCGCCGAATTGACTTCTCGACAGCATGATGATTTTGTAGATAGATATATTTCACTGGCATTATTTCAGACATCTCTGGAAAAATATTAAGAAAGGATTGTAATTATTTGTTTTGTAAAATAAATCAAGTATGTTTAACGCATTATAACAACAGAAACTCAAAGAAACAGGGAACTACATACACCTCTTTTAACCAGCGTTACACAGTGTTTTAAACGATAGTTAATAATAGTTAAAATTTCCATTTAACTTGTATTCCGTTTTTATAGATCAAACAAAACTCAACTGTTGCAACACTCTTGTTCTGTTCGTTTTATTACTCGCAGAGATGATTTACCCAGAATACTCTTGGTCCAGAGATCAAATTTCAGTTTTTTGTTATTGGTCTTTTAAAGTGGGATGAATAGTTTCGTATAAAATAGACTCGCTTTGCCTCTTACCTTCATTTAACGTGGGTAGAATTCTAAGGAACTGCTGTAACTGTATATCAGATGTTGATGAATCAGTGTAAATTTCTAGAATAATCAATAATTTTAACCTAAAAATAGAAGGAATTAAAAAGTAGTTACGATAATCACCGAAAATAAATATTTCAGTGAAATAAATCTTCATAAAATGAGTAGGTATTTTCTTACAACATAATATGGTTTCATGTGACCCTAGAGACATAGTGACAAAGTTTCAGTTGCCTCGCATTCCACCTATGTCATGGTTGGATCTAATCTTGTTCTTCAATCACAGAGCCCCCTTGTTTACAGAGGTGATGAATGATGATCATGTCAACGGAGTAAAAATTCTGGCAACGCCGGAATTAGAAATACGTTATTCAAATATTCACTGGCGATGAGGCATGGAAAGATATTGCAATAGGTATGAAAAGTAGTGCATGGAAGGGAAAAGATGACCATTACCACAAGGTGGCACTCGATTTCAGGCACAAGGGTATGGGAAGATTCTCTGTTTTAGGTAAGGGTGTCAGGGATTGGAATGAGTTACCAAGAGAAATGATGAATAATTTACCGAAAACTTTGAAGGAATTTAAAGATAAAATTTGTAGAAGGCAAATGTAGGTGGATGCAGAATAGGGGGAAGATGGGGGTGTAGGGAAATTGACACCGGAGCCTGTGCTTCATTACAATTAAATTAAATTACAGAGCGTTTTAGGTAATATGTCACTAATGACGAAACTTAAAAAGTGAATACAATGCTCGTTACTAAAGAATTCAAAGTTAAGAATATGTTTAAGTACATATTACAGCTCTCTTAACTCTATTATATACGCGTATCAACCAAAAATTGATCTATTTTACTTAGTCAGCGCTCCATCCGCAATTCTCATCAATCTTTAAAGCGAAAACAATAGCGTACACAATGATTTGTATTTACGGAATAAATATGTATAGAGGGAAATTTGAAACAGCAATATTCATGGCTGAATGAAGTTTTCCGGCAGTAAATAGCTGAAATAAAAGACTGACAATATAGGCATTTAAATTCTATACAATATTGGACTAAGAGCTGGACGGTTTTAGCCATGTCAGAACGAGTCACTTATCTAAGAAAAATTAAGATGTAAAGTAATTAACATCTTTTATATTGCATTTTAACCCATTATTTTATAATACGCTTCCTGTTATGTCCATTTTTCCTGTTTCAGAATTACTCTGGTGCACTCTTATTGTATGTCAGAAAATTCCCCTTCAAAACAATTCATACATCACTGTTTAAATGAAACAAGGTCGAATAAAAATATAAAATGGACGCTCCGTAACAGCTTCAATTAATAAAATTTTAAATGCTTTATTAGGTCTGTAGAGAAGACTTTTCATCTAAGCTTACCAATGGAATGAGCAGTTTATAAAACAAACATGTTGCCTCTGATATTCTTATAAAATTTTATACAAGCCAGGAAGCTAGACTGTGTTAGTATAAAAGCTGTAAACCAGGGCAAAGTCATTTAGGCGAATGGAAGAGATCCAACTCTAAGCACTTATGCTGTTAACTATTATTCTATTATATGATGATAAATAAATTAAAGGAAATTTATAAAAGGTCGCAAATAGTGATTCACCAACGTTTCATAAAATTTTAAGGTTTTTTTTTCTTAAAAAAAAAATTTAAAAAAATAAAAAAAAAAGTTCCTCCTTATCTAAGACCAGAGCTAAATATTTTTCGGACCCCTCGTCCTTTGTCAATATAAGAGGACTCTAAATTTGTGATTAGAGTAAGTGATTTCCTTAGGTTGAGGATTAGAGATTAAGTGGGTTATATGAAAACAATAAGATTAGTACTCCCGATTTAATTTTGCTGTTTCACATCGAAGTCAGCCTGAATATACCAACAGCGCGCCATATTTAATTTTGCTACCTTAGCTCCACAAAGAACTCAGCCAAACACATTGCCTACTTCGGTTAGACACCACGGTGGAGTTTTACATGGCGCGAGCCCCTGATGTGGGAGAAATTTTCACCATTTGGAACATGGGAAACAGGTCAGGAGAGATTGTGCATCAGGCCCGGGTTCAATCCTAAACTTCTCTGTAGTGTGCACATAGTGATGGCATACGAGACTGGCCCATTAAACTTATCAGCTCTCTGGCGTGTTTCAGAAAAGTAGTCCTGAATCGTAGACATGCCTCATCTACAACAGATTAAACTGAGTACATACGCATCACAATCATCCACACCGACAGTTACACTTAACAACACTTTCATACTGGACAAATCAACGGGAAGCAAACCCGCATACATATTCCCCGTGACGTTGCAATGAAGGGTTAACGCCTTCCAAAGTAACACGTAACCTCTCAGCAGGGGATCTCACTGGAATACGTTTTACTCACTCAGCACCCTGGGTAAACTTCTTCACCACTCTTATGTTGCTACCCTACCTCGTCCTGTGGTCCACCAACCTACTATACGACCTTCAGAAAACGCTCGTTAAGATAATCCTTAAATGGACGGCGATCTCTTTGATGCTGACTGGAAACGTATTTAGGAACAATATTACAATACTGTCCTATCGTTATATCCTGGAAACGCCAGATTTTTGCCTGGTCTTTGAAATATCGATAGCTTTTGAATAGTAGTGCCTTTAGCTTATTGTCGCTTATGGCCTCATAAAATACGAGTATGTTATCTGAATTTTTAATATTCTGCCTGCGGACCGCCTGTACTATCTTCGCGAACCACAAGCTGAGAAATACTGCGATTAAACGAATTGTAGAAATGATCTGTTGCTTTGAAATCACTCCATATCTAATGAAAATATCCTACGTGGTATTTCAGTCTTTATAAAAACAAAATACAGCAGCACTACTGAAGCAGCGAAACTTCCAGAAACGCGAATAAATTTAGTGCACATTCGTGAATGGTCAACTGCTGTTAAGTATGAACCGTTAAATCCTCCTCTCACCCCCCACAAATCCCAAGTTCAGCGATTGCCGCGACATTTCGTTATCGTTATTTTTCATGTGAACCGGTGGTTGGCACTGTGCTTAACTGTGACGTCAGCCACAAGGAATCCTCCAAGCGGTTACCATTTCATTCTTCCTCCATAATGCATCGTGATGACTACCCATATTGATCTTAAATACCGCAGCAGGGATTCTCGTCCTACTAATGAACCATGTTAATACTGCTTTGCTCGTGTCAGAAACATTATGTCTTATACTGTAGTAGAGTGTAGCTCAGTGCGTTGATAAGCCGCACACTGAATACGGGACGGGCGAGCCCAGGTCACCGCGTACCAGCCGTGCTGTTTCTAGGCGAATGTTGCACGGATCTCAACCTCCTCCTCACAGTCTACACGTTTCACAGAAAAGTGGCAACACAAGACTAGATTAGGTACGCCAGGACTAACAGGACTGGTTAGACTTTAGGTAGGAGCTTAGTTACTCCCCCTCCCCTTTCTCCTGTTTCACACTTGCAACCAGTGGTACCCAGTGTCCACGTGGTTCTTGCTGGCCGAATAAAAAAAAAAGCAGTTGACTGCTCACAATAGCTTTGCTGCACTACTTGGTATTTAAACGTATTGGATACCCTGATATGCAGGTTATAATTGTATTCTTATAACTGTTCACTGGCATCAGAAGATTGAAAAAATAATTCACTGAGTAAACGGGAGCTTGATGATTGGCCTTAAGTAGGATTTACCCTTGTTTGTCGGTTAATGACTGCTGAAGGTAAAAACAATAGAACGTTATACGAATAATGGCCACGGAGGTAGATCTCATACTGCTTTACTGCTCAGAACCTTTTGAGCGAAATGTTTTTGTTTAATTTTATTTAGTAACAAAATGTAATTATGGTGGGATGCCGTACTGTTAATCCTGGTTCTTGATTTTCCACATTCTTATGGGATAAAAAGATACCATTAACTTAATGAACATTTTGCTTTTACTGAACTAAGCACCTTTTCCACTAAATCTGAACACAATCAGGTTATAAAATATGGGTTGTAAAAATACAGCAACCAGTCACAATATGATGTTGTTTATTAAACCATTACCGGTTTCGAGCTATACCTGCTCATCTTCAGATGGTTTGTAAATTTTACATTAACAAATGTAATATACACGAATGTATGGTTGTCCTACAGTAACAAAAGAAGTATTTGTTTATTGATCATAAATTAATAAGGTGCGATGAAGAAGATTACAATTTGTTATTACTTACATTTTGCAACTGAATATATCCGAAAGCGAAACTAAAGCACTATAAATGCACATATTTACAAACATGTGCTGCACTAGCACTGATGGAGATGGATATGAGCACACTGTGTTTGCCACCATTTCACACATGATATACAAATACACAGGATATACAAAGCAAAGAGGACATATTACAAAGAAACAATATATAGCAAAGATGATTATATACAAAGAAGTTTACATATTAACAAAGGTAAAATTAGACTGAATAATATTTCATTAAAATTATAATGTGATAAACCAGGATTTATAGATATAAACACTAAAGGTTAATTGTACCATGATATGTATAGTATAAACAGAAATAATATATTTATTGATACAAATTTGTTACATTTTATTATATTTTAAATTTAGTCTGTGTTGGGTTTAACAAATAGTTCTAGGAAATTATATAGGAATGTTTTATTAGATACTCTCTCTGATCCTTTCATACAATTATTTCGCTTTCAATAACAAAATATACATACAAACTGATGGCCTTGCAATGGGAAACAACCTTTCAGGTTTACTTGCAGATATTTATATTAACCACCTTGAGAATAAATTTTTTAATAATAACAGGCACCTTATACCAAAAATTATCTACTATAAAAGATATGTTGACGACACGATTCTTCTATATAATGGAACAGATACTGAGATTGAAGCTCTTGCTGAAGGTCTGAGCAATATGCACAAAAATATTAAATTTACTGTGGAACACCAAGATAATGGCTGCCTGAACTTCCTTGACCTAAAGATTACCCAAGTTTGCCAAAAGCATAGATTCCAAATCTATAGAAAGCCCACCACCACTGATCTCGTCATAAACAGTAGCTCTTACCACCCTACACAACATAAAATGGCTTTTTTCAACTATGTTATCCACCGCGCACACAAAATACCCATGGACACACCAGACTTTATTAATGAATTACAAACAATAAAATCTATTGCTTACAATAATGGATATAAACCATCAATAGTTGAATACGTATCCCACAAAATTAAAAATAAAATCACTCTCTTCAATGCACAAAAAACATACCAATCCCCTTTCTGCGAGCCACACGAGTCATTGAACAAGAAAACCAGGTACTCCAGCATCCCATTCTTAGGTAAAGTATCTTATAAAATTGCAAACCTATTTCGTAATACTAACATAACTATCAGCTTCAATACAGATAATAAGCTACAGCATAAGCTCATCCACAACACACAACTGTATAATTCCCCCTACAATAAATCTGGCATTTACAAAATAACATGCACTACATGCTCTCAGGCATATATAGGTCAAACAGGCAGAAACTTCTCCATAAGGTTTAAAGAACATTTAGATGCCATCAGATTAGGAAATATAGAAAAGTCCACTTTTGCTGCCCATGTTATTAAAGATAACCATTCCCCACCATCTTTAGATGACAACCTACAGATAATACATATTGCTGATAAAGGTAAAAAAATGGATCTGCTTGAAGAAATAGAAATCTACATCCATGCCAAGAAAATGCCTAACCACTTATTAAATGAACAGATAGAGCTATCTAATAAAACATTCCTATATAATTTCCTAGAACTATTTGTTAAACCCAACACAGACTAAATTTAAAATATAATAAAATGTAACAAATTTGTATCAATAAATATATTATTTCTGTTTATACTATACATATCATGGTACAATTAACCTTTAGTGTTTATATCTATAAATCCTGGTTTATCACATTATAATTTTAATGAAATATTATTCAGTCTAATTTTACCTTTGTTAATATGTAAACTTCTTTGTATATAATCATCTTTGCTATATAATGTTTCTTTGTAATATGTCCTCTTTGCTTTGTATATCCTGTGTATTTGTATATCATGTGTGAAATGGTGGCAAACACAGTGTGCTCATATCCATCTCCATCAGTGCTAGTGCAGCACATGTTTGTAAATATGTGCAATTATAGTGCTTTAGTTTCGCTTTCGGATATATTCAGTTGCAAAATGTAAGTAATAACAAATTGTAATCTTCTTCATCGCACCTTATTAATTTATGATCAATAAACAAATACTTCTTTTGTTACTGTAGGACAACCATACATTCGTGTATATTACATTTGTTAATGTAAAATTTACAAACCATCTGAAGATGAGCAGGTATAGCTCGAAACCGGTAATGGTTTTAATAAACAACATCATATTGTGACTGGTTGCTGTATTTTTTACAACCCATATTTGACATCACAGTCGCGGAAGTTCCACCAATCCATCATGGATAAAATATTATCAGGTTATTACTTTGTGCATTCTTCTGTTGTACATCTTCTCCTTCTTCTTCTCTACGTTGTCCCAACATTTTGGGGTCAGCTGCCTTCCATGAGCTTTACTCACCGTTGACATGGTCAAATTTGGAATTATGGTTTTACGTCCGCATGGCCTCGCTGGTTCCAAGCATTTTATACCTACTGCCAGATCGTACCGTGTACTAGCGGAGAAGCAAAGTGTTGCCATCTGTCTATGAAAGATGTAAGTAGGTTCAGCATGTGATAAGTGTATTTTTTGTTTGTGAAATGTGTGGTTTATGCGGCGGAGATTGGGTAGCGTCCTGGCATTTGCTATGATGGCTGCAGAAAACCGCAGTCCCGTTGTGCCTTCCCGATCCATTGTGCGGCGCCTACTGGTGAGTTCTTCTGTTCTACTTATTAGTAGCTAAGCTATAAAATTTTATTTACGACTATTATTGCACAAAACTGGTAAACTGAAGTTTTAAAGTGTGTCTGAAGCGTGACTGAGAGGATCTTATTGCTCCTACTTCATACTTACAGCAACTGCAGTATTTAGTAATATTTCACCCGACTTTATATTTGCGATATATTTGCGAAGAATTATTCATATTTCTACTCCGATCTCGTAACATGTTTTAATTTGTTGTTTTTTTATCATTTGTTCGTTGTTTCCTCAATAACTCCTCGTTGCTGTGAATTTAGCGTCAGATTATTCGAAAAACAGTTACACAATTAACGACCTTCAAATACTTTCCCTACAATTCTTCTAATAATTACTTTCCCTAGTAATTGAATTAGATGATATATTTGTTTAGTATGACTGTATTAAGACAGCTATGTTTCAACAGTATTAACTAGTTCTAATAATGTTTCTTGTTTTAAAACGTACATAGTTATGTTTCTTGTTGTTTAATTTCTTCTCATTGTATTAATGCAATCAACTACCTACGTTGTCTGCTGATGTTAAAGTCTACCCTTCAAATTTCCATCAACGTCCTCTATGAACCTGGAACGCTATCTTGTAGGATGCCCGACATTAATTCACTGGTTGATGAGACTTCATCATCTAATACTCGTAAACTCTATTACCATGGTTCCGAAATAGCTTATCTACACAGCTACAAACTTCCACTCTTATGTAAATTCTTCATCACACGATGTAGCCATGTCACGTGTGTTACGGTTTCCGTAAGTCCCAGGTTTCTGCGCCCGCTCGTGACGGTTTACTAACTCATTTCATAACATGGTTTGTTTGAAGGTTACAGCGAAGCAATTAAACTTTGATAAATATTCTGATGTGTTCCAACGTTCAATTACACATTGAAATGGACGCATAATTATTTGTGTCCTTGCTATTTTAATTTCTGTATGTAAGATTCTGTCCTAGATGCAACTGGCAAACATCGTCATACAAATAAATTCTCTTTACCTTAAAAATAAATGAAAATATGTCATAAAAAAGCTTACACAACATCATATTAAAAATTTATAAACCATCGTCATTGAACTTCAAGAAATAAACATCTCTTCAAGTGCCCAGCTTGAAAATTTTACGCGAACAATGATTTTTCATTTCTGTCGTATATGTAGACATCAATTACGTGACAATGCAGTAAGCTGGACGTAAAACGGACAACTTTTTTTGGTATTTCCAGTAGAATTAATTTTATATATTATACTGTTTTAACAAATCTATTAGATGAATCACACTTGAATTTTTGGAGATATTTCACCTGATATAAACCAGCAAATGTCACATGAAAATTTAACTGGGTGGGATGTTTGGGAGAGCTTATATTCGCAACTATTTTAACAAAGAAAAAACCTGGAATGCAATTACCTGCTTTGATGTCAGCGTACGAGCGATCAAACGAGTGAGTTTTTTTTTGTTGCAATTTTCTAATTAAAATTCTTTCAACACAAAAATTTGTAATTACTTGAGATTATCTGTTGCAGTGCTCGTTTTACGTTGTCACTTACGACCTTCACAACATCAGACTAAATAATTTATGTGAGCTGTAAGTGCAACATACGAGAGCAACACAGAGATCTTTCTGCCGCGGTCTGTTTGATATTGAATAAACGACGGAAAAATGTTATAGTAAGTTTTATCTCAGTTCGAAGTATTGAGGCATATCTCTACTTTCAGTCTCAACGATGAAATTATAAAACGAATCCGTTTCTGTTTGATTTGCGTCTTCAGATATCCGAGTCAATTAAGGAATTAATTGCGTTCTCGACTTGAAAATCTTTAAATTTAGTAATTTGGCTCTCAGATTCGAAAGATTTGATGAGAATGTGTTTACTTACTTGATTTATATTTTCAAGTGAAATTAAAATTTTCAAGTTAAATTAAGACCAGATTAAAATTAGACATTAACTAAAATAATGTTTAACTGAATTAGCAATTTTCAAGGATTTTTATATTATTAAGATGGTAGATTGTAATAAAACTGTTAGTTATGATAACAGACGTTAAATTACAAGTCATTACACATAATGCGAAATGGCAGAAAGTTAATCTACAAGGGAATTGGAAGTTTTAGAGGTGTCGGTCGTTTAAAGGAAGCAATTAGAAATAAAACGGAACGTTGGAAATTTCATTTTTGTTAAGATGTAAATGAATGTAGCTATTGAAGATATATGGAAATGTGTGTTCAAGTCATAGAAGAATACCACGAAATAAGTGTCGGAACATTTCTTACAGATGGACGTTTCCTATTTCGATTTTTTTTTGGGGGGGTGGGGGGGGGGAGTTCTCCCTTATAAATTATTTACTAGTACAATAACAAAGTAGTAAAAGTAAACGCCGTTAGTTTACTTAATTACCAAAATGTTTTATTCAAAATAAAAATTATTACGTTGTTAGAGAGAATCAGGGCTCCAAAAATACCTAAATGATATTTTCGGTCTGATGTATCTTAGTTCGCAAAATGTTAGCGCCATGAATCTTGCTAGACAGTAACGTGATCTTTGAACCAGCATGCTGCGCTCCACTAGGTCGGGTCTGTCCTCGGAACAACGAAACCTGAGTTAGGAAGGAACAGCAATTATTAGGTGCGCTGCGCTGCTCGTGAAACTAGATAGCATGGCTTCGAGTCAGGCTGCCTGAGAAACCCAAACGGAGTATCGGCTTTCCAGCAGCTCCTAGAGCAGCGTCCGCAGACCTGAAAGCTCGCAGTTTACTATACGCCGCGCCGTCTTCACCACTTAAGATTCTTTATCGGCTGCTAAATTTTGTAGCTGGGGAAGAGTATCGTTCCAGGTTTGTGGCTCACGATTGTAGCGAAAGAACTGTCTGCTGTGAGGTACACAACCTCACATTTGTGTGATTTTACATTAATTAAGCTATTTTTTTATTTAATAAATTGTAATGGTGTGTATTAACTCGGAATTTTTAAGTTCAAAGGTCAAAGAATAACAAGATGAATAATGAGATCTCTGAAAAATAAAAGAAGAGTCAAGAGTGAGTTGTTGAAGAGAAGATTTGAATGGAGAGGACGAGTTTTTTTTTTTTTTAGAATGAACAAGTTTGAAAGAAGAGATGAAACAGTTTGGCTCACTGGAGAAGCCACAAGAATCCTGGCGGGATTATTAATAGTAAAATATTAGCCTGAGGGCAGAAGGTTTAGGTTTATGAATAAAGATAATGTTATATGACTTGAGAAAAGAGAATTGTTTGTTAAATAAAAAATATACAAGTAATGAGATAAGTAGAAAGTGTTTTGATTTGAGATTGAGATATATGTAGATATAGACAAAGAAATTAATTTGAGTTTGTGTGATAAGAATTGGAATAATAATAATTTTGATTTTTCAGCGTGAGTATCATATTAAAACCAGCGCCGGACAAAGAGGGGTTAAGGAAATCTCTATATACTGGTCTGGTGCTGGAAATAAGAGGCAATGAAGTATATAAATATATTTAAAGTATTATACAAAATAGAGACGTTACATTTAAGTACGTTACACTGCAAAGTTGGGTTTGTCTAAAGATGCTTGAAAGAAGCCTACCGTTCGAAGTCACAGTTTCTGAACAGTGTAACTGATTAATGAAATTCTGGTGTTATTATAACGAGTGGCTTCTACGCTCTGTACCTGTGTCTGTAAGTATGATTTGTATGCTGTGCAAAATTCATTGAAGAATCTCTCTTACTTATGAAGAAAAGTGTACCTACAGCAATTAATGCAGCCAATAATAAGTGAAAAAATGGTGGAATTTTACATGTAAAAAAAATTGTATCGTTATGTTTTTGAACGTCCACTGCTATGAGTGTGAGCCCTGAATGCTTCTTGGTCATGCTGACAAATTTTTATGAATTCATTTGTAAAACTATAGACAATGGAAATTAAAATGTCCTGTGGTGCCTCTCCTGCTATAAGTTTGACCTCCTACCCCCCCCCCCTTAATTAAAAATTCAGGTATTATTATAACGAGTTGCTTCTACGCTCTGTACCTATATCCGCTGATTGACTATGTATATGTGTTTTGACAGTTAAAATACCCAATAATTCTCTCTGTGCTGCTCAAATCTGGTTTTTTCCTTTTGAGTACGCGTTCTCTTGCTTTTCAAGTTGTTACTCAATTCCGGGGTTTGATTAGTTATTGTACTGTGTATACGTGAAAAACCTTTCTTGGAAAAAAAAAAACTAAAGGAAAGCCACATTTATTCAGACGTGCTAGTGAATTGTTTTGTACTCAGTTCCCAAGGCTGCTGAGAAAAAAGCATAAATAGTGGAAGTGGTGAGAGCAAATTCTGTCACCTGTTTGAACACCCATCTGCTCCCGCTTATCCTTATAGAAGTCTATATATTCTATTCTGCATCTCAGATTTCTGGCACACGACTTTATTCACCAATCCACCCGGTACAGTAGAGAGTCTGCAATAATAACAACAGGTCACAAGAGCAATCTGTCCAGTCAGTCGGCGGTATACTAGGGTTGAAATAGTTATAAAGAGGTTAAAAGTTAAAAGGACAACTCATAATTGCAGCGTTTTGCCAGTAACAGTCGACTATGAAATTCTAGAAATGGGTGAAACTTTATCAGAATTTCAAATTGGAATTCTGCGATTCTGTTTCCTTATTGTAATTTACAAGTAAGATGGAATAGAGTATGACCAGTTACTGTAACTCACTGTAAAAGTTTGGAGCCAAGTATTTACACCTAACGTTTGCGAATGGTCGTCAACAAGTTTTTTTTATTACTATTGAGACTTCGTGTAACAAGGCGTTTATAAGAATAAATTACAAAATTTCTGTTAATTTGATGAACTCATTACATAACCAACCACTGCATAATTGATTTCCAGAGAAACCAAAACGGGAGGATTTCCATGAATTGTTGATTTTCAACGTATGTATCGGTGTTGCCTTGGAATTTTGAGGTAAAAGTGAGGTTTTTTAAAACATAAACGGAAAGGAAACCATCTCAATGAAAAAAAAAAATGAAATAGTGACACCGATATTGATAGGAGAAAACAAAAATAATCTCAATGACCATCAATGTTCCTACAACAAAACATATGCTGAATTATTATAACTTTCCTAGGCGAAAGAAATAACCGTTCACAAACACAGTTCGCAACATGCTTCCACTTCATAATGAATGTTTAAAACTCTGTATTCTTGAATTATTAGAAAGGGGTTTATATCGTTCTGCACACTCACGTGATTAAGATTTTAGCATGTACCATATCGTAAAAGATTTCTGGACGGATTTAGATTACCAGACCAAATTAATGTAGGTGTTTCTTTAGGAGTTCGACAAGGAATTAAACGCTTAGAACATTGTCAAAACATTTAACGATAAATCTTTGTCGCTTCTTGTTGAACAAAAGAACGACAGTTATATTTGATTGGGAGCAGATGGAAAGTTTTACGTGGAACGAATAAGAAACAGGCACTAGACTTCCAGCATGTTGTAATTGAATAAGATACAGTAACAGCAAACTCGGTGAAATATTTAAGGTCAGTGATACAAAAACCGACAGCGCCAGTTGCTAATCTGAGTACGACAGGGGTTCTTGTCTCACTCTGATAGAGATTTTTTCCCCTTAAATGTAAAGACGAATCCTTAGTCCGTCACAGCTTTTTAACAATTGGATACACGGATAGCTTCAACAAAATAGGGAGCATTGCGTGAATCAGCAGCAGCGTGTGTGAGCCATGTCACGAAGAAATAATCGGAGTTTCTGAAAATGTTCAAAGAATCGTGTTTTAGCTAATTGTTTCAGCTGTTGTGACTGTTGAGTTTAATATGGTGGTTGATGGTAAAGTGTAGCAAAAAGAAGACGAAATTTTGACAGCTAATGTGAAAGCATTAAAACGTAATTTGGATTACATTGACACTTTTATTTAGCTTTCCAAATGAAATTACTAGATGCCAATACGTAAACTGCCACGCTGATTTATTTTGGCACTCCTATTATCCTTGTGCTGTTATGGACTGGTGTAAACGTAATGAATATGCAATGCTGAATGTCTGTGCGCTCAGAATGATCAGCCTACAACTCAGAGCCCCTGTGCGCTGCGCGAATGCTACACTGCAAGGCGGTCTACGGATACGGATTGACACTTGCCAGTTTAGTAACAAGCATCCTGATATCCATGGAATCACCTGCCAAAGATTCTAAGATCATCGCGGCCAACTCTGTAGTGACTACTATTTCGCTTTAGTAAATTCCATCTATTATAAGTTGAGATTTCCTTTCCCAAAAAACTAGTCAAGAAAAATTTTCGCGTCGCGTTGGTGTAATTGCTTGCAAATAATAAAGGTAGGGCGACGATCTTCATGAAGCTTCCTAAGCATTGTATTGTAATATACATTTTAAAGACGTTATTTTCATTACCGTTATAATTTACTTACTTTTTTCAAATATTATAGAAAATCATTCATAAAAGCGATGGCTTGTTAAGTAAAACAAAATAAAAATTATCCATGTTTTGTATGCTCAGCAATAGATTAAGAAAAGGATAAAGCAAAGATAAATTTCAAACGTCGTGTAAGTTTCGTGTATACACCTCACTAACACACGGACTGAAGTCGATTAACGTATCACCCTGTGGGAGGAGCACGTGAACAAGACATTGAGTGGAGAATTTCATTTTCCGACAAGTTATTATGTTAATAGCACCCCAAAATACGCTGCGTAAGGTTAGGAGAGTAGAAACTTAATTGAGTACCGATCGATACTGCGCTAAAGGGCGACGACGTCAAGATAATTACTGCTGTCTTTGTGATCAGTCCTCGTTTATGCTTTGAAAGCGCGGCCGGCCACCGACAGCTTCTTTCCTTAGAGACCACGTGAACAGTACTGTTCAGAGTAGAACTGGATGTCCTCTGGACACTGATAAGTAATAGAAACTTTGGATTTAGCTTTCAGATGTAGTTATCTTTATGGGATTTTAGCTCATACTGTTATGCTTTATTGTCCCTTAACTAAAAAGTTCGTTTTCTTCTATGCTTAATACCTCTTCCCCTCTCTATCCTCTTCTACCCCAATAAGAAGGCGTCTGTAAAATACGTAGCTCCATTTTGGCCTCCTGTAAATAACCCCTCCCCCCACGTAACACGTAGCGTTTTTCCCCATTGATTCCAGAAGACATTTTGTACTGTTTCCTCTTGTCAGACTATTGTAAATTACATACGGGAATAATCAAATGACGGAGATAAATATTTGCATGCTGTTGAGTGTTGTGTACCTTATTTTAACTGTCACAAATAATTTGAATGAAAAGCTATATGACTTGGATTACAAACCCCCCACGTAGCTTTCCAGCCAACCCCTCCCCCCCTACCAAGCCACTTAGTTTGTGGACGCTTCCTAAGTAATAAAATTTAATAACATGCATCTAATTTGTCTAAAGATATTTTAGTGCAACGGGCCTGAATTAATGATTATCATTTCAATTATCTTATTTGGTTACGTGCTACCAGGGTATATAAAAGTTTCAGTTCTTTTGTTCCCTCTTCTAAGCACTCGATTCAGTGGTGAAAAAACATTCGCTGATGAAGGTAGAAATATTTATATATTTTGTTCCCTTATCTAAATAACTGAACATTCCTTTTTAATTAAAATCTGACTTCTACAATACATATTTAGTATCGACTGTGAGGTTCTTTAAGTGATGGCCTTATTACATACTTTAACTGGAAACAAATTTGATTCACTTAATTCGATGAGCGTCGAAAAATCTATAGTTAACCACAGTATTCCACTCTTCGTGAAAATGGATCTTAAACAGAATTAGATACTCTCATTGCACAGACAGATAATAAGCGATTAAAAAAAGTAAATAACAACTTAGTTGTTCAATTCCTCTTTACGGAGAAAACTATATCTGGGCAAGAATGTCGGAAATATAATAACAGTAATTGTAACATATTTAAAGAAAATTTAAAAACCTAAATCATACACGTATTGCATAATAACATTAAACGCTGTAGATACCTCGACGAGAGGCGGAACGCATCCGAGAATAAATAAAATACATCCCCCGTTACTATGGCATATTTGTTTAATAATAATTTATTATTTGAACAAGCAACAGCAAAAGAAATTACCTATAATAATTATTTAATTTATATTTCTTTATTATATTAAAAATAACTTCTCATACACGGAGTTACAAAATGGTAAAAAAACTGTACAGGTATGTTCTAAATTGTTTGTTTTTTTTAATATTTTCAACATTTATCAACATTTACCAAATATAAGTAACACTAAAATACCGAAAATCGTAAGAACGGCTAGTTCGCTAAACTTAAGTAAGTTTGCTGGAATACTCAGCATATAGTTATGTCTTCTCTTGTACGCAGATGAGTTGCGTGCATTTAGCACTGTGGCCGCCCACCACCTGCCTGCCTTTTGTGATTATGTCTCTGCTCTGAGTACCGGGAACAGTGGGACCACTTGATTTAACGAACTCATCATCTTCACATCTGCTAGCTTTCAACTGTTACTTGTACGTATCACCTTGAGGTATATGCAACATTCGAATCCTGGTCATCATCAGGACTTCGTCGGGAGTTTAGGAGAGGCGATAGTGCACAATTCCTAATCACGGGTTAAATTCCCAACCCCTCCGCAGTGCGCAGGGAGTGAGGGTACACGACACTGTTGATGGTGACAGTAGGCCTGAATGGACCGACATCGGAATTTATCCTCTCATTCACAACACAAACAGCACTCTACACTAAACACACACACACTATTATAGTCATCCAGACCTACAACACGTAAGAACACACAGCAGGGAAGGCAACGGGAAACCAGACTATTTATTTTCCCAGACGTTGCCATAGAGGGTTAAACATCCCCCATGGTAACCCCTTGCGCTCGACATGGGCAAGGTGTTCGTTCATAAGAAGAAGGATTTAAAAGTAAATCTTTCCATTTCTAAACAAAATATTAATATACAATCGCGTTCCAAAGAGATGTTTTGTAATCTCCCATTCATAAAAATGTACGTCGAGATCCTGAATGTGCACTGCCGATTCCTTACTTAGCTAAAACCACAAACACGTCAGATAACATATATTTTCTTCCTAGTTAAATTTTCTCCCCCGTTTCAGAATTCTGTATATTTCTTTCAATTACTTTGTACTGCGATTTAGTGTTGAATAGTTTGAAGAAATCTTTTTGATTTTGAAATTGTTAATTAAGTTTCACCTTCAGGTACAGAAGAAGTCTTTGATATTTCAGAGTGAATATGGTAATTTGTACAAAGAGCACCGGTACATACAGATTCAATTTGTGCCACTGTTCTGGTACGTGAAGAGGTTTGGATTCATGACCTCTAAGTTCAGTTAAAATCAGTCTACTGATGAATTTTGGTGAGATTATTTTTATTAACAGCAACTCGATTTCTTTCAGTTAGCACCATAACCTAATCAGGGTCCATTAAGTGTTCTCTGAGCTATTTTTAACAATAATGCTTGACATTTATGCCTCCAGCCACTGTTCGTTGTGTGTGTGTCTGTGTATGCTACGTAATAGATGACGTTTGATTTCCTATTTTTTTTTTTAAATCTATGCTATTATCACAGGTTATCACCGTAGATTTTTATTCAGACACTAAGTTAGGGAGGAATATGAATTATTAATAATCGAATTCGAAAATTGTTAAAATATGGTATTACATTCTGTAAGTCGTATTTTCTTAGCTTGGACGAACGAACGCTAGCAAAAGAATTTATTTGATGAAAGAACTTTGAAAGCCAGCAACACGTGATATTATCAGATAGTTACAATACTCACAAATAGAATGTTTCTTCATTATCCCTGATTGGCTTAGCTCCGTAAATGAAGCGTAGAACAATTAGTCCACATATTTACATGCAGGTAATGAGTGAAACGCTTCGTCGTAGTGTTCGTTGCATGTCTCCGACAGTTTTTTGTGTGTATTGTGACTGATCACCTTTGACATTAGGAACTACACAGAGCCGCCAAGGAGTGCATTCATTAAAGTATTTTCAATTAGCGCAGCTGAAGTCTGCTGCGAGGTGGGACAACAAAAACCCTGGCTACGCGCAGGACCGCAATTAAAGTGCTACACGGATCTCATTTTAGTCCTGTCAGCTATTATCGGAAGTTGGTGCAAAGTTTTACGCTCCTTGTGCTCTCCTATAATGAGGCCACTTGTTCTCTGTTCACCGAAGGATGTTTAAAAATAAAGTGTGCGATGTTCGCACACTTGCAGTGGACTTGTTTTGTATAACATTCTAACGGTACGTTTTATGTTTATCTGTGTTAATAGTGTTCATTCTCATAAAGGCATTGTTTCGACTAACCTTTTTTTGCGTTCTAGACATGTTCTTGTCATGTTAATATAACCATGATTCCTCTCATTTAATCTTTATTCAACTATTTAAATAATGTATTTAAAATAAATAAAATGATTCAGTTGCATGAGAAATTTTCTTAATGTGTGCGATTTTGTTACGTTCAGAATAAGTGTGTAACATTTTGAAAGCGAGCAAAATTGTTTATAATATCTCAAATTTCAATTACAGGACATTAATATGTAATAATGTACCCAACTATCATGTTTCCAATAGTTTGTAATTTCATTTGAAAATACTTCCATTTGGATTCTAGTAGTATTAATTAATTTTTAATTGTTTTACACTTATGTAAAAATTAGAAGGCTAGAAGAATTTACACTCAAAGTATATAAGACAATAATAAATGGATAGACAGATGACAAGGGAACTTGCTCTCTGCAGTAATTAAATTCAATTCATCCTGTTGATGGGACCATTGTTTGGTTTTCTAAAAACGTGTAACAGCGACTTGTATGCGTCTATAATTTTCACTGGGGCTAATACAACATCTTCTGCCCAGTGGTAAGAAGTCACTCGGAGCTACGCAATTTTTGTCATCTATGTGCCTTGGCCGTATTCGGTGATGAGTCCGTTTTATAATTATCGAAGTGTGTTTCAGTAAAACTAAATTGCTTCTCAAGCTTTCTCATTTAAAGCTACCTTTTCATCACAACCAGAAAATTAATAATTGTAGTTGGAAGCAACACATACTTAGTGATGATTGAATCTGCAATTATCAAATATATTAAGCCTCAACGTATATTACTCCGAGCAACATGTTGACTCGTGTCACGAAAATTTTAAACCTGAAATTTACGTGTTACATTACCCAAAACTAACGACTACCCATTTTAATGTAAGATTATGGCGTAGGTTGGTTGGTGATTTGATGTATGCTATTGGTGGAAATTGGTCTCACACAGCCTAATGTCTAATTTTTACCAGTTTATACCCAAATACTAATTTATGGTTCTTTGTAATTAACAATAGTCATGTTCCATTAAAACGATACAGAGCGCAGGAATGGAAAAGGTGACAAGGGACAGTATTTCGTAGCTAATGTGAAGTATGGACAATATGAACAGCTCAAAAGCTCTAACTTACTATTAAAAACTTCTGAATGGAGGTGAGGACCCACTTATGTGCAGTGCAAACAATTTTCTTAGTTGCACGACTGAAACCGTATGACCCTTGGAGCTGATGGCGCTATATGCAGCGCTGGGAGCTTCTGTGTAGCCAACAGTGGACAGTAATACGCCCAAGCAGCTTCATCTCTACTCCAACCAGGCCACAGCGCGCACGCATATACATTAATTACTACACCTGTCAATTCTGTGATAACCCCCAGTAGGGTGAATTTTTTTTAGCATTGAGCAAAAAAGGATTCACTCAAACAACAGCGCGAATGTAATGGGAGAAGTAAGTGAGTTCCATTTTTAAGAAGTAAAATTACAAATGATGGCAGAATCAAGAACGATGAAGAAAACAAAGTAAAAAGAGCCTTCTTGAAAAAGAGAAATATTTTAGTTTGAAATATTCATCAGAAAGATCTTTCTAAAATTGTATGAATTGTGCACAGCGCTTTATGACAGTGAAGCATGGACTTCAGGAACACCAGAAAGACGGGAAATTGAAGCCTTTGAAACGTGATGCTACAGAAGAATGTAGAATTTTAATACATGAAGCAAATAATTGACAACGAATGTTATATGTTGAGAAGGAGAGTTCAGCTCAAGGTGGGAAGAGATGAATAAAACTAGTCAATGGGCCAGTGGTGGGGGAAAAAAGAAACAATAAAATCATTTTCTCGAAATAAGACTAAAATTTGAATCTAGGGGCGGTATGGTATTGCTTTTATCCAACGAGACTAATCAGAAATTTGGAGAGTGGATAACGCGGAAGAATTTTGTGCAACAGCGTGTCAGGTGTGGTTTCAGTATGTTTCTATGTGAAATCTTAACACAGAAAGAAAACGCGTTAATCGACAAAACAGTCTCATCCTTGCTCTGTCAAACATTCACTGCATTTGACAAAGTTTTTACGCTGCTGTTGTACTGTTGCTTAGAAAACTAAAGACTTTATTTTTGTCTGAGCTTAAGAAAATCAGGAACTAAGCACCGAAAACTAACGCATTTGAGATTTGAATTTAATCCATTTTTCAGTGCCATGCAGCATTCCGCCAACAGATCCTTAGCATGGATAAACTTATAGAATTTATAGTATAAAGTCATAATGCTTGCAGCTGACTAAACAAGAACACATAGTCGTTGACTGATAATTCACACTTTATTAACCTTTCAAATTATTTATTGCGCCACAGTTCTTTTACTACCTCAATAAGGCGTGTTGGCTAAGAAAAAAAATTCAGTTCGTTACAGGGCCGCATTTAAGCATAGGCTACATAGGCTGTAGCCTAGGGGCCCGCATCAATAGTTGGAAGCAGCCAGGGCCACTGCCGACAGGGGGCCCGCACCACATGTATAGCCTAGGGGCCCACAGAGCCTAAATGCAGCCCGGCTTCGTTAACAAAGCAGTTTTGAAGTATAGAACTAAGCAATGTATTAGTTTTCCAAATTTTAGAACTTTTTATGAAGCTTACATTGCTATACCTCATCATTTAGCGTTCTCTCTTCGTCAGATACTCCTGAGGATCAAAACTAAAAGTTGTTTGAGGACGTCCAATACTCTTACATCAAGTCGGAATCACCTTTCTTTTTATTGCTTAGGCCGACAAACAATTACAGACGTTTAGTTGTGGTCATACACTCATCACAGCGTGAACAGACCAGCAACAATACAGATCCAACTATGCTATTAATGGAACTGGCGCCATTCATCACATTTAATTGATATGTACACAGTATTCCCACTTCGATTCACTGAGCCAGATAAAATAAGGGGGCGAAACAAACAAAATTTTAACATTTGGCTGTGACAGGCTAAAATTGTTCTATCCGGAAATTTGTGAGAATATTGTACATCTAACTGCGTTCTCAATCAAAAAAAAAAAAATCATAGAAAAGTATTTTGTCATACTTCTGGTGTTAATGTATTTCTGATTTGGTCTTAAGAACAATGAGTGGCCTTACTAACTGTAAAATACGTTTTCTTCATATTTTTTATAATTTCCCGTAATCTTTGAAGAACATCTACTACCCATCTAGCGTTAAAATTTATATTGTGGAATAGGAAATACAAAGACGAATTTAACAAGATAAGCCTTGAGTGAGGACACCGAAACGACAACAATTGTTTCTTGTTTACTTTCTTCAAAATTCAAAGGTAGTTTAAACGTGTTTGTTGGAATAATTTACGGAGAATGGTGGCCTGTCGCCCCCTGTTTGCAGGCCAGCAAGATGTGAGCCGGGTAAACACGCCACAGCGCCTCATTGTTCCCTGCACAGCTGTCCACTCTGTTTGCGCGCATACTTGGCGGGGCCTTCATTTTGTACACTGTCGTAAATTTAACATCGCACTAGAGATCCCTCCGACAGCTCTTCGGCGATACTGGACACCGGCTTCAGTGAAACTGGGCTTGAGTCCTAACAGCAGCAGACCCAAACATCAAATAAATTCATTCCTCAAGGAACATTACAAACTGCGAAAAATAGGTTGAAGCGTCAGTACCCACCTACCTACGCGGTGAGTGAATGTGCTTGACAATCCCTCGAATCCACTGAAATCCAAATAAAGCCGGCATGTTGTCCTCAGAAGTGCAGTATATCTATAGAAAAGCTACGCTCAAACAGTTGGCAGCCGAAGAACATTTTGAAATTTCAAGATAAAAAAAAAGGTTTGTATAATATCAAATTCATCTAACATTAGCATGCACCTTGTGAAATACTTTTCAGCTGCTGTCCAGTAAATACCTGAATGTCTCCATTCTTGCCTTGCTTATTAACATTTATTAGGAAGTCACTATCGCCATCTCGACATCTGTCCGTGAACAACTCGTCGGCTGTAGTGTGTGTTGAAATTTTTGGACCGTTCCGACATTTTCGTAGCTGAATACACAGAAATCCCTAAAAAGCGTACTCAGGACGGCGGGTATGTGAGGCCAGAACTTGGTCTGTTTTACACGCACAGGTCTACCGTTGAAGCGTTTTAACGTGCACTTATACGTCAAATACTGTTCTGGGAAGATTATGCAGACCACATAGGTTGAGAAACCCTCCAAGAAGTGCGCTGAAATCGTTGGAGGTTAATTAATAGAGAGAGAGAGCAGTGAAGAGCATTACAGTTTGTTGCCAGTCTCTACAATGTCATTGATTTGAAACAGCGCTCAAGCCTAACCAGTCAGACATATAAAAGGCCTGATTTTTCCCTGAATTTATTGAATAAGCTCTGATCATCTGTTTTGTTACTGATTGCACTGAAATATTTCTTCCGCCAAACTTATACAGTTGTAGTAACAGGATAGATAAGATCAGGCAAACGTGTAGAAATAATGCATCTGAGTGTTGCTTTCTTTCTGGTTCATTTTGTAATTGAAATGCCAAGGGCAACCATAGTTTTGCCTCGCAAGGCAATTTCGTAAATGACCATGACCACAAGCTGGCACTCGATTTCATGCATAAGGTAGTAGAAGAATTTCTTCTGTGGGTAAGGGTGTCAGGGATTGGAATAAATTACCAAGTAAAGTGATGAATAATTTACCAAAAATACTGAAGGAATTTAAAATTAAAATTCGTAAATCGCAAATGTAGACGGGAGGAATTTAATACTCAAATTGTATAAGGTAATTAAAAATAAAATAAGAAGGAATAATTAGATTAAAGAAAATTGCCACCATAGCTTGTGCTCCATCGCAATTAAGTTAATAATAATAATAAAATTTAAGCGTAAGTATAAGATGCCTCAAATGTAACATTGTATTGGTTGGTCAATACTAAGTAAAGGACAACGAGCGGAAGGTTTATATAAAAAATGTAGAGGTTGTATCATCTGGACAGCATATAAAAAAAAGCAGAGTGAATGCGTGGAAAACTTTATTTTTTATTAATTAAAGCGTCCTGCTGTACGCATCACATGTGTCTAAAACAACCCATAGTTGTTACACCTCTAGGTACTACTCGTCAGTAGGTTCGTTGTGTAACATTCAGCTTCAAGATGGCCAAATGCTTACGGGCTTTGTTAAATTCGGAATTTTGTCGTTCATTATTTTGATGTTATCACTCTCCAGACGAGTGGCCTCTGCAAAATTTATTTTCACTCACCGTTAAAAAGTGATGTTTACAACGTTCTAAACAATGTTGGATTGAAATTCGACCAAGTAATTTCTATTATCGAGCATGATGCCATTCAGGTTGACGCGAGTTCGATGTGCGGTTTTCCAAGGTTTAAGGAAATCACGCGAATGATTTGCTGGTTCCTTGAGAGTTTCGCCGTTGAATTCCTTTAAGTTCCTTTCACCCATTTCTGCTCCCGGATATCATTTTGGAACTCTTGTGTAGTTTATGGTTGTGTCGTAACCATGCTGCGTCATTGGAAGCCAGTCAGTTGATGATATTCAGATGAAACAGTTACTTCACTATTAACAGGATTATTTATTCAGTAACCGTAATGACATGACTTAATTTTTCCCTATTCAGGTTTAGAATCACGAAAATAGTACTATCGTTTAAAATATATCTGAGTTTTCAGAGTACACTAAGGGCTTTATAATTTACGCTATCAATTTATTAATAGTTACCTCTGTAAATTACAGTTACCTTCAATTACCTCCAAGGCCACACACAGATATGTGAGTTGCAAGTTCTTTTCCTGTTTTTACCTTTTTTGGTAATTTTGCTGTCAGTAAATCTATTGAGTACAAGTTCCTGCGGTATTAACCATAGCGTATTATTAGGTGTCTCGTGGTTTTATTAATATATTAAATAATTAGTCCACGATAGTGTTCAAATTTAACTTGTTTTTATTTTCAAAAGCACATCGAACTTCAAAGATGCTGGTCACATGTATATACAAACTCCAACGATTACATTCGACACTTCTTCCAAAGACAAAACTGCCACACTCTCACAGTACACGTAAAACGGTTCGCTCAAAACTGGTTTTGCCGACGAAAATTGTGTCCTTAAATTGTCTCTGTAAAATCTTTCTTTGAGTCTCTGTCGTTCGCTTTATATAAGTTTCATCGAAAGTTCTAGAACATTACAAAGGCTTCCGAAAGATATTTCTCGAATTTTAACAATACTTAAACAATTAAAAACATATTAAAACCAATCTAAATTAATACATAATCATTTACAATCATTACGAAATTGTCAGAATTGAAAGTTAAAGATATCTAAACACAAATTTACCCACATAAATCATTTTAAACGGTAGTAAATCTTCCTTTAAGCATCTTAGCTCACCTTATTACTTGCAATTACAAACATTTAAGTAATTCTCTTGCATAGTTCTGTCCTTAAACATATTAAATAGTATTTACATCATTTCTTTTCATAAAACAAAATCCATTTACACTGATTTACAGTAAATTGCAAAGACAAATATACAAAATCATGTTCAGTCAAACTCTAGCTTGCTACAAATGCTTCATAAAATACTATTCCATTTAAAGTCTAGGTTGAGGGCTGCTACAGTATGCAACAGTATGCTCTGATGATAATGTCGTAGCCGCTTCGATAAGCAACGCCAATTGGCGTTTGTGCTCATGTGGTACGAACACAGATGACTTTTTATTCGCTGTCAGAGCGGAAAATGATTTTTTTTTTAAATTAAATGTATTGTTTGTCTCACAAATTAAAACAAAAAACTTCAGAATTTCGATTTAAATATGAAACTACTATCCTTAACGGTAAACTATAAATGCAGTGACATCTACATTTATTAGTAACTCTGAAATTTGTAATCAGTGCAGCACAGAAATAGCCTCTCCCACAAATCCACAACAATAACGATTTTCAGTTTTTGTATTCTGTTTTTTATTTGAATGTTTCCATGCTCATTTACTGCACAGTCAGAGATTATATCCTCATTTAAGACTGTATTCGTCAAAGTTTACAAATGGAAGTTCTCAGTGGTATACCACCGAATACCCGCGAAGACTACAATGAAATTAAACGTTCCGTTCTCTCACAATGTTGAACTTCGTGACTTGAATTTTACTACCAAAGAGTACGTACACTTAACAAGTAACGCATTTAGTATAAATCTAAAGTAAAAATCACTGTCGGACTGGTTTTATAATTTTATTTATTTATTTCACTGCCTCAGCGGCTTGAAATAATCCCGGTAATATTTGTAGCATAATCTACGATTTCACTGATATTTGTTAGATTTCGACTAGGGATGCAAGTTAATATCAATATCGATGAATGTATCGATATTTATTTCGAAACCATACAGATATCGATAATCTGTAATATCGACCTCATCAAGCCGATAATATCGATATTTTCCGACATTTGTATATATTATATTAGAAATTAGAAATAAGTATGTTAAACAAAATAAAATAATAAATTTGCGGTAGTTTATTGAAAAAAAATTAGGATTACAAATATTCAGTGTCAACAGAAACTGATAACATTAATTTGCATGACTTTTCCCCATGATATCTATTTCTAGTTTGAGTAACAGTTTCTTCCTTTGAGAACAGGCGTTCAGAAGGTACCGCCGAGACCAATTTGAGTAGATAACTAATTTCAATTTTTTACATATCTTAATCCAATCATGATTGATTTTAATTCATTTTGCAGCAAAAAAATGTAGCGTAATCTCCAAACAGCTAGTGTTGCTCTAGCAGATGTACGTAATACTAATAAAAAAAATGTTTCACACTTTTCAAGTTCTCCTTCTCAACTTATGATACTTTTCATATTTTTGTTGATAGTTCCACGAGAAGGGACTTTATATAAGATGGTAAGTGCTTCATAAAATACTTAAAACCTTTGCTTTCAATTGCATTAAAAGGTCTATTGTCAACACTGATAAATAATCATTTGCACTAGTTATGCGGTCATACTTTTTACCTTTACAATACTGTAATACGTCCTAGAACAAGAACCAACGAACGCGAGCGTAACGTAACAAACTAAACAATAAAACGGAGTACGTAAATGAATAAGGAACGAATAACGCTCATGAAATTTAGAGGAACCATAGAGTAAGAAAAGACGTTATCGATTTTTTTTATAGAATTAAATCAGTGTTTGACTTAGTCAAATTTGGTCCCTGCCACACATACATCTATTTGCGGGATTTTTTTAGTGGTAAGGAGTTTGAAGTTTTCGATATTTCACGAGCAACATGTCGATATTATCAACCATATAAAAATATCGGTATAAATATCGATATTTTTGGTCCGATGTTATAGGTTGAACGGTACATCGTTGCAACCCTTATTTCGACACGCTAAATGCATACTTTATAGACAATTGCGGCGTTGAAGTATCTCTTAATGTAAAACCTTTTATGAAATCAAATGCTTTTTTTTTTTTTTAAATGATTTCATTCCTCCCAGCAGAAGGCTGGGAGGCGGGCTGCTGCAAAGTCATAGGGGACTCTTTTCAGCCAATCTACTACTACGGGGAAGGAAGGGGGATGGAAGGTCGGCCGTGGCCTTGTAGGGAACCATCCCAGCATTCGCCTAAGTGTCTGAGGGAAACCACGGAAAACCTCAGACAGGATGGCCGAACCGAGTTTAACCCCGGTTCTCCCGAATGATAGGTAGGACCAGTGTTGCCAACTCGGAAAGACGGAAAGTCGCTACGGGAAGGACAGAATTCCGCTACATTCCGCTACATGCCGCTACGGCTATCGAAATTCCGCTACAAATAAATAATTATTGCAAAGATTATCAATAAAACCTACCTGTAATGATAAAATTTCTTGTTAAACATAAGACGTGAATTCCGAATAAACATGTTAGGTTTCTGCCAGTGTGTATGTCGAATACTGGATGATAAAGATTTACGCTGTTGTTTTCGTGGTGTAGTAGCAGCACCAGTTGTTTTCGCTTACGAAGATATTTTTGTCACACCAATGAACATTTCACAAAATAGGACGGAATTCATTAATAGGTTAAATCACGTAAATGCGTAAGAATGACAATATTGAAGGATTAAATGATTTAACTTATTTGAAATTATTCATACATTATTTACTAATCATTTCTGGCAATGGTATAATAATAGTGTAACTACAGTCAGTCTTCATCAGACGAGGCAAAGGTTTCAGTTTAACTTTCTTTAAATTGATACATATATTTACCAAATTTCTTAAGATGATCATTGGTAATTAGATAGGTCAAACAACAACTGTTTTTTGTTTGTAAATCTAATTTCACTCTTAGCAGATCACTGAGTGTTTGAGGTTTCAAGTGGTTCCTTTTCTTGGTCTTTATATCACCCATCATAGAGAAAACTCTTTCTACTTCTGCATTTCCATGTGGCAATACTAACAACAATTTTGCTAACTTGCAAATGTTTGAAAAAACATACTCTCCTTCAAAAGTTTTAGTTTTACTTAACGCACACCAAAAACTAACAACGCCATTTAACTTTAACAACTCTTCTTTTTCTTCTTCTGAAAAATAGTATGGGAGCTTGCCGAATTCTTTTACCACTTCCTGTTTGTTTATTTTAGATTCAAATCTCGTCGCAATTTCCGAAACGTCACACATTTTCTCAACATTTTGGTTCAATGCATTACTTGGAACAAGAAATGACATATTCTTAAAGAGGTTGTAGGTCACCGGAAATCTTTTGAAAGATTCGCTGACACATTTTTGATAAAACTTGACGCAGACTAGTCTGAATTGCTCCTTGTCCCTTTCAGTACACTCTGATAACACTTTCACAGTATGTTCCCCAACATTCACTTGTCCTACAGGGAGTAACACGTGAGGATCAAACACGTTCAATTTTTCTAAATTGTTCTCATTATTAAAGTGAATGGGTTTCACGAAGTTCGCAGACAAAATTCTGACAAATCTTCTGCTTTCAGGATAGGGATCTTGATAGATACCTTCTGTGACTGAAACATGGCATTGAATTGATTGAATGTAGGTAAGACATGACTCAAAAAGTGAAGGTACGCTTTGATGTAAGGATTTTGAAGATCTGAATAAATCATGTTGCCCACTGGATTTTTGTCCTCAAATGCTGCATCTCTGAACAATTCAACGAGTACATTCCACTGTTGTAGAATACGATCAACACAGTTCGACAACGCTAGCCATCTAGTCTTACTCGGACTTAAGATCTTTAATTCAGAAGCATGCATAAACTTTTGAAATTCCAGCAAAATGCATTGTCGTTTTGGAGAACGGGAAAAATAGTTATAAATATTGTGCAACAAGGCTTCAACATAAGTAGGATTTTCATTTGATGCTGCTACGGCAACAAGATGTGCTGAGTGACATATACAGCTGTTTATAAAAACTTCTGGATTGTCATTTACAAGATGGATTTTGAATGATTCATTTTTACCAAGCATAACACTGGCGTTATCAGAGCAAAATCCTATTAAATTTTGAACATTTAATTCAAAATTAGACAGACAACTGCTGAAAAGTCTGTAAAGTCCTTTAGCATTACCATCATCACTACAAATGGGGATTAAGTCAAGAAGTTGGGTCTTAACTTCGTCATGGTATATGTATCTTGCTAAAATACACAAAAACCTGTTATTACTAATATCAGTACTCTCATCTATGAGGACCGAAAAAGCATTGTCTTTAAGTTCTTTAGTTACATCATCCTTGATTTTTGATGATAGAACATTTCGAATAACAGCTGTACACTTTGTGAAACGTTTTTCGCAATTGTTGAATCCTTGAAATTCAGTTTTGCAACTTTAACAATATGACTGACTACACTGAAACTAAGATTATGAGCAGCAACTAATAAACTAAATCTTATATCTGCTACTATAGCTTCAGATTCTTCTGTCTTGAAAATCAGAAAGAAAAAAGAAAAGAACTAGATTTGTATATGTAGTTCAAATAATTGAAATAATATCAAACAATAATTGCAGCAAATTATAAGAAGTTCTGGTGTATTAGATTGGATCGCCTTTCTGATATCATGTTATTTTTTATAAATTATACATCAACAAACACCGGTATTCAAACCGAGGCCGTCAGAATGAGAGGCCCCTGGCTAAGTCATTAATTGCCAAGCTCAACGTTTATTTACTCACACGTGGTGCAAATAAAAACCTAGTTTAATTACCTGAGAAATCTGTTTTGTGTTGTCAATGGCTTTCACGTTCTTCAAATGTCTTTGACTTACACTATGCTTTACCAGATCACTTCTTTTCGCACCAAATACAACATTGCAAGCCCTACACTTCGCTTTTGAATTGTCCTCTTTCACTGGTAGTATCCACTTTGAAAAAATATCTTCATTTAACCACTTTTCTGAAAGTAACTGTTTCTTGACTTTATTTGACCTTTCGGTAATTCTCGACGGTATTCTCGTGTTTTATTGGGTGTAGAACAACGCACTTCTTCTGTATCACTCATCACGCACCCCTTGTTACTTTCAACAATTATTAGCAAACTCGTACCGAAGGCCCGAAGCAAACGTGTTTAGTACCGAAGAGCAAGCATATAGGCGCTACAAGAAGAGCGAGTAAATACAGTTGAGGGGATTCACAACCAATCTGCCTGTTTTTATTGGTTATTCAATTGCATAAGGGTCGGTAATTATTTATTTTAGCTGGTTTAGATTCCAGGGAAGACATTATTAACAAAATGAATATTTATTCTTAAGAAATTCATTTTCGAAAGTTATAGCAATGAACATAGCAAAATGTCGCTACGTTTTCGACAATTTGCACATTTCGCCGCTCTGTCTCCCTAGGGGTAAAATTCCGCTACGCGTAGCGGAATTCCGCTACGGTTGGCAACACTGGGTAGGACGCCGTTAACGGCCTCCTCCCAACTCGGTCGAAATCAAATGCTTTTTTTTTTTTTTTTTTTTTTTTTTTTTTTTACAATTTCATTCCTCCCAGCAGAAGGCTGGGAGGCGGGCTGCTGGAGAGTCATAGGGGACTCTTTTCAGCCAATCTACTACTACGGGGAGGGAAGGGGGATGGAAGGTCGGCCGTGGCCTTCTAGGGAACCATCCCAGCATTCGCCTAATTGTCTGAGGGAAACCACGGAAAACCTCAGACAGGATGGCCGAACCGAGTTTAACCCCGGTCCTCCCGAATGATAAGTAGGAGGCCAAATTGGCCTCCTCCATCTCGGTGAATCAAATGCGCATCCAGCAAGATAATAAATAATGTCTCACCAGGTTACCAGGTTGTTAACGGCTGCGAGAGAGACTTCCGTTTTACAGCATGTCAATTAACACGACTAAAAGATGATGGTTCAAAATAATTTTAAAAAATCATGATAAATGTTCTCACGTATGCTGTCTGCTTCATGAAGTACTGAACAAATTGGGAGAGTGAGCCTCACATTCTGGTTTGCCCGCGTCCGGCAAACCAAATTCCGATTTTCAACTGTTTCCCGAAACCACTCGAGGCTAATGCCGGAATGGTTCCTTCAAAATGAAATAGCTGAGTTCCTACCCTATCCTGACTCTAATGACCTCGACAGCGATGAGGTGTAAAACATAACAAATTCATGAAATACTGATTTTAGCTTCCATTATTTTCCTTAATTCTATTTTAATTTCATCATTAGGGACGGATTTAAACTTTAGCAAAAACTGATATATCAGAAGAAAATATTGACAATGATTTCACTATGGAATGCGCCTTGCGCCAAAACGAACAGAGAAGAATTTGGTCATTTTATTGAGCCTCTTAGTCAGATTTATCTGCTAGAAGAGAAATTGAGATAAAATCAGAGGAAAATTTCTTATCTTTGCGAAATGAGAATTTCCTTCTTTGTCTCCGAAATTACAACAATACTTTTGCACAATTCGCTTCAAAATGTAAGGGGTAATGGCAACACTGGCGAACAAGTTGGCACTGTAAATGCCCTCCTGTACGTGGGCCCCTGTGCCGCTCGTAATTAACCTGTCACCCGCTGACCACAGCTCAGCCAGATGCACTGGGAACGCGGACCGACTCACTCGCAGGTTAAATAAGCTCTTTATTCCTATCACCACTCAACTCTCGTAGCGGCTGGTCAGCTAAAAATACGCGAATTACTTACAAAGAACTTTACATGTCTATTCACGCCCATTACACTAAGATCACATCTTTTTTAAGTGAAACTTCTTTCTCATATCTAAATAGTAGATTATTTAGACTGCGTTTCACCAACATATGACAGTTTACTAACGTCATGTAAATGTTCTTCGTCTATAAATGTGGAGCAATGTGTCTTCAAAACCGATAAAGATTGACTGAGCGATGTAAAGTTTCCGAGCATCGTTAAATATATACACAAAGAAAATGCGTGGAAAAAAGGAATTTATGAAAGAGTGGAGTTAGACCTTAAATTGGACAAAACTACGATGAACGCAAATCCGTGCTGTAAATAACAATAAAGAATAAGTGTGCTACCTGACTGTATTTTTCATAACATACCTTGTTTGTCATGAATTTAAATGTTTATCATTTAATAAATAATTATTAATCATTACAGCATGTATTTCTGTAAATAATTGTCCAAATGACTCATGTATTCCTAATAAATGTGTTGTTCGGAGGCATGATAAAATCAACATCTCATTTACTATATTAACTTTGCGATTATAATTACACAAAGATCTTCGTTTAATTTGAGTTTCCACACACTTTACATATGCTCGTCTTGCATAGAAAACGATTAAGTCAGTAAGGGGAAGATTGAATTCGTGTTCCAACGATTTTAATGGTGGAATTATTGTCATGTACCAGGCAACATTTTGTAAATTTAGAGAAAATCAATGTCAACCGTCATAGGGTTGGATCACGTTCGGACTGAGGAGCAATGATGGATGATTAAAACACAAACTATTTTTGTAATATATATATAAATTAATAGATGAAGTTAATGAATTTATGACTTTTAAGTGACTTGTAAATTCTGTATTCCTTCTTTCAGTTCCAACCAAAGCTTTTTTTAGCATTCTCAATCAACAAACAGTATACATGGTTTAACCTCTAATCTGAACTAAAATTTGCCTTGCCAGTACAAAGACGTCTTCCTAAACAGCAAACAAGAAACAGAGTCTACCTTAATGCTGGTTAATCCTGTTTCAGAAGGTAACTGGCTATACCATATGTGCATCTGTCTGAAGTTCGCTCGCTCGGTGCTGTCGGAACATCCAAATGGATCTACTGACAACGCTCTGGGGTCAAAATCCATTCGACTCGCTGTCTGTACTTCTTCTTGCCGATTGGAGTTGTTCTTACAGTGTCGCAGACTGCATTGTAAAAGCAGTAATATGCGGAAGTCCTCACCAAGAAATGTTAGTTATTCTCGAATACAGACTCGTACGTGCTGTCAACATTAATTTTTGACGCCCTGTTTTTGTCGTATCGTTAAAGAAACAAAGCACTATTACGAGGACAGATGAAAGTTCAAACACTAAATACTTTTTAAGATTTTACGGAATTTTAGATGTTTCAAAATTTAGAAATAGGCTGTTTGCAACTGGCATCAGATCGGTAATCTATTCATGGCATCAGGATTATGAACGCAATCATGCAGCCTGTGGTGAACGCATTATATTTTGTAACACGTTCTCACACTGTTATTGTAGGCATATGTGTACTATTGATCAATTATCTTTTAAAAAATTAAAAGTTGTAAATATTTCCATATGTGTTTCTTTTGCACTTGTCCACCCTTTACTTCAGTCGTACGCCGACTTATATTCATAAATGAACACTTGCCTTCATTTTCTAGGCTATATTAGAGGGAAAACTGCTTGATTATAACATGACAATTTGTCTCCGTTTTTCCACTACCCACGTATTCGTTTCTGCACATAGTTTACGAACAGCGACGCATGTCTGCATTGATGAATTGAGGTGGTAAGTTGAAACGTAGGTGACCATCTGTTACGCCCTTTTAATACCAGTATGAGTACTGAAAAAGCCAATACAATTCCATATGTCTATTTTCTTTTGTTTCCGAAATTACATAAACTCTTACAAGATTCAGGTTTGATCAGTATATAACTTTCTTATTTTTAGACCGAAAAAGGATTTTTCATCTGAGATTTGATTTTATCGTTTTTCTGCGCCCGCTTAACCTCTTCTTCTGCACGATATGTCACCGCTCCTACACTGCGGTGACTTTGGCATGGCTATCTCCTGCGTGAAGAAAGAGGGTCTGTCGTTTAATTAAATTCGTTGGGGGCAATATGAGGGTGAAAGGCGCGACCGAGCCCTCAGCGAGCCAAGTTTGTGGCGGAGCAGACGATCTGCGTCCCTGCAGCTAAGACAAACTCGCTGCCTCCCAGGACCCAGTTCGTGTCACTTGTTGGTGCTGGATAAATATTATGTAGATACAAACTTTGTCGCTTACAAGTTCTCCGGCGCCGAGCCCCCTCCTCACCCGCCCCTGAATTATTAGTGTTGTAATCTGACGCTAGGCAACGCTGCAGTCAGGGAGAGAAAGGGGTGACCGGGTGCAGCTCCCGTCAACCACTGCTCCCGCACGCTGTCTCGCCTAGTGCACCCTCACAACAGCTACGATAAACAGGTCACTCCTACGCAGCCGCTCTTAATTCTCGTACGTGAGAAACAGAACCGAAAATAAAGAAACATCAGTACTTTCAAAAACAACTATTAAGAGAATCCATCAAGTACTTGTATTTAGGCAGATTCCTCATTACGTTGCAGAGTCGCGTGCACTGATGTACTCTAGTAATGAATTTAAATTAGTTAAAATTTAAGCATTTGAAAAAAATGTGGGGTAAACGAAATATTTATTAGAATCATTTCCTTTAATTGTCGACTGGGAAAAACAGCAGCGTTACTAATGAATTAGATGTATCAATAATTAATTTTACCGTAAAATCAGAATTATTATACCATGAAGGTCATTACATTACAAAAATAATTTAAAACAGCTGCCAAATACTCTGTGATACTGTATTTCATAAAATTAAAACAGATTCAGTAGGTCTGTTGGATTGTCAATGGCACCTCCGCATTTGGCGGATCAATAAAGATCTTTTTATTGGAAGAAGCAACGAGTCTCCTAATCACACCAACATTCGGATGAACTGATTTCGGCAACCCTGAAGACCAAAGTATATCTGCTGTAGTGAAATCTCGTATCTTTTGGTATGTTTTTAAACACACGGTTGATCGAACTGTGATACGTTTTAACTTATGGCAACTCCAATAATCGGTGTGTAATTCTGTTACTTTAATTACAGTTATAGGCGAATGTGATGACTGTTACCAACGTGAGAAATATGAGGTGTGTTTACAACAATGGTGAACATGGATAACACTAAACAATGTGAAAGACACAAAGGCGGTGACAGGTGTACAAGCGAACTTCTTAGCTGTCGTAGGGATTATCTCTAAAGAACCAGATGGGGTGTTAGATAGATTGTTTTGAGCAAACATACATTCATTAGGTTAATATCTGAATGACTCGTCTCGGATTCAAACTTGACACCTTCAGGTAGATTACCCCAACGTGGTCGCTCACCAACCATGGTACCGCCTGTCATTTACGATCTAAAATACAGTCTTACTTCATACTCAGTAAGAACAACTTTCACATTCTACATGATCATTAACTTATTTTTGAGCAATGCACGTATGTATTCCCCTGTGCTGCCCAGTTACCGATTTCTATAGCTTTCCTACTACGTACTATGCAAGTAATGGCATAGTTATGTTGTCACTGCAAGAAGGAGATCAATGGGAAAACAGATAAAAAAAGAACCATGTTGTCTTATGAAGGTAACCGATATGACTGCAGAGAATTGGTATTGTTTATGGAGGAAGATTTTGGACTGAATATAAATCAAAGCAAGACAAAAGTGATTAAATGTAGCAGAAATGATACCAATAATAGTAAATTAAATATAAAAATTGGATTGGATGTAATAGGAGAAGTAAGTGAATTCTGTTACTTGGGAAGAAAAATTACAACCGATGGCCGAAGCAGGAATGATGTTAAAAGCAGCAACTAGCAAAATGAGTCTTCATGGAAAAGAGAAATCTTTTAGTTTCAAATATTGATCTAGGAATTAGAAAGAACTTTTTAAAACTCTGTGTGTGGAGCACAGCACTTTATGGTAACCAAACATCGACTTTAGGAATACCGGAAAGAAAGAAAATTGAAGCTTTTGAAATGTGGTGCTAAACATCAATGCTGAAAATTAAGTGCGCAGACAAAGTACAAAATGAACGAGTTTTGGAAATGATGGGTGAGGAAAGAAGTTTGTGGACGAAGCGTACAGAAAGAAGAGACAGGTTGGTAGGTCATATTTTGAGACATGCTGGATTGGTTAATTTGTTGGTTGAGGGAACAGTTGAAGGTGATAACTGTAGAGGTAGACAGAGATTAGAATATATGAAGCAGATAATTGAGGATGTGGGTTGTAAGGGGTATGTAGAGATGAAAAGGTTAGCACAGGATAGGAAGGGATGTAGGATTGCATCAAACAAGTCGTAAGACTGACGACAGCAATAAATAATATAAAGTATAATAACCAAGAGATGCGATAAGTTTTCCTGTGTAACCTAACTCGTTTCCTGTCAATGTTGAACTGTTGGAAAGAATATAAAATATATTCTATTATACTGTTGTCGTCTGCATATGCTGTTGTTTCAATTTTTGTTTATAATAATCTTCTCTGTTGGACATTTCTTTTAACAACTCTGATACAATTTACACAGTATCCTGTCCTGACACGTCCCTAGTAGACGAGAATAACAGGGAGTGGTATCATATTACAGTTTCATACAGAGCATAATCTTAGTTTTGTTTCTTTTTTAAATTGCTTTACGTCTTTTAACAGCGAGGTCTTTAGAGACGGGAAAGGATGGGGGGGGGGGGCAATGAATGGGAAGGAATTCGGCCATGGCCTTTTGAAGGAAACATCCCGGCATTTGCCTGGAGTGATTTGAGAAACCATGGAAAACCCAAATTTGGATGCCCGGACGGGATTCGAACCGCCGTCCTCCCGAATGCGAGGCCAGAACGCTAACCATTACACCACCACGCTCGGTGGTTTTGTTTCATTTCAATCGGATAGCCGTCAACTGATTTTTTGAACGACAAAAAATCTTCACAGGTTTGCAACCTAACTGAATTACAGCTGGACGAAGCAACTGAAAAAGTACTATCCAAAGGGTTAAACTTCGCCCCGACTCCTAAAACAGTTCCAGTTTAAGATATCATATGCGCAGTTGAATTGGCCGCACGCAAGCTTCCGGGAGATTCGGCCGAGGAAATTCGGAGGGAAACATGCAGGGTTCTGAAGAGAGCCAAACTTCCAAAGTCGAATATCACAAAATCTGAACGCATGGCCTTAAGAGCTTTACGCCAGAATGATGAAATTGTGATCTTACCAGCGGACAAGGGTAATGCTACTGTCCTTATTACTGCTGAAATGTATGAGACCAAGGTAAGAAAGCTGCTTAATGACACTGCTTACAAGCCGCTCAATGAGGACCCAACTTCGAAAATAGAAAGAAAGGTAACAGCACTTCTAAAGAAGACGTATTTTCCATCGGAAGTCGTTAAGGGTCTTCGACCTCGTGCTGCCAGACCACCTAGATTCTATGGTCTGCCAAAAATTCACAAGGAGGACGTCCCTTTACGGCCTATTGTGAGTACCATTAGTAGTCCCACATATGGTCTGGCTAAATATCTAGCTAGTATGCTTGGTTCCTACGTAGGGAAAGGTCCTCACCATGTTGTGAACTCAACACAATTTGTCAGTGTTCTTCAAAAGATGCACCTTTCGGAGACCGATGTTATGGTCAGCTTTGATGTAGTCTCACTTTTTACTAGAGTTCCACTGAGAGACACTTTGCAGCTGCTACGAAATCTCTTTGAATCTAGCATTGTTGATCTTTTTGAGTTGGTCCTTACATCCACTTACTTTACGTACGGTGGAGATTTCTATGAACAGACGGATGGTGTGGCAATGGGGTCACCTTTGTCTCCTGTTGTTGCTGATCTGTTTATGGAGCATTTTGAGAGTATAGCAATAGAAAGGTCTGTTCTTAAGCCGGCATGTTTCTTCCGATATGTGGATGATACATTTGTTGTTTGGCCCCATGGGATCACATGTCTAAATGAATTTCTGGACCATCTAAATGGAATTCACCCAAACATACGTTTCACGATGGAACTGGAAGAGAATGGTAGCTTGCCTTTTTTGGACATTCTTATTCGGCGAAAACCAGATGGGACTCTTTCTCATAGTGTGTATAGAAAACCTACCCATACGGACCGTTACTTACATGCCGGAAGCTTCCACCACCCGGCTCAGAAAAATGCGGTATTGTACACACTGGTGCATAGAGCGAAAGAAATCTCTGATGCTGACAGTCTGCCGACGGAACTGGAACATCTCCGTACTACATTCAGGAGAAATGGATATTGTAACGGACAAATAGAAAGGGCACTACAAAAAACGCCAAACAAACAGCCAATTGAATCTAAAGAACGGTATAAAGATCTGGCATATATCCCATTTGCTGGTAACATATCCGGGAAAATAGGCAGGATACTAGATCGACATGGTATTAAGAGCATATTTCGTCCTCCTGCCAAAATACGTGACTTATTACGTTCTGTGAAGGATGACTTGGGGCTGAAGACACCGGGGGTGTATAGTATACACTGTGAATGTGGGAAATCTTACATTGGACAGACAGTACGCACAATCAAGGCCCGTGTGGCGGAACATCAACGCTACATTCGGCTTTTTCAGATGGAAAAATCTGCTGTTGCTCAACATGTTATTGAAAATGGCCACAGAATGGACTTTGACAACGTGAAGGTGCTGACTAAATGTTCGTTCTTTTGGGAGTCCGTGGTTAAAGAAGCTATAGAAATACGGTTACATGACAACCTGGTTAACCGTGACATGGGTTATTTGCTGAGCAACGCTTGGAAACCAGGGTTATCGATACTGTGCGGCCCACGTTCCCTGGTTGCCGGCGATCCGGTGGAGTGTGGACAGCCGGCTAGACTCGGGCAGTTAAGCAATGCTGAGAGTGGTAAGAACTTGGATGGGTGACCGGCACTGCTAAGCTCCGGTAGTTAAGCAATTGTGAGCGTGGTGAGCGCTTGGATGGGTGACCGCCGCCTCGACCAATCACAGCGAAGCAAGACTGCTAGCGTCATGAGGTTGCTAGGCGACACCAGTAAACGCTTGGCTTTCGTAAACGCAAGATCGCCGCTACTGATATCGACCTGAAGATGGCTACTGAGATAGTGGCCGAAAGCTTGTCACCTTATAATAAAATCCGGCTGCAAACCTGTGAAGATTTTTTGTCATTTATTCGCCGGGAAAGTCTGCATTCACATATGATTTTTTGAAATTTCGAATTTCTCAATTTTTTTTATCAACTTTATGGCTGCACACACTTTTACGCTTTCCACTATATGTTATGACTGCAGTTAATTTAATTTAATTGCGACTGAGCGGATGCTCCTGTGGCAATCTCCCTAGTCATCTCTTTACGCCTTTCTTAATATTATATTATATTCTTTGAGTATAAATTTCCCCACCCAACCACTATTTCCCTTTGCAAATTTTAATTTTAAATTATTTCATCGTTCTTGGTGAATTATTCATCAATTCCTTCGTAATATATTCCAGTCCCGACTCCCTTGCCTACTAAAGAAAATTTCCCACAACCTTACGCATAAAATCATTCACTATTCTTAATTCTTTCCAAGCTTCATTACCAACATATGTCTTGTATACTCCCAGCACTCTCTACACCCTCCTTCGGTCTTCCAGAGAATCCAAATACAGCTCTTTTATCATGTCAGTTACTTACTGGGTACAACGGAAATATTCACAAACAACTCTAGCTGCCCTTCTTTGCAGCCCTCCAATCCATTATTTGAAACCCGAAATGTGGATCCCAAACTACATCGCCATATTTAAGCAATGATCTGACCAAAGTATTGTAACTCAACTGCCTCGCTTCCTAGTAAATCCTCTCATCACCCTCTCCAGTAAATGAAGGATCTTATCCTGCCACCCACCCAATGTGTCCTGCTTATTGAGTTTTTTTTGTCAAATTTTGTGCCAAGATATTTACATTTCAAGTCTTCAACAAGCAATTCTGTCCCTACCATATAATCATAAACAACCTTTAATTTTTTGTCTATTTACCCAGTAAGCTATCTCTTGTTAGCATTTATCTTTACTTTGTGTTGTCCTACTGTGTTGGATAATGTTTATTCTTTTCTGATTGTTATATTCATTATTCAGAAACTTACTCCAAAGTTATCGTCCATGTACTGTTAGTAAGGAATGTGTACAGGTATGGCAGAAAGGTGACGCAAGTTCATGAGTTACAATTAGCTAGTAAAAGCAAACTTTATGTGGATTTATCGATCATAAACATGTTAAACGCCAATATGTTTCTCTCTTGTGTAAGACCAAATACTTCTCCGCTAATTATGAATCTTCTGCTCTAATGAGACTCTTGTTTACAGAAAAAGAAAACAAATGGAACCACTTGGTTTAGTTCTTCTTTTATAAAATGTTGACGTTGCTTTGGAAAGTAATATCAAAAAAATTAATTACTGGAAAACTAAACTGACATTCTTTCTTTTTCTCACAAACTCAAATGTGGAATCTTCAAAATTATGTCGATGTAAATAGAAAAATAAAAACAATGAACAAAGTTCATCAGTCCCTCAACAGTCACTGAAACGTTGGATACCAAAGAAAATATAACACTGAAGAACAATACGCATTTCAATCAATCATTGACAAGTTGTTTTGGTTACAAAGAAAATAGCGTACAAAACACTAGTGCAAGGGATTGATTGACAAGTTAGAGAAAGTACAGAAGAGAGCGGCTCGATTCGTGACTGCTAATTACAGTCCTTACTAAAGTATCACAGAATTGACACATAGATTGGGCTGGGATTATTTGGCTGACAGACGACGTCGCTTTGATTTGAATTTACTGGAAAATATGGGAAAGTCTTTAATTTACGAGTGCAACGAAATACTTCTTCGTCTTTAGGTCGCAATGACAGGACGGATAAGATTAGAGAAATAAGACGCCATACTGATGCTTTTATGTATTCTTTCTTTCCTCGTTCAGTTCGGGATTGGAATGCACAGAATTAGGACTGGTGCTTAGCACCCTCTGTCACCCACAATATTTGTGAATTGCAGAGTAGAGATGTAGATGTAGATGTAGATTGAGCAGTCAACTACTATCATCTACGTTTAGCTGGGGCGTTAGAAATCTATTGGTTTTAGATAGGTTCCCTGTACTTCCACCTAAAACTTTCATTTCCGTGAACTTGTTACATGTATGAGACATTTTTAGTTTCGTATTGCCAATGGTTAAACTTTCGTTTTAAATTGAATCTTTAGATTAATCGTGTGAGTAGCGCAATTAACCCACGGCAGTTGAGGGGGCGATGCAACCATCTATACGCCATTACACTGCGGGTTTCCACCAGTCGAAACCGCAGGGGCTATTGACTTGATATTTGCGTTTCCCTCCAAGCATAAGTCAATCGTCATGGTGACCTCATATTGACCCTTTCCCAACATCCAGCCCAGTGACACAGTATGGTTTCACATTTACATATGATTTAAAATAAAATATGAGCAATATAGTGATGTAGAGAGTATCACCTTTTTATTTTACGGAAAAGAAAAATATATGTCCATATTAGTACAGGGCGTTCGCCGGGAAACGCAACCCACTGTTAGCGCTACCAGGAAGAAACTGCTCGCGGCGAGCGAGCGGTCAGCTCCCGGCATTGTTCGACCGTCGGCAGCGGACTATTTCATAAACTTGTATGTGCTAAGCATTTAAATGTGACGTAATTCATTAGCTTACCTTATAAAAGATGCTGGAAGTGTTGACACTCTTGTGTAATGCACATTTCACATCTTCTGAACATATTTCGAGACACACGCTGCCCTAACTGACTTAATGATTTTTTGGGTGACTGTTCTAGTCGAAAAGCGATATCGTCAATTTTCTCCTCTGTGAGAATACGGTTGACCGACAGTCTCTTTTTGTTAAAAAATGAACCCGTTTCTCTTACTTTTTTAACCAGACGCAGAATTGTTGATTTAGCTGGCAGTAAAGCGCCAGGATATTCGCGACGAAATTTACTGCGACACTTTTTAAACGACTTCTTCTTCACATATGTATCGTAGAGAAATATTCTTTGTTGCAAACTGTAACGTACCATAATTTTACTCACACTCAAACACGGTACAGATTAGTAAGAGTATGAAGCCCCAAACCAGCCAAACCGCATAGAAACGTTTATTCACAACACTGATTAATAAGAGACTGAAGTCACAAACTAGCTACAATGCAAAGAAACCGTTCTTAACAATGTAAGGGTCACTGCACTGCACTGTTGGGGCAGCGGAGGTGTTAAACAGTGCGGTGATTCACGGTGCCGGTTGGCGGAAACTGCTGGCACCGCTGTCCGAGCAAGTTGCCGACGGCAACAGACTGGGAGGGTTGCGTTTTCCGGCGAACGCCCTGTATTTTTGAATTGTATAATTAACCTGAAGCTCAGCATTTTTGCTTTCTGAAATATTGATCAGCACATATTTTAATGCATTTACCGCCGTTTAAGAATGTTATGCAACTGATATCTGCTTCCAAAAAGTCAAAATCTTTCTTTTCATGGAGACTACATTTGCTTTCACCACGTAAGATCATATTCAGAAAGAATAATAACTACATAAATTACCAATTTCAAGAATTCAACGTCGATATTTATATTTAAATGATTTCTTTTATACTTTGTTTAGAATATACTTAACATAAATGAACAAGAAGTAACTACTGAATGTAAGAATAGTAATCTTCCCAGCAGAAGTTTACGTCGAAGTCTTGCGGGTATAAACGCGGAAGGATGTGGTAAAACACTTTTTGGCGGCGGTATGTGTTCAACTACTGCGGCTGTAATTGTTATAAACGTAATTAATATTGTTGGTCCTAGGCATGTTTCCCCTTCTCAGACATTTATATTTGTTTCGTGTGAAACGAAACCACAATGAAACTATTAGAAAATGAATGGTAATAGAATACATAGAGATTCCTATCTTCCACTACTTGTTACGTAACAAAGCATCTTTTTTTTCTTTTTTTAGACTTATTTCAAAACTTCAACACTGATTCCTTGGTGCTGCTTACAAGCAAACTATCTAGTTCAATTTTTTGAAAAAGAAAAGATTCTAACGTATTAATATTTCACAACAAATAACAATTTTATGAGAAACAAGGCTTTCCCGGCGTATTTTTGATAAGAAATCTTCACAGGTTTTCCGAAGTAAATGAAAGTTCTACGATATTACGCAGACGTATCAGCGGAAGAATTCTGTTAATGGAACTTTGAATAATATTGTAAGTATAATCTCTCATCAGGAGTATGTCGTTACTGCATGATATGTTATGTGTAACTACAATAACAATCTCCGTTCGACAGACCGGTATCATCCTCTGCATCATCATTCTCGTCTGTGAGTTAAGTATGAATTACTATGCATTAAAATAGGATTGCTTAGTGCTGAAAATGGAATATATTTTCATCTACTATTATCTTATCAACTATAACCATACAGTTTCTGGTCTGGAGTTATTTCCATTTATGCATTTTTCATAAGGATAAAGCTTTGAGTGCGTACTACATTTTGCACCCCGGATTTCTAAGCACAATCTATTCAAAAACTTGTAGCGGCTTTCGTAAAAAGTAATAAATATGAGAATTCTTGGCATTTAAACATTATAGTCGCATTTCTCTTGATTTCGCTAATTTATGTTTATTACCTAACACATTAATGAACCATAATATGAATTCAGCAGACTGCACTAGTACTCCATGGTGTCTGGTATGTTTCTCAGGGTAAACATTAATAACAAAGTTTTTCAGTAAAGGGCAAATAGAAATCAAGTTAAGTTAAAGATGGGAAACTAAAATATGATAGTTTCCACAGTAACCAATAGTGATTGAGTACACTGGCGTACACCACAACTTAATATTTCAAAAAGGATTCAGAGAACTCAAAAAAGTAAATGCACGGTGAAATTCCGAAAACTAAATTTGCGTAAACTATTTTATGGATGGGAACAATCCATTTACTACAATATGTTCATTAATAAATTGTTAAAGCATTTAAGTGTTTATAACGCCAGTCAGAAGGGTTCGTCATTGGTCTACCAGTTTTATTGCTAAAAATTTGAAAACATATTTGTCTGAAGCTATAGTAATGTCCTTCGACATCAATGTAGTAATTATTCTCTTATGCTACTGTTAGAACGTATAAGTGAATGTAAAGAATGCTTATTATGGAGTGTTGATACTCGTAATATAAAACATTAACACCCTGCAAAAGATCGTAGTATATGCTAGGAGCGATTGATATTGGAAGCAGTGAGTAAATTTGAGTCAGTTAATGTCAACTCACAGGGTACACGACGATGGTAAGCTGGTTAAAAGAAAATAAACTTAGTCCACAACCATAAGTTTTGTCGGATCCTACTGAAGGAGGCATTGTGTCACAGTTAGGACGGCCAGTTGTTTTCCTCTGGGACCTACAGTTTAACATGGAATCCGTCGTTCTGGCCTCGCATTAGGGAGGACGGCGGTTCGAATCCCCGTCCGGGCATCCAGATTTGGGTTTTCCATGGTTTCCCCAAATCACTCCAGGTGAATGCCGGGATGCTTCCTTCAAAAGGCCATGGCCGAATTCCTTCCCATTCCTTGCCCCCATCCTTTCCCGTCTCTAAAGACCACGTTGTTAAAAAGGGACGTTAAACTGTTAAAAAAAAAAAAATGGAATCCGAACCACAGGCGTAGCTCATATGATCAAACACAACTCTTAAAAATTCCTGTTCTTACCGGGATTTGAACCAGGAACCGGAGCAGTGAACTTTTGAAAGCAAGCGCCTTAACCACTTTTTTTTTATTATTATATTTTTTTTTCTTATTTTTTTTATTTGGCCTCCTCCTCCCCTTATAGCCGTCCATTTCTCTCACCTTCTTTGCCTTCTTCGGCTTTGATTTCTTCTCAAATCGACAAGCAAATTAAAATTTAGGTTAAGAAATTAGGTGTATTATTCTTTGTTGTAAAATAAATAAGATGTTCTTCTTCTTTTTTTTTTATCATAGTGCTATGGGCACCAATGTACTAAGGAATGGATTAAAATAAATATTTCTTCTATTCATCTTCTTCGAATAGTGATATAGGCGAAAATAATAATAATAATAAAATAATATTTTTTTCCTGATCTTCAGGATGTGGAAGTGTCGATCTTGCTCTTCTGTCAGTCGTTGTCTTGAAGTACAGCTGGTACTTAGTAGGGCATTATGACAAGCAGGAAGCGTGCAAAGTTTTCCTTATATTTTCTCGATTTGATTATTTTGCTGTGTTCATTTGTTAAATAGCTCCAGTAGTCTACGATGGCCATCTCTTCTCTTTTATGTACAACATAATGGGTGTAGTTGGCCAGCAACCAGAAATGGGCATTTCTCTTAGTAGTAGGATATATTGTCGTGTCAGGGATTAGTATATCCTCTGGCGTGAAATTGTGTGGGGTGGTTCTATTTATTATTGCCAGTTTGCTTTTGTCCATCTCCATATATCAGGAGCTTCGCATCCTAACAGTCGGTGTTGTATTGTGTCTTGCAAGTTGCAGAGTAAGCATATTGGAGTAGGACAGAGGCGTAGTGCGAAAAGTTTTTCGTTGGTATGTATCTTTCTATGTACTACTCTGTGCCACGTGGAACGGGCATTACTGCTGATATATTGACTGTGAATATTCTCCCATATTTGTTCCCAATCATTTCTTTTATAGGTGAGTTCTAGTTTACTTTTAATCTCTCTTTTCATCAAGCCGTATAGTTTCCTTGTTGATGGCACCGGGTCTGTGTTGTTTATTCTTATGTAGCTGTTTTCAATGTAGAAGGAGCGGAAGTGGCTTAAGGTAGCTTTTATGTGACTTACGTCAACTGGCGCTTTGTTGCTGTCCGGTTCTATTGCATTTATTATGTGTCTTGTAAGGTTTGTTTGTGTTGTTCTACATTGACTGTACATATTCCTCATGAAGATTGCAGTGCATTTCGTACGTATATCAACCAGATTTAGTCCTCCTTTCCCATACGGCATCTGCAAAACTTTATGTTGAATCTTCAGTATCTGTCCTCTCTGTACATACCAGCTGATTGCCGTTTCCATTTTTTTAGCTATTTCCACAGCTATCTGAAAAATGTGAGCTATGTACCATATTTTTGAGAGCGCTGTGGTATTTATCAACCATATTTTCTGTATTGGGTTTAGTTCTCTGTGGGTGAAATCATGCAGTTTGCTCGAATAACTGCCAATAGACGTCTCCAGTTTACTGCGGAAGCTTTTTGCAGAACTTTATTAAATTCTACACCAAGAATTTTTATTTTGTCACATGGATTTTCCATGTTGTGTTGTTTAGTTCTATACCAGCGCCGATTTATCTAAATTCAATTTTGCGTTTGAAGCTTTTGAATACGAATTTACCAACTGTCGTGTGTTTTCTAGGTCTTCCAAGTTGGTTATGATGATATTGATATCATCTGCGTACGCACACACCACTGTTTTTGTTCCTTGGTACTTTAAGCCAGGAAGTATATTATGCACTGCCGCTAAATATGGTTCAGCTGCAAACGCATAAAGTAACATGGATAAAGGGCATCCTTGTCTAATGGATCTGGTTATTTTTATTGAATTGGTTATAGATCCGTTTATAGATATTCGCGATGTGGCTTGATGTAATAGCATGTAAATCAAATTGCATATTTGCTGGCTGATACCCATTCTTTCCATAGTAAGTTTTAAATAAGTATGATTAATACGATCAAATGCTTTATGGAAATCTTGTGATAAAATAGCCATTTTCGCGTTTGCTGCCTTCGAGACTGCAGTTACATCACGAATATTTGTTAGGGTTTGCATTATATTTCTGCCTCCACCAATGCAGGTCTGGTATTCTCCAATCATCTTTTTAGCTACAGCCCCAAGTCTAGTCGCGATAATTCTACCGAATATTTTATAATCTGAATTGAGAAGAATTAGAGGTCTGAAATTTTCAACATTTTTCTTATCTGTTTTTTTTTCGGGATTAATACAACTAATCCTTCTAGCATTTCGGTTGGAGCTGACTCCATAGCTAGAATCTCACTATACATTTTTATAAATTCGTATTTTAGAATATCCCAATATGATACGTAAAATTCTATTGGGAGGCCATCAAGACCTGGTGATTTCATTCTCGGACTCCGTTGAATTGCGTTTTTGATTTCTTCCTCCGAGATTTCTTCATTCAGCATTCCGTTCTCTTGTTCTGTTATTACTGGGTTTATGTGACGTAGCAGACTGCTGACTTCTTCATTGTCAATTGCCTCTTCAGTGTATAATTCAGAGAGATACTTTTTTATTTCTATCTCTATTCCTTTTTGGTTGGTAATGATACATCCCTCTTCTGATTTTAACTCCGTCACGAGTTTCCTGTTTCCTTGATGTCTTTCTTTTATGAGATGAAATGTTGAAGTTATTTCTTCTAGTTGAAAGGATCCAGTTTTAGCTCGTATCTGGTAACCTATTAGTTTTTTTCTAGTTATGTTTGTTATTCTCATATTTTGGATGGTATCTACGTCGTTGGTGCATAGTTCTCTTAGGACCATGAAAAGGAATTATTTTGTTTTGTTTTCCCATTTCTTCAAGCATCTGCTGAAGTTTATCAATGTATTTCTGAGGCGTGGCTTTGCACACTGTAACCACCATTGGACAGTTGTATTGTACTTGTTTTTTTGTTTCTTGCATTGATTCCAAGTATTATTGACTATCTGTTCCAATTCTTTCTCATTTAGGATGGAGGTGTTTAATTTCCAGTATCCTCTGTTTCTAAAGATTTCTTGGCGCCGCAATTTTATTTTGCAATGATATGCACTGTGGTCCGAAAAAGCTACTGGCCAGATCTCGACTGATGTTACTTCACTCGATATGTCCGGTGAAATATAAATTCTATCTAATCTACTTGCTGTGCTCTCAGTTATAAATGTAAACCCGGGAATTTGCCAGTTTTTTATTTCCCAACTGTCTAACAAACTTAGTTTATTTATTAGGTACTCGAGTTCCTGGCATTTGTTAAAATTAGGGTACTGATCTTTTTGAGATAAAACGCAATTAAAATCTCCTGCAAGTATGAGACTTTCACAGGTGTTTGTCAGAAGCTGGGTTATCTCTGTTTTATAAAACTGTTTCCTACTTTCTCTATTCTGATTTCCGGAGGGGGCATAGATGTTTATTACACGTGTTCCTGCTATTGTGCAGGCTAATCCTCTTCCATTTTCTAAAATCTCAACATCTTTGATTTGAATACCCTCTTTCGTTAGAATTGCAGTCCCTAGACCATGGTCGTAACCAGGATTCTTCAGTTCATTGTACCCGGTGACATTCAGTGCACCTTCCCAGGCAACTTCCTGTAAGAGCGCTATATCAACAGATGCCGCCCATAGATATTCTTTGAGGCATTGTATTTTAGTTTGGTTCTTTATTCCGTTTAGATTTAGGGTAGACACACAGTATGTCTGAGCGGGCGTTGTTCCACTACGGTCTGCCATTTAGATCAAATGTTGTCACACAAGGTTGAAAACGAGACAGTTCTTTTTTTTTTCCCCTTCTTCCTTTTCACGTTTATTTAATAACATTTATAATCTTGCTTTTGCCTCTTATTTGCTTGACTTATCTTCTTCCTCAGTGTCATTTAAGTCGTCCGACCAAAGACTTTTATTATTCCCGCGATCATTTCCCATTTCAACTATCTCGCTGGTCTTGTTTCCATAGTTGTTGTCTTCTTTATTGGAGTTGGCACTTTGGGGCATTTCTTCATCAACTGTCTCCATTTGTAAGGTGGTTACTTTTCTGGATTTTTCAGCTAATTCTTTCGCTATCAAATCTACTCCCCTCTTATCAAGTCTCAGTCTTTTGGTATTGGGTGTATTTTCACGTTTGCGTTCTTCCATGGGCATAATTTCTTTTTTCTCAGATGATGGCACTGTCACAGGTTGTTGTTTAGCATTTTTTATAATTTCTTTTTTCTCAGTTGGTGATATTTTCAGTAAATGTAGATTAGAAGTTTGGTTATTATCTTGTCCAGTTGGATAGTTTGCTTCTTTTTCCTTCGGGGGTTCATGAGGTACTACGTCATTATAAGGATTCTCTATTTCCATCATGATGTTGGTGGGGTCATCTGTTTCCATGCTGAGAGTAGGTTCGTCATTTCTATGTACACTGGTTGATTGATTACTGTTTGTCACGCTAGCGTATGATGCTTTTAAAAGTTCGCCTCTGAAAACTGTATCAGGGGCCAAGCGCTCAGATGATAGCTGCAGGGGTTTCTTCCTGGTGCATTCAGCCTTGAGGTGTTCGTTTGAGTTGCATATGACACACGTACGTGGTTGTCCGTCGTAAATAACGAGTGCTTTAAATCCGGCAATATCTACATACGATGGTACGTGGCACTTCAGATCTATTTTCACAGTTCTAATACCACTATCTACTACAAATCTTTTGCTACCGTATCTTTTATCGGAGGTTACACTCAAAATTGTACCAAATTTATCCCAGGCTTTTCGTATTATGTCTGTATTAATTTCAAAGGGAACATTATGGATTTTTACATGTCTTATTCCCAGGCCTGCATGTGATATGGAAACGGTGCTTACCTCACCATTGGTGTGTACAAATTTTCTTTCTCCGTTGGTTTCCTTCAGTATTCGCAGACACTCTTCTTCGTTTCGTAGCTTGACGTATATCACATTGGCCAGGAAATCCACTTGGACACCGTGTACACTTTCTTCTCGTAATCCTATTTCACTATATAACCACTCATCGATTTCAACTGCTTTCGGACGCATATATCCATACGCAAAGGAGAATTTTAGTGTTGATTTTCGTATGAATTGATTCACTTCCATATTTGTTGGTTTTCACTATACTTTGCTTTTATTTACTCTGCAAGCACTTGTCACACGACACAGCAGGAAAAGTGTGATGCGACCGCTCGCTACGGCAGGTCGCGAGCGCCTGAGCTACCAGAAGAATAACCAAAATGGTATGTAACTACAAATCTTGTGTTTAACATTACAGGCGTATTAGTTTGACATGAATGATAGCTTTTTTCTTGTGGCTTTCCACCTCATCGATGTAGAGATTATTAGAAGCGGGAAAGGACTGGGAACAAGGAATGGGAAGGAATTTGTCCATGGCCTTTTGAAGGAAGCATCCAGGCATTTGTCTAGAGTGATTTCGTGAAAGCATGGAAGACCCAAACCAGGAAGCGCGCACGGAGATTCGAACCCGCGTCCTCCAGAGCATTGCCGCTCACCCACCAAGATCGGCTGTGCAACGTTAAATAAAGATAAATGCCATAACGAGATAAATTATTGTTTTGTGTGATTGTGGAGTGGTGGAGGATTAAAATGTTATATATCGGAAAATCACTTGACAATAAAACCAGTGGGGAAGGACACGTTGAGCAGTAGAAATAAGCGCAGGAGAGGGTGACGAAGGGATGTACCAGAAAAATGAGAGAACTGGAACCTTATTCAGACCATTGCTTGAATTAGATTAGGTGGTATTGTACCAGATTATGGATATCAAATACAGGAGTCGGTGCGGGTGTTAAGGAGGACAGGTAGATTTGCTCGTTAACATTGCCGTACACCGTAATGAGAAACTGATAGTGATAAATGAGCTGGATAAGGAGGGCGGTAGCAAAGGGAGTGCTGAGAATGTTTACTGCATACGTCAGCTGTGACCTGTGTGGATACTGGGAGAAGAATTAATCATAGCATGTGGAAGGAAAGAGACGACGAGATCATAAACTAGCATTTCATTTCAGTCATAATGGGAGTGGAAAGTTTTCATTTTTAGGAATGAGTGCAATAAATTACAAGTTATCTCCGACCTTAAAAGAATTTAAAGTAACAATTCGTGCTCCATCGTAATAAATAAATAATAAAATCAATAGTCCTTTTTAACTGTAACCCACACCACGGTGTTTTTGAGTTCTTGTGTTCAGAAGTCACCAATTTATCATTTACCCTTCCACATGTGCCTCTGAAAGTTACGTAGCAGTGCCAGTTATCTTTGTGTCAGGAGGCAATTGGTGTGCGTTACCTGTCGGCTCTGCCCTCTATGTTATTGGCGTCTACCTGCATCTGACAGAAAACAAGTTGCCACAGCTGGCTGCAATCCAGACATCATCCTCATCATGATTAGCCATTACGTTTACTTCACGGTCGTACATAAAATGTAACGTTACCTGTTCTTACCACACCTCTGCGATAGAAATTCTGTGGTAGCATTATATTCACTTTTGCTTTGATAAATCTAGCTACACCACAAGTTTTTTTTTTTTTTTTTTTTTTTTTTTTTTTTTTTTTTTTTTGTAACTGCTTTACGTCTCTTTTTAACATCGAGGTCTTTAGAGACGGGAAAGGATGGGGGGCAAGGATGGGGGCAAGGAATGGGAAGGAATTCGGCCATGGCCTTTTGAAGGAAGCATCCCGACATTTGCCTGGAGTGATTTGGGGAAACCATGGAAAACCCAAATCTGGATGCCCGGACGGGGATTCGAACCGCCGTCCTCCCGAATGCTAGGCGAGAACGCTAACCGTTACACCGCCACGCTCGGTACACCACAAGTGAGTCAGAACTCAAGACTTTAGAATTTATTTGAATGTTTCATCTTTATTTTTAGGATCGAACTACCATCTACCGCACAAAAAATGTCGTCAGCATAAAAAAAAGCGAATTGTTCCTGTAGCTTGGGTTAAACATGTACATGTAACATAAACGTTTACATATATTGAACGTCTGAACTCTCAAATTAAGTTTACTATATGTCGAAGTATGTGAGCACAAGTTGTCTTTTACAACTCTCCGTTATTACGATCTTATAAGAGGGAATATGGTAATTCTTTTAAGCTTCAGCTACGAAATTAACCCACTAAGACTTTCACGATAAATTTTGGCAACTCTGTGTTACCAGTTTAGAGGTTTAAATGGGATGTTTGTTTATATTTCTGTAGTTTAAGTAGAAATCAGTGATGAATTCAGAAGTCAAACTTAGGACAACTGTTTAAATTAAATTTTTGTTCAATTTTGCATTTCATTACTCACGCTTAATTTTGATGATTTATAGCACTGGCCATCCCGTTCTGAAATATGATTCACTGCTGGACCTTTTACAACTGCCCACTAAAATTACTGTACGTCCCTGCAAAACAAAGATTATCTGCACGTAAAACATTCTGATTTGCCTTTAGAGTGGTTATCTACCGGTGTTACATAAGAGATGTTTTTTAAATTGCATCCATACCTTTTCTGATTGAAATTTATCGTGTATGAAACCTATTTACTGTGCTATATTTTTCTCGTTTTAGCTGGGGCGTTATATTGGCCGTGTGATAAAAACGCAGATTTATTTGGATTGCGCAACCGTTTTATTTAACGAAAAAATAGTTTAATAGCAACATGAAAGACAGCTCATAAATTTTACAGCCCCATATAAGGCAGGAATTGTGTACATTCAAAAAAAATGTTTCAGTATTGGTTTATTTTAATGCCCCAACATTACGCCTAAAATGAACGCAGTGAAGTATCAACAGCATTTCAGCAACACGTTAAACACGTAATATCTACTACATTAACTGCTCCTGGCATTACGTATTATAGAATCTTTTGCTTCCATATGGCACTTTTTTTCCTATTCCTTTAAGCTTCAAGGCTAGCCGACATTAGCATCATTAAAGCCGGGAGCCCTTCCGTGATTCGCCTGAAGTGTTTTCTGGGAGGCTTGGAGAGCGGGACGCCTTATCCCAGCCACCACGCTCGGTGTTTTACCTGCAACCATCGCAGAAAATCAGATCATTGTAAACGCCGTTTGATAGTTATTCCTTACGATCCGCAATGTATAATAATTTATAAGGAAACAAAATCTTCCATAGTACGTAGTTATCAAGAAAAAATAGTTTTAATCCTGAAATTAAAATTGAAAAATAAATATAAATTCCCAGAGAGTTTTGCGAAGTGAACTGATTCGTGTTGTGGGTTCTCGTATCTTCAGCTCTAAACCACTTTCTGGTACCCCCGTATGTCAGCAACAGTCTCATGAAAACAAAATATAAGTGTATGTAGTTCCCCAGATATTTGCTCTGTCGTTCGCATTATTGCTGGAAATAGAAGAAGAATGTATTAGCGAATATAAGGAAAGAAATGTAATAACAATTATATGTTTTCGTTTAATAAGTCAATGCAAAAATAAATAATCTTCTGGATCTTAAGCCACTTACGCTTTAGTTCTGTTGTAGATTATTAAAATCAATAAACTACGATTAGTTTAATTCTTCCACTGTCAGTTTCTTTATCTTTGCTTCAATTTTCTTAACAGAATCTCGGAATTACTTATACCTTGGAAAATATTATGGTTTAAACGATTTACCTCTTTTACAGGATATTTTATTTATTCACAATACATTTCTTTTTCTTTTTTTTTTGACTGATGTGCAAAAAAACTGCTAATGTATTATTTATGTATTTTCTATGCATGTAGAATTTTTCGTGAGGCACCAGTTCCTGTAGTATTATATACAAATCGCTTAAGAATTTTTAGAATACCGAAATAATATTTTCTAGTAAACAGTTGTTTGTTTCTTAATAGGTTCGTTAGTGTTTCACATGACAGGATTTTCGTAAGATGTGCGTTTTTGTTGCAGGGAACAGTGGTACAGAATTCTTGCTGCATATTGTTAGTAATGCGACTATTCTACTTTTACATTAGGAATTATTTTTTCAAACACTTAGAATTATTACTACTCTCTTTCCGCGATAGCGGATGAGTCAAAAACGAAAAATTTGAAATTAGTGAACTTCGTGATGGAAAAATTGTTACCGTCATATTAACAGTTCCAGACGATTTAATGACTTACCGAGTTTCACTAACAATTTATGAAAGCTCTACTGAAGTTTACACGACTTACTGCAGTATATCGCCCTCGTGTGCCCTTCCTGTTCCCTGTCCAGCTCTGGTGGTGCAGTGCGTCGTCTCATTACGTAAACAGCCCGTCTCCTCAAATTGTTGGTACCAACGGTAAATGCTGCGTATTACGGGCGAATTAATTCCCGCACACCGCTGGCACACACGCTGCACTGCAATTACGCAAATCCTTTGTTGTGTGGCCGCCATCTAGCGAAAGCATCACGTAACTGGGAGAGACACCTGGTGGTAATCATTTGAAACACTACGCTTCTTAGTACCATGATAATTAGTTGCTAATGAATGTATAGATATTTCAATTTCAAGCCATTTCCACCCTTTTTAAACGCCCTAAAGTATAAAGACATAAATTATTTTGGGAAACGTCCTAAGAAGTAAGCTGATTTACTGCATCGGTAAATTATTCATAATATTACCGTGAGTTGACTTCATTCCAGTTAATATTTGCAAACATAATTTTTTAAAACATTTGTATTCTGAAATAAATTTTTCTGGAATACAGGAATGCGTGAAAGGAGAGAAAACGCTTGCTAATGGGCTCACTGAATGCACTGACGGTTTTCTGGTTCTATACTCACGTCAATATAGCTTCTACCTCTTTGGAAAATAATAAAAGTGAGAAAGGGATATGTCTCAGTGATAACGAAACTGTCATTCGAATAAATGATAAATTACTCCGTGAACTACTGCACCCAATCCAAAGAGGTGACAATGTTTTGGCATTTCCTATTACAATGTAATTTCTCTCTGAATGTACAAGAACCATCAGAAAAGTTTTCGGCACAGCAATGAAACAATGAATTTTGTAAACCTGAAAATTGTTTTAGTTTTCAAAATTATTTCCTTTAAGACCGAAATTTTGATCCCAGTTATAATGCAACACCATTATAAAGTCCTCGAAGTGGTTTCCTGTAAAGGGTGGCAATCCATCGCTCAACAGAAATGGTTAAATAGCGTTGAAAAGAAAAGAAGAGTTTCAATTTTTGGAAGGGGCAGAAATAGAATATGGTAAAATATGACAAACAGAGTGAGCGTTCAAATAATTTTCAGTTCAGATCCCTTAACCCCTTTAACAATTTTTTTTTTCGAAAACAGGTGTTTTCTTAGAAGGAAAAAATATTTTTGCTTGAGTACAACAGATGTTTTATGTAGGATATTATTATCCAGTAAGCTCAGAAAAGTATAACAGCACTCTTTTTTTATTTTTACACTTGAAAGTAATCAATGTGTAAAATCAACTTACAATTCTAAAGGTGAACAACCGGTTTATGAATTGCTCTAAGTGTTTTTCGATTGTTGTGTGTAATAATAAATCAAAGTTTTGCCGAGTTGTTTACAATCAGAAGATAAAATTAGTTTGTTGTTGTTAAACACTCGAGACTCTGTTCAGATATTCCTATGCATCATAGGTTAGCTGTTTGCTAGCTTGGTTCAAAACATTTCCGCGCGAATTTCTTCCGCAACAAGTTCTTTCGAGATACCCTCGAGCTCTGATTGATTATTCACTCAGCAGCCGGTCATCTAAGGGGGCGTCCATTAATTGCGTGACACAAATTAGGGGGGGGGGGGTTCCGATGAAACCTCAAAATCTCATCGAAGGGGGACAGGGGGGGGGGGGGAATCCACATAAAGCTCATGTCAACATTCAAGAACACTCCCTCACCAGATCTCGCTCGTCGGTGCTCACCAAGGGAGAGGGGGGGAGGGGTGGTTCAGATTTCCAGATTTACGAAAAAACTGCTAACGTATTTAATGGACACCCCCAATGAAATAGTGTACGTTTTTCAATAATTTCGGCTGCCGGAAGTTTTTGAAACCCTCTGATTTCAATATTGCTTAAAAATTTAAGAGAACATGACTTTAGTAGTTTTCAGACATAAATTTCTATTGTGATTAAGCTTATTTGCAAAGAGCTTCAGTTATTTTGAGGATTAAACACAACACATAAAGACAGTTTTGTTAAAGGAATTTTTCGATATTGTTACTTGAACTACTAAATGAGATTTTATGATGAATGGACCAATATAGAAAGTAATTTTGTCCATCATCGTTGAGGTTGAGAAGTTACCAGAATTCTTTTTTTGAACTGCCAAAAAAAACAGCTGATATTCTAAACGCATGTTTTGATCAGGGAGGCAGTGAACGCGTGGGCAAACGAAGGCGACCAAGCGTGAAGTACCTGAGGTCGCACTTTTATTTTCCCTCGCTCTACTGTCCAGCACCCTTTCAAAGAATAAATAAATTACCCATCTCAAAGAGGGACACGTCCCGGTAGGAATGCCTTCAGCCACTCAAAGATTACACCCTGGGATCCCCGCCACAATTGGGGAGACAGTTGATTACAGGATTATTTCAAGAAATAGGACAACAACGCCGTTACTCTCCCAAGTCATCATAAAGAACGGATGGACGGAATATTACACCTGACAGTATCCCGCAAGTTCAGAAGAAATAGCACGTGCGAAATAATTAATTCTTCCTTCATGTCTGTTTGTGCGTTCTGTTAAAATAGTTTCGAAAATGAACAAAAAAATGGCAATTCAACTGCGCGTATCATTCTAGCAATATAAAATAATATTCACATGATTACGTCCTTGATATCAGTAACAGAATTGAAGTCAACATTTCGTTTTCAAAATGCTACCCCATGTTTTAAAAGCAAATATTTGTTGTTGGCATACCGTTTTAACTGGAAGCATAGCTTCTAGTAATTAAAAAAAAAAGTTCCTGTAGTTTAAGGGATGCAGAATATACTCACTTTCTTTCACATTTCAATACAAATTTTATTTTAAATTCTTTCAGTACAATTTTTCTAATCACCTACTTCCACTTTTTCGAATTTATCTTTTGAATTTTTTTGTGATTTGCTCATTTATAACATCCACGCATTCTTGTGGATAGAAGACTATCGTTTGCTTTGCTGCACTGGTTCCATTTATCTACGTTGACCTTAAGTACTTCTTCATAAATTATTTGTTCAGTTGTTACCGATGGACATAAGAAGCTTGTCTTACGTACTGTAATAGACCTCAGATGTGAAACCGAAAAGAAATTTCCTGCATGATTTACGACTACTTACAACATAACTACAATTTTCCCAGTGTATAACTCAGCATTGTCATAGATATTAAAAATAGCATTGGTGTTTTGTCCTAGAGAAATCAATTTATAAAAATTTCAACTTCGGTTATTTTAATTCAAACCTAAACGTTGTAAGCTAGATAGCTGTTATTTTCATATGAATTTCCTTTCCCTGACTTTAAAAAAAAAATTCGTATTAGTTACAGTTTTGCTGGTGAAAAGCGGAGCAGGTTACAGGTTGCTTGTGCTTTAGGTTGCAGAAGAGTCGATAATTCTATTAACCTTATCTACTTTTAGAATCGAGAAAGGAAGACGGGGAGTTGCGTAGAGGTATTGACAGTTTGATGCGTTGTAGACGCGACTTATCCTCCAGCAGGCAGCTGCACGCGTGTTATGAGAGCCTGTTGCTGTGTTTGTCTGAGCTGCATAAACTGGATCAAAGATAAACCGCGCGCAGCTTACTGGCTGGAAGCCGCTTGTTCCGCAATCTACTTATTTCAACGAAATTCCCCTGTGCGCCGGGAGCCGCAGAGAGGAGAGAGGGGAAGAGACAGTCGCAGCCCTACAGCGGAACCAGAGAGTAGTACTACGATAGCAGATGGAGGATTCAACCAGACCGCCGCGCCGGCCGGTATACCCTGCAATCCCAGCGTGTATCGCTACACCGACACGTTTACGTAATGTACGCTAAACAAAAAGTAACGTGATCGCTTATCACTGTTTCGCCTGGAAACTAAAAGAACGATTACAGAGTGTTCGTCGAATCATTCTGTCAGAAGATGAGTTGTCAACGATGCGCAGTGCCTGATTGGGCCTGCATTTTGTACGCCCTTCTGTCCCAATATGTTGATGAATCTTGTCTCTAGGCTGGATTACCAAAACCAGTGGACTCGGACCCAGCGGTGACAATACGTGTTGACCTCTGAAGGCCGGACGTGGAGAGGGCAACGTCCTCCTTGGAAACCAGTTCGGACGACCAGCGTGAAGCGTACAACGGTGCTCATGTTGAGGTCAAACTACAGCTTACATGTATTGAGACATTTAAACCGGTTAGTTTCGGGACTACAATCACCCCTGAAGAAATTATTAGCTTTGAACTATCTTCTAGCTGAGATGCGTGGCATTTATCGTAGTTGCTACATTTAGAAAGATTAAGGAATTGCTGTTCCAACTTCTTCAACCAAATTGTTTTATACATTATGATGGCGTATGGCACTCTACACTGAGACAACTGGTTTGATGTGGACAGGTGGAAGAAATTTTCATCATTAGGAACTTGGTCAAGATCTTTGGATACCTGGATGTGCAAAATTCCTGGTCATTAGTTTGTGTGCCAAACTCAACTTGCCAATGTGACTCAGTGGGAGGTATGACGGTGGTTTTCTGTAGCCATCAAGGCAATATCCCCCTCATAAACTACATATTTCACAAACCAAAAATATACATATCACTGGCTGAACTTAGTCACACAGACGGATAGCAACAATTCACTTCCCCCATTAGTGGGCAGTAGGGCATGCGACCGTAAAACCATAGCTCCCAAATATACCTTGCCTGAGTAAAACCTATCAAACTTTTTGGGAAAAGTTGAACAAGGAGAAGGAGAAGGATTTTAATCTCAATCCACTGCGCGGGAGGTGCGTATGGAATGAGGACGTAAGACACTGTTTACCGTGATTTATCGGTCGGGTGAAGTTGTTTAACTTAAAGACCGTCTTGGTGTTTTTCGAAAAAGTAATCTCGAATAGGCCGTGAACGGGTTTCACACATCCCCTTATTTCAAACGTCACGACCAGTAACACACTAACCATTACGGTCGTCCACACATTGCTTAATACTTACAAAGTGAGGCGAGCAATTGGTAACCACCCGACTTGCATATCCCCGGCATGTTCCTACGTCGGTGCCTAAACCCGGATACCGGGCGTGACACATTAAATTAAAAGCGACAGCATGGTTTACTTGGGTACAGAATGATTCCATCATATTAGGCCGGCCAGGAGCCAGCAGGCTGGCCTCGCATTGTAAGAGTCGCTGGTTCGAGTCCTCCTTAGGTCAGTGGTGGTTTTAATTAAGTGTTGTGTTCGTCTTCTGTTGTCCAAGCTGCAGTGTCCAAAACTACATGAGCCCGAAATAACAATTGGTACAAAGTAAATTGGAGCTGGTTAAATGGTCGCAGTGACAAACGGCCATTTCAAAGTGAAAAAATCATGCCAGATAACGAAGTTCGCAAATTTGAAATAGGTTTACAAGTCAACATCGAAACCAGCATCAGTATTTCCAGTTAGGTTTTTTTTTTTCGGAGCACCTATTTGTCGCTTCTCCTTACTTGACTTCACTTATCAGAATTTCCTCGCACAGTGCATTTGAGCTGTGAAACCGTTCTGCGCATCGGACCGTTTCGGCAGTGCCGACCTTGCACTTCGCAGCAGACAAAGGATGTTTCGTATGAATGCAAGGCCAGCAGGGCGGGCCCGGCCGTTGAGCACCTCGCACGCTCCGCTTACTATTCATAGTAATCATTTCACAGGTGCAGCGGCTAAGTCGCATATAGATGTTTACACAAAGGCAAGCTGGCCGGAGGATTGGCCGGTGCCGGCGCCGGCCGAACAAGGCAAATTAGGCGGCGGCCGTGGCGCGTCCATTATTCATTGCGTGCGACGCATTTGCATGGGCGCCCGCGCCGCGCCGCGCCGCTTTGACGCGCGCACCTGTCCCCGTCTCCGCCCGCACCACGCGCCTCGCACACACACTCACACTCGCGCGGGATGCAACAAACAATTCAGGGCTTCAGCGACTCACTTTTCTTTACTGAGTTGTTTTGGCAATCTCTTAATCCATTTTTGTAAAACATTCTCATGTGTCGAATTAAGATAGGAGAGAGTTTGGGAGAGACTGCAGTATGTTAGCGTTTGCGAACCAAATGTCTCCTTCTCGTGGTGCTCTCCGTTTGCACGGACGAGGTCCTGGCGAATGAATGACTCCCGGTATGAGGAGTCACCCACTGCGTAACAACGACCTCCTAAAGGTAGTTTCCCATGGCCCGTTGTTTTGTAGGCCAACCATTCAGCCGAACTGTACAGAGCAGCACACGCCAAAGACTAGCCCTTGTCACCTCCCCACCAAGTTGCCTAGTGTCGTTTCAGCTACCAGGGCGTTTGATGTTTACCGACTTGGCGACTGCTGCACCGGCCTGGCCGGCAAATGTACGCGTCGTGGGAAGCCACCGTGGTGGAAGAACGTGGACTGGTCCAGGGCACCCTCGCGTCCTTAGGGTCGGGAACGGCTCCTAGCGGCGGAAGAGTCAGAAATGGTCCGTAGCATTGGGATGCAGAGAACAACGGGAATCCACTGCAGTAAAGTCCCATGTAATCCTCTGAAACAGAATCATGGGTGAGGTAAGAAGTTTGTTTAAGGTGTTACAGAAAGAAGAAACAGATAAAATTTTAAAACATGCAGGATTGGTTAATTTGATTGTGGAGGGAACAGTCGAAAGGAATAACTGTAGAGATAGACAAAGATTATCATATATGAAACAATTAACTGAAGACATAGATTGTAGGAGGTACGTTGAGATGAAGACGTTAGCGGAAGATAGAAAGAGATAGAGGATTTCATCAAAAAAGTAGAGAGACTGATGACGGCAAAGAAACTTAATTATTCCCTGTCTAAAGAATCATAAGCCACTGGCGACGAAACAAATAAAATGAGGTTGTGCAGTTCAAATAATAAATCGATAAAAGATGTACTCAACATTATACATATTGTTAATCACCTGTGTAAATATTACATATAATAAGCCTATCTTTGGAGTCCCTCGACATATAATTACAAAAACCTTTCACCCTTATGAATATAAACGGCCAAACATGACCTGAAAATTCGTGGTAATCTTGCACTTCAATATTCTGTTTTTTTTTTTTTTGTCACTTCAGGATATTCAAACGATTATTGGCACTGAGGGTACAACAAACAGCCGTGGTTCAGTGTATTAGAAACCCAGCCTTCTCCACTGGCAAATACGCTTTTTGCAGTTGTGCTAAGCTTAGATACTGCTGCGCTGTACTCGGCCATAAATCTGGTGGTTCCGGGTTTAGAGCTCCATCTGGGATGTGGCCGGTGCTGTGCGTGTGGCCTACCGCTAAGTGAAATCCCGTCGACCCGGGAAATAGCCGGCGGTAAATCAGGGAGCGGCTAATCGGGCAGACACCGCAATCCCATCCACACACAAATCCGAATGCGCACAGGCATTCAGGCTTCAGCCACCGAATGGAAGGAATTTTACGTCCTCTTCCACAGACATCTAATCATAATCCCTTCGACACTCCCCCGTGTAACCATTAGAAAGTACTGTACAAATTGCTAATAGTAGAGAATATACCTAGTCTAGTCACATCAGCAACATATACTCCTTTAAGACAACAAATTTAATTGGTCCACAGGATAATGGATTAAAATTAGAACATGTTTTATCACTCTAGCAAAAAGATTACTCTGTGAGCCATTGCCTATATTCTGACGTAAGTAATTACTCTAGAGGGAACTGCCCGTCCATAGAAACTTGCTGGGTAAACGTAACGATGTATTATAAAACAGGTGATTCTTATTATTCATCTGTGCCAATGAAAATAAAACTACGAATAAGTGAATCGATTTACAGAGTTTTGTTTGAAGATTTCGCATTGAAAATAAAATATCGTAGGTGAAGTGAGTATAATCTCAATAGTTTCAACAAATTCTGGTGACATATTGTAACGATACAATCGTTGTATCGATACTTGACGCAGAGCGGAGTATCTTAGAAGAAGACAAGATGGCGAGTGACTAGGGAGAAGCGTAGTTGCGTGTGGTTGTAATTGACCGTGCCTTGAACGAGTGATCTTTATAAAGCGTGACAACAGCTTTAATAGTAGTGTCGGCGCTAGTTTAAGTGCAATGCAGTAATAAGTAAGAACAGTGGACAATGAAATTGAGTGTAGTCAATGTGTGACGGTTGTTCCAATCGCAAATAGTCTTGTTCACTACTTAATCGAACATCGCAATCTTCAGATCAACGAAGTCCAATTAGGATTACATATCTGGTGGTTTACGACGGTGTGCTGTATCATCTTTGTGAACTTTAGAGTAATAAATAAGGGATAACTGTGTTCATGAAAGATTGTTTAATTTGTGTAGTTGTGATACCTTTGAGTGACTTTAAGTATTTAATTTCAGGTAATTACCCGTGGCGGGCTGCCGTGTTCAACCCGAATCTGCAATCATTTAAAGTTGATCATCACAGAATATTATAATGAACTTGTATGGTAACGACCCCAGAGCAAACGAACAATATTAATTAACCAATGGAATTACTGTATTTTTTCTTTTATACCGTTACATGGCTTCGCGACAGGACAGAGTTTGACGACTTGGACAAGTGTTGTCACATTTAAAAGAGAATTAATCCATTAACAGCGAATTTACATGGCTATGTTCGTGACAATCAGCCATCGTCACTTTATCATTTCAATTTTCATTTATACTGTTACAATATGTTTGACAATTAGATTTACTGTTCGCATTTTCCGTACACTGTAAAACTTATCTGCATTCACAAAAAAACTTTTATTTTTGGAGTTTACGGTTTCTCAGTGTCGAGGTCATTAGATCATTAGAAAGGATAGGATGAGAGTGAGGAATGGGAAAGAATTCTGACATGGCCTTTAGAAAGAACTGTTCCGTCATTCGGCTGAAGTGTTTTCGGAAGCCATGATTAATGGAAATCTCGATTACCAGACTGGGATTTGAGTCAGAGCCCTCTGGAATACCACGACTAGCGTTACTGCTCACCCTCCAGGTTCGATAAAAAAAAATCTTTTTTGTCTTCATTTTGTGTACTGAAACATCTGTTTTTGAGAGTATGATTCATTCGCAACCACTATACGTCTCGCCCTGGTGGAAATATCCCACTTCCCCTCCTCGTTGGACCTTCCGGTGGTTTATCAGCGAGTCGGACTCACCCGTGCACTGAAAGCTAATTCACTTTTTGGTAAAAAGAAGAGAGCAGAAAGAAAGAAAAATGTGATATGTGCAGTGCGTCCAGGGGACAAAGCGGCTGGGTCCCGCCCGCTGCGCTATCTGCCGGCCCGTTGACAAATTGCGGCCTTCGCGCAGACTAGGCGGGGGATTTTTATTGCTGCGGCTGCCTGGAATCTAGAATATCTAGTCCGTCCTCACATACTGCTGCACTAACCTCTCATTCCGTTAGTTTGCACCCAACGATACGTAATTATTGCCGATTACTTTCTGTTAGCGGGATAGCTTTCTTCACAATGGATCCTGCGTCCCAAGTCGCTATATGACCACTATAAACCGCCAGACACGAGACATGAAAATAACACTACTAAGTAAATGACAGACATTAGTATTCACTAAAATACACTTAATTAATAAATCTTCCTCTCCTCAGTCTTATTATGGTTGGTAGATTCCACAGTAGTATATCTCCAAAGCTGTTTCCTTTGGGCGCTATGCGGCCGTCCTCTATAAATGGTGTCGACAAACTGGACGCGAAATTTTCTTATTGTTGTTTTCCCAGTCATCTTTCACTGAGCACCATATAAGTGAAACTATATAAGAATCATAAACCTATTTGTTCCTTCAGAAATGATTTTTATAGAGTTTATTTTTCTCTACAACTTTGAGAACTTTTTCACTTGTTGGGCTGCTGTTTCCATATTTTTATTATTATTATTTTGGAGCCTTCGTTTTTGACAGAACTTATGTTCCTCAAACTTAACTTGCGACGTTCCAGACATAGCTCTCTAACTTCAAAATACTTTTCTTCATTTTTAACTCATTTTACACTTGAGCTTTTGTAGCAGTAATTTCGCTCCTGTTTTAAATCAGTGGAAATGACACAATCCACGCACTTGCATTACCGTACATTGTTTAATCCAATGCGATTTTTTGTGCACTTTGTAGCAGTAATTTCGCTCCTGTTTTAAATCAGAGGAAATGACACAATCCACGCACTTGCATTACCGTACATTGTTTAATCCAATGCGATTTTTTGTGCACTATATTTTATTTCCTCAGTCATTTTTATATTGAGTAATCCTCTCACCTCATTTAAAAAGGACTCCATATCGTCTTTAGTATTTGCTTATGTAGCAACATGATATGCAAATCTTGTTATATTTTACTCTTGTTCCATTGCTCACGTCACTTCTATTACTTCTCCAATTTCCCCTAACGTTTCAGTTACGATCTGATTTCTTCTTTGAGGTACAAACCTTTGACCTCTGCTAAATCTCTTCTTTTTACTCTAACTATGGAATGATTCGTTCAGGGGAATTCCTTTATTACGTTTATTATGTTAGTAGCAAACAATAGTGGTTACATTGTATACAATCACTACGCACCTTTCTCTATCTTTGACTTCTACTTTACCAATTGATTTGGTTTACATACATTTATATAACGTTAAGACACACAAGTTAGCTGACATAAGGACATGTCGTAGCTACCTACAAGTCAGGACGAATCGTGAGTGTTTAAAAAATATATATATATTATTTTTTCTTTTATTTTTATGACGCCTTATTCATTAGAAGATAAATGTTTGTTACCTTTAAACCAAAATCGTTACCAATTTGAAAGGTACCTTTAAAATGTATACGAATAATTTTCAATTCTACTGATACAAACTCTGGAATATAGCCTACTTTAAATGCTTTTGTTTGCTTGTTAACCTTGCTTCAATTGTCGCTTTCCTCGACGTCCTTGCGTAGATAACTTACTAAAAATTCTTGTATTGTTTGTTTCAGGTGAGTGTCTGGTCTTTCATAGAGCACTTCTAGTCTGGAATGATTATAGAAGCCACTTCTGACTTTTATATTACATTCCCATCACATGTAAGTATAAATTAAGTACAAAGTTTTCCGTAGATGTAAAATAAAGAAGTACAAAAAATCACATTCATTTGTAACCATAAAATCCACATAAACAAAAGAGGAGCGAAACTATTTAAAAGAATGTAAGAAGTGAAAATTTTAAAATAAGTTTAAAAGATATCTCAAAAGAAATTCGTCACAAATTTTTTCGTCTCAGAATATGATTTAGTAGAAAAGAAAACAAAATAGCGTGAGTGTTGTGTTAGAAAGCTACTAAACCCAACTCCGGGGGATAGGAGCGTACGTTGGTGCACCATTACAACCTGATTACTCTCTTTCGACAGCTGTACGCTTCAATCTGTTCTAGGGAAAGTTGTTGCGATACCCGTTTCACAAAACGAATGACACTAATCATTAAAACAAACCGAAAGGGTCGCATGACAAAAGGTCATGAGGCGGAGCAACATCAAAGTGAGAAGGTTTTTGATGAAAACGAAATAATAATCTAAAGTTTTTGGATATAACGTACTTGATTCCAGAAAAAACAATTGAGTAACCCAAGAGAAAAGAAACCTAGTAACTGTGGCACGAAACAGACGGCTCTTCAATATTATATGTGTCTAATATTCTCCTTATTTCCCGTATTCTCCTATATTAGACACACCTGCATAAGCATTCCGGTTGTTTGAAGCCTCTATCTTGGAAAATACTGTGACTTTTTTCTAAGTCGTCCTAATTAGACCATACATTCTCAGAGACTGACTACTTATTGTCATCATTAGACTGTTCTTCTTATGTCAAAGTTCGCGTGTAAAGTAAATATGATGTAACAGATCGTTTTCATAATTCAAGGGATTATGTGAATAACTTCAGCCTGTTTTACTAGTAATTATTTTTCAGAATCTCCTGAGATTCATACAACCCGAGAAAAAAATGTTCTGAAAATCAAAATGGAAAAAATGTGTCGAAATTTGTTTATGAGGAATTTTAATGTTTTTCCAATAACAATTTTGGAAGACTGAACGCAGTAATTGTCTTCAGCCGTAACTTGACAGCGATGTAATGTATAACTAATGTGGAACACTACATTTGGTGTTCAAAATTCCAGATTTCGATTTCAACACTTTCTGAATACATGAAAGAAATAAGAACATATCAGGAGAATTAAGTAAGTCCTATATGTCACCCAAACTGAAATGCTCTCAGTTTCAGCCTCATTTTTGTGTAATTGGGTGAATTCAATGTTTATTTAATTTATATATATATTAGTTGACATTTCATTCGTCCTCTTTAGGCTGGCTTGTGTCTGAGCCAGGGAGGAAAGCTGTCTTGCCACCTGTCTGCGAAACATGTAAATATGTTCTGTGTCCTTTAAGCGTATTTGTGGGTGCGTTTCCATGTTTCTGTCTCTCTCTCTCTCTCTCTCTGTGTGTGTGTGTGTGTCTGAAATATGAGACAGAGTTTGGGGATCATTCCGGAATTTACCTTGGTGACTGCGATAAACCGCCTAGAAACCGCATCCCGGACGACCGGTATGCAGTCACCAGTACACTACCCTCCACGCTACATCTCCCCACTCTAGTATACGGCGCTTTAGCACACTTGAGGGTTAAATTCCACGCTGCAACTTCGGAAGAGGTGAACTCCGCATCCGTTGAGAATCTGTGTCGCTAGATCACTAAAACCGCACGAAATTGTCATTATTACTATATTGTAGATTATTAATACAGCGAATGGTTCACAATTTTTATTTCGTATACTGTTACTTTTGGAAGAGCAATTTGTCTTAAAGTCCATCTAAAGACGTAGATGTTACGCTGGCGTCTATTTTTCCAGTTATTTCACTCCTTGTTCTCAACATTTGCGTTGCTCGCATCAGAGAAACTGGTGGTAAGTGTGTTGTTGGCAACATGCCGATATGGAATCCGGAATCTTGTTGATCTGAAAATTTCTCGACCACAGTAACAGATTATTCTACACTTTCTTTCAAACTACAATGATAAATAAAAATATAACAAATAATAATACTCTTATATCTGTCTGCGTGAAGTACCCGTCATTAGGTTGTCAGGTACTTCACGTTTCGTTTTTTGCCGATATCATACCCGTCCATGGTCGAGGCCAAGAACTTTTCAGACACCCCAGTCACATATGACCTTAGAGAGCATATGTTAGCCTCCTCTAGCAAATAACTGCACCTTTCATTAATAATTTATATTTGTTATCTTATCTGTTCATCAATTTCGAAGTTATACATACGTACTATCAAATATCTCGAAAATAATTTCGAGGATAGTTGGTAAGTATTACATTTAAGAAGGTGTAGTTCAATTATCTGCGAAGAACAAATTTGACAATTTTAGACGGAGATTGTTCCAGCGATCGCTTCAGTACGTTGTGTTTGATTTGCTACATCGAAATGCGAAGACAACTGAGGTTCCATAATTTAATAGGATTCCTCGTTTGTGTAAGGACGGAGTTTTGCGGTGTCCTAGGAGGCAGGGCAGGACAGGGCAGCGGAGCGTGTTCGGGGCTCCTTCCACGCAGTTGAGTCCTATTTGGCGATAACCACGCAGGCGGCCTGTTCATCGTGCCGTGCTTCCCAGCCGCATTCCGACCAACATCCGCAAACGAATTTACCGCGAAACTGCTTTTGTGCTCTCGCGACGATATTCCTCCTAATCTGAAACTATTTGAGGTTCTCCATTAGCGTCATCTTCTCACACTCTACTAATTGTATCTCATTAATCTTCCAAGGAGTGACTGAAAAACATAGCATTTCGCTTTCAAATTTTTGTAATCACCCTTCATTTTCTTCCTTTTCAGCAAAACTGTATTATAGTTAATAAGTTAGATAAGGCTTGTTTAAACGATATTCAGACATTTAAATGCTGTGAACTGTGTTGAAAGTCACAGAGAGCCTTGAGGTATTTTAATAAAATCAACATTTTACCTTGCTTTTTATTTCCGGTGAGAGGAAACTGTAGTTGTTTTAAGAATGAATTTAATTATGTTTATCGTTTACCAAGCCGTACCAAATAATAATTGTTTGTTTTATATTCTCCTTTCACTAAGACATTTCTGATTTCTTTAAAAACAGAGAGAGCTAGAGAGTGCCCACTACATACATTGTTCATTATTTTATTTCTTCTTGAAGGTCTACGAATAAATTTTCCAAAACTGGGTGGCCATTTTTTTCTTACAGCTTTAAACTTTATCGACTTTGAGATCACTAGAGGTGGGTAAGGACTGGGGATAAGTATCGGAAAGGAATTCGGCCATAGAACCTGAAGAACGTGAAATTCACCCGGAGTTTTTTTCTGGAATGTCTGAAAAAAATATATAAATCTAGATGGCCTGATGGGTATTCGAATCTGTATCTTCCCGAATTCTAGATCAGAGCACCACTGTTCAACCACCATTCTCGGTTCGCGTGTTCTTCGAAAAAGATATCAGCAAATGTCCGCATTTGATATTTTGAAACTAAATGGGTTTATTAATTCTGTTGTTGCTAATTGTCTCTCTTCTGTTGTTGTGCCACGAGGCAAGGTTCGGTGTCTTGTTATTATGAGAGATAAGTATTAATCACCGTTAAACAGTTTTTTTATTAATATTTTTTTCAGGTCTCTATTTCAGTACAATCAAAAGCTCATCTATTGGAATAAAACTCAGATAATTTATACGAACCAAAACTGGCAGAACATGGAGGTTCTTAAATTGCCAGAGATTTTATTTATGAAAATATTTCATGCTTAATAACTGTTTTTAAGGGCGGTCTGATATCTCAGTGATTAGTTGCTTGCCTAGGAAGTTAAAGGCCCACCGGTTCGATTCCTGGTATGGGATGCGGCTATTATAGGCATCTAATCCCATCTTTACCTCTGAAAAATGATCCTTTGCTCACTAGGAGTAAAGTGTCCTCACTGTTGTTTCATTTCCGTGTTGAACTTTACTTCCCTGAGGAAAAAAAACTTGGTATCCTACCATTGGCATACTGGCTTAGTATGCCTTGTGCTGGAATTTTCAATAAACCTGTGAGTTGCTGATTAAGCTACATTTTTTACCATTTGTAAAGAGTGTGAAATGAGTGAAACATTGTTTTTAAATCTGAATCTATTTCGATTGAGCTAACTCCGAAAAAAATAATTAGTACAAATAATCTTTTGCAAGAGGTTAAGAAGGAACGCCCAATAAGTATAATCCAGAGCTGTTTAAGCTACTTTTGTTAAGCATTTCCACCAAAAGAAATATAAAAATTGAACAAAGTTATGGATGGATACTATGAAAATGTAATAACAAATGTATGGGCGACTAATTAGAATACTATTTTAGAATAAATTTCTTGATACATTAAGAACCCTCAACGAACTACTGTCGTACAAATTTAGCAGGTTCCAAAAGTGCTGTGGCATACTATTTACCAAGACTTTCACACTAACAACCTTGAACGGAAGTAAATAGAAACTGTTTTAAGATCCAGCTATATAAACATCTACATTCGTATGCTTGTTAATAACTCATATTTGGCAGAAGGTAGCCAGTTACTATACAAGAAAATTTTCAGTTTAACAATTCTTTATATTGATGAATATTATTTTGCAAACGACGGCGCCATGGAAACATATATAATACTAATAGTATGCTTCTGCGAATTGGAATTAATTTCTATCTGCTCACTTCCAAATTCAGTGGTTTGATTGTGACTTGTTATATTAGCTTAAACTTAGTAGCGCCTTTTGTTTGAAGTCTCTACAAAATAGATTAAAGCTAAAGAATATCCAGGGAAGAGGGGGGGGGGAATTATTGATTTTAACATGATGATGCATAAGACATTAGTGCGGAAAACTTATCGATTTTTTTCAATGGTGTTTGTACGAGGAGGTCGATAGGTCCTAACAGTCCATGACTATGATCAATAAGATAGTATAAATTAAATCTATCAGATTTCCGATGTTGCATCAGTGTCGTAGTAGGCGAAACGCAAACTTTGTTAACAAAATGATCCACACTGTGCTCTGCACTGTGATACGTGAAGTCGAGAGGCGTGTGTCTCACTGCATAGATCAGCAAACACACGTTTATAAAAAAATTAAGAAACATGCACGCAGTATCTATTTCTAAGCAGAAGTTCGTTTAATCTACTCTTTCATTCTTGTATTTATTTGAAATTTTCACTGGCGAATGTACTTATGTCTAAAAATTTGTACTAAAGACGTAGTTTTCTATTCAGAGAAAAGAATATTACAGTTTTTTTGTTTCGAAGAAAAGGTGATTTTGTTATATTATGTCTTCCTTTATTTAAGCAGCTATGCTGCTTTGGAGAAGTTAGCACCTGTATACTGCGTAATACATTAAACACAAAATAAAGAATTGCGTACGCTACTTGAGGATAAGGAACTATCTACCAGAGATTCATTTGGTGAGGCGAATGCAGAGACGCTCTCGTACCTGCTGTGTTCTAGCCGATGTAACAGTCACGGTTTTCCAATACTAGAAGTTCCTTTCTAAGAACATTTTAAAATTGCCCCACCTACTGTTAAACAGTAAGGAAGTTTTAACCGGATAAATACGGGATTTGAGAGACTGAAACCGTACGATGCTGAATAAAATATGTATTAAATTATTTGTTTATTCGTAGAGAGTGAATAATTGTTTTCAGTAGCACATAAGCGCTGCATATAAGCACCGTCATTCCTTGAATGGCAGCTGCGGAGCCATTCTGCGAGTGCATCACACTCTCCGCAGTGAGGATGGTGTAAAGAAAAGAAGGTAAGGTAACGTCCTCAAGACGAAACTAAAAAGCAGCGCACGGCAATGGAGCCGCTCGTGGCAGCTGTCGTAACCTCAAAGGCTGTTTATAGTTTTGGGACACAGATATCAATGCAAACACAACGTGCTCATGTTAACACAGATGTGGATGTAAACCTGCTGCCACACATAAGGAGGTTACCTCACGAACAATGTCATCGGATTCTCCACAGGCTAAATAAAATATTTCACTCACCACTGTAAAAGAATCTGCTACTTCTTCGGGAGTTAAATCCGATTGATGACTGGCTCTACCGTCTATCACTTCTGCAGGTACTTCAGTAGTATACCAAGGGCAGTTAAAAAGTAATTTGAACATTACCGTCAGTAAAAAAAAGCTCATCCAATTAGAAAAAAGAGAACTTCTTTTATTGAAACTTCACATAAAAATTTATTTTTCTTGGTTCTCAACAAGTTTTGGCACTTTTATTCTTATTATTTGTTTTTTTACAAGTTTAAAAATACCTGCCTTCGTAAACTTCCATCTAGCTTGGAAGTGGAAGATCTAGCTTTTCCAGAAAGATGTAAATAACAGGGAGATAGACCAGATTTGTAGAAGGTATCGTGTCACATTTCCCGCTTGAATTTTGTTGACCAGGTGATTAGTGACAATTGTCGAATGTGGTGCAGCGTTGTCATCAAGATTCACAACCCCTTTTTTCTAAACGACATTTTCATCATAAATTTCACACAATGTGAATTATAGTAATTGAACACCTTTTCAACCAAACAAATCGTATTTCGACACGGATTTCTGGTTTGGATGAATTACCTGTAGCAGTTACCATGTCTTAACTAACTAACACATTACCCCACATTCATCGTCATCATTGAAGTTGATGCAGTAATTTTACTTACACAATTTGAAACATGTATTTCAAATTCTTCCCAGTCTATGCGGGAAAATAACAAAACTTTTAGAATGTTCTACAGATATCCCAACCTGCCGGTGGATAAGGGGGACGGTCATTCTGAGTGTTGGTTCTCATTTAAAAAAAAAAAAAAACAGTGACGTAGATCATTAGGACGAGAAACGTGTGGTGGTCTGCATTGAAGACGTGATGTTACAGAAGTGAGTGAGTGAAACATGGCGCTAAAAAATTGAGATTACGTACACATTTTCTTTTCCTGCTCCGGCAGCTCACATATGGCTGAGTCTAAGTCAGAATATAAGGTTTCTTAATGTGAAAAACTCGACCAAATCGATTCAAAGTTTTAAAATTATACCAGATTGTTTATTTTAAAAAATGGAATTCACAACAGATTTGTCAATTTTCAGCATTTGTGAGCAAAACGTAGAAGCAAACGACATTTTTGATCGTGATTCGGCAGTAATACAGGGTGATTAACTTTGGTGATCATCTGCTTGTCTTTGGAAGAGTAGACTTGAACGGAGCACCATTTTGTTTCGCCTTCTCGCTTCTTTCATTTCTCACGCATAACAGAAACAACATACTCACTGCAACCACCCACCGTCAGAGTTATCTACATAAACAGTGACATTATCTAACGTTTCCAGTTTAGGGAAAGTAATGGTATACCAGCCTAGTAACATAGCCGGAGGTAGTTGTCATATCGAACTAACAACTTCCGAAGCAATCACATACACCTGATTACAGGGTATAGTATATAGCTTTCAAGAAACTCAAACAAACATTGCTGTAGATGTTAATTATATGCACTGCCATATTTGCTTTTCACCCAATGGCTGTTACAAAACAGAGTTGTACTGTATATAGCGACACAGATATTCCCGTTGTTGTACTGCCACAAATCTAAATAACAGTGCAACAAAATTATTTTCTTCATTCCCTGTCAAATTGATTGGTCTATATAAGGCAACTACAACACTAAACTTAACGCATGCCTTCCTAACCGAAATCATTTCTTTACAGTCAGATTCGAAGTAAAGGCTGTTGCCCGCTCATTCTGCTAGTGTTGAGCTGTTTGAACATCTCCATAGCGCCAGTTTAGTGGCACTGATTGCAACGCAGCCGTCGCCATCCCTCAGGCGGGATTGCAGTTTTTTTCTCCCCACTCCGCACACCGCCACAACAATGATTACCAGTGGCCGCTCACTCACACAGGTAGAATCTAGTCACTGAAAGGAAACTGTCCAGTGGGACCCAGTCCCACTTCAAAAAGGGAGGCCGCCAGTTAATTTGGCCGATTCTGATTGAGTTCTGGTAATTATTTTTGTTTTCTGCCATAGAGGCTTGTATTTTCTCAGCGGACGTTGAAATGTGTTTTTTGGTAGCCGTCCTACCCGCACGGGGAAGTCTGTTTGTTTACTGCGTTGTAAAAGCTGGTCGTTACGAGTGCTACCTGGGAGGGCGGCGCCCATACGTTTCCATTACTACGACATGCCTACACTCCAGCTGTTACTTCGTACGGAGCTCTTGTTTGTTCTTGATATCCTTACCATGTGCGTGGAAGTTCTTGAAAACTAATTTATTGATAAAATTGCTGCACCACAGAGAAAAAACGTGCGATGAACTGAATTCGCATTTTTGACGGGTCAGTTGACAAGTGACTTAAACCATATACAGTCTCGGTTCGAGATATGTCTGGTTCATATGAAAACTTGTAAAATAGCGGCATATTTTTGACCCTGTAATTTCCCAGAAATAGTGTTTGCGACCAAGATTTCTCATAGTACGTTCTATCTCAGATTCTGCCCACTCAAACCCGGCCTGCAGCCAGTCCGAATCTCTATCGTACATTCTAGAATTATGTGAGAAGGAGGAAATTTATAATGTGTATGAGGACATCTTTGTAATTCAGCTTAAAGCGACAGTTATCAAATGTACGAAATGTTAGTCAATATTCCACTGTCTCTAATCAAAGTGCGAGGCCTGACATACATTATTGACGGTTGAGGGCAATTCGTCGAAGAGATTAGACAGACAACACAACACCCATATGGTAAGAATGTTTGTTCATCGTGTGATATTCCAGCAGTGGTGGTCAGGACTACTCTGATAAATAGGCATGAACACAAGAATACCTAACACGAATTTTAATTAGCTCCTGAAGTACTCTAGGTCTCGTATGGTAATAATTCTGGACATTCCTGTTCTAATTCTTGCCGCTGTACCAGTCAATACACTTACCGTAGTTCATTCTTAGTTCTCATAATAAATTATGTAAACTCCTTTTTTAATGCTGGTTCAAATGTCATACGTAACACAAAAATTGTGGTGTGTAATCTAACAGGAGTAATAGTACTACACGAAGATGAAGGAATTTGCACTGTGTTTAATACAGCTAGGCCACAGGGTGATGGTTTGAATGTCACTTAAATTTGTTTTGCAGTTGCAGCTTCCATAATTTAAATGAAAACAGCGAAAAGTATTATAAATTCTAACTTAAGAAATACCTAAAAATCATATCACTACACTCGGCAATTAACAGTGATAAACAATTAGATAAAATATCCTTTCTGGCGGAATAAATTTTATTACTCCGTTGTCTTCACAGAAAGTTAATAAAACAAGAAAATCCAAACGCCTAGATTGTTAGCTTAATTATAGTAGGTTGCAAATATGGTTTTATCAAGAATGTGTATTCTAGACACTCTCTACTTTTTTGTAAATTCGTAAATTATTGTGCCACCAACGTTCAGGTTTCTAACATGTCCAGTGAACAACATGTGGTATTCCAGAGTTCAGTCATTGAAAATTATTATCCGATCCCAAGTAATTAGTCAGTATTGCTGTAATAAATTTAAAACACCTCTGATATCAATGGCTGTGACAATTATCTCTTTAATTCTTAAAAGACATTCACATCTTGTTCATAGCATAGAGGAGGATGACTGCACTGGATTGTGAGCTAGCGCGCTGCTGGTTGCCTGAACACAGGCTCTCCATGCGCCTCAGAACCGAGGAAGGAATCACAGCAATGCTGCCGGTGTTCAGAGGCCTACGCTATTGTGTTACAGCCCGATATTTCTTTTTAGCTACAAGACTGTACTGAGTTATGCGACGAGACCGTCTTGATTTCTCGCAAGCAGGAATGGAGCGTTCGCCATCTTTCAGGAGTTAATCAAATCGTAATCTAAGTATATCAGCGTTTAAAAAAAAACGTCAAGCAGAAAATAGTAATATAGTAAAATTATTTCATTTTCTAATTTTACAGAATCTTAGCTTCCGGTAAATCTCAGGTGATAAGTAACTCCACGACGCCCTATGTTTCTTGATACGTTTTTTCGTTTGTTTTGACGTACCTGATATTTCAAGAATACGACGCTGTAAGTGGTATCGTCTTTCTTACTCCATATTACTCTTACTTTTGCTCTTTCTGATTTTCTGTTCCATTGTAGCAAAATAAAGTGACACCAACCAAAACATTTTCATAAGCAATGCACCATCAATTCTGGGATAGATTATAAGCTATAAATTTTCCTTCCATATTGATTAAAGTTTTGGAGCAATAGGTGCTGTTGGTTGTGATTCTTCCTTAAAGCTCACAGTCTTCGAGATGGAGTAAATAAGTTCGCTGCATGACAGAGAGTTGGCGCTGGTGCTGTCAGTTAACAAGGACATTTCTTCAGTGTATTTCCTTGATTGGGCTACCATGAAATTTCAAACAAGTGGTTTTAGTACTTTCTCCGGTACGATGGAGGAAAGAAATTGCTTATTATCGTTTTAAGGAAAGAAAAGATAAAATGAAATAAACAACACGCCGACGATGAAAATAAAAGAGGAGTTGGATTTTTCATCGTTACAAAAACTGTTCACGAATGAAACATGATCGGTCTTCCATGTTTGAAGATGAATTGTTAGGACGGCCTGAGGAAACGATATTAAAAATGTACAATGCAGAAATTAATAATGAGTGAAGGAACGTGACATTGCAGGTACATCGTGTCACAACTGTAACAGGAACACTTGCACATGATAAAGCCGTCAGCGAGTTAAGTGTCATGTTCGATCACTCAACAGAGCGTTGTTTAGGAGTTCTTGAACCTGTTGAAGCAACTGAACTCAGTTCTTGCAACTTTTCAGTGCTAGTTCCGAGCTCATTTCCGTGTGTAAGATGCTTATATGTCCAGTCCATTGGTAAACGAGGTGCAGTTTTGACTAAGTAACTGCCATTATTTAATCCGTAAATTACGACTATATGGCTTTACAAGAAAAATTTACTTCAAGATTTGGAATGAGTATTTGAACTGCGAAAGTTGTGTTAAAAGTTTTGAAATCTAAAAATTACGTAAAGTAAATGATACATTAATATTGAAGGAGATGAGACATTATAAAATGTATAGAACTACAGGATAGGCAAGGAGGGAATGTCTAACAGAAGAACTTCTGAAATACTTTATACAAAGGCCCAAAGGTGACGTGGTTTAAAGTGCTTAGCGAATAAGTAATTCAATCCGACAAGGGGGCAAAAAGCATAAATTATTAGGCCGCCTAGGAACACAGTTCCTAGGCTGATTTGCACACTATCTCTGGAGTATGTAGGTGAGGAGAAATTATTGTTTCTCAACACTCTGTTGTAGATCGTAAGGATAGTGGATGATGCAAAACGTTGGTCAGTAATGAAAAAGGTCAAAAAGAAACTGTTTCCCAAAGTAATAAAAATGTTCAGTGTTACCAGAGCATATTAATGTGATGTGAGAACTGAATCAAGCGTGGTGGATGGCGGTAAAGCTCTGGCCTCTCATTTGGGACGACTTTGGTTCAAATCCCTGTAAGGCCGTCCAGATTTGGGTTTTCCATGGTTTCCCAAAATCAGTCCAGGCGAATGCCGGGATAGTAACTTTAAAAGGTCATGGTCATTGTTCCCGCTCTTTGCGTCCCTTCATACTCTAATGGCCCTGACGTCGACGAGGCGTAAAGCCATAAGCAAAAAACGAGGGTAAATGCAGGATCAGAAAATCGTCATGTATAATCTATGACATCAGGGGCTATGCGTCGGGTCAGCGTATCGTTTTATGTAAAAAAAAAATATGCGAAATGTAAATAACTTTATGCGATTGACTAATAACAAGAGAAACAATCAAAAATGTAACGTGCACACCGCATACTGACACTAAATCATGTGACGTAATTCAAGCCGAGGACAACCAACACGTCAACAAAATTGTGATTGAAAAAGAAGTGCCAAGAAGTAGAGAAAGTAATACATGTAAGCACCTCACACGAGATCAAACAACTTTCTTATGAAATGGAAAGGCGATAAACGTATAAACGTTAAAGGTTGTCACTGCAAACCTCCTGTTAGTTCCAAAGGAATCAGAAATATTTTACAAAAATAAGGTCATGCGAAAGCCAGCTGTCTTGTTTAATAAGCCGTTGCATGCAAGCGATCAATAAAAATCGTGAAATTGCTTTAATTTTCCTGCATTTTCGAAAACAATCTGTATCGTACATCATAATCGCCTATTCATGAAGCTGGTGACAAATGACTTAGATCATGATGGGACATTACTGGTACGGTGTGGTGAATGGCCAAACTTCATAAAAATACCACGTAACATATTGGGTGAACCAGGTAAGTGTTAAATGGTTCTAGCTCTTTCTGAACATTAGTAATGATTTAAGTGAAAAACTGGTAAGCAGATAAAGCAGTAATTTACAGAGAACCTAAGTCATCGAGTGACAAGAAATAAAGCTAGATTTTTATTTCTAATCATTGTAACAGAGGATTCTTATAAATCAACAGCACGAATCGTCTCAGTGCAAGGCCACGTGCGTGGGTTACTACAATACAGAACTAGAAAAACAAGGCACGAAATAAACGGATGTAGTTCCTATCATTCCGTTCAAAATATAGTTACGTAATTGAAATCTCAGCGTCGAACTATTAAGCATAGTTTTAACAGTTTTCGCTGCAGAATTCTGAAGTATTTGCCAACTTTGAAACAATTTTTGATGAAGATGGTTTCATGCGATAAATTTATCACAAGTATTCAGTGTGAGCTTCCTTTTGATAGGCTTCCTCCGGTACTGTGAACTCAGTGACTAAGCTGACCTGACGGGTGGTCACGAGACGCCAGTGTCACGGACGAAAGCGCAACCTTCACGCAGGTCAGTCGCCCGACCAGTCGCTGGCACCTAACACCATGCCCATGTACTCTACATATACATACATATGCACACAATATTGCTATCATATGACGTAACAGTCAATTGACTACCAATATTAATTTACTAAAAAAAGATAGTGTATTTCTGTTCTGTCTGGAACTCCGTAATTTGTCTTGTGTGTATTTTTCTCTCAGTTGTGTTTTGGAATTCTTACACACTATTCTTATAGTAAATACTGTAAAATCTCAATATTTATGGCCTCCAAGTTCCAACAGCTCCTCCCTGGGTCTGTACTGGGGAAATGAAAGGCTTAAAACATAATAATTCTTATTAATCATATTAAACGCAAACTACAGAACTATAATCACAAAGCTACATGCCAACATATCTGTCCCGTCCATAAAACAAACAAGCGTTAACCAAACAGGATAGTTAATCAATTGGATTGGAGAAATAGGAATCTTAATGCGTTTCTTTACTGTCGACACATATGATCACAAAAGGTGTCACTGATACAACATATCACTAAGCATTGTAATTTACACAAAGAATAAAGTACACGAAGCTGAAAGTAGTTCCATTTAAGACCTACACTGATGATCCACTGCTGCTGCGAATCAAATAGCCGCTTTGTGTATTTTAAATTTGCCGTCTCTGAATTTCATGTTCCCTTCCTATAGATGACATTGTGTCTGTTTTGAAAAGCATAATTTTTAACCATAAATTTATGTATATAACCTCACCTTCATCCCAAAGTTTAGCTGTTAATGTAAGACATTTTCACCTTGGAAAATAAAGTAAAACCTATTATTTACATGTGCCTTTTTAAAACACGATCCAGGAAACACAGAATATAATATTGCTGCCTTCGTCAAACGTAAGGCAATTTCAAAACTTTCGTTCAGTTAAAAAGTTTGATACCGAGAAGATCTTAATTTCGTGAGTGGATACGCCTTGTAGGAGTAGTAAGTCGTTGGAGGATGCGGTGAGTCCAGCAGAGCAGAGGCGCCAGTAGAGTGGTTCGCTCACATTTGCATAATGAGCCGTTGTTTACTATGGCGCACCCTCTAAGTGCTTGGTTTAACTCGCCCTCGTTAGCCGCGCAGTGTTGGTACAGCCGACTCAAACCAAGTCGAAGCAGCCACTGGAGTAGTAGTGACAGGCCGACGATAGACCCAACTAGTTCGGTTGATTCCATGGCACCGCGGTTTCCAAAAACAAAGTTACCCTTTTACTAGGCTCTCACTATACCATGTTAGCGTTGGTGTCACTGAAATCTCCACTCTTTGTGGTAGTAACGAAATTTCATTTCAGGCTTTACACCTCGTCGACGTCATTAGGGGAGAGAGAGGACTGGGAACAAGAAACGGGAAGGAATTCAATCACTGAATTTTTTGCAGGAACCGTTCGGCATTCGCTTTGG
>JARYHS010008075.1:83163445-83216445 GCA_031002005.1 Vandiemenella viatica
ATAAGGAGGTTACCTCACGAACAATGTCATCGGATTCTCCACAGGCTTAAATAAAATATTTCACTCACCACTGTAAAAGAATCTGCTACTTCTTCGGGAGTTAAATCCGATTGATGACTGGCTCTACCGTCTATCACTTCTGCAGGTACTTCAGTAGTATACCAAGGGCAGTTAAAAAGTAATTTGAACATTACCGTCAGTAAAAAAAAGCTCACCAATTAGAAAAAAGAGAACTTCTTTTATTGAAACTTCACATAAAAATTTATTTTTCTTGGTTCTCAACAAGTTTTGGCACTTTTATTCTTATTATTTGTTTTTTTTACAAGTTTAAAAATACCTGCCTTCGTAAACTTCCATCTAGCTTGGAAGTGGAAGATCTAGCTATTCCAGAAAGATGTAAATAACAGGGAGATAGACCAGATTTGTAGAAGGTATCGTGTCACATTTCCCGCTTGAATTTTGTTGACCAGGTGATTAGTGACAATTGTCGAATGTGGTGCAGCGTTGTCATCAAGATTCACAACCCCTTTTTTCTAAACGACATTTTCATCATAAATTTCACACAATGTGAATTATAGTAATTGAACACCTTTTCAACCAAACAAATCGTATTTCGACACGGATTTCTGGTTTGGATGAATTACCTGTAGCAGTTACCATGTCTTAACTAACTAACACATTACCCGACATTCATCGTTATCATTGAAGTTGATGCAGTAATTTTACTTACACAATTTGAAACATGTATTTCAAATTCTTCCCAGTCTATGCGGGAAAATAACAAAACTTTTAGAATGTTCTACAGATATCCCAACCTGCCGGTGGATAAGGGGGACGGTCATTCTGAGTGTTGGTTCTCATTTTAAAAAAAAAAAAACAGTGACGTAGATCATTAGGACGAGAAACGTGTGTTGGTCTGCATTGAAGACGTGATGTTACAGAAGTGAGTGAGTGAAACATGGCGCTAAAAAATTGAGATTACGTACACATTTTCTTTTCCTGCTCCGGCAGCTCACATATGGCTGAGTCTAAGTCAGAATATAAGGTTTCTTAATGTGAAAAACTCGACCAAATCGATTCAAAGTTTTAAAATTATACCAGATTGTTTATTTTAAAAAATGGAATTCACAACAGATTTGTCAATTTTCAGCATTTGTGAGCAAAACGTAGAAGCAAACGACATTTTTGATCGTGATTCGGCAGTAATACAGGGTGATTAACTTTGGTGATCATCTGCTTGTCTTTGGAAGAGTAGACTTGAACGGAGCAGCATTTTGTTTCGCCTTCTCGCTTCTTTCATTTCTCACGCATAACAGAAACAACATACTCACTGCAACCACCCACCGTCAGAGTTATCTACATAAACAGTGACATTATCTAACGTTTCCAGTTTAGGGAAAGTAATGGTATACCAGCCTAGTAACATAGCCGGAGGTAGTTGCCATATCGAACTAACAACTTCCGAAGCAATCACATACACCTGATTACAGGGTATAGTATACAGCTTTCAAGAAACTCAAACAAACATTGCTGTAGATGTTAATTATATGCACTGCCATATTTGCTTTTCACCCAATGGCTGTTACAAAACAGAGTTGTACTGTATATAGCGACACAGATATTCCCGTTGTTGTACTGCCACAAATCTAAATAACAGTGCAACAAAATTATTTTCTTCATTCCCTGTCAAATTGATTCGTCTATATAAGGCAACTACAACACTAAACTTAACGCATGCCTTCCTAACCGAAATCATTCTTTACAGTCAGATTCGAAGTAAAGGCCGTTGCCCGCTCATTCTGCTAGTGTTGAGCTGTTTGAACATCTCCATAGCGCCAGTTTAGTGGCACTGATTGCAACGCAGCCGTCGCCATCCCTCAGGCGGGATTGCAGTTTTTTTCTCCCCACTCCGCACACCGCCACAACAATGATTACCAGTGGCCGCTCACTCACACAGGTAGAATCTAGTCACTGAAAGGAAACTGTCCAGTGGGACCCAGTCCCACTTCAAAAGGGAGGCCGCCAGTTAATTTGGCCGATTCTGATTGAGTTCTGGTAATTATTTTTGTTTTCTGCCATAGAGGCTTGTATTTTCTCAGCGGACGTTGAAATGTGTTTTTTTGGTAGCCGTCCTACCCGCACGGGGAAGTCTGTTTGTTTACTGCGTTGTAAAAGCTGGTCGTTACGAGTGCTACCTGGGAGGGCGGCGCCCATACGTTTCCATTACTACGACATGCCTACACTCCAGCTGTTACTTCGTACGGAGCTCTTGTTTGTTCTTGATATCCTTACCATGTGCGTGGAAGTTCTTGAAAACTAATTTATTGATAAAATTGCTGCACCACAGAGAAAAAACGTGCGATGAACTGAATTCGCATTTTTGACGGGTCAGTTGACAAGTGACTTAAACCATATACAGTCTCGGTTCGAGATATGTCTGGTTCATATGAAAACTTGTAAAATAGCGGCATATTTTTGACCCTGTAATTTCCCAGAAATAGTGTTTGCGACCAAGATTTCTCATAGTACGTTCTATCTCAGATTCTGCCCACTCAAACCCGGCCTGCAGCCAGTCCGAATCTCTATCGTACATTCTAGAATTATGTGAGAAGGAGGAAATTTGTAATGTGTATGAGGACATCTTTGTAATTCAGCTTAAAGCGACAGTTATCAAATGTACGAAATGTTAGTCAATATTCCACTGTCTCTAATCAAAGTGCGAGGCCTGACATACATTATTGACGGTTGAGGGCAATTCGTCGAAGAGATTAGACAGACAACACAACACCCATATGGTAAGAATGTTTGTTCATCGTGTGATATTCCAGCAGTGGTGGTCAGGACTACTCTGATAAATAGGCATGAACACAAGAATACCTAACACGAATTTTAATTAGCTCCTGAAGTACTCTAGGTCTCGTATGGTAATAATTCTGGACATTCCTGTTCTAATTCTTGCCGCTGTACCAGTCAATACACTTACCGTAGTTCATTCTTAGTTCTCATAATAAATTATGTAAACTCCTTTTTTAATGCTGGTTCAAATGTCATACGTAACACAAAAATTGTGGTGTGTAATCTAACAGGAGTAATAGTACTACACGAAGATGAAGGAATTTGCACTGTGTTTAATACAGCTAGGCCACAGGGTGATGGTTTGAATGTCACTTAAATTTGTTTTGCAGTTGCAGCTTCCATAATTTAAATGAAAACAGCGAAAAGTATTATAAATTCTAACTTAAGAAATACCTAAAAATCATATCACTACACTCGGCAATTAACAGTGATAAACAATTAGATAAAATATCCTTTCTGGCGGAATAAATTTTATTACTCCGTTGTCTTCACAGAAAGTTAATAAAACAAGAAAAATCCAAACGCCTAGATTGTTAGCTTAATTATAGTAGGTTGCAAATATGGTTTTATCAAGAATGTGTATTCTAGACACTCTCTACTTTTTTGTAAATTCGTAAATTATTGTGCCACCAACGTTCAGGTTTCTAACATGTCCAGTGAACAACATGTGGTATTCCAGAGTTCAGTCATTGAAAATTATTATCCGATCCCAAGTAATTAGTCAGTATTGCTGTAATAAATTTAAAACACCTCTGATATCAATGGCTGTGACAATTATCTCTTTAATTCTTAAAAGACATTCACATCTTGTTCATAGCATAGAGGAGGATGACTGCACTGGATTGTGAGCTAGCGCGCTGCTGGTTGCCTGAACACAGGCTCTCCATGCGCCTCAGAACCGAGGAAGGAATCACAGCAATGCTGCCGGTGTTCAGAGGCCTACGCTATTGTGTTACAGCCCGATATTTCTTTTTAGCTACAAGACTGTACTGAGTTATGCGACGAGACCGTCTTGATTTCTCGCAAGCAGGAATGGAGCGTTCGCCATCTTTCAGGAGTTAATCAAATCGTAATCTAAGTATATCAGCGTTTAAAAAAAAACGTCAAGCAGAAAATAGTAATATAGTAAAATTATTTCATTTTCTAATTTTACAGAATCTTAGCTTCCGGTAAATCTCAGGTGATAAGTAACTCCACGACGCCCTATGTTTCTTGATACGTTTTTTCGTTTGTTTTTGACGTACCTGATATTTCAAGAATACGACGCTGTAAGTGGTATCGTCTTTCTTACTCCATATTACTCTTACTTTTGCTCTTTCTGATTTTCTGTTCCATTGTAGCAAAATAAAGTGACACCAACCAAAACATTTTCATAAGCAATGCACCATCAATTCTGGGATAGATTATAAGCTATAAATTTTCCTTCCATATTGATTAAAGTTTTGGAGCAATAGGTGCTGTTGGTTGTGATTCTTCCTTAAAGCTCACAGTCTTCGAGATGGAGTAAATAAGTTCGCTGCATGACAGAGAGTTGGCGCTGGTGCTGTCAGTTAACAAGGACATTTCTTCAGTGTATTTCCTTGATTGGGCTACCATGAAATTTCAAACAAGTGGTTTTAGTACTTTCTCCGGTACGATGGAGGAAAGAAATTGCTTATTATCGTTTTAAGGAAAGAAAAGATAAAATGAAATAAACAACACGCCGACGATGAAAATAAAAGAGGAGTTGGATTTTTCATCGTTACAAAAACTGTTCACGAATGAAACATGATCGGTCTTCCATGTTTGAAGATGAATTGTTAGGACGGCTGAGGAAACGATATTAAAAATGTACAATGCAGAAATTAATAATGAGTGAAGGAACGTGACGTGACATTGCAGGTACATCGTGTCACAACTGTAACAGGAACACTTGCACATGATAAAGCCGTCAGCGAGTTAAGTGTCATGTTCGATCACTCAACAGAGCGTTGTTTAGGAGTTCTTGAACCTGTTGAAAGCAACTGAACTCAGTTCTTGCAACTTTTCAGTGCTAGTTCCGAGCTCATTTCCGTGTGTAAGATGCTTATATGTCCAGTCCATTGGTAAACGAGGTGCAGTTTTTGACTAAGTAACTGCCATTATTTAATCCGTAAATTACGACTATATGGCTTTACAAGAAAAATTTACTTCAAGATTTGGAATGAGTATTTGAACTGCGAAAGTTGTGTTAAAAGTTTTTGAAATCTAAAAATTACGTAAAGTAAATGATACATTAATATTGAAGGAGATGAGACATTATAAAATGTATAGAACTACAGGATAGGCAAGGAGGGAATGTCTAACAGAAGAACTTATGAAATACTTTATACAAAGGCCCAAAGGTTGACGTGGTTTAAAGTGCTTAGCGAATAAGTAATTCAATCCGACAAGGGGGCAAAAAGCATAAATTATTAGGCCGCCTAGGAACACAGTTCCTAGGCTGATTTGCACACTATCTCTGGAGTATGTAGGTGAGGAGAAATTATTGTTTCTCAACACTCTGTTGTAGATCGTAAGGATAGTGATGATGCAAAACGTTGGTCAGTAATGAAAAAGCGTAAAAAGAAACTGTTTCCAAAGTAATAAAAATGTTCAGTGTACCAGAGCATATTAATGTGATGTGAGAACTGAATCAAGCGTGGTGGATGGCGGTAAAGCTCTGGCCTCTCATTTGGGACGACTTTGGTTCAAATCCCTGTAAGGCCGTCCAGATTTGGGTTTTCCATGGTTTCCCAAAATCAGTCCAGGCGAATGCCGGGATAGTAACTTTAAAAGGTCATGGTCATTGTTCCCGCTCTTTGCGTCCCTTCATACTCTAATGGCCCTGACGTCGACGAGGCGTAAAGCCATAAGCAAAAAACGAGGGTAAATGCAGGATCAGAAAATCGTCATGTATAATCTATGACATCAGGGGCTATGCGTCGGGTCAGCGTATCGTTTTATGTAAAAAAAAAAATATGCGAAATGTAAATAACTTTATGCGATTGACTAATAACAAGAGAAACAATCAAAAATGTAACGTGCACACCGCATACTGACACTAAATCATGTGACGTAATTCAAGCCGAGGACAACCAACACGTCAACAAAATTGTGATTGAAAAAGAAGTGCCAAGAAGTAGAGAAAGTAATACATGTAAGCACCTCACACGAGATCAAACAACTTTCTTATGAAATGGAAAGGCGATAAACGTATAAACGTTAAAGGTTGTCACTGCAAACCTCCTGTTAGTTCCAAAGGAATCAGAAATATTTTACAAAAATAAGGTCATGCGAAAGCCAGCTGTCTTGTTTAATAAGCCGTTGCATGCAAGCGATCAATAAAAATCGTGAAATTGCTTTAATTTTCCTGCATTTTCGAAAACAATCTGTATCGTACATCATAATCGCCTATTCATGAAGCTGGTGACAAATGACTTAGATCATGATGGGACATTACTGGTACGGTGTGGTGAATGGCCAAACTTCATAAAAATACCACGTAACATATTGGGTGAACCAGGTAAGTGTTAAATGGTTCTAGCTCTTTCTGAACATTAGTAATGATTTAAGTGAAAAACTGGTAAGCAGATAAAGCAGTAATTTACAGAGAACCTAAGTCATCGAGTGACAAGAAATAAAGCTAGATTTTTATTTCTAATCATTGTAACAGAGGATTCTTATAAATCAACAGCACTGAATCGTCTCAGTGCAAGGCCACGTGCGTGGGTTACTACAATACAGAACTAGAAAAACAAGGCACGAAATAAACGGATGTAGTTCCTATCATTCCGTTCAAAATATAGTTACGTAATTGAAATCTCAGCGTCGAACTATTAAGCATAGTTTTAACAGTTTTCGCTGCAGAATTCTGAAGTATTTGCCAACTTTGAAACAATTTTTGATGAAGATGGTTTCATGCGATAAATTTATCACAAGTATTCAGTGTGAGCTTCCTTTTGATAGGCTTCCTCCGGTACTGTGAACTCAGTGACTAAGCTGACCTGACGGGTGGTCACGAGACGCCAGTGTCACGGACGAAAGCGCAACCTTCACGCAGGTCAGTCGCCCGACCAGTCGCTGGCACCTAACACCATGCCCATGTACTCTACATATACATACATATGCACACAATATTGCTATCATATGACGTAACAGTCAATTGACTACCAATATTAATTTACTAAAAAAAAGATAGTGTATTTCTGTTCTGTCTGGAACTCCGTAATTTGTCTTGTGTGTATTTTTCTCTCAGTTGTGTTTTGGAATTCTTACACACTATTCTTATAGTAAATACTGTAAAATCTCAATATTTATGGCCTCCAAGTTCCAACAGCTCCTCCCTGGGTCTGTACTGGGGAAATGAAAGGCTTAAAACATAATAATTCTTATTAATCATATTAAACGCAAACTACAGAACTATAATCACAAAGCTACATGCCAACATATCTGTCCCGTCCATAAAACAAACAAGCGTTAACCAAACAGGATAGTTAATCAATTGGATTGGAGAAATAGGAATCTTAATGCGTTTCTTTACTGTCGACACATATGATCACAAAAGGTGTCACTGATACAACATATCACTAAGCATTGTAATTTACACAAAGAATAAAGTACACGAAGCTGAAAGTAGTTCCATTTAAGACCTACACTGATGATCCACTGCTGCTGCGAATCAAATAGCCGCTTTGTGTATTTTAAATTTGCCGTCTCTGAATTTCATGTTCCCTTCCTATAGATGACATTGTGTCTGTTTTGAAAAGCATAATTTTTAACCATAAATTTATGTATATAACCTCACCTTCATCCCAAAGTTTAGCTGTTAATGTAAGACATTTTCACCTTGGAAAATAAAGTAAAACCTATTATTTACATGTGCCTTTTTAAAACACGATCCAGAAAACACAGAATATAATATTGCTGCCTTCGTCAAACGTAAGGCAATTTCAAAACTTTCGTTCAGTTAAAAAGTTTGATACCGAGAAGATCTTAATTTCGTGAGTGGATACGCCTTGTAGGAGTAGTAAGTCGTTGGAGGATGCGGTGAGTCCAGCAGAGCAGAGGCGCCAGTAGAGTGGTTCGCTCACATTTGCATAATGAGCCGTTGTTTACTATGGCGCACCCTCTAAGTGCTTGGTTTAACTCGCCCTCGTTAGCCGCGCAGTGTTGGTATAGCCGACTCAAACCAAGTCGAAGCAGCCACTGGAGTAGTAGTGACAGGCCGACGATAGACCCAACTAGTTCGGTTGATTCCATGGCACCGCGGTTTCCAAAAACAAAGTTACCCTTTTACTAGGCTCTCACTATACCATGTTAGCGTTGGTGTCACTGAAATCTCCACTCTTTGTGGTAGTAACGAAGTTTCATTTCAGGCTTTACACCTCGTCGACGTCATTAGGGGAGAGAGAGGACTGGGAACAAGAAACGGGAAGGAATTCAACCACTGAATTTTTTGCAGGAACCGTTCCGGCATTCGCTTTGGGTAATTTCTGGAAACCATGGAAAACCGAACATTGGAAGGCCGTACAGGGTTTGAGCCGAATACCATCCACCGGGTCCTGTGAAGATGTGTCAGCAACAGCAGTAGACACGAGCAACAAGAAGCCTCGTGGGTGAGCAGTGGCGTTCGAGTCTCATATACGGGAGGGCACGGGTTCAGATCGGAAATTCCCACAATTCCTCGAAATCAGTGGAGACGTTTGCGATGGCCGATTTACTCTCCGTTACACGCCGGCTGTAGTCTCGCAGCTGCAGTGACATCGTCACCGATGAGAGGCAAGACCGCAAAAGAGAAGGAACTCACAAAGAAGACCAGAAATAACGCTGATATTTCTGGAATGCCTAAGTTGTCTTACTTCAGACGTGTTCCATCTGTGTCATTCCTTACAGCAAAAATCGAAGTATGAAACATATTTCGGGAAGTGGTTCCCCATGATTGAGAGTCCCACTAATATTAGCGGTTCAGTTTAGGTATAAAAGGTTATAATGACGATAGATTTTAAACGTTGTGCTAGTTTCTCTTAGTGTTACGTAATATAATTGTATTAACAAATGATTAAAAGCTACTGATAATCATTTTTTTCGGGTAAATAATTTACCTCTTTCAGTCTCAGTTGATAACGGAGAAATATTGGTCGGTAGGTCTGTGCTGTGAAAATCGTGGAAATAGATGTAAAATACAGTGGTAAACCCATGTTCGTCATATCCCGAAAAATGAATTGCACTTATTATTTTAATACTTCATTATTTTAAAAAACCGTCTCTGTACCGCCTACAAGGTTTCATCGATGCAATTGCGCTGAATGACTTCGGAATACAGTTTTGCAATGGATCTGACGGCAGCGTACTCTCTACTATAAGAATGCCTTCACTTCACAACTAATTCTAACGAGACGAGTAGTACGGGATTTTAGAAACTGTGGATGGTTAAAGATAAGCTGTCAAAATTATTTTTACTGTGATACTGGGAGTAAGAACCTAATTTTCTAACTCACGGTAATATTTAAGGTAGCTGCGAATTATCCAACCATTATGAGAATTATGAACGAAATGTGTGGCTTAAAAGCGTCATACTATCTTGCTATACATAAACTTTGTGGCCGTTAAAAGTCCGACTATGCCTTCTTCCTGTACAACCCTGATGGTGGAATTACTACCAATGGCACCAAACTACATCCAAATTAAACATATTTAATTTCTATAAATATGCATCTAATACAACACAAAAATGTATATAAAAAAACAGAAACGGCAAAAATGACTTAATATTGTTTAAATGAAGAAATTTACAAGAGAATAAGTAAAATGCTGTTTTAAGATAGACGGGGAATAAGTTTAGTTATGTTTTTGTCAATGTAATCATCTACTTGATAACTGTAGCGTCGAGTAAAGCGCTGTATGTATTCCAAGCCGTGTTTCGTGTGACGTGATGGTCGCGATAACCGACACGTGGTGGGCCTGTTACGTGGGTGGCTAACGGAACCACTGGCTCAGAACATAACACACGGCCGTCAACACAGTCGTGACTCGATTGCAAACGTTCACATTCGTCTGATGGAGACATCAGCTATTTCCGGAATGTGCCAATGTCTAACTCTGCAAAAAGCGTCATACTTACTGTGTCATCCTTTCGCCTCTAACTTCCCGGATGAGGAGTTACTCTTTTTAGTTACTTGTTACAATGCGACAGCTGACTTCTCTATACCCTGCTTGTTTTTTAATTTATTCATTTGTCCTTCAGTTCTATACAGCCATCAGTCATTTGTATATAGAAACTCAATGACAACATTTATACAGAATAATAGAATATATAGCATATCTTAATAAAATTAAATAGGGATATATGAATTGCTACGTTGTTACCGAGTAGCAGGCATCGGATGCTGGTGGGTAAAGGTATGCCCAGACCTAATAATCAGCTCATGGAATTTGTTCTGCGGTTCTTATACTTTACACGTGAAAATATTAAACGATTTACATCACCAGTTTCTGAATTGTTATATTCTCAAACATCGGTAGCTGTGAAGTTTAACCGGAGCAGGTGTTGTGAGAAGCTACCATGAATTAATTATATTCCATCCAAAGTTATAACTCCTCTAGACTCTGAGAAACTACAGAACCAACGACTGTTGGGAATCAGGGTGGAACCGTAATAATAGCCCATTATTTCGTTCCTAATTTCCCATTCGGTTTGCCAAGTATTTCACATCTCTTTTCTTACTGTCAACAGGTAGTCAGATTATGTAAGCCGAAATGTTAAAAATGGTACCTGTCCCAGTAGCTTCCTTGGCCGGTTAGTCTACTTTTTCATTGTATCTAACACCTACTTAACCCTAATTTATGTATGTATTTTTTCTGGAACATGTAACAACTTCATGATTCATTTTCTTAGCAATAGATTTCAGAACACAGGTAATTAATAACTTGCTCGAAACCTGTGGTGAGCCATAAATTATTGATTTAAAATAGCAACATCCTCTGCAGTAAATACAGACGCTGCGAAAGAAAGTTAAAACGTTTCGTGACCGTTAGTTATAGGACAAATAGGTCCATCTGGTACGGTTTTTGAACCGTATGCGCAGATGTATAAGGCATCGTGTCAATTCTCATCGAGATACCTCCTTGTTGACATATTGATGATCGCATACACATTTTTCCCATTAGTCGTTAAAGATACCGGCTGCTGGTCCATACTGAAAATGGAATGATATTCCTATAGCGATTCTGGCCGATAGCTCTTGCAACTGCTTAAAACTGTAATGCACTATTGAATATCGTGATCTTCCATCAAGATTATCCATCGAGATTATCCATCAAGGTGCACATATCTTTTATATATATATGATTTGGATGGTCCTGCATTGATAATCTCTCCAAAATGAGTTTTTCCGCAAGTTAGTTTCGTCTGATATGGAAAGGCATCTGCCGCGCCTCAAATAATAACAAATTTGTGAGTGTTGAATACATGGAACCAAGGAAGGTTCGAGTGCGACTATACTGAAACTTACATAACCTGTAAAGTTAATAGAAATTTGCGCTCTCATTAAACATGCATCCATAGTCGATTACCTACTTTTTTGGGCGAGTGGTAATGCTCGGGCCTTGTATGCTGAATGACGTAGGTTCATCTCTGTCTGTCCATAAGATTTCTCGTTTTCATTATTTCCCAAACTGACTTCAGGAAAATGCCAGGATGGTTCCTTTAAAAGGCCATGACAGAATTCCTTTCTCTTCTTTGCTCCCCTCATTTTACAACTCTAATGACTCCTGCCTCAAAAAGTCACAAAAAAAACATAGTTGATTCTAGATGGTAACAGATCACCATATTTGAAGAATATTTCTATAAGCACCCCACCAGGCGTATGTCAACTAATGAATAGTTTACAGAGCTTAATTACAGGAGTTAACTATTTCGTTTTTTTGGAGTTGCTTAATTAAATAGAATTGTTATTAAATGACACTCAAAACCCTGATTTTGTGACATAATTTTTCGGTTGCAGTTTATATCGTCATAAAATTAGAACTTCTTACGTGCTATTGAGTTAATGACGACAGCTGTATGGAACCAATGAAATTAAAGTGAAGTAGGAAGGCCCGAAATCGTATGCTGTAACACGTAAATTATGAAACTAAATCCATCGTACTTTTTGCTTTAACAAATCGCGTCAATTGTCATTCTGGTACAGGTTCTACCAAACGACAACCTCATAGCTTCTTTCAAATGCGCATTAATGCAGTCGCTGTATTTCGATCGAAATTTTACCCGTTGCATACGGCTGAATTAATGGTATCAGTAATATGGAGTCAGTGAAAGAAAAGGAAATCAAAAATAGTTCTTAACGAACTTATGTGATATCGCGTAAGATTAGTTTAAACCAAATCCACTAAAATTTCTATTTTAAAACAGAAATAATTATCGATTCAACATATCGTCAAAATAAAACCATTATCCAAACATCGTATTAATATGGACAATCTGGCAGTTGTCCCATAAGGGCGTACCGAGAATAAATGGTCCATTTAGTCTGAAATTTGATAACAACTTTCCTGAGACTATAATATTCAACAGAATGTGCTTATAATAGCAACAAAAAAAAGTACTAATGAAGTAAACTAGTTTGAAATGTGGGAAGTTGCATAGGAATGTATTAATATGGTATGAAAACTTGCCAGCGATTTTGTATTGGTTGCTGCAGATGATATCGTTGGCGGCAAAGTTGTGTTTAAAAATGGACGCCGATTCTACTGCCTTCACTATCTCAAACTGTAACTTTCATGTTTCCTTATGTCTAAGGCAAATTTCTTTTTGCTTTAGTATGCACTTTTTGTCGAAAAATATGTCCTCAGGAAAGTGTGTTGCAAATTTCTGACCAAAGGAATAATGGCCTCTCGGTACGCTCTTGTTGGACAGTTTCATGTAGCTTTAAGTTCTTATATTTCATATATTATATTGCGTTAAAATATAAGTCTAACATAAATACTTTCGGATATCAGTATGAAAGCCAAATCTAAGGTAATAACCAAAGGAAGGGAAAGTTTTTAAATAAAATTTACATTTTTTCCTTCTCCGCGTTAATATTTGGTTTAATGCTTCAGGCGTAATACTGTCCTTGAACATATTACATATCATTTACGCAGTTTCTCTCCATAAAACAATGATCATTTGCATGATACACCATTATATACAGATTAATAATTAACCACACAAAAATATATAAATTCACAGTTAATTACTCCCATCTTGCTATACGTAATTTCTTAGAATAAAATTTCATAAAAGGGCTGGGTCTGAGGGATATTACACTGTGTTCTGTGTTACTGCTAAGTGAAGAGAGAAGACTGTTGCTTGATGATTGCTTCTGACTATTAGCTCCTTTCTGAGCAGCAAACCAACGCGGGGGAGTTGGTTGATTGCTCTTCGAAACATTAATAACAGTTTCTAAAAGTTTTGCACTTCTTGTAATTGGGTAACTGTTCTTTAGGCAACTGATGTTATTCAGCGAGACTTCTTCCCTCGGGAGAAGGAAACGTTTGCAAGGATTACGGGAGGAAATTTTAATTACAGAATCAGCTAAGACCAGTTTTTCAAGAGACATCTGCATCCTGAATGGAAGTGATATTGAAAGTCACCAGTTAGTGAAGCTACCTTCTGAAGAAATACTCTGGACAGGAGCAGCTCGCAGCCACATGCTGACCTTTACAGTTTAAATTCTTGGTTTCAATGGACTGGCACTCTTGTACAAAGAGAGAACCTAGACAACTACCGCAATGCTGACGGCTTCTATATTGTGTACTAATATAAAAAAAGGAGATATTAAACTTGGAACATTAGAGATAACCCCACATCTCAATACATACAAGTAAACATATTGAGGGATATACTTACTGAAACAATTTACTTATTTTACGAACAAAATGAAAGTACAAACACTTAGTAAACGTTCACATGGATGGCGACTTTGAAATGTCCTCATATCACATATAAAACAGGAGAAAGACAATAACATACAAACTATCACCTACTAATATCCCGAATGAGGAGCATCCATGAACAACTAACTGGATTCAGAATATCTTTAATCAAAAATCTGGCGACACTGAAATCTGTAAAATGCACTCACTATAAACATGAAGACTACCAAACTATAATGCAACTTTCCCTACCTTGAATCACATTAGTACACGATTCACGACTTTTCAAGGAATTATCACTTTTGTATCTCTGCTCCAAATCGGAATGTACGCAGTTATCTTGTCTCCTTCTGGTGGAGACCACTTCGAAAATTTTCAAACGACGAGAATTTTCTCATTTCAACGTACATGAAGAATTATTTCTGTTTTCCACCTCGTCCAAGCAGAACATTAAAACTATCATTGTCTTTATTGAGAGCCAAATCACTCGAGGCGAATGTCGCAATCCTTCCTTCAAAAATGCCATGGCCGATTTCCTTCTGTGATGATCCCAAATTCCTACAACGGTTGCTGTATTTAAGTTTCCTTCTCAACGTGCACGCCGCTAGATGTCGAAACGAGTACAATTGAAGTCTGAAGGTCTAAAGGATATCTCAGATGTATAGCACACAGCTCTTACTTCGTGATCCCAGAGTCACTTCTCAATGCACGTCTCTCCATTAGAGCGGCGCCTTTTCAAGTGTTTTGTCGCAGAGAGAGTTGTGTAGACGAATCAGTGAAAGCCAACGACTCAGTCCTGATTAAATCACGGGAGGTCAATTGGAGAAACAGCCAATGACGGCTCACTCCATGACACGCACTCACGCACGTGCAGCCCGAAACGTCTTCTTCGTTTGACCCAATCGCCGTGGGCACATGCCGACTATCGAGAGCTCTCGTCTGAGGAAATCAGCCTTAACTACGTGACCGACATAACGTTCAAACTGATGCCAGAAAGGAAATCAGATATTTCTGATCTCAGGAAATCAGGGACCTGTTGGATCTGTTTTCTTTGCAGTCAAAGGCAGTGTGGTGAAAGTGTTACATTTCTCGCTCATAATATTTTTCTTGGAATTTTTGTCATCATCTTGAGTTTTCTCATTAGAGTAGTTCTTATTCAGTTTTGACATGAGAAAGTCAGTTGGTCCATTGTAAAAATTTGATGCACCAAAATGATTCCTACCGATTATTTTCATTATTAACAGCAGGTATACACCGGAGGCAATTTCCCTACAAACCTGTTTCTGCACTAAGCGAGCTTCTACTTTCAATTCTTTCACTGTCTGTGGTATATTGTTCAGCACATTCCTGGGCAAATTATCCCACTTCTTCAGTCCTTTACATACAAATTAAAACTCTCACTCTCTTTTATGCACAAATTCAAGAGCTAGTTTAAGTTTGTGGTCATCTCTTCCCTTTTAATACCCATCGAATTTCATAGGTAATATTTGCTCAATTCATACCTAGTATGCTCTTCACCCTCATCTTCCAATGACATGCAACCCACTTCCTTCATCATACCAGTAAATGAACCCTCTACCAACACCTGCATTTGATAACCCTGATAAGCAAGATTCTGGCCACTATTTTCTGCCCCACTTTCCTGCCACATTCCCTAATCTCCTTATCCAATATACACAGGTACTTGTACCCCGCCTGCACCACATTACGACTGACTGTTGTAGCCATGTTTACCTGGCACTTTTGCTGCGCAGGAGAGCCCCACTTAAAATAAGATTACTGTTTAATATCGAGTAATTATTTATTTATTTTCCATATGCAACTTAGCCCAGCACCTAGTATCTAATCTGGGCCCTTATTTCCACTCATTTACATTTACATATGTTTGTATCTTATATATATATATATAAAAAACATATTAACAAATAAACAATGAATGAAAGAAAATTTTGATTCAATTTCCAATAACTACTACATCTACTGTTATTAAACAGAATGGGTACCACACCACTACTAAATCTACTACTACTGTCACTAAAATTACTGCTAACATTACTACTGCTACTACTAAAACCATTACTAATACTACTAATTCTACTATTACCACCACCAATTGTCACAGCCGCACTTCGGTCCACTATTGTTCATTTTTCTTGGTGTTGTGTGCGCTCCAAAGGCAGAGTCCCCTGGAACCGGCAGCAAAGTCAGCCGCCCAGGCCATCAAGAGTTGACCTCCTGGAATACCAAGACGGCCCCAGTTGTCGCTCAGAAGACGGCCTCTCTGGAGCACACTGAAGTTCCTCCGACGATTGATGCTGCTTATTGTCGTGGGATATCTTCCGTCAATCTGGTGTAATTGGGTTCTCCTCTTCTGCTATCTGTGGCCTTTGATTTCGCTCGGCATTTTTCCTTTTTATAAATTTCTCCTTCCAAAATTTTGAGGCTAGATCAGCTGCCTCGTCCAGCAAATGCCACAAACTTTCGTCGCGCAGAATGTCAAATATGCTCCTACCTTGCAGCCGAGCTTGTTGGTGTTCTCTCAAACTGGCTGTTATTTCACACTCCCATACCACGTGCTCCGGCGTACTCTCTTCACCACATTCGCACCTGTCCGAGGCCACAATATTTCGACTTCGGAGCCAGCTATTGTATGGCCCGTGACCTGTAATGTAGTGTACCAATCCGGGAGAGAGTTGAAGGTACTTCAACTTTAGCCTCTCCTCTACGGATGGGAACATATCGTATGCTCTTCGACCTGTTTCACTGTTGTTCCATTCTTGTTGCCATTCCGCCAATAGAAGCTTCCGAATGTGCGTCTCCGATGTTACTTCGCTGCCTACAATTTCTGCTACCTTATCTTGTTTCCCTTTTCTGAGCCAGTATATGGCACCCCGTTTCCTTACTTCAAGGTCCAGTGGCCATACACCAATGGCAACGGTTAATGAATTTGTTGCCACGGTTCTGTACGCTCCTGTCAATCTTAAAAGTATTCCTCGTTGGACACGTCTGACTCGCTGTTTTAGTTTTACTTTTCTTAGATGCTTTGCCCACACACTTGCTGAGTAGCCCACTAAAGAGGATAAAATTGCGTCATGGTATAGTCTTATTGTTTGGACTGGAACAGTAAATTTTCGTTGGCCAATATTAATGATTTTATTCATGACCGCCACTGCTCTTGCTATTGTCATCTCTAAGTGGGGTTCGAAGTTTAAACGTTCATCCAATTGAATGCCTAAGTACCTGCACACTGGGTTTCTACGAATTGATTTACCGTCGATTCTTATAGTTGGTTTTCGAGTCAGCTTGCCCTTGAGCAACATAAATGTTGTTTTATGTGGTGCTAAACTCAGTTTGACTTTACTGCACCATTGGCTAAGGCAGTTAAGTACTAGATTACTGTTGTACTCAATTTCTGCTCTCGTTGCTCCTTCCACGAGTAGTAAAATGTCATCAGCAAAAGCTATTAGACCTAGAAGTTCAGGTATTCTTTGTAATAGTTCTATCACTGGTTCCATCCCTATATCCCAGAATATGGGACCGCAAACGGAACCTTGCGGGCATCCTTTAGTAAGTATCTTCGTGATGAACGAGTTCTGGCATCTCAAGGAAGCAGTTCTAAATCTGCAATAGTCCCTGAAGGTGTAAAATAATCTTCTTGGGCAACCAATCTCCCTCAGCCGTTCAAACAGAGCGGGCCACCATAAATTGTCGAAGGCTCCCGAAATATCAATAAATAAGCCTACTACGTAGTTTTTTAAATGTTTAATATCGAGTAACAAGAGTTCTTTTTAATCAAGAGTAGTGTCGTAAAAAACGTTTTTTTTTTTGGCTTGAAAAAAAAACATGTTTTTTTTCTGGGACATGTTTTTTTTTTATCACACCTATTGAATCTCAAATTTGTAGGGCAGTTATCATTTAATATGACTATTTTAGAGTTTATTCTAAGTACTTATCTTAATTTGTAAATCTACAATATTTTTCTGGTTCAGTAGAAAAAAAAATTACGATAATATTGGCAACATTGACTGAAATTTTATTTTATGAACGGGGATTTCCCGAAGAGGCTAGGTTGAGAGAGAAGGAATCCCCGTTCCCCATTGTTTGGATTGATACTCGCTATTTGAACTAGTGCTGCCAGCCCTACGAATTTATCTGTAGACCTGCGGATCTTTTTTTTAAAAAAAATTAAGAATTTAAAATTTATCCACGGTTATTTGCCTCTTTTTATTACTTACTGTGCTTTCCTTATATTCGTATACTTGTTAAACTCTCAGAGTATAGTGGTACTGACTCATTAAATTGTCAGTAATTATGAATCGTTTCCTTGCAACCGTTGGTGTAAACCAACGATTTAAAAGAAGTAATGCTCCTATTTTGTATGATAATAGATTTAAATTCAAACTTAAAAGACTGTAATACAGAACTATCGGCGCAGTCTTTATGCACAGTGTGTACTTTGCACACAATTTAAAATTGCATTCTCAAAATCTTTTGCGTACAATACAAAAACAACTAGTAAAATGATATGTAACTACTTCTGAAGTTATGGATATAGGAGAGATAGAAAAAGAAACAAAAAATTCGGACACCGACCGAACTAGTGTTGGTAGTGCTGATACTAGTGAATGTGGTACTGACATGATGAATAAAATTATGTTACCTAGATAGATACATTTATGAATCATTATGTAAGACATTATATGATTCAGTAAAATTTAAAACTCACTTGTAAAATGTAAGTTCCTTAAATAAAACTATAATTTATCAAATATATTGTTTTCTAAAAGAACAAATTTAAAAGTAAAACCAAGGGTGCTAGGTTTTTTTTAATGTTTTTTTTCACAAAGCTGGAAAAAAAACATTTTTTTTTTCAATTTGCAACATTAATCAAGAGTAATATTTTTTGGAACTAGTGTACTTTTTCGCGTTACAGCGATGTACTTGCATCTGTTAGCAACATCACAAGTCTATTGGTCAGCACAACAATTCATCTTTTTATCTTTTTTTTATGGTTTTCCGCCTCGTCGACCCCGAGGTCACTAGAGGCTGGAAAGGACTGCGGACAAGGAACGTTCAGGAATTCTCCTATTGTCTTTTGAAACAACCATCCTGGCATTCGCGTGGAGTAATTTCTAGAACCACGAAAAAACTAAATGTCGATGGCCGCACTGGGATTCGAGCCCACATCCTCCCGAATGCGACGGCAGGTTGTTACCACTCACCCAACACGCTCTGTACTACAATTCCTGCCTCGAGTAAGATTCACTCAGTAATGGCGCCGAGCCAGAAGATACAATCGTATTTCGGCTGAACGTGTTGCAAGCAGACTGTGGCAATCTGTTTTCGCCGAGAAGCCGAGAATGAAGTAGTAGGTGGTGTGTGGAGAGCCAGTTATTAATGTCGGATCGTGTATTACGTGAAACTATCAGTAAGATAAACAGCGTGCCGGAGCAGTGACTCGGCACTCTGCCGCCACTCGCGCAAGTATTGCGAGAACACTGTATTGCTGGGCAGGAAAAGTACTCGTGAACTGAAATTAGCAATAAATACAAGACTTTCCATCAATTTCAGTGTTTATTGCGTGAACTACTAAATCTGTATTCTGTTGTCTTCTCTTTTTATCCGAAAAGTGTTTACTTAAAAGCAAATATGCCAGGAAGACGTGAGAAAACTAGAAGAGTATAATTTCGATATTAAAACTCTTAAGAATAAAATTTGAGGGTTACAGAAATATTTTCTGTGTCATCAGCAGATGTGTTTACACATTTACAGTCTTCCATACATTTTTATCAAAAGGTCGAAAATTTAATCATATTTTCGCATATAGTTATTCGAAAATTTACTCTTTTAATCCCTTGAATATTGCTATTGAAAAGATTAACACGATAAACGCGTACGTTCTACTCGATAGAATGAATAGAACGAAATAAAAGTACAAAAACTGGGTGAGCCCCGTCCGGGTCCGGATTCCGGTTTTCCATGAATTCTCGAAATCAAGTCACCCCCACAACCGAGTTATCCCCCTTTCCTTGCCACTTTTTTCTCTCAGCTCTAATGATATTGACGTCGACGTGCCGCTTAGCTCTAATCAAGTAAAAAAAACTATCTTTCGAATATTTAGTTCCAAAAAATTACTGAGGACATACATGTTCTTGAAAAATATCAAGGACACTGAGAATATATGGAAGTTAATTTTAAAGAATTATGCACAAAACCTATCAAACTTTCTCGACAGTGGTTTTCTGTGGTAAATTTTTTTTCAGTAGTCTATATGTGGTGTGCGGTAAACTGTAGACTAAATTTATTTCTTCGATGCGACAAATCTGAGACATTTGTTCAACGTTCTTACAACCGTACGTTCAGTTGCGACTTTTATTCCTTCAGGTTTGACGTCGACGTCATTAGAGCAGGAATTCGGATAGGAAATGGCTATGGACTTTTGAAGGATTCATCCCAACATTCACCTTAAGTTATTTCGGGAAACCATGAAAAACAAAACTCTCTATAGCCTCACAGGGATTTGAACCCGCGTCCTCAAGCACGACCATTCATCACCATGCTCGGGACTGTTTAGAGCGTAACGACAGTTCACTTTTTTTCTTTATTGGATTTAAGCGATGTATTTTCCTTTAAATAACGTAAAGTGAGTTTTTTAGTGCGTAAGGTTTTGTTCTTAACTGATAATTGTAAATTGTGATGACTGTATTGTTTAACATAAATTATCAAAATGCCAAACAAATAAGAGAAAATCATTCACGTTTGAGTTATTGTCACGCCCTCAGGATTCCAAGAGTTAAATTGAATCAACAATATTATATTATTTTTTGCTAAAAATTTTGCTAACTTAAGTAATGAGTAATTTTTAATAAAGTTATGTGTTATACGTTTTGTGAAAACAAACACAATAAACTTTATTCATACAGAAAATGTTTAAAAAATTAAAAATTTACAAAAAAAATCGGTACATATTTGATTTAAATCTATGAAATGCTCTATTGACTGGTATATATCATCTCATGTCAAGTTTGTTAAAATTACTCTTTTATTTATTTTGTGAAAACTATGAACTTGATCGCTATAATTTTCCTGTAAACTTTAGGAGGCTTCATAACACTGTAAATTTTGAAATCAGTAATTTCGTAAATAAATGAAAGAGATTGATATTTTTACTGTTTTTCAACAAAAGCTTGAACAATTCGTGTAATAAAATTAAAATCCAAAATTTTAATAGAGGGAGGGTTGCCAGCTTCTATTTAGCACACATGAAAATTACTATAGAAACTTTTTCCCTCAGCCCCCTAATTAAAGTCCCTACAATTATTTTCATGCTTCAAGATTTTTCTAAGTTTCATGTTATCATCGTCTTAAGAGTAACAAATGAGAAATGCTGAATCCTAAAAATAGGGATAGACTGCGTAGCGTTGATATGTGAGAGGTGGTGGGGTACTGCAATCTTTATTCTTTACTCTTTCCAACGACATCTACATCCATACTCTGCAAAATCACAAACATTGTGGGTGGCAGAGGGTGCTAAGCACCAATCCTAAACCCGCACATTCCAATCCAGAATAGCCTTTTTTTAACTGCTTTACGTCTCTCAACAGCGAGGTCTTTAGAGACAGGAAAGGATGGGGGTCAAGGAATGGGAAGGAATTCGGCCATGGCCTTTTTAAGGAAGCATCCCGGCATTTGCCTGGAGTGATTTGGGAAATCATGGAAAACCCAAATCTGGATGCCCGGACGGGGATTCGAACCGCGGTCCTCCCGAATGCAAGGCCAGAACGCTATCCGTTACACCACCACGCTCGGTCCGAACAGCACAAGAAAAGAAGGAATACATGAAAGCACCAGTACGGCATCTTATTTCTCGAATCTTACCCTCCGGTCATTGCGACCTAAATAGGTTGGCGGAAGAAGTATTTAATTGCACTATTAATTTAAAGATTTTTCACATATTCTCTATGACGTCGTCTGTCTTCTAAACTATTCCAGCCAAATCTATGTATCAATTCTGTGACGTTTTCATAAGGACTGTAGCAACAAGTCACGAATCGAGCGGCTCTCCTCTGCAACCTCTCCATTGAGTCAATCAGGCCCTTGCGATACGCATCCCAAACTCCACAACAGTAATCAGATGTGAACGCACTACTGTTTTATACGTTATCTCATTTGTATGAGCATTAAAATTCCTCCAAATACGACCTATGAATCGCAATTTAGAAGTAGTTTTGTCTACGACGGAAGTTATGTGCAAGTCCCATTTCATGTTGCTTTGTACTATCACCCCCAGATACTTCAGGGAATTAACCGTATCAACAACTGAATTGTTTATTTTGTACTCGTGAGCAAACTGATTCATTTCGTTTATTATTCGCATTGCCTTGCACTTTTTGCAATTAAGTGTAAAAATAGCATCTGAATTGCTAAGCAACCGTCAGAGCACCTTATTTCCCTATAAATAACTGCATCGTCGACAAACAATCGCAACCAGCATTTGTCGTCGTCACCTATATTGTTTATAAATATTAAGAAAAGAAGTTGTCCTTTTACACTTCCTTGAGGAACCCCCGAAGTAACATCTATCTTAGAAGAGGCTTCCCCGTCAACAACGACATACTGTGATCGACCAGTTAGAAAATCACGTATCCATTCGCAAATCTGATTCGATATACCATATGCTCGAATCTTTGCTAAAAGGCGGTTATGTGGTACATAATCAAAAGCTTTCTGAAAATCCAAGAAAATTGCATCAACTTGTAAACCTGCATCGATAATTTTCATTACGTCATGGGAAAATAGAGCCAATTGTGTTTCACAGGATCTCTTCTTCCGGAATCCGTGTTGACACGGTGTAAGCAACTCGTTCTCCTCTAGAAACTTCATAATGTTAGAGTATATGACATGCTCCAGAATTCTACTGCAGACGACGGTGCAGAGGCACTGATATGACGATGATGCAAATTAAATTTTTACGAAAGAAATAAGAACTGTTTTGGTGAAGCCTTAGAACAGGCGACGTACCCAGTATCAACTTCAGAAAAGTATTCTCATAAAAAAAAAACATCATCCACACAAAAGAGAATGGGAGTTACTAACCTAGGAAACCGACTGGCATTTGTGGGTAATGTGAGAACACATTTTAAACATTTGTAAACATTTTGTGATAATAATCATGATATTTTTGACGTCATGAGCTAATATCCCTGAAAAACAACAAAAGAAATTTCTTCTCTCCAGTGTTTGCAAATACTCGTGATCTTTCAGTAACAAAAACGTACACACGTACCGAAAACACAGAACGGCGAGAAGTCGTTAGGATATATTGTAGCGCTTTCAAAGAACCTGTGATATCCCTATCGTCCCTTAATATCTTTTATTCTTAATTATTTTTTTGTTACACTAGCGGTATATCAACAATGCTCCACTTTTGTACTGGTTACGAGAAATGAATAACTAGAGCCAGTTTAATAGGGTCCGCAGATAACTTTCTTGGTCTCGTTCATTACAAAAACTGGTCTAAATATGAGGCCAGTTCGTGAATATCAGACGGAGCATGGTGGGTGAGCGGTTAACGCTCTGGCCTCGCAATCGGGAGGACAGCGGTTCGAATCCCCGTCCGGGCATCTAGATTTGTGTTTTCCAAGGTTTCTCCAAATCACTCCATGCGAATGCCGGGATGCTTCCTTCAAAAGGCCATGGTCGAATTTATTCCCGTTTCTTGTCCCCAGTCCTTTCCCGCCTCCAATGACCTCGATGTCCACAAGGCGTAAAGCCATAGGTAAAAAAAAAAAAAAAAAAATGTCAGCCCCTCTCATATATAATATGTGTATTACATGTTAAACACTCAAGGTCTAGTTTATTGAGCCATTTCATTCAGTTGTGCCAATCAAAGTTTGGCGTCTCCTTTAGAAAATCCAGAAATTCCGATTTTTTCCTTAGGCCGCGATGGAGGCCCGTGATTCATATTCAGTGTCGACATTTACGTAGGTCGGTTATCCAGAAGTAAGTTGAGCAGGTACCGAATTCGAAACCACAGCAGTGTGGAACGAGGTCACTGTACCTACACTTAATGACTATATCTATTTCCGATCGATAATTTAGATTGGGAGATGTTAAAAAATAAATATTCCTGAGAAATCGCATCATTTACTTATTACAAGTTTTATTGAAAAATAAGCATTCAAAATTTCATTTTTTGGTCATATCTTGTTTTTTCAATAATTTAGATTTCAGAAAATTCCTATTTCTACCTGCGCGAATTGTACAAATGTTGATAATTCCTATTTTTACGTCCACCTACCAAATAAAGTTTTCTGACCCCTCTGGGTAGTACCTAGTCGCAAAGAGTAAAGGGATTGCCAGATGGATTGGCTCACTGTTATAATATGCGCACCGCAGACAACGGGTACGACTGCAAGTTGTAAGCGGCTTTCGATAAACGGCAACCATTATTGAGCACCCTCAGAAAAAATATAATAAGTAGTGAACTAGAAGTTCACTGCAAGCGAGATTATTGTATAATTACGATTACAATGCAGGAACTGAACACCAAATTGAAAACCACTGAAAAATGTTTAATGCTTACCGCTGTGGGGTGAATTGAATGGTCAAAAGAAAACTCATGCATCATAACATCTACTTTGTTTTCGAGCTACGTGATTTCACAAAAAACATAACTAAAAATAGTTTAGAAATTTATTTTATGTAACGTACTCCCACAACCAAGAAGACGTGGTGTTTGTGAAGTATACATTATACGAGACAACTGACACTATTAAGATGAGAGGCGAATGCCGTGTTGGTTCCTTCAAAAATCGTTGGTCGAGTTTTCTTCCCGTTCCCTCTCCTTCCGTCCTGTCTTGTATCTTGAGGTACGCAAGGTTTAAAGCATCAAAGGAAAACACCAACTCTTTCTCGATGAGTTTACCTAGATATTAATATATATTTCAGTCAGACTTATAACTCTTTAGCTCTAGCAACTGTGATCTAAGTCTAGCGTAAGGGGTTATAGACAAAGGTCGATAATATTTCACTATGAACTCTCCGTTTCCCGCAGCCGTGTGACTGACATACGTCAGTTGTAACAGAAGCTTCACATTCCTAACCGTGCATCCTAGTCATCTATTACCAACAGAAAATAAAATCACAGTTGCTTTGATTTCATTTAAACCATCTATTAACTTTTCTAGGTATACAGTTCTTGTCTGATAACTGGAAAGATAGTTCAAGTGTGATATCATTAGCGTGACGTTAGAAATTACGTTGACCACGCGTGTCAATCATTCTGCCATGTTACATGTCAGGCTTTATGGGTTGGTGAGATGGAAGTTTAAAGGCTGCTAATTTCTTTGTCCTGCTACACCTTTCGATATATTAAGTATTTGTTATATTAATTAATAATTTTAAACGGCAAGATTCTACATCCAAGCTTACATCTGCTTAAGGCTGCTGTGGAAACTTACGTGCTTAAGTTTTCCGTATTGTAATCATCAGGACTGTATGATACCCTCTGAGACTTAATTACTTTACACATTTGCTACGAGATGTCGAAGAAAAGATACATTGACTTATTACTACGAACATTTGCAATCGGGTTACCTGAATGTGTCTGTTTAGCCGTGAAATGTTTCTTAAATGCAGAGAATAATATTTTTTCGAGTTTCGCTCCGTAAACAGAAATTTCTTCATAGTCCATAAATTTGAATAAAATTTGCAAACGTGCTTAAGATGTTTTCAGTTACGCCTTCTCACTCAAAACACTTTGTTTAGGAAAGGTGCCACTGCTTGTGAGAATAATCCATAGTTAACAGAGATAAGTTTGTTAAAAAGTGTCAAAACAAAAGTTGCAGTATGATAATGTGCGAGGGAATTTTCATCACAAGTTACACCTTTCATTTAATTTTAGCACTTTATGGTAGACTTAATACATAATGTAAATAGCTTCGGTTTTTCCTGATTTCGTTTAACAAGAAACTTAAGTTTACTCATGATGCACGTAATCAGAATCAACTCACAAATGACATGTTGCATCCATATTTCTCACAAGGTGATTAAAGTAACTGTGAAGTTATGTTAATACTACAGGTATTGTTCATGTGGTTGCCGACAGATTTCATTTTCACTTTAGTCGACTTAATTTATAGGAAATAAAAAGAAAGTGTTAAACACAATATGAAAATGATATGTAACAATCATTTGGCAATTATTTCTTAATCAATAAAATAATGAAATAATTCAATGTGTGAGAGATAAATTAAAAAGGAACTTCGCGAGGTAATCTGCACGATCAACAATGTACTGTAAACTGAAATGGCAAGATAGTGTTGATGCTGAACTGAATTCGACAATCAAACGGGTAAAAGATTTCATGAAGCAATTATAGAAGATCAATTGCCTATAATGAAAAAAAAAAGCATTCATGAAATCTGAACTCTTTCACCAGTGCATTACTTCCTATATTTATCTACATTAAGTAATAATGAAGAAAATAGTGTAAGTTCGTAACCACATCACAAAAGTAAAAACACATTTTCACATTCCGACGTTACTACTATTAATCTTCCCTTTAGTAATGGTTTCAAAGTATTCAGAAAGATAAAAATAATTGTCTAGTCTCTTAGCTGAAGTCGTCAAGGCGCCTAGTCACTGGACACAGATAGGATTTGGGAAGTTCGCAGTCTCACTTTTGCGGTTTTGATCTGGTGTTGCAAAACCGTCAGAAATAAATCATTTATAAAGCGAATAATACGCTAAACATTGTTAAAAACTTTACGAACTCTCTTCTCTTCACTATAGTAGACGTCATCAGATATAAGAAAAATGAAAAATAACTTTTACGAAACTTTCTGAACTTAGTTGGTTAGTTTATTGAAGCATTCATATTCTTGGTGCATATAATACCGGACCAAATCATAGGTTCGATAGTTTCTCCTTTAATATGCATCTTCTAGGGATAGGTCGATTTTTGGTTAAGCCACATGAACTAACGGAAGATAACCGTTTGGATGGACAGACAGGCGAGGAAATTATCGGGGCAGCTGCAGTGAGAAACTGCCACCGGCTTCTAAAATGTGATATGTAAGCTTCTTTGATAAATAACGCTGTGAACTACACAGACGGAAAAAAAAATCCCAACACCAAGAAAAAATTATTGTAGAGTAATGAAATTTGGACAATGCATTTGTCAAGTTAACATGTTTAATTGATTAAATTTTCAAGATCACAGGTTAATTTAAGCTCAAGAAAATGCATTTCAAATGTGAAATACTGTTAAATTAATAGCCGGTGTAACCTCCAGAATTTTGAATGCAAGCCTGCAAACGTGAATGCATTGTGTCATACAGGTTTCGAATGTCACTTTGTGGTATGGAGTTCCATGCTTGTTGTACTTGTGCTGTCAATACTGGGACGGTCAGTGCTGGCTGTGGATGATGCTGGAGTTGTCGTCCAATGATATCCCATACGTGTTCAATTGGAGACAGATCTGGTGATCTCGCAGGCCAAGGTAACATGTCGACACTCTGTAGAGCACGTTGCGAGACAACAGCGGTATGAGGGCGAGCGTTATCCTGTTGAAAAACTCCCCCTTGAATGCTGTTCATGAATGGCAGCACTACAGGTTGAATTACCAGACTGACGTACAAATTTGCAGTCAGTGTGTTTGGTATAACCACAAGAGTGCTCCTGCTGTCATAGGAAATTGCTCCCCAGACCATGACTCCAGGTGTAGGTCCAGTGTGTCTAGGCCGCAGACAGTTTGGTTGCAGGCGTTCCCCTGGCCTCCTTCTGACCAACACTCGGCCATCACTGGCACCAAGGCAGAACCTGCTTTCATCAGAAAACACAACAGATCTCCACTCCGTCCTCCAATGAGCTCTGGCTTGACACCACTGGAGTCGCAAACGGCGATGGCTTGTAGTCAGTGGAATGCACGCTACAGGGCGCCTGGCTCGGAGCTGTCCTTGAAGTAACCGATTTCTAACAGTTCGTTGTGTCACTGTGGTACCAACTGCAGCTCGAATTTCTGTAGTGCTGCCATTCATGAACAGCATCAAGGGGGAGTTTTTCAACAGGATAACGCTCGCCCTCATACCGCTGTTGTCTCGCAACGTGCTCTACAGAGTGTCGACATGTTACCTTGGCCTGCGAGATCACCAGATCTGTCTCCAATTGAACACGTATGGGATATCATTGGACGACAACTCCAGCATCATCCACAGCCAGCACTGACCGTCCCAGTATTGACAGCACAAGTACAACAAGCATGGAACTCCATACCACAAAGTGACATTCGAAACCTGTATGACACAATGCATTCACGTTTGCAGGCTTGCATTCAAAATTCTGGAGGTTACACCGGCTATTAATTTAACAGTATTTCACATTTGAAATGCATTTTCTTGAGCTTAAATTAACCTGTGATCTTGAAAATTTAATCAATTAAACATGTTAACTTGACAAATGCATTGTCCAAATTTCATTACTCTACAATAATTTTTTCTTGGTGTTGGGATTTTTTTTTCCGTCTGTGTATATTAGAAAGGGATGATGTCAGACGCTCCAGTGCAGTTCTTCCAATTTACCGAAACATTACTCCGAGGATCTCCTCTCTGTGCATGTCGACAGTTCTTCTTTCATGCAGAAAACCTTAACAACGGACAAACTGGTTTACTGGAGCTGTTTCCCTTCTTGCACTCCGTTTCATACTCGAGTCGTCGAGTTAGTTTTAAAAGTACAATGCTGTGCTTATGATTTATCACATACAAAAATGCACACCAAATATGAGTTTCAGTCTGATGTAAAGCATCCAAATGCTTCGAGAAATTTCAGCCTTAATAGCCTTCAGATTTGCATTAAACACTCTTGGTACTTAACGTGAAGATATTTTGTGTGAGTGTAGCCTCTTCTTAAAGAATTGACTCTTCCATAGTTTATTCCAACCCTTGCTTCACTTTCACGTTTGGTTATTGATGTGTGCTTCTTGAGTAACGTTTTGATTTTTATGCTGCGTGATGTTAATCCTGGAAGGAATTGCGAGAAGGTAGGTTACAGCTTAGATCATTTGACGATTCGAAAGTGTGTCAGTACCAAATTACATGCAAGTTGCATTAAGACTCTGTTGATACTATAAAATCAGTATTTATGCAGTTAGAAATGGCGACATGAACGTTCAGTTGTGATAGTAAGAAAAGAAACGACTGTACAAACAAGCGTGTAAAAGGCTTTCATTCAAATACACGCTGTTGTCACATTAACGAGCACCTAAGTACCACGTGTCTGTTTCCTTTAGATTTTGTTGGCCCTTGTTCATTAGCGATACTTGCATTTTAACGTATTAGGTAGTATCGGAAAGATTTTTCATTCATTAATAACATTTCAACTAAACATTTGTTCAAACAATATAGCACTTAATTTTAAAAATCATAGTAAAATGTATAAACCAAATACTGAAATAAATGTTGAAAGAAATATATTCGTTAAGTTTAGAATTCTTCGTATTGGAACAGTAATTTTTATCGTTATATTGTGACAAAGTGTATTTAATTTATGTGAAGAATTCGCCATTACGACAGCGGAAACTACACGACGAACACAACACTAAACAAAAACATGAGAGCCCCTTGAATCACGGACCCTCAACAACCATAATCAGTGACATTTATGAACAAAAATATTCACTTTCAACTTCAGAAACGTGTCAAGGAAAGTATAAAAACGACGATAAAACAACCCACCGCGTTAAGTGACGAAGTGCAGTTGTCTTTAGTGTAAAAGAAATAGCTAGACATTACGGTAAGTATTTAAGATGAATAAATAACGCATATGTGAGAATTACGTGTAAATTTATGTTAAAATCATCAGGCTCCACCGCCGTGACTGGCTGGCCAGTGGGGATGAGCTGGAAGTGAGCAGTTGGTTCTGGCAAGCGCCAGGCTGCGAAATGAACTCAGAACAAAGGCCACAGCACACTGGCGACGCTGAAAAACGCACTGAAAATTTTAATTGTGTGCGAGGACAGATTTAATGTGGTTTAGTTTTTATTCGCGCCGTTGTTTACCCCGGCGTGGCTCCAGGAACAAGATATTAATGTTTGTTTCCAGCGCCGTGGTCGCAATGCCAGCAGCACCGCGCCGAATTATTCAGGCCAACGTTGTCTCATCCATGCTTTATTTCCTCAACGTTTTATTTGGTGCATGATAAACTCTTAGAACGCTTGAAATAGAAACTCTTTGCAATATGGAAAGCAATAGAAACCTAAGCACTTTACTCATATGTAAGGCGTTGATTGTCAAATGTGGTACAGTCTGATAATAACACTGTTCTCGAGACAGGCCATATAATTCGGCAGACTCGACATATACTTTGTTGGTAACAGCTATCTGGTTTTCAGTTATTTATGATAACTTTGGATGGAACCATTGATCATTGGTTTTTAATTTTTACAAAGATGTACGACAGTCAAAAGTAAGTAAAATATTGTCAGGGCGGCATGAGCTGCTACAATCAAGATAAGGCTTCACTATTGGCCAGTCGTTTCAGTGATTTCTGTAACATAGAAAGAAAATTAAAAAAAACCTAAAGTCACGACATTATGTTTTACAGATTTGTTCTACTCATAACAACGGAAGAATGATGGATGGACGTTAATAACATTATCTCCTCTGCAAATATATTGGTATAATTACAAAAAAAGACAAGTTATCTTCAAAAGTGTCAATTGGCAACAGTCTCAAATCATTAAAATAAATTAGTCTTCTATAATTTGGCAATTACAACAATCACTTGAGCAAAGATACTGGAAAGTCGATTTTCAGCCTCACACAACCTGAATCAATAAATTGTAGTGTTTTCTGTTGTCATTCGAGTTAATCATAATTATGTATACATTATTTAGTAACATTAATTATAAATAAAGAAGCAATATCAAATTAAGTTTCTCAGATAAAGTTATGGAGAAACACTACATGTACGTACCCGTTGCTAATGTATTCCACTGACCGGTGTCAGCTTATGGTCGAGCAAGCAGCTTGATGTCTATTCCTTATAAAATTTCAAGTTATTCTAACAAAACAGAAAAAAAAAATAATCGAGATATATCACATTTTACTAACGAACATCAATAAAATTTCTTACCTTTTTCGTCCCAATTTTTAAAAACTAACTGCTGTTGCTAGACAAATTCTTTATCCTCAGTCACCAGTCGTCGTTGTACCTTTTATCGGAAGGAAACGGGAAAATGTATTATCAGGAGGCTGGATGAATGTCAGTAAATAATTTATCTCATGAATTAATAAATCTTTATTAATTTGTATTATGTTACTACAGACTAATTTTTAATTGTTGTTCATACACAATTAACATGTACCAGTCGAATGCTACAAAAATTGCGCAGGAATTATTAAGTGTAATCCGTTGTTTGTTTAAATATACGTGAGAGCCGTAGAAAAAAGTAATTTAAAAAAAAATCCGGTACGAATCAATGAAAACCTTAAAAAATAATTGTTTAAAAAAACATAAAAACCGCCTTCAAAAAAAAAATCACACTAAAATTTTAAAATAACTTTTACATTAACTAGTTATTTTTGGAGTCTGTGCCAGCTGCCACATCGCGAAGATCGAATTACTGAACTTTATTTGGTGTTCGTGGTGAAACGGGGAGTACGAACAAAAATTCCAAGTATTTTACAGCATGTCGTGAGGCAGATAGTGTTATTGCGGGAGATAGCTTTGGGAAACAAATTAATAGTATTTTAATCTGTGGCTCGGCCTTGTTGGTCATCCAGGCATATCTCTGGAGCTACAGTGTCAGTTGGTATGCTGCATCATGCAGTAAACGCTTTACAGTTAGTATAATATCAGCGTACCATCTGTATGTTTCATATTTTTAGCATTAATTGTAGGTAAGTAGTAACATGATTTTTATGTATTATTGTTATTCATTATTGTTTTTATATTTTTGTTTTCTTGCTTTGATTGGCACAGACTCCAAAAATAACTATTTGATGTAAAAATTACAATAACAGTAATGTAAAATATTGTCCATTTAGAATTAGTTTCTTCTAAGCAAGGTATAAAGTTATTTTTAAATTTTTAGTGATATTATAGTTTGTTTTGTATTTTAAATATGCCGCAGCAGTTCTCATTTTGCGAACTTCATGGTAGCACTGTGTTTAAAGCGCTTGCTTTCAAAAAAAAATTCAACAACTTCCAGAACTAGGTGAATTGGATGTTGTGTTAAGGAACGTCAGTTTACATTTTAGTCCAGGCTGTGTTTCCATCTAATCATAACATCTGTTAAAGCTGCTGCTCGATAATCGAAACATGTAAAATCTGGACATTAATACATACCACATACACAAATCTGTCTCTGGAATATATCTGTTTGTTCCGGCATCACACAGAAAATATAGATTTTTAATTGGTTTACACAAAGTGAAAGTTTGGAGTCCAAGTTGAAATCTGAAGTACATGTTGAGACAATAGGGCACATTTATTTTATAAATATTCTGCCATGACTTAAAAAATTGCTAAATTGATTTTGAAGGCATTTAAAACTGTGGAACATTGGAAATTAAAAGGGGTGGGAGTAAAGGAGAAGAGGGATTCGGCGTTTGTATACCAAATGTAGACTGCCTTTTCTGATTGATTTAAAGTATACGTGTGTAAATTTCTATTAATGTCAGATAAAAACTGTAGGTATGTATTTAAAAAAAAAAAAAAAAAAAAAAAAAACAATTAAAAGGTGTGGAGAGTAGTTTGGTTTTTGTAAAGCTAGTGTGGACAGTATTTTTCTCTTTGTTTTAAAGTATACATGTGTAAAGTTCCATCGAAACCAGATAATAACTATAGCTTTGTGTAAAGAACATTTGCACAAATTAAATTGGGTAAGGGAGTGAGCAGTTGGGTTTACAAAACAGAACGTAGACACTACGTTTCTCTTTATTTTTAAGTATTACATGTGCAGTGTTCCATCGAAATTTGATAAAAACTGTGGGTATCTATAAAGAATATTGGAAATTAGGAGTGGTGGGGGTAGAAGGGAAGATGGGATGGGCTTCTGCAACCTAATTTAAACACACTTGTTCTTAAGTTCTTGTTTTAAAAGTAGTTGTGTGCAAATTTCCTTCAGAATCGGATAGAAACTGTAGCTTTGTTTAGATTAATGGGTGGAAAGGGGGAGGGAGTTTTGGCTTCTCGAAACAAAATGTAGACAGTATTTTTCTGTTTGTTTTGAAGTATAGATGTGCATACTTCCTTCAAAATCAGATAGAAATTATAGTTTTATATAAAGGACAATACTATAGAAAGAGGGATAGGGTTTGCGTTTTTGTGAAAGTTATGTGGACAGTATTTTTCTTTTTCTATCTGTTTTAAAGTATACGCATGTGAAGTTCCACCGAATGCGATTAAAATGTGGGTTTGTACAAAAATTAAGGAATGTAAAAGGGGAGCTAGGGTAGTTTTTGGATTTTTTGGTCGGAAATCCTGTCCATAAAAAATATACATATATGTGCCAACTTTCATAAAGATCGGTCAAATGGTATCGACTGTAGCTTCATAAAAGGAAAATTGACCAAAATCAATGGAGTTGAAACGGGGAGAGAGATTCAGTTTTTGCAAACCAAAAGTTGAGATTATTCTTCTCTTTGTTTTATAGTAAAAATTTGCTAAGTTCTTCCTAAACTGGAGAAAAACTGTGGGTGTGTATAAAAATTAAGCTGTTTAATAGGTAGAGGGAGTGGTTTTTTAATTTTTTGGTCAGAAACCTTCTTCGTGAAAAAATACATATAAGCACCAACTGTCATGGTAATCGATCAAACGGCGGCGGCTGTAGCTCTTTATAAAGAACATTGACAAAAACTAATAGGGTGGAAGGAGGGAGAGGGGTTGAGCTTTGGCTGACCAAATCTTGACAGGATTTTTTTCTTTGTTTTAAAGTATACATGTGCAAAGTTCAATCAAAATCAAATAAGAAATGCAGGTTTCTATAACATTAAGGGGTGTAAAGGGTGGATTTTTTATTTTTTTGGTCAGACTGTAGCTTTGTATAAAGAAAATTGGCAAAAATTGAAGGGGCGGATAGGGGGAGAGGGGTTCAGTTTTTTAAACCAAACTTGATAGTATTTATCTCTTTACATTTCCAAAGTTCCATCGAAATCGGATAAAAAATGTGGGTTTGTATAAAAATTAATGGGTGGAAAAGGGTAGAAGGGGTGGTTCCTCAATGAAATTCATATGGGATCACTTTCATTTAAATCAGTTCAAAGTAGACGAAGATATCACTAAACATACATACAAAAAAAATACGGACGAATTGAGAACCTCCTCCGTTTATTGAAGTCGGTTAAAAATAAACGCTAAATGACATGGTCATTTCATAAACAACAACCACAGACATAACTAAAACTTTATTAATTGGTTACCAGCTGAAATCTCTGCTCGTATTTGTGGAGCAGCGACTTCTAAAGCAGCACGTGTAGAGGAACAGTCTACTCTGCTGTCAGACATTGAGTTTCGAAGCTTGCTAACTATTAACAAAGTTGGCTACTATACACAGAATACATCGTATTGGTATTATTTAAATAATCAGTTCAATTCAGGAAGCAGGAATGGTGAGATAAATTGTAACAACAGTGTACAATTTAATCAGCATTTTTTTAAATCGGAATAAGATTTATCTACATATTTAACTAATTTAGAAATTAACAGAACTTCAAGACTTCAAAATGTCAGAACAGTTGATGACGAAATGTAGTTGTGTTGGCTTTTGTCTTCCATCGTTTCCGTGGCAGCGGCTGAATAAACAAACAGTTAATCATTGACATTTGGTTGAGAATGAAGGCAGAGAAGGACGCCTTCGAAACGTCCCACAAATGTAACATCTTAACACGGCTGGAAGCCCGAGAGATTTATTAATATACAACGCCGTGAAAAGATTACAATCTTACAATTTTGTTGATTGTTTACTATCTGAAATTAGGATTGTTTGCAGATGATGATATGCTATATAAAGGAATAAAAACGATATAGGATTTTAAACAGTTGCAGGGTGATCTGGACAGGATATCTGGTTGGGTTGGTAAACATGGGATGAAGATAAATGCAAAGAAGAGTCAGTTTATTAGATACAGAAATAATAAACAAAAGGGTTAATTATGAATATAAGGTGGGGAAATAATTGCTTGCTGAAGACTTTAAATATAAATATCTTGGCATTGCATTTGATAACAAGCTTAACTGGGCAGGACACATTGGACAGGTGGCAGGAAAAGGTTTCAAAGTTCTGCACTTGTTGGAGAGAGTGATGAGGGGATGAACGAGAGAAGTAAAGGAATTGGGTTACAAAACTTTGGTCAGACCATTGCTCGAATATGGTAGTGTAGTATGGGACCCTCATTTTACGTATCAAATACAGGAGTTGGAGAGGGTGCAAAAAAGGGCTGCTAGATTTGTTTCTGGAAATTATCGCAGAATGCAATCAGTGACGGATATGATAAAGGAGCTGGAATGGGATTCATTGCAAGCCAGGAGGAGGATGAGGAGGGTCATGGGAGTGTACAGGGCGTATACTGGCGATGAGGCATGGAAAGATATTGCAATAGGTACGAAAAGTAGTGCATGGAAGGGAAAAGATGACCATGACCACAACATGGCACTTGATTTCAAGCACAAGGGTGTGGGAAGATTCTCTTTTTTAGGTAAGGGTGTCAGGGATTGGAATGAGTTACCAAGAGAAATGATGAATAATTTACCGAAAACGTTGAAAGAATTTAAAGATAAAATTTGTAGAGGGCAAATGTAGGTGGGTGCAGGATAGGGGGAATATGGGAGTGTAGGGAAATTGCCACCGAAGCCTGTGCTCCATTGCTATTAAATTAAATTAAACTTAACGGTTTCTCCTCCAAATTATGCAAGCTCTGTACATACAGGGAATGATAAAACTTACTACAATTGCAATTTCTACGGAAATCTTCAGGACGCAAGGGAAAATCACATACACCATTTTTTGTAAAGACGTTGATGGTTTCATACTTTCAGTTGATATTACTTTGCCGCAAATTATACCCTCAAGTTTATTATTTACTAGCTGTTACCCACGACTACGTACGCGTGGACTTAGAATTTAATTGCCAAAAGTGGATATAGGAAGCTGTTAGTAACGTAAGATTTGTACCAAACAACACCGAGTCGGCATAATTTTACAGGAAAGCCATCACTATATCACTCTACCGCCGAACCTGTCTCATGAAAAGAATCTATTTCCAACATACTTAAAAACAGGAAAAGAAACGAAGGTACGGGGTAGGTAGGGGGGAGGTTTAACTGAAGGCAGCTTTATTTTACCGTAGTCTTTTCTTCTTTCATCAGCATGAGCATCAGATTCTTTGTTTCTAATAACTTCAGCCGCTCGTGTTCTTCTAGAGCTACACCTTACGCCAGGTTTACGCCAGCAAGGCATGTCAGAAAAGAAGACAAAATAAACTGGTGCCAGAAACTTTTAGGCAGACACAAAGTAATAGTACAGTGCAGTGCAAATAGACAACTATACTAAATAATAAGTTTTGTCTCTAATCGAAATATAGTAACAAATAATACACTAACAGACTGCGCGAGAAGCACAGCTTGAGCAACGGAAGTAACAACACAGACTAAATCATGCATCCGTCATCTCTCACCATTCGATAAGTTCTCAAAACTTCTTGACTAAAACTGTTATACATACCGAAAAAAGTGGTCCTGTGTCCTTCCTACAACTACAAAGTATTTCCTTGTCAAATTCCATCTATATCGTTATAGCCATTTAGTCCAAAAAACGTAACAAAAAGAGACTTACTTCCGCATTTATAGTATTACTAGCTGGTGCCCACGAATTCGTTCATGTTTGTAAAGAGTTTGGATTGACAGCTACCGACATCTAACAACCATAGTGCACGATGGGAGGCTCGATGCTATTACCACACACAAACGCCAGTCATCTGCGCTATGTAGTTCAGACAGCAAAGTAAAATATACGGACACACATGTCTTTGGTCGAAATACGAAAATAGTCCTTGATCGACCAATTTCAACCACACTCCCACAGTTACCAAAATTCGGCCAACGTTGTTATCGACGTTTGACTCTGTGCTACTACCACACACAAACACCCGTGATCTGCGCTAGATAGTTTTGGCTGAAAAGTGATACACCATGACACATACGTTTTTGGTAGAAATATGAAAGTGCCGCAGGTCGACCACTTTCAACCATCATATCTCCCACACCCCCATAGCTACCGACATCTAACTACCATAGCACACGATAGGAGACACGATACCACTACCACACACAAACATCAATGGTCTATGCTATGTAGTTATGACAGCAGAGTGACATATACGGAAACACATGTCTTTGGTCGAAATACGAAAATGCCCTGCATCGACCACTTTTAACCATCATATCTCCCACATCCCCACAGCTATCGGCACTCGGCCTACATTGTGCACGACAGGAAACTCCATGCTACTTCCACACACAAACACCAGTGATCTGTGATAGGTATTGGTGGCTGAAAAGTGAAATATAGGAAAACACACGTCTATTTTTATATATATGTATATAAGATTAGTGCAGATCAGACACACACTTACTGCGAGAGAAACAACGGTTGAGTGATCAATATAGTCTCAAAAAGTGTACATCCATTTTCCAAACATTTGCAGCCTTAAATTTGTGATATCTACAGTTTAACATGAAATCCAAAAAACTGGCCGTCCAGGCGTGTGACATAAGATCAAAAACAATTCTTAAAAATATTTGCTTTTATCGGGATTTGAACCGGAGACCACGGTTAAATTATTAGAAAGCAAGCGCGTTAACCACTGCACTACCAACATCCTATGCGTAAGTTAGTACAGAATGTTACAAATTCTAAGCGTCTGTCTATCGCCATGTCGGTAATTTTTTTTTAAAAAAAATTACATGACAGTATGTACTATTTATATAGAAAAAGTATCCTATTAGTATAGATGACCCTAAAACCATATTTGACATAATTTTGCTCATAAAGTTTTTCGGCTTCCACCACTGCTGCTTGGTGGGGTGCGCATATCTTTTGAGAAACTTCTTCCTCGCAGCGAAACGCGTCGGTACGCGCTGGCTTACCCGGGCAACCGACTGCAGCGAACGAAAACAAACTGTTCCTATGCGACCGCTGATCCCCACTTTCTCGTCTGCAGAGTGACCGCAAGTACATTGCACTTCACTTGATTTCTAGATCAGTATGTATAGTCCCAACAGAAATAACATAAAATACGTCGTTTTTTTAATCACTGAGATAGTTTTAATACGGACCTGGGGGGCCTTAGATAAAAGTAAGAAGTTCTAACTTATTTTCAATGCGTCAACTGCCACATACAAAACTATGAATCGCGTAGTAATAATCTGTTATAAAAACAATCCATACATCTTTTTATAAACGCTTAACGCAGCGTTGTTGACCTCTGGCGAGTAGCATAATGTTTATTGACACTGGAACACAAGATCGCAAAAGAGTTCTTCCTTCAGAGGCGTACGTTAGCACTGATTTATGGATATTGGATGAATATTTGGAAGTAATATGTGGAGAGAACTGTCACTATAAGTTAGCACTTGATTTCACTCCAACGATTGCACTAAGTTATCTAGGAAGGTGATGAATACTATATCACAAATAAATTATAAAGTGAAACTGCGCAAAAAACATCAATATGTTGCGTCTGAGGAATGGGTTCCATTACAGTTGGCAATTAAAAAAAAACTTGTAAAATAATCTACTGTAGGAACATCCGATAGCATATTCAGCAGCTGGACAATTAGAATATTAATTTTCCCGACTACCCACACCCCAATAACTCTATAATGAATTTGATAGTTATTCATATTTCCTTCTTCTGGCCTGGTAGTTATTGAAATTTCTTTACGCCAGCATTCTTTTTCTGGAAAGTTGTACAAAACTTGTACAGGAGAGCTGGATTGCAATAGAATGCTGTACGACCTACCGTCATGTATAAAATCAAAAGATTTTTTTTATATATATAGACCGTCAATTTCTAACAGTGAGAAAGAGAGCATTCGCCAAAAATTCGGTACAACATTCGCCTGTCAAAGCGAATTGTTTATAGATGTATCGATTAACACCGAAAAGCTGCCCCCATTAGTCTTTGTGGTTCAACCAAGTCTGCGTGCAGCTATGAGAATAGGAGCTCCCATCACTCCAAAAGAAAACAATCACGATTAAGTGACTAGAAGTTAGGTTACTGCTCAAACTTGATCGCTCCATCACAGATCTTAGCGGCCGTTACCGAGTTCGAGTTAGGGACTCGATCGGCAGCAGGCGGCTGTCTGGTGGCTATCAATCGCTGTCGGCTTCAGCTGCACGGTACAGCGAGGCAGATTAATGAGCTGACAGCTCGCCAAGTTCACCACTGTGTTAGCATTTTTCTGCCAAACGAGTCCTCCAGACATCATGGCAGTGCAAATCGTGAGATATTACAAGCATGACAACTACAGTATCAGATGACAGCGACAGACCCTGTAGCATCAGAACATCATGAAAGAGGGGGAGAAGGGTCTAACGAATGACTGTAGTCACACAGAAGTAATGTCAGAAACTTAAAGTTAAATTCAATCCAAATGGTGGCTCACAACGTAAGTTTACAAAGTTTACATGAACCTGGACTGGAGGTGTATGTAACACAAAATCTCTGAAGAACCACATCTAATACTTCGGTTGAGCTAATTACCTAAAACCCTTTCTGGTACTAACGTATTTGCGCAATTTTGACCGACACTATGTTAAGCAAGTGCAAGTTGCATAGGCGTATTTATTTTTATTTATACATATCAACTACAGTCAAGTAGGGATTCTCTGCTACAACTTCTGCAGCCAGAAACAACATCATTCGGTATCCAATTTTATATATATATCGGCTCTGGCAATCATTAGACAGATATCAGCACCTGTGCACAGGTTTTCCCATATGTGATTATGGGAGTGGGAGGACATGTGCCCTACCCATGACGTATAACCGGATTTGTGAAATCCGGAGTATTTACGCTATTGGAGGAATGTTGTGTTGCCTTCTGCCTGCGAAACGTGTTATGATATTATTTGTGTGATAAGTGTATTTTTCTTTGTGATATTTGTAAGTTATGGAGGCGGACAGTCCCGGCACTCGCCTAGATGATTGCGGGAAACAGCCTACTATTTAATTAAATTATAATGGAGCACACGCTCCAGTGGCAATTTCCCTAAACACCCATCTCCCCCCTTTTCTGCACCCACCTACATTTGTCATCTGCAAATTTTAACTTTAAATTCTTTCAATGTTTTTGGCAAATTAATTCATCATTTCTCTTGGTAATTTATACCAATCCTTGACACCTACCTTACCTAAAGAAGAGAATCTTCCTACACCCTTGTGCCTGAAATTGACTGCCAGCTTGTCATCTTTTCCTTTCCAAGCGTTACTTTCAATTTTTACACCAATATCTTTCCATGCCTCATCACCACTATACGCGTTGTACACTCCCATGACCCTCTTCACCCTCCTCCTGACTACCAGCTCTTTTATCATATCTGTTACTGATTGCGTTCTGCGATATTTTCCAGAAACAAATCTAGCAGCCCTTCTTTGCACCTTTGCACCTTCTCCAACTACTGTATATAGTACTTAAAATGTGGGTCCCATACTACACTACCATATTCCAGCAATGGTCTGACCTAAGTTTTGTAACTCAATTCCTTTGACTTCTCTCGTACATCCTCTCATCACTCTCTCCAACAAGTGCAGAACTTTGAAACCTTTTCCTACCACCTGTCCAATGTGTCCTGCCCAGTTAAGCTTGTTATCAAATGTAGTGCGAAGATATTTACATTTTAAGTCTTCAGCAAGCAATTCTTTCCCACCTTATAATCATAATCAACCTTTAGTGGTTTATTTGTGCATCTAATAAGCTGGCAGTTCTCTGCATTTATCTTCATTCTATGTTTACCAACCCAACTAGATATCCTGTGCAGATCACCCGTCAATTGTTTACAATCCTCTACCGTTTTGTTCCTTTTATATGTCATTATGTCATCTGCAAACAATCTAATTTCTGATAGTAAAGAATCAGCACAATTATTCATTAGAATAATGAATAGCAATGGTCCCAATACGCTACCCTGTGGCATTCCCATTTTTACTTCCACTTCTTTTGATACTGCATTTCCTACCCTAACTTTCTGTTTTCTATCTTTCAAAAATTCTTCTACCAAGCAAAACACTTTCTCATCCTACTCTACCAGGACTCCATCCTGGTCCTTTTGTACCTTCCGAACCAGCGTGTGGTACCTTAACGCGCGCAGGCAAACTGATCTTTAACGAGTTATGTTATGCGTGGTACTGCTTATCGAAATTGCAGGTTTTCCGGTTTGAGAAGTGGTTTATATTTTCACCAAAGTATTTGATTACTTAAATTCTCTAATGAAAAACAATTTCATAAACCATTAAATTTGACAGTCATATATATTCAAGATCAACATTGATATAAGACATCAGACTCATTTCCGACAGCACAGACGACGATTGTACAGCTTCCCTCTGTTTGAAACACTCTACTGTGTTCTCAGAGCGCTCGTAAATTCAAGTACATGAAAATCTCAAACCCTTCAAAGAAACGTTACTTGTTCCAGAAATTAAACAGAATCTGAATGTTGGCGCCAGGCAATCGAGTATTATTAAATTAACTCTTTAACGATCTATATATTCTTGTTCCTCTCAAAATTATGTAACAATGATTTTAAACAATTATACACAGAATTTAATGCTTATTACGATTGATTTAAAAATAATAAACAGTTATTAATTACTGAACGGTGTTGGATGAGTGGTAACTCCCTGGCCTCTCATTCGGAAGAAAGCATGTTCGAATCCCTGTCCGGTCAACCATAATTCGGTTTTCCGATTTTACGAAATCACTCCAGGCGAATGCCGGGATGGTTTCTTCTAAAGGCTAAATTCCTTCCCGTTCCTTGATCTAGTCCTTACCCGCCTCTAATGATCTCGACGCCGACGAAGTCATAACAAAGACAAAAGCTCTTATTTACTGAGGATGAGCCAAAATACGACACCAACCTCAGGAGCACCTGATATTGCCCACTTTACTAAATATTCGATATTGTATCACCAAAAAACATTCTTCTTAAAGCAATAAGTTTCGGACTTAAAATTTGCACATAGGAGGAGTAATTTTGTACAGTTCGTCAGGTAGAGGCATAGAGTTTTACATTTTTTTTTCACTGGTAAATAAGCTAGAGATGGTCCTTAAAAGTTCTCAGTTATATAAAAACTACACCGAGCGTGGTGGGTCAATGGTTAACGTCCTGGCCTCACATTCGGGAGGACGCCGGGTTCGAATCGCCGTCCGGGCATCGAGATTTGGGTTCTCCATGGTTTACCCAGATCATTCCAGGCGAATGCCGGATACTTACTTCAAAACTCTATGGCCGAATTCCTTCCAGTTCTTGTCACCAATCCCATCACGCGTCTAATGACCTTGACGTCGACGAGGCGTAAAGCGATAAGTAAAAAAAAAAAAAAATTGGTAATACTAACATCTAATATAACTTGTAAATTACAGGAAAACAATCAAAAAATAAAATAGGCCAGGTTACTTTGACATATATTAATACTACTAATTTAGAGCGCATTTTCCTAATCGACTGGACAACTACAACAAATTTGGTTGGAGCTGGACGTTGTTCCAGCGACACGTTGAAGGGCTCGAATCGGAATCTGTTAGATAAACGCAAAAATACATTAAGCATGGATTTTTGCGCCAAGTGACTGTTGTCTGATCACCGCAGCAACATCTATGAAGATCTCTAGACTATGAAACAATAAGTGCATGAGCCTAGACTATGCGTCCAGTTTCAAGAAAAACACTAAAAATGTAAGTAACAATGATTCAGAATACACGGTAGAAATTAAATATCTGGAAATGTATTCTGAACGATGATCATTATAACATTCTATTTCTGTACAGATGGATTTTTGTATAGTTATTGAGCTTTTTACCTTTTTGTTAATCCTTTTAACTTTGCATCTAACTGAGTTCTGTTCAAATTATCTGTTACATTGAAAGTTTTTCAGATACATGGCCTGACCGTTATAACTATTTCCTCGACGAAACTTCTACGCAATTGAAATATCTTCTATATTTTCTATGAATAATGTTCCGTTCGCTGTCCGAATAAAAAAAAAAGTTAGTAAAAGAGGATGTATTATTCGTCACAGAAGCTATTTTATATTTTTATTCAGAAAAAAAACAGTAATTTTTTTCCTCAAACACGCAGCGGAAGATTTTGTTAGTGAACGCCATTACTGTATATTGACAAGTCTCACATCTTGTATACAATTTGTGAGGCATAGGTTGTAATCTGAAGGATGGAGTGTTTTTCTATTCGTAAGACACCGGAGATTTCAATCTTTATATATAAAGATGAATGTATGTTTGTTTGTTTCTTGGTTTGTTTGTTGGTTTGTTTGTTCTTCATACAAATCCACAGTTTTCATCTGATCTCGATGAAACTTTGCACACTTATCCTTTGAAACAAGGAGAAAAATACTGTCTACATTTGGTTGAAAAATTATCTGTATAAATAACACATGTTGTCTCATAACTTCGAAATACGGCGATAGGCAGACACGTTGGATGTGGACATCTCCAGACCGTGTTTTCGTGTAATGAACTGGCAGCTCAATGGCTAAAGAGCTTGCTTACGAACGTCGTGGTCTCCGGTTCAAATCTCTGTAAAGGCTAAGATTTTTAAAAATTGTTTTTCATCGTAAGAGTCAGGCCTGGGCCGTAGGTTATTTGGATTGAATGTTAAACTGTAGATATTATAAAGTTAGGGGTGCAAATCGTAGGTAGTCTTGCAATTTTGTAGGTGTACACTTTTTTACGTTATGATGATCCCTGAGGTGTTGTTCGCAGTTATTGTGTGAGTGTGAACCACAGTAATACTAATATAAATACGGAAGTAAGTCTCTGTCTTTTTGATACGTTTTGACTACTATATGGCTATATCATTGTTATGGAATTTTATAAGGAAAGCTGTATGAAGGGCACAGGATATTTTTTTCAGTATGATTAACAGTTGTAGTCACGAGATTTTGAAATCTTATCGAATAGTGACAGAAATATCTTGGAAATTGATTCTCTTCAAGAGGCAGGTTCGACGGTAGAATGATATAGTGATAGCTTTCCTGACATATTATGCCGATTCAATATTGTTTGGGACCAATCCTTCGTTACCAACAACTTTTTATATTTAATTCTGGCAAAAAAATTCTTAATCCCCGCGTACGAAGTCGCGGGTACGAGGCTAGTTTAATATAAAGTTATCTGTAGCATGGCAGATTATATGATTCGTGTACTTGGATATTGAACCTGAAGTATTACATGAAACATCGGCTTAATACAATAGACAAATAAGCACAAATAAATTAGAAGGCCGGCCCACGCAGTTCAGGGGTCGCAGGTTCGAGTCCGCGCTCAGAAATGGGTGGCTTTAATAAAGTGTTGTGTCTGCCGTGTCTTGTATGCACTTAGATGAAGCAATTGAATATCGCACATTGACAGAGTCAAAATAACACTGGAGCTGGCTGTGTGGACTAGTAACCAAATGTAATTTTTTTAATGCAGTTACCTCTTGTTTGACTCGAATATGACGAGAGATTTTAGAAGTCACTATTGTCCGTTACAAAAGCTGACCAGATGTGAAGTCATTTTTCTTACACACAATGTCGTGCGCTTTTTATATCCGCCTTGATACAAAAAATGTGAAGCAACACTTACAGTGGAAGACCTTGGCAAAGTAATAGTTCTTTCAGGACCTGTTCGGATAAACTCGATGCCAACCTCGCGCTTATAATGTCACAATTGTTACTAGAAGCACACATCAGACATATTACCAACGAGCACGTGTACGAGGCTGGTAACTTTCGAAACAGAGAACTGCAATTTATCGGATTTATTGGCTGTACTAATATCATTTACATCACCAAACTTCCTCAGAAATTGAAAAACAAAACGTTGATTCTATCGTACAGTCAATGTGAATGGTATCGACTCATGGTAGGTTTGCTGAATTTACTAAATCTTGACTCTTCATAAGTGCATAAAGGCTTTGGGACTTTACATTCCCTTGCAGTTCAGATAATCTGTACTAATATTATAAATTTGAAAGTAACTCTGTCTCTCTGTCGGTTTGCTACGATTTCAGGGCGCAACGGCTAATCCGATTTTGGTGAAATTTCACAAGTAGATCCTATTCGATATTTTGAAGGACATAAGATACTGTAATCTGTAAACATAATATATTTTGTAATGGAATTTTGAACAAATGAACGGTGATGGACAGACGCATTGCACGTGTAGGTCTCCGTAATGTTTTGACAGAGAGCGGGCTGCTGGCCCAGTGGTTCAGGCGCTTGCTTTCAAAAGTTGTGGGTTGCGTGCCGGGTTCCAACCCCACTTGGAGTACGAAATTTTCAGAGTTTCTTTTATTATACAAGCCAGTCCTGGACGTTTCGTTGTACGGATTGCACGGTAAGGTGTAGGTGCATCCACGACAGAGCGGAACGTGTCGCAAATCGAAACTGTCTCGTAGGCGTCCGAACAATCCTTCGGGACCCAAAGTTGCCATACTCGATTAATTTTTTGTGCTATACCGGTTGCCCAGTTTTTTTTTTTTTTCCTCTCTATTGCAGTTAGTTTGTGTATGATCTACACTAATAATATTACAAATGCGAAAGTAACTTTGTTTCTCTGTCTGTGTGATACGTTTTGACGACTAAACGGCTATACCGATGTTATTGAAATTTGACAAGGAAGTACTTTGTTTCATTAGGAAGAACAGAAGATACTTTTTGGTCAAACTAACATTTTTTGTCGTTAAATTTTAAAATTAACTGAATGATGCTAAACACATGGATAGCGTCTGTAGTGTTATATCGGTCGCTCCAGCTGTGATCTCTGGTAGTCTGTTAGTGTATGATCTGTTCATAAATTTCTTTTACAAGCAAAACGTATTATACACTTTAGTGTAGATGTTTATTTCCACTGCACCAGTCTATTATTCCGTGTCTACTTCAAAGTTTTTGGTATCAGTATATTTTGTTTCTTTTCTGACATTCCTCCCAGAGCACGAGCAGCTAAAGTTATTAGAAACTAAAAATCCGATGCTCAAGAAGACAAGACCAAGCTGAAAGACAAGTTGCCCTCAGTTAAGCACCCCTTAGTGTTTTACTGTTTGTAAACATGTTGCAAACTGGTTCTCTTCATGAGATAAGTTCGATGGTACAATGGTATGGTGATGGCTTCTCCGGCATGTTACCCTGATACCGTGTTTTTTTTTGGACATTTTGTAAAGAACTTACACCTTTCTATATCCAATTTTGGTAATAAAATTCTAAGTTCACGCGTACGAAGACGCAGGTAACAGCTAGTAAAGTCTATGAACTAAGGAATGAAAAGGCGTTCTACATGGTTCATATGATGGTACCATCCGCCAGTCAGTAAAACCCAATCTCGGTAAACTATAAAAAAAAAAAACGAAGTTCGATGGCAAGCAATAAGAAAGTTAGTCTTTTGGGGCTATTACTCTAACTGTCACCTTCATCGGAGATCATTAAACAAGACCTACGTTGCAGTATGTTTTCTTGGTTCTGCAAACCACTGAAGTTTCTGTTAAGTTATCGTTCTCTTTCGCAATATGTAGGCCTACTTTTGAATCCAAAACTGAGGACCCTAAATCCACCATTAGGCTGAGGTGAAATCGTTACGTCATCGTCATGGCAAGAATGCCGGGTTCAGAACGATCGTTTACATAACTGATAGTTTTTTAGACGAAAATATACTTTATTTTTCTACATTCATTTCACATAACTATGTGAGATATTCTTAAAACTTCTGCACAACGTTAACACAGCTTTCATCAATTATATCCTTTTTTCAATAACGTGTTTCAGTTAAATACCCTTAATTTCCTTCTTCATGAATTCCTATTTGCATATATCTGTATTTGTATTTTTATGTAAGTTAACGTTGTGCGATTCTTAATTAATTGAAAGTCATACGCCGTATTCGCCTTTCGAATAATCTACCGCGTCCATTCGATTCGATTTGTTCTTGCTCGCTGTTACTATAAATTCCACCACGAATGTCGATGATCTAAATCCAATCGTAATTTCATCATTGTTACATCCAATTCCATTATACGAGGTTCGTTCTGCACGACTTCTGCTTAAAACCAAACACAGGATGGTAGTATATGTTCACAAGTCACCAAACCAACCACTACCAAAAAAAAGCTGAGTTGCAATTACTAATGCGTCAGTTAGAGGAACCAATATTAATTCTTGGCGACTTTAACGCTCATCACTCCCTAGGGGGAAGTGCGTATAAGTTGACTTATCATTTGCATCGGCATGTATTGCTCCACATATAACATGGGAAATCATTGAAGACACACTGAGCTCAAATCATTTCCCCATTTTGATGAAGCTTTCCAACACTGAACTGATAGGGCAAACTATTTTTTGTACTGTAAATGGAATATCAAGCGGACCAACTGGAATAAATATCAACATGAAGCTTAAGTTGCCTTTAAACATTACAAACTCACAGATGTCATTAGAAATACCGAGTGTGGTGGGTGAACTGTTAACGTTCTGGCCTCGCATTCGGGAGGACGCCGGTTCGAATCCCCGTCTGGGCATCCAGATTTGGGTTTCCATGGTTTCCCCAAATCACTCCAGGCGAATGCTTCGTTCAAAAAGGCCATGGCCGAATTCATTCCCGTTCCTCGTCCCCAGTCCCATCCCGCCTCTAATGACCTCATCCGTCGACGAGGCGTAAAGCAATAAAAAAAAATACATTAGAAATTATTATAAAGTCTTCATAAATTGCATTGAGAAAGCCGCAGATTCAAGTATCCCTAAACAAAAATAAAGTCATGTGATCAACACAGGTCTGCGGAGTGGTGGCACCAGGAATGTGAAGAAGCAATAAAAGAAATAAAGCTATTAGAACCTATATGATACGCCTTACAATGACCAACTATATTGAATGTGAAAGAACATTAGCAAAAAAAAAAAAAAAAAACTTTCTATGTAAGAAGAAAAGGAAACACTGGGAAGATTATTGTTCTAAATTTAGTCTCGACACGCCGGTCAAAGAAGTGTAGACGAAAATACGAAGATTAAAAAATGTAACAGAGGTGAGGGCCACAGAGCGCACATCACCATTAAACATACTGACTAACATGCTATAAAATATAACACCCTCGTACCACCCTCGACCACTAAATACACACCATAATACACAGACGGAAAAAAAAATCCCAACACCAAGAAAAAATTATTGTAGAGTAATGAAATTTGGACAATGCATTTGTCAAGTTAACATGTTTAATTGATTAAATTTTCAAGATCACAGGTTAATTTAAGCTCAAGAAAATGCATTTCAAATGTGAAATACTGTTAAATTAATAGCCGGTGTAACCTCCAGAATTTTGAATGCAAGCCTGCAAACGTGAATGCATTGTGTCATACAGGTTTCGAATGTCACTTTGTGGTATGGAGTTCCATGCTTGTTGTACTTGTGCTGTCAATACTGGGACGGTCAGTGCTGGCTGTGGATGATGCTGGAGTTGTCGTCCAATGATATCCCATACGTGTTCAATTGGAGACAGATCTGGTGATCTCGCAGGCCAAGGTAACATGTCGACACTCTGTAGAGCACGTTGCGAGACAACAGCGGTATGAGGGCGAGCGTTATCCTGTTGAAAAACTCCCCCTTGAATGCTGTTCATGAATGGCAGCACTACAGGTTGAATTACCAGACTGACGTACAAATTTGCAGTCAGTGTGTTTGGTATAACCACAAGAGTGCTCCTGCTGTCATAGGAAATTGCTCCCCAGACCATGACTCCAGGTGTAGGTCCAGTGTGTCTAGGCCGCAGACAGTTTGGTTGCAGGCGTTCCCCTGGCCTCCTTCTGACCAACACTCGGCCATCACTGGCACCAAGGCAGAACCTGCTTTCATCAGAAAACACAACAGATCTCCACTCCGTCCTCCAATGAGCTCTGGCTTGACACCACTGGAGTCGCAAACGGCGATGGCTTGTAGTCAGTGGAATGCACGCTACAGGGCTGGAGTCATGGTCTGGGGAGCAATTTCCTATGACAGCAGGAGCACTCTTGTGGTTATACCAAACACACTGACTGCAAATTTGTACGTCAGTCTGGTAATTCAACCTGTAGTGCTGCCATTCATGAACAGCATTCAAGGGGGAGTTTTTCAACAGGATAACGCTCGCCCTCATACCGCTGTTGTCTCGCAACGTGCTCTACAGAGTGTCGACATGTTACCTTGGCCTGCGAGATCACCAGATCTGTCTCCAATTGAACACGTATGGGATATCATTGGACGACAACTCCAGCATCATCCACAGCCAGCACTGACCGTCCCAGTATTGACAGCACAAGTACAACAAGCATGGAACTCCATACCACAAAGTGACATTCGAAACCTGTATGACACAATGCATTCACGTTTGCAGGCTTGCATTCAAAATTCTGGAGGTTACACCGGCTATTAATTTAACAGTATTTCACATTTGAAATGCATTTTCTTGAGCTTAAATTAACCTGTGATCTTGAAAATTTAATCAATTAAACATGTTAACTTGACAAATGCATTGTCCAAATTTCATTACTCTACAATAATTTTTTCTTGGTGTTGGGATTTTTTTTTCCGTCTGTGTACTTTCAAGGGTGAAAAACTAAACAGAACACTTGCCTTTGATAAATCCACAACACCGGGGCCAAATAATATACAGTTCTCATGCTTCGCTCACTCCCCGCTAGTGGTATATCATACCTGATTGAACTAGTTAATCGTATTTGGACTGTGAAGAGCGAGATCACACCTATGAAGACTGCCAGAATAATTATCAAACCATGAAAGGAAGTTGATTGTGTCTCATCATACCATCCCATATCCCTCTGGTCTTGTGTGTATAAAGGGCTTGATAGAATGATGGAACATAGACTGGAATGGTGGTATGAACATAATTCGCTATTGCCACATACCTAATAAGGTTTTCTGAGAGGAAAAAGGTACTACGACATGTTAGCGCACCTTATTACCGATATCCATTCATGGCTTACAACTACATTCTTGCTATCTTTACTGATCTCACATCTGCCTGCGTCAAAGGTTTGCCGCCGATCCTAGCCAAAAAATTAATGGAGAATGGTGTGGCAGGCCCCTTCACAGCGTCTGTTGTCTATAATTACCGATAGATGGCTAGTGACTCAGTGGAAAACTATTACCTAGGGACCAATAAAATGTAACTAAGGGGTTCCACAGGGATCAGTCTTGTCTCCATTACTTTTTAATACCTATACTGCTGATCTACACAAGATAATGCCGCAGTCGGACACAGTTCTACTATACGCCGACGACATCTGCCGTTATGCAGTAGGCACAAGCATTGGAAGATACCAGACCACATTAAATGAAGTGTTGCTAAAATTGATACAATGTCTGTTCGTCAATGGACAAGAAATATCAATCAATAAAAGCTCAATCTGTACATTTACTCGCCATAAAAATTACCAGCATGAACCTTGGACCTTACCACTTTTTAATCAAGAATAGCGTGAAATATCTAGTATATAATAAACTGAAATGGGCTCAACACATCACACAAATAGAAAAAAAAAATGTGTATAGCAAATAACTTGATACGAGTGGTAACAGGATTAAAGTGGGCAGCGAGTACTCCAATAGCACTGATGTTAGACAGATAGTACGGCCACATTTTGATTATAGTTATATATGTTACGGATCGGCTCCAAAACGTGGATTAGCGAGGCTTAATGTTCTGTATAGAGTACTACGCACCTGCTTGGGAGCAATGAAATCCACACCCACGAATGCGTTATGCATAGACGCAGGTGAACCACCACTACACCTATGCAGGTCCCACTTACCCTCAAAATTCTTATTGAAACAGGGACAGTAGTCGGATAACGAACTAGTTAACTCTGTCCATAATCTATCAACGGACCGTCTAACAAATATTGGAGACACAGACGACTGCCACCTTAAGCTTCGGCATATCTCGAAACCAAAACACAAAGCGACAAAGCCTGCAAGAGTAAACAAGTGAATAAAATCTTCTCGGGTAACTATCCGAGTTAGTTCATCGATATAACGCGACGTTTCGGTGGTCATAAACTCTGTCGCCATTTTCAAGTGTATACATACATATGGGTAAAGAAACAACAATTACATATTGAGTATATTCATCAACCCTGACAGTATAGAACAGGGCACATTTAAACTGCCGAGAGAAACCTCTATTATTACAGCTGAATTAATTGCTATACTAGAAGCCCTTGAATATGCAGGGAGCTTCCAGGATAATAAAACAAATTATACTATCTGATTCGCTCTTCGTGCTAACGTTACTAAAGAATCATCAATTAAACCAAAGAAACAACCCAATCATATACGAAATTATTAAAATAATCATAGATCTGTAACATAGTAAAAATACTAGTAGTACTGTCCTGGGTGAAAGGACACTGTGGGTGTAGAGGCAATGAATTAGACGTCAGATGGCGAAGGAAGCAATTGAGAATGGGAAAAGTATCCGCGAGACGATACTCGTGTCGGACCTGATCGTGACATTAAAAGACAAACTATACAAAGACTGGGATAAAGAAAGGAGACATACATCTACTATGAAAGGTAAACACTGCGCGAACATACACCTGGATATTGTAAGAATAACATGATTCAAAAATGTTCGATACAATTAAATCCCGACTAAAATCTGGCATGCTTTTTTTTTTTTTTTTTTTTTTTTTTTTTTTTTTTTTTTTTTTTTTTTTTTTTTTTTTTTTTTTTTTTTTTTTTTTTGTCACATTGTGTCTTTCTGCAAGCCCCGCTACCTTTGGTAGCTCTGCTTCTTTGTGTCAAATTGTATCTGTTTTCTCTTTTGGTGGTGTGCACTTTGGAGGGTAAAACCCTTATCAGGGGGAAAACCTCCTTGTTGTATGTACAGGACAGGATCTGTGGTTAGGTATATTTTTATTTTATTGTATTATTCTGGTTGGTAAAGTATACTTAGGGGGACTTTATACTTGTGCCATCTCTTTGGTTTGTAGTTCCCAACGTCTCTTAAGTTTTCTACTGACTGCCTTGTTCTGGTCATGTTTTCGTGGAATCTTTCAGTTTGTTGGAAAATAGCCGTATGAATCCTTGGTATGTTTGTCCAATCGTGGAGGTCGTCTATTCGTGTATATCTATTTGCTTTTAGTATTATACGTAGGCTTCTATTCTGTATTATTTGTAGTTTCTGAATGTGGACGTTACTTGCCGTCCCCCATACTTCACATCCGTAGAGCATGGTTGGTCTAATTATGGTTTTGTATAGGCGTATTTTTGTTTCTAATGACAGTTCCTTACTGTACAGAATCGGATATAGGTTCATTAGAATTCCTAGGGTTTTTTGGCACTTATCCTTGATATGGTGGTTGTACAAGAGTTTTGAATCTAATATCACTCCTAGGTATTTGTGCTTTTCTTTCCAGGGATGCATGCATCAAGAAATACTTATATAGTATTGGTGTGGTAGACGAACCATACTGCGAGTGTGGTCAGAAGAAGATGTTAACTATATACTCTTCGGTTGCCCACTCAAAAAAAAAGACGTATCCGATAACGTCATTAACAACATGGGTCAGATGGGTCAGCAACTTCCAACAAATGTTGCAACCCTGCTAAAAAAAAAAAAATACAAAATTTTCTACCTCATGTGCGCACTTTTACGACAAATTAAACTGTAATTATAAAAGTTAAATAATTGTAACATACTTATTCCAATGTATTAGTTATTATGTAGGGCGCTAATGACCTCGTCGTCGACGCGCCCTAAAACCCGAACAACAACAACAGTTATTATGTATTACGTAAATTTGTTATCTTAATGTATATAATGTACCCGAAACTTGCTATTTTAATGTATTGGGCAAATTTATTTCATGTATATAAAAATATTTACGAATTCAACAGATGCGAAACAAAAAAAAGCGGTACTACTTTCAATTAGTATTGGAATAAACGCCACCGCCAAGAGACAT
>JARYHS010008075.1:83217445-83269444 GCA_031002005.1 Vandiemenella viatica
CTTTGACTGTAAAATTGTGTGGATGATTTTAGCGGGTGAAGATTTCGACAGACTGCAAATTCAGACCCTATCAAGTTCAAACGCCGTTATTCCACACCGCTGGTATGATGTGGACTGCATCATTCGATTTCGTCAAACTCCGCGTTCCATCTGCGGATTAGGGGATACGTTGTTCTCTTTAGTATAATGTAGTATCAGTACTACAGTACAGTATGCCATACGAAAAACGAAGTCACCTCTCGAACGGGGTCCTATGTTGATCATCGTGACGGGGTATGGTGGGTCCTGGAGGCACAGCAAGTTGTCCGTTATGCACTGCTTATAGGACTGATAAATAACCCTTTACCTTTCGGATGGCGCTTTTGTGTCGAGTCAAGAGAAGGTCATATACAGTCGCTTGCATCCCATACGCTTTTTAAAAATATTTTGTAACTTTTAGGTGGTTACGAAAATGGATGAAAATGATCAAACGTGAGTGTAGATGCAAAAAGAAATAGCGCAGCTCGGCTAGGAAACACCGGGCAAGCGGGTGGTGTGACGAACAGGTCCAGTAATGCACGGCGAGAGGCTGCAGATGGCGCCTAGTGCGGGCCGGAAATTGCGGGCAGCCACTGTCAGAAGGGCGCTGGACACTCTCCTTGGAGTTAGATTGCAGCACGCATTTGCGTTAACCACTGCGTCTGCCGGACAAAGCTGTGCTCGCAATTAAGGGCTAAGTGCTTTTATGCGATTATTGGTCATCCCGCATACCGAAGACGCCACTGGTAGCAATATTAATGCAGCGGCCTTTTGGGTCTGTGATGTCAACCTCGACGCTACAATTGTGGTCCCGATTGTCCGTAAATACGTTGCAGCGAACGGTCTCCTACCTTCTACTTCCAAACTGATTGTACTTCCCAAGTCTCCTTCGTGTTAATGTCGTACATATCGTGAAGTTAACCATTGAGGAAAATATAACATGAACACTTGAAGTATCGTCCTTTATGCGGAAGTAAGCAACAAATTCATAACAAAAAGTAATTTACGTAGAATAACCTATGTTTTCGCCAGTTTTGACATTGTATTGCGTAAAGTTTTTCAGGAGATAATCTTGTTTCTTATGAAATTATATTTTCTTTTAGTAATAATCGTGGAAGGTGAAAAAAAAACCTTAAACAAAGAATGAGTTGCAGCTTAATAAAACAAAATAACATTAGTTAAATGGTAAGATAGTTCCTCTAAGCGCCTTTTAAAAATAATCTCTCTTAAACATAAGTGGATTATAAATCAGTTAAAGAATATAAAACCAAGCTTGGCGGGAGAGCGGTAACCCTCCGACCTCGCATTCGTGAGAACGCGGGTTCGAATCCCCGTCCGGCCATCCAGATTTGAGTTTTCCACGGTTTCCCCAAACCACTCTAGGCGAATGCTGTGCTGGTTTCTTCAAAAAGGCTTGGCTGAATTCCTTCCTTTCCCTTGTCCCTAGATATTTCCCGCCCCTAATGACCTAGACGTCGGCGAGGCGTAAAATATAAACAAAACAAAAAAAATTGAAGGTACCACTTGACGCTTTCGGTGTTTTTGGTTGTCTCTATGCCCATTAGTTGGTGCCTCGTCGTCTACATCTCAGTTGTAAATGTTTTCTAGAAATCACTAGACGCTGAAATTAAAAAAAATACTTTGGTACCTGCGTCTGTGTTGTTGATCCATCGCATGAAGTCTTCAGGCGCTGAACCGTAACAGGTGAGTAGAGACAGAAGTAACAGTTACATTTGTTGCTCTACAACAAAAAATGGTTACGAGACCGAATATCATAAAAATAGAGTATTGTCAGAACTAACATATAACAAGTATCAGACTTTCACGTATTGTTACGTAAATCTTCGCAGTTTTTCTCAATAATCTCTTGGTTGTTGGCACCTGTTACCTCCAATCAATACCATAGTAACTTTTGTAACATCACATTGTGGTTTGTTCAGTCAATCTTTGCAATTTGTAACTACCTGAAAAATCATGCACTACTGAAACGCTAAAAGTGAACACTGATTGGGACACTATGAGCATTTACCTGAAATCTATTGTATTCTGTTTGAAAAATATTATCTCTGATTGCTATTCTCGGCTCCATTCTGATCTTTTTTTATTAATCTTAGAGTAATCTTACTTCGAAGGTGCTGAATTGGTCTAGTTTCGTCTGTAGCAATAATTAAGCCAAGAAAGGGCTCCTTATGAAAAATAAAGCTCTAACTTCCTATTTTTTTTTTTTTAAACCCTCGAGAATTATCTAAAAAAGAAATAACCAAAGTGAAACAACCTTTTTCAGTTTTTTACTTAGCTTTGTATTACTATCAACACTATTTAACATAATATAAATTTCGTTATTTTTAATGCAGACGATTGCTAAATTATTCATTAACGATCATTTTTTACGTGTGCTGAGTTAGGTCGCTTTGATAGCAACAAGAGAGTCCGATCTCCTTTATTCAACAAGCAAATCGCACATGTTTTAGATTAAAATCTTGATCAAGAAGCTAGGGAGATTTTACACCTGATGAGTCACTGTGGTGTTCCATATTTCGAGAGAAGCCGTGTCCTTGTGTAAGTGAATATCCACAGTCAATCTGTCAGCTCCGCTGTGAGACATATTGTTTTATTACTTTTTGATATCAAATTCAACGTTATTATTGAAGCTTGCTTTTATCTTTGACTTCGTTTATGTTACTGTCTCTTGTACTGATTTTGTATTCACAGATAGTGTTGTCAGGCAAAATTTTGAATTGGAAAATGCTCGCAAGTCTGTTATACACATTCCACCAAACGCTTTCTCACACCGACTTAATAAGGGTGTTGGATTTGAGCCCCCGAACATAAAAAACTTTTCACACATCTACGAGCAAATTCTTGTCGTAATATACTTCACATTACTATTACATATACTTGGTCAGTCCGTTGCTAATATGGTGATAAAGTATGGGATGCATATTCTGGGTGCCACATTCAGGAGTGGGAGTGAGTGCAAAGGAGGTCAGCTTGATTTGTTTTTGTTTGTTTTTTTTTTACAACTTTTCATTTTTGTACTGTCGTTCTTCGTAGTCTATTATTACTTTTATTTGTATGTAATTGCTAATAACCTTAAGCAATATAGTCTTGATTTTTTCCACGTATGTTGTAATTTTCTTTCATTTATGTAGAATACATGACTCTAAGCTCACAAGGCGACAACTCCACTCATAATATTCATTACATTGGAAGGAATTGACTGCGCATGAGAAATTTTGACACACACGTTTTTGGCACGATGTTAACTGTTGGTACCAACAACTTAATTCCACTTGCCCCTTTAATTGATCGCACGACTTCTAAAACTAAAGCCCAGTGCTGGTAGGGACATCTGGTGTCCTCTCGCTGCTATATGTACAATAAGTGACATAGCAGACGTGTTTGTCTATGTAGATATTTAGGTACGGAACTCACAGGAAATCTGCGTGTATAGTTATTATGGTTTTGGCAACTGTGTCGAGTAGGTATAAGTTACAATTTCGTTTCAAGTAACTATCGTCTTACGGTTATCATTAGTATTATCATTCATATTATTTTTGAAATCACCAGAAAAGCATTCTACAGCGATCAGTTTGTGTTAAACTGGCTACAGAATGGTCAAACTTCAACTAGTTTCAATTTTATCCAAACTATGTCACAAATTTTATCAATTTAATCTCACGACAGTTCATAATTTTTGTTTATTGCATTTAAGCATCACGTTTAGATTACTTCTTACTATTATTACTTACTCCAATTACGATGTCTTCTTTATAACTACTAATAAATGATTTTTCTTTGGAATTTAAGTACCAACGACCGATAAACTGATGGTCAAATTTGTTACAAAAACTGCAGATCCTCTTTATGGTTGATGCCCTTGATGGCTTTTTGTGCAAGATAAAATCGCAACCAATTTTGTCCACTCTGCTGTATATCGTGTTGCCTTTCCGACTGGAGTGAGGAATTCATACTACTGTCCACTGTCGGATGACTATTATATACTCTGATCGCCCAACAGAATTCGAAATGAGTTGTTAACCTAAAGCAACACGAACGCAGATTTAAATCCTTTTCTATCTACTTATTCTATTACAATCTATACTTCTCCCAGAAACAATGTTTATTACTCAGGCGGAATTACTTCATCGTGTTACGGATGGGATGATCTTCGGATCTTGCTCGGTCTCCATAAAAGTGCCTAAGCTATTCAACAGGCTAGCAGGGTAAAGGATTCGACCAGTTCATCAGTACGATTGCTTCTGCGCACGGCGTCTAAAGCCAGAGATTATCCTCCTGTTGAAAAGAGGTGATGAAATTCTGTAACTTATCCTCTTTCTGTTAATACGAATTCCGCAATGATATTGCCCGCAAATCATCTCCGAGTACATATTGGACCTTCACTAGCAAAGCCTAGAATAGCAATGAATAGCAGTTGTCTCGTCTTTAGAACACAGTCGCTGGCAATTCAACATTATGTAACGAAACACAAAGTCCAAACAATGAATGCGAATTTTTACTGCTGTTCGACCTGTAACACAGTTAAAACACTTGAATGACTGTTATTAATACTTTCCGTAATATTAACTGTTCTGTCGGTAGGAAAGATTTTAGGAACTATAGGCAAAGATATCAATAATTGTATGCGAAGAAGATAAATTTATATGCATCATTATGACGCCAACGATCCTCTGTACGACGACGGTAAAATCCAGAACGAGCAACATGCTTTCATTTTTAAACTAAGCAATTTAAAAATAAAATACTTCAACATTTTCTGTCTAGAACAGAAGAAATTTCAGGATGAAAGTTTCTTCTCAACTACCGCTTAACTAACTAACAAACGAAAAATGTGATGTTCCACCTGTGATCAAAAAGGCAAAAAAATAAAAATAAAAATTCTGACTTCCGTTGTGTTGATCTGTTTGTCTAACAGTCTGCTGGTTAGTACCAGAAGAAACGGCGATCTCAAGCTGTGCTCAGTAGCTTAGAGTGCTTTACTGTCAGTTATAAAAAGGCTGGCTCTAAGACAAGGAATGTTAGAATGATTTTTGACTATACAGAACTGATCTGAAAGAAAGCCACACATAGGCCTACTCCAACAAACGGTTAATTTTTAGCGTTTTTTTCTTTCCTAAAATATGATATTTGTGTGATAAAATTAGAAATTACAAAATAAATATTATAAAAAAGAATGATTAGGAACGACAAACATGTAGTTCGACTGATCAATACAATGGTTTTATTAGAAACTGCCTCCATTTTTATACTATCACACCCAAAGACATCCTATGCATTGTCGTTAGTTAAACTAAATCATGTACTTGTCAAACTGAAACAAAAGCTTGTGGCGCTTTGTTAATGATTCAGCTTTGATGCAGAATTTATTTTGTATGTGGTTGGAATAACTGGTTAAAAAAAAAGCAAGTTTACGATAAATTTGTTTCTGAGGAAAAATCCGACTAACTACTTACCTGAAATAATATCTGGATATTGTGGGCCATTTCGTCAATTGCGATAGGATCAATTTTCATGAATAATTGTCACGCCAATGCAATTGAATTTGTTGTTTTATTTCCCGAACGCGTTTCACTTCACTATCTGAAGCATCTTCAGTGGTTCTGTATTTTTCATTGCTCACATTTGCTTGTAATTGTACAGTATTTCACCATCAGTTATAACTGTAGCAGCAGTTTGAATCACAGGTGTTTGTTGCATCTTTATGAATAATTTCGTAGTACTTTCACTACACTATAGTATATTGATTTCTGATGGCTTGTAAACAAATGTAAGCCATCAGAAATCAATATAATATAGTGCAGTGAAAGTACTAAAAAATTATTCATAAAGATGCAACAAACACCTGTGATGCAAACTGCTGCAACAGACATAACTAATGCTGAAATACTGTACAATTACAAGCATATGTGAGCAAAAAAAATACGGAACTACTGAAGATGCTTCAGAGAGTGAAGTGAAACGCGTTCGGGAAATAAAACAACAAATTCAATTGCATTGGCGTGACATTATTCATGAAAATTGATCCTATCGCAATTGATGAAATGGCCCACAATATCCAGATATTATTTCAGGTAAGTAGTTAGTCGGATTTTTCCTCAGAAACAAATTTATCGTAAACTTGCTTTTTTTTTAACCAGTTAATTCCAACCACATACAAAATAAATTCTGCATCAAAGCTGAATCATTAACAAAGCGCCACAAGCTTTTGTTTCAGTTTGACAAGTACATGATTTAGTTTAACTAACGACAATGCATAGGATGTCTTTGGGTGTGATAGTATAAAAATGGAGGCAGTTTCTAATAAAACCATTGTATTGATTAGTCGAACTACATGTTTGTCGTTCCTAATCATTCTTTTTATAATATTTATTTTGTAATTTCTAATTTTATCACACAAATATCATATTTTAGGAAAGAAAAAACGCTAAAAATTAACCGTTTGTTGGAGTAGGCCTATGTGTGGCTTTCTTTCAGATCAGTTCTGTATAGTCAAAAATCATTCTAACATTCCTTGTCTTAGAGCCAGCCTTTTTATAACTGACAGTAAAGCACTCTAAGCTACTGAGCACAGCTTGAGATCGCCGTTTCTTCTGGTACTAACCAGCAGACTGTTAGACAAACAGATCAACACAATAGAAGTCAGAATTTTTATTTTTATTTTTTTGCCTTTTTGATCACAGGTGGAACATCACATTTTTCGTTTGTTAGTTAGTTAAGCGGTACTTGAGAAGAAACTTTCATCCTGAAATTTCTTCTGTTCTAGAAAGAAAATGTTGAAGTATTTTATTTTTAAATTGCTTAGTTTAAAAATGAAAGCACGTTGCTCGTTCTGGATTTTACAGAGGATCGTTGGCGTCATAATGATGCATATAAATTTATCTTCCCCGCATACAATTATTGATATCTTTGCTTATAGTTCCTAAAATCTTTCCTGCCGACAGAACAGTTAATATTACGAAAAGTATTAATAACAGTCATTCAAGTGTTTAAACTGTGTTACAGGTCGAACAGCAGTAAAAATTCGCATTCGTTGTTTGGACTTTGTGTTTCGTTACATAATGTTGAATTGCCAGCGACTGTGTTCTAAAGACGAGACAACTGCTATTCATTGCTATTCTAGGCTTTGCTAGTGAAGGTCCAATATGTACTCGGAGATGATTTGCGGGCAATATCATTGCGGAATTCGTATTAACAGAAAGAGGATAAGTTACAGAATTTCATCACCTCTTTTCAACAGGAGGATAATCTCTGGCTTTAGACGCCGTGCGCAGAAGCAATCGTACTGATGAACTGGTCGAATCCTTTACCCTGCCAGCCTGTTGAATAGCTTAGGCGCTTTTATGGAGACCGAGCAAGATCCGAAGATCATCCCATCCGTAACACGATGAAGTAATTCCGCCTGAGTAATAAACATTGTTTCTGGGAGAAGTATAGATTGTAATAGAATAAGTAGATAGAAAAGGATTTAAATCTGCGTTCGTGTTGCTTTAGGTTAACAACTCATTTCGAATTCTGTTGGGCGATCAGAGTATATAATAGTCATCCGACAGTGGACTGTAGTATGAATTCCTCACTCCAGTCGGAAAGGCAACACGATACACAGCAGAGTGGACAAAATTGGTTGCGATTTTATCTTGCACAAAAAGCCATCAAGGGCATCAACCATAAAGAGGATCTGCAGTTTTTGTAACAAATTTGACCATCAGTTTATCGGTCGTTGGTACTTAAATTCCAAAGAAAAATCATTTATTAGTAGTTATAAAGAAGACATCGTAATTGTCGTAAGTAATAATAGTAAGAAGTAATCTAAACGTGATGCTTAAATGCAATACACAAAAATTATGAACTGTCGTGAGATTAAATTGATAAAATTTGTGACATAGTTTGGATAAAATTGAAACTAGTTGAAGTTTGTCCATTCTGTAGCCAGTTTAACACAAACTGATCGCTGTAGAATGCTTTTCTGGTGATTTCAAAAATAATATGAATGATAATACTAATGATAACCGTAAGACGATAGTTACTTGAAACGAAATTGTAACTTATACCTACTCGACACAGTTGGAAAAACCATAATAACTATACACGCAGATTTCCTGTGAATTCCGTACCTAAATATCTACTTAGACAAACACGTCTGCTATGTCACTTATTGTACATATAGGAGCGAGAGGACACGAGATGTCCCTACCAGCACTGGGCTTTAGTTTTAGAAGTCGTGCGATCAATTAAAGGGGCAAGTGGAATTAAGTTGTTGGTACCAACAGTTAACATCGTGCCAAAAACATGTGTGTGTCAAAATTTCTCATGCGCAGTCAATTCCTTCCAATGTAATGAATATTATGAGTGGAGTTGTCGCCTTGTGAGCTTAGCGTCATGTATTATACATAAATGAAAGAAAATTAGAACATACGTAGAAAAAATCAAGACTATATTGCATAAGGTTATTAGCAATTACATAAAATAAAAGTAATAATAGACTACGAAGAACGACAGTACAAAAAATGAAAAGTTGTAAAAAAAAAAATCAAGCTGACCTCCTTTGCACTCACTCCCACTCCTGTATGTGGCACCCAGAATATGCATCCCATACTTTATCACCATATTAGCAACGGACTGACCAAGTATATGTAATAGTAATGTGAAGTAAATTACGACAAGAATTTGCTCGTAGATGTGTGAAAAGTTTTTTATGTTCGGGGGCTCAAATCCAACACCCTTATTAAGTCGGTGTGAGAAAGCTGTTTGGTGGAATGTGTATAACAGACACTTACTTGCGATCATTTTTTCCAATTCAAAATTTTGCCTGACAATACTATCTGTGAATACAAAATCAGTACAAGAGGCAGTAACATAAACGAAATCAAAGATAAAAGCAAGCTTCAATAATAACGTTGAATTTGCTATCAAAAAGTAATAAAACAATATGTCTCACAGCGGAGCTGACAGATTGACTGTGGATATTCACTCTACACAAGGACACGGCTTCTCTCACAATATGGAACACCACAGTGACTCATCAGGTGTAAAATCTCCCTAGCTTCTTGATCAAGATTTTAATCTAAAACATCTGCGATTTGCTTGTTGAATAAAGGAGATCGGACTCTCTTGTTGCTGTCAAAGCGACCTAACTCAGCACACGTAAAAAATGATCGTTAATAAATGATTTAGCAATCTTCTGCTTTAAAAATAACGAAATTTGCCTGAGAAATTTCTATTATGTTAAACAGTGTTGATATTAATACAAAGTTAAGTAAAAAACTGAAAAAGGTTGTTTCACTTTGGTTATTTTTTATTTCTTGTTTTAGATAGTTCTCGAAGGGTTTTTTTAGGAAGTTAGAGCTTTATTTTTCATAAGGAGCCCTTTCTTGGCTTAATTATTGCTACAGACGAAACTAGACCAATTCAGCACCTTCGAAGTAAGATTGCTCTAAGATTAATAATAATAATAAAAAGAAGATCAGAATGGAGCCGAGAATAGCAATCAGAGATAATATTTTTCAAACAGAATACAATAGATTTCAGGTAAATGCTCATAGTGTCCCAATCAGTGTTCACTTTTAGCGTTTCAGTAATGCATGATTTTTCAGGTAGTTACAAATTGCAAAGATTGACTGAACAAACCACAATGTGATGTTAGAAAAGTTACTATGGTATTGATTGGAGGTAACAGGTGCCAACAACCAAGAGATTATGAGAAAAAACTGCGAAGATTTACGTAACAATACGTGAAAGTCTGATACTTGTTATATGTTAGTTCTGACAATACTCTATTTTTATGATATTCGGTCTCGTAACCATTTTTTGTTGTAGAGCAACAAATGTAACTGTTACTTCTGTCTCTGCTCACCTGTTATGGTTCAGCGTCTGAAGACTTCATGCGATGGATCAACAACACAGACGCAGGCACCAAAGTATTTTTTAGAATTTCAGCGTCTAGTGATTTCTAGAAAACATTTACAACTGAGATGTAGACGACCAGACCGAAGATCGAACGCCAGGCACCAACTAATGGGCATAGAGACAACCAAAAACACCGAAAGCGTCAAGTGGTACCTTCAATTTTTTTTGTTTTGTTTATAATTTACGCCTCGCCGGCGTCTAGGTCATTAGGGGCGGGAAATATCTAGGGACAAGGAAAAGGAAGGAATTCAGCCAAGCCTTTTTGAAGAAACCAGCACAGCATGCGCCTAGAGTGGTTTGGGGAAACCGCGTAAAACTCAAATCTGGATGGCCGGACGGGGATTCGAACCCGCGTCCTCACGAATGCGAGGTCGGCGGGTTACCGCTCTCCCGCCAAGCTTGGTTTTATATTCTTAACTGATTTATAATCCACTTATGTTTAAGAGAGATTTTTTTTAAAATGCGCTTAGAGGAACTATCTGTCCATTTAACTAATGTTATTTTGTTTTATTAAGCTGCAACTCATTCTTTGTTTAAGGTTTTTTTTTCACCTTCCACGATTATTACTAAAAGAAAATATAATTTCATAAGAAACAAGATTATCTCCTGAAAAACTTTACGCAATACAATGTCAAAACTGGCGAAAACATAGGTTATTCTACGTAAATTACTTTTTGTTAAGAATTTGTTGCTTACTTCCGCATAAAGGACGATATTTCAAGTGTTCATGTTACATTTTCCTCAATGGTTAACTTCACGATATGTACGACATTAACACGAAGGAGACTTGGGAAGTACAATCAGTTTGGAAGTAGAAGGTAGGAGACCGTTCGCTGCAACGTATTTGCGGACAATCGGGACCACAATTGTAGCGTCGAGGTTGACATCACAGACCCAAAAGGCCGCTGCATTAATACTGCTACCAGTGGCGACTTCGGTATGCGGGATGGCCAATAATCGCATAAAAGCACTTAGCCCTTAATTGCGAGTACAGCTTTGTCCGGCAGACGCAGTGGTTAACGCAAATGCGTGCTGCAATCTAACTCCAAGGAGAGTGTCCAGCGCCCTTCTGACAGTGGCTGCCCGCAATTTCCGGTCCGCACTAGGCGCCATCTGCAGCCTCTCGCCGTGCATTACTGGACCTGTTCGTCACACTACCGCTTGCCCGGTGTTTCCAAGCAGAGCTGCGCTATTTCGTTTTGCATCTACACTCACGTTTGATCATTTTCATCCATTTTCGTAACCACCTAAAAGTTACAAAATATTTTTAAAAAGCGTATGGGATGCAAGCGACTGTATATGACCTTCTCTTGACTCGACACAAAAGCGCCATCAGAAAGGTAAAGGGTTATTTATCAGTCCTATAAGCAGTGCATAGCGGACAGCTTGCTGTGCCTCCAGGACCCAACATACCCCGTCACGATGACCAACATAGGACCCCGTTCGAGAGGTGACTTCGTTTTTCGTATGGCATACTGTACTGTAGTACTGATACTACATTATACTAAAGAGAACAACGTATCCCCTAATCCGCAGATGGAACGCGGAGTTTGACGAAATCGAATGATGCAGTCACATCATACCAGCGGTGTGGAGTAACGGCGTTTGAACTTGATAGGGTCTGAATTTGCAGTCTTCGAAATATTCACCCGCTAAAATCATCCACCCAATTTTACAGTCAAAGGCATGGTGGAGCTACCCTCCATTACACAAGGGACCGAAGTTTCGAAATGAAATGCCTATCATGTTATAGCAGGTTTTTTTAAAAGAATGATTTACTTGAACACGTGACGCATAATTCTACGCTACCGGCTTCTCGGGGACCGGTTGCCTGCATTCAGCTGTGTGGATTCTCCTGATCCTCAACCGTCAACGTGAAATGCCATATTGGCTTTCGGTACATGGCATTATTGCTTCACTCCATATTGTATTCTTTGACGAATCCCAGTTTAACTACTTTTGAAATAAATAGTTCCTTGTCTCTTATAACTGGGGTTCAAGAAGTTTGGATGTTGACCCAGTCAATTTAGAGGCTTTTACAAGTCTTTTAAACTTTTTTGGTGTCTATTTGATGCATTTGATGAGCGCTTAATGGTTGAAATTCCATTTTAAGCTGTAGGTTATTGCTTTATGATAGGATTATATATCATTATATGTTAGAATTGTCTGATTAACAATAGCTACGACAGATGTGTAAAATTCAGTTTCGGAGGAATTAACTGCGTCAGGATCTCCCGGTTAGAAGTGCCAAACATATCAAAGATTCTGTGGACTCTGATGCTGGATGGGAGGTAACGCGCGGCGCCGCCATTTGGAATGTCGCGTGTTCAAATCCACTTCCCGATATCCAGATTTCGGTTTCCGATAGTTTCCAAAAATAACTCAAGATGAATACCTGGATGATTCCTACAAAAGGCCATGGTCGAATTCCATCGCGTTTCATCGCCGCGTCTCCCCACTTTCTGTCGACTCAAGTTACTTCAAAGCAGACTATCCGAAAAGTCCGAAGGAAAACAAGACGAAAGCTGGAGTGGAACGAACTATGAACTCACAAACAAGTAGGCGCGTTATCTGCTCAACAAGAAACTATTCTCAGCTGGATGGCTTCCATGTCACGGCGTAGGACGATTCATAAATACTTCACGAGATACAAATGATTTTCACCGAGTCAGATGGTGCGTGGTATCACTTCAGTCTGGCATTCGGGAGGGCAGGAATGCAAATTCACGTCCGGCCATCTTGACTACGGTTTTCAATGTTTTTACGAAGCCCCTTAAACCGAATGCCGGAATGATTCCTTTAAAAGGCTATGGTCGAACTCCTTCTCTACCCTTATTCCCTTAGGTTAGGTCGGCTGCAAAGGGTTCGTGGCACCCCACAGCAGCCTGCCTCCTGAGCTTCACACGGGTGGAATGATGCGGTTTTTCACCTTTAAACTAATGATTTGAGAGTGTGTTGTTGATTTGTTATTTCGGCTACTGTGTATGAGTCGTAGCCGTAGCGTAATACTTAGATTTCATACCATCGTATTATGCTTGGTGCTGTAGTGTGTTTACGAATACTAGTTCTGCTTCCTTTGTAGTCTGTTCACCTCATGCAAAGCCCTATTGCCACATTGCATCCCAAATAACTAAAAACTGTAAGTCAAACCATGCAAGAATCAACAAAAATAATTAAGTTACACTGCGAATTTCCAGTATTTTTTATTTTCTTCGACATGCATGCACCCATCTCTAAGGATAGTAACAGATCAAAAGTTTCGAGAGTCATTTTTCTGTCGGTTTGTAGTACTTCTCGCGCATCCCGCATGGATGGAACATGACTCTAGGCGCAAAAAATGGTTTCTTGGCTTTGTATTCACTGACGATGGTCGGTGCTGCAACGGTTGTGCTATCTTGCCCCTTGATATGTGAGTTGCCAGCGTACTCTTGTTGGGCAGCGGAGAAAGGTGTTTGCGATCGAGTTTCATTAGCGCAAGGTGACGTCTGTTTTCATGACAAAGTTATGTCGATACGGTGTTAAAGATGCATTAGATGTGTTAAGTTCAATGCCGCCACGTGAAGAAGAAGATTTACGTCAGTTTAACTAACAGTAACGCATTGTTCCGCGACTTGTTGATGATTTTCCTAATTTTCACGTGTGAGTTGTTTTGTCTGTTGCGACCAGTACCAACGTCGTATTTCAAAGAAGAGTGACTGCTTACACTCAGATCTTTATAACACGCCTGGTATCAGATACTAGACCTCAAATAAAATGTAAATGATGTATTTGTATCATATTTGCATCTGTAGTAGGTTATCGACTCTAGTTTAAATTCGGTCGCTAATCACCTCGCTGTCGACGCGCTGTAAACCCACCTTCAAATTCGGTTTCTTAAAACCTGAAATGGAACACTTATCTTTCGAAGATTTGGCTGTTTTCCTTCCTTACATCTCAATACTGATTTAGTCTGCATTTCACGGTAAACAAAGTACTTATTTTACCACTGTACGAACTTCAATACACAGCATACAAAGTTCCATATAACACACTTTACAATACAAACTTACACAGCCGTCCACACAATCTTAATTACAATTTTACCGTAGACGACTCATCACCTGTGGTATCTTAGAGTGTTCTTCATATTTAGCTCAGTCTTTAACAACATGAAAACTTCTCTATCATTCATCTTGCCTTTCTTGGATCATATTCATCTCTTTATTCCTTAGATTCGGTTTATCTGTATTTCTCTAGGTATTGTACAGAGTAGTACCTTTTTTCAGGTATCCACATTGTTATATTACATTAAATATATTACCAATATGGTAATGTTTTATTCATCATCAATAATAGGAGTGTTACAATTGCCAAAGCAGTTAATTAATAAGGTTGTGTTGGAGAGTGTTTGCTCAAAAAAAATTTAAAAAAATATTGAATTCAAAGTGTGATCAACGCATTCTATCATTTTGTATAGATCTTCTAGCGTCATCTATTACTAACTGTACAGCAATTATCATCAGGGAGTGGCGGCCCCGTTTATCGGTTTTAAAATCAGTAACTGAGGAGCTATTTTATGAGTATAGCAAACTTTAAATATCTTCGAACTATCGCTAACAGGCTGTGCATAATAATTCTCATTATGTTAAAGCAGCACACCGCAAACCAAACAGTCACAAACCCGTTTGGATTTTACGTGCTGAACTGACTTTCCACCTCTACACGTTATCGCCGACGATTATACAATTGTTCGTTATTACCATGCGTATGAAAAACATTTGCGTTTAGTCCAGAATGTCACCATGCTACATGGCGAGGCAAGTAGACAAACTCAAGTACGTGCGCTGCTTGAGTACGGTACATATTGTAAGCACCTTAGAATTTTGTTAAACTCTACTTTTCTTAGCTACAAGGCATAGGGGAGGAGGTAAGCCTTCCAGAAATTGTAGAATCATAAATCTTGTCACTACAGGATATGGGAGAAGCGATTCATATAGAAGCTGATAATGCAACTCATTTTAGAGCAGAAAGCGTTTCACAGCAGAAACATAATTTTTTTTTTTTTTTTTTTTTCATCAGTCTTTCGACTGGTTTGATGCAATCCTCCATCCCTTCCTATCTTGTGCTAACCTCTTCATCTCTGCATATCCCCTACAACCCACGTCCTCAATTATCTGCTTCATATATTCTAATCTCTGTCTTCCTCTACGGTTCTTACCTTCGACGGTTCCCTCCACCATCAAAATCCAGCATGTCTCAAAATATGACCTACCAGTCTGTCTCTTCTTTCTGTAAGCTTCTTCCACAAAATTCTTTCCTCAGCCATCATTTCCAAAACTCGTTCAATTCTTACTTTGTCAGTCCACTTAATTTTCAGCATTCTACTGTAACACCACATTTCAAATGCTTCAATTTTCCTTCTTTCAGGTATTACTAAAGTCCATGTTTCGCAACCGTAAAGTGCTGTGCTCCACACATAAAGTTTTAAAAAGTTTTTTCACATTCCTAGATCAATATTTGAAACTACAAAATTTCTCTTTTTCCTGAAGGCTCTTTTTGCTAGTGCTATACTGCTTTAGCATCATTCTTGCTTTGGCTATCGGTTGTAATTTTGCTTCCTAAGTAAAAGAATTCACTTACTTCTCCAATTGCATTCGATCCTATTTTTATATTTAATCTACTAGTATTGGTATCATTTCTGCTACATTTCATCACTTTAGTATTGCTTTGATTTATATTCAGTCCAAATTCTTCCTTCTGTATTTTGTTCATGCCATTCCGTAATTTCTCAATGTCCTCAGTCCTTTCTGCTAACAAGACAATGTCATCAACAAATCTTAGCATACTGATTTTTTCTCCCTGAACACTTACGCCACATGGAAATTTTTCTTTTACTTTCTTTATTGCTTCCTCTACATACAAGATGAATATTAACGGAGATAGACTACAACCTTGTCTCACGCCCTTTTTAACCGATGCTTGTCTCTCATGAGTCTCTACTCTTATTACAGCCACTTGATTCTTATATAGTTTATACAGTATTCTTCTATCTCGATACTTTAGACCTGACTTCTTTAAAATTTTGAAGATCTTTTTCCACCTAACATTATCAAAAGCTTTTTCTAAGTCAACAAATGCCATAAAAGTATCTTTGTTTTTCTTGATCCAAGTATTAATCTCAAAGCCAGAATTGCTTCCCTTGTACCTCGATTTTTCCTAAACCCAAACTGATCTTCACTTACTATGTCTTCTACTACCATTTCCATTCTTCTGTATAATATTCTGGTAAGTAATTTTGAAGCATGTGATGTTAGACTAATGGTGCTATAATTCTCACATTTGTCGGCTTGTGATTTCTTCGGAAGTGTGAAGATGATATTTCTATTAAAACCAGTTGGAATTTCTCCTGTTTCATAACCAGCTTGAATAATCTTTCGATTCCTTCCTCTCCTAGGGATTTAAGACGTTCTGCAGGGATCTCATCAATTCCAACTGCCTTATTTGCTTTCAAGTCATTCAAAGCTCTATTAAATTCTGTCCTCAAAACAGGATCTCCTAAGTCATCAGTGTTGACATCACCTTCCTTTTCCATTACGCTATTGTTAAAATCGTCCCCATCATACAACTTCTCAATGTATTCCTTCCATCGGTTAGCTCTATCGTCAGAGCTTAAAAGATGTTTCCCATCGGCAGCTTTAATGTTCACACCTCTTTATTTCTCCAAAATTCTATTTGATCTTCCTATAAGCAACATCTACTTTACCTACGACCATTTCCTTTTGTACTTCTTCACACATTACTTGTAGCCATTTTTCTTTTGCTTTTTTGCATTTCCTGTTTATTTGATTTCTAAATTGCCTGTATTGCTCTCTTCCTGCTTCATCCTGAGCATTTTTGTACCTTCTCCTCTGATCCATCAGTTCAAAAATTTCTTCTGTGATCCAAGGTTTTCGGGCAGCTTGTTCCCTAAAGCCTAATGTTTCTTTACCCGCTTTCATTATTTCGGTCTTTAATGGATTTCATTCATCCTCGGTTGAGCTTCTTTCAGAATTACTTCTTAGACCTAAGTCTACCATTTCTGCAAATTTTTCTCTCGTACTAGATTTTTTCAGTTTATTCACTTCCAATCTGTTCTGCTTATGCTGCTTCCTTATTCGCTTGAATTTCAGCCTGCACTTCATCACTATCATATTATGGTCAGAGTCTATGTCTGCTCCTGGGTACGCCTTACAGTCTAGAACCTGATTCTTGAATCTTTGTTTGACCATGATATAATCTAGCTGGTATCTGGCTGTATCCCCAGGACGTTTCCAGGTGTATATCCGTCTTGCGTGGTTCTTAATCAGTGTGTTCGCCACTACTAGCTTATATCTTTCGCAAAATTCTAACAACCTGCTTCCTCGCTCATTTCATTCTCCTAGACCAAAACTTCCTACAATTTTCCTTTCTTTTCCTTCTCCCACTATTGCCTTCCAATCACCCATGATTATTAGATTTTCCTCCCGCTTCACATATTGGATTAATTCTTCAATTTCGGTGTACATTTTCTCTATTTCTTCGTCATCTTCATGTGACGTTGGCATGTACACTTGTACTAATGTGGTTTGGACGTGCTTAGACTCAAACCTCATCAAAATAATCCTGTGACTAAACTGTTCATAATAACTCACCCGTTTCCCTACTCTCTTATTCATTACAAATCCTACACCAGTGACAGCATTGATAGCTCGTGTGCTAATTATCCTGTGTTCCCCAGACCAGAAATCCTGTGCGTCCTTCCATTTAATCTCGCTAATCCCAACAACATCTAACTTAAGTTGTTCCATCTCCCTTTTTAAGTTTTCTAACCTACCTGCCCTATTCAGACTTCTAACATTCCACGCTCCGACTCGTAGAATGTTTCTATCCATTCTGATGACTCCTCCCTGAGCAGTCCCCACCCGGAGATCCGATTGGGGGACTATTTTACCTCCGGAATATTTTGCCCAGGAAGAAGCCATCATGATATATGTAATTTGAGAGGATTACATGTCCCTGGGAAACCCTTTGGGTCTTTAATGCAGTGGTTTCCCGTTGCCTTCTGCATCCCCATGCCGTTGATCATTTCTGATTCATCCGCCTTTAGGGGCCGTTTCCAGCCCCAAGGGTAAGAGGTTGCCCTGGACCACTCCCCACTCTTCCGCCCTCCTTTCGGAGGCCGTTGGCAAGCAGTGGATGACTCCTTATACCGGGAATCATTCAGTCGCCAGAGCCTCGGCCGTGCAAACAGGGTGCACCACTTGAAGGAGAGGTTGACATTTGGTTGGAAAAGGCTAGTATAGCCTCTACCAAACCCTTACACCCCGAAACACAATTAAAGATATAAAAATAGCCCTAACTAAACAGTTAATAATAGTAAACAGCTTGTAAACTTACCTAAATCAGTGGAATCATCAGTTATTCAACTTGTAAACAATCAATTTTGGTTACGTGACCATATCGTTATTTGTCAACAATTTTCGATGCAGTAAAGTATTTTTATAATAATAATAAACCGAAAGAAATTAAAATTCACTAAAAACCAATAATTTCATGCCGTATAAATAAAGAAAACAATTTTAAAACTTCGTTGAACATACTTGCATTGTTAACCCATCATATCAACGTTTTCAGTAATTTTCTGAGCTAAAAAATAAATTTTAAGTAATAATAGAGAACGCTGGATAACTATAAAAGTTTTAAAACATTTCACACAGTTTAATAAACACTAAATCAGTTTTAAACAAAATTACGTCTGAAGGAAAACGTGGCAACTTTTAAAGTAAATTGCGAACCTCCTAAGACCATCTCTTTAAACAAAATCACTTTTAAAATGAATAATAAAATTAAAGGAAAATTCTGAAGCTAACACACTTTCGAAATAAACCGTAAATAAGAAAATATTAGTTTTTCACAACGGCAGATTATATCATTCACAACCTCAGAATTTCGAAGGCTGATAACTTTTAAAGTACTTTACATATCAAAATTCTAAATAGCTCCTCGGAGAGGGCAGAAATGAGATAACAATTCTGATAAAGGTTTAAAAAAATATTCTAAAATTTTCTACATAGGTCAAACAATCCTCCGGAAGTAAAGAAACTAGTCAAAATAACATTACCATTTTTCTGACGCAATTAAAGTTTTACTGTGATCTGAGAAGCTTTAGAGCCATAGTCCCCATAACAAGAAACAATCCTGAGGAGTCACTCTATACACTGTGAATTTTTTAGGGCTCTCAGTTAAAATATCTTCATTTAACCATTTTTGACGTGCTTGGTGAAGAGGCTAATCTAGAAAAGACCTTGCGGCCCGGACACTTTGTCTTTTGCCGGGGAGCCAGTCGAGTGGAAGGACCTGTCGTTTAAGAGTCGCGCGGTATAGCGCGGGGCGTGATGGGTAACAGGACCAGGAAATAAAATTGGGTACATGGCGGAACAGCCATGATGGTTTTTGAACTGTGGCTCGTTTGTGGATATTCATGACGGAAATTTAAAATTTTCTGTGGTTCGTTAGGTCTGTTCCGACTTCATTACTTGTAATTTTTGTGTGAAGACTAGTCTGATTGCCTATGCCAACTGTAACATGTGAATTTCAGTGAACTTTGAAGAACATAGTAACTTTATTATTTGAACAGTGCAGTCTTTCATTTTTGCATCATTACCTTTCTCTTCTAAGGTCAAATAGGATTGTGGCGATCGATCTTATTCTGCAGTTGAACTATCCAAAGGATACCACGGTTAATAGTTTGAACAACTTTAGTTGTTTTTTTTATCAGACGAAGTGCAAGTGGAATTTAGTAGTTGAGGGTTGACTGCTGATATCCTAACCCCAATATCAGGCATTTCCCTTACAGTATCAACACAACAGGTAGACGCCGAGGTCTGAGCGAGGCTGAGAGACAAGTGGCGGGTCCGAAAAAGGGGCAAGGTCAAGCAGGGAGTTTCTCCGGCGTCCTCGACAGAGCGGCTGTCTGCCACCTGTAAGGTCGCTCCAGACTGAAGCCCTCGGCCTGTTTACGCATTCCAGAGGCGTCAGAAGCTCAGAAACATTACTCTTCGCGGCAGAGGAACACAAATAACGATCCTCGATCGTACTACAACAAACACTGGCCAGAACTAGCACATCTGGCCCGACCTTAAGATTTGTTAAGTTTCCGAGAGCCCGCAGATATTTTCGTACTGCCTGCCTGGCACCAAACACACAGGTGTAAACGAAAAATCTGGAATCAGATATGACCGTGATCTCTGCGGATTGAACTATTTCCACTGCTGTAACAAACCGAAAATATACGTCGAAATTAGTAAATTTTGCAAGTTATACTGTAAAACTGGGCGTGGTGGGTGAGCCGTTAACGCTCTGGCCTCGCATTCGGAAGGACGCCGGTTCGAATCCCCGTCCGGTAATCCAGATTTGGACTTTCCATGGTTTCTCCTAATCACTCCAGACTAATAAAAGACAGTGGCCGAATTCCTTCCCGTTCCTTGTTTTCAGTCCTATCCTGTCTCCTAATGACCACGATGTCGACGAGGCGTAAAGCGATAAGTAAAAAAAAAATATTGTAAACTAATAATTTTGCTACTGGCCAGGTCCTAATATTGCTTTGAATTAAACACTGTTTATTGACAACTGTTTTATTAATGTTTTCACCAAATGTGTGTCACCCAATTGTAATGTGCCATTGTCAGTGTAAAGATGGTGGTAGCTATCTCATGGTAGTCCGCAAAAGCACTTTATGTACTTCTCGGGACTGATATTCAGTTCAAAAATTCATCACTTTAACTTTAATCTTTAAATACTCTTTATTTGTATTTCCAGTTTTTCTTGTCGAACCTGAATATTCTGAAACCACTTGTTTATAATAAAAAGATGCAGTTCGACAAGAAAAACAAGAAATACTAGTAAAGTGTAGTACATATAAAGGCTTCAGTGAAGCTGAATTTTGGAACTCAATACCGGTCCAGAGAAGTGCAGAAAATTCTGTTCCGGACTGACATGAGATAGTTCCCCACTTACGATGCTACCCACCAAAAGGGCGAAAACATTAATAAAATGGTTTTTAACGGAGAGTGTTTAATTTGAAACAAATGTTGTAAACGTACAAGGAACCGTCAAAATTTCGTCACAGATGTTAGTGAAAAATATCGTCATGGCAAGCTGCTGTGAGCGGTCGGTCTCCCGCAGGATTCTATCCTAGGACCACTCCTCTTTTCTATATTAGTATCTGACGTGTTTAACGTCTTGCGTCACTATAAGTACCACCTCCACGCTAACAACCTCCGACGTTTCCTCAATTCAATACCGAACAATATTGTCCCTACTGAGAACAAATAAACGTCGACCTTAAATCTCCGTATCCTCAAAATTAACTCTGTTATATTTTATTGATATTGATTGCTCAAAAATAACAGGAAGCAACTTCACATCCAATTTTTCAGTAAACTTCAGAAAAGAGCAATGAGTTAATACGATACGTTGAAATATCTGGAAATCATAGACGATACCAACTTAAGCTGCTTTGAGAACACAACCTCAGTATGTCGCAAAGTTTTCACCACCCTTCACGCTGTACAGAAATTTAATAAAATTATCATATTCATTTGAAAAACTGGCTCAAGAGTTATCCTTTCCCTGATCTTGTGCCGGTGAATTTTAAGTTAAATAGAAGGAATGAATTTTGCGATGAACCTGTGTGTTTGTCAAACCCATGTGTTAAGTCACCTTCATGCTAATGATCATTTCAAATACACACTCCGACTGTATCCCCGCCCCTCGTCTTATTCCAACGTATCCCGCACAACGAATATTGCGATACTAACTCTGCGTCAAAAAATCCAATTCACTAAACAGCTCCTACCGTGGTTAGGAAACACTCTTTCTGAATGTAATAACGACTGAGGAAATAATATATGTAAAAATAAGCTATGTTAATATTCCCTGTACCAGCATCAACTCTACTGGCTCCGTCAGTCGTAGTTTCTTACAACTTTAAGCTTTACGTCTATATCAGTATATATTTCAATGAGTATGTTAGCCCTTAATTACGCAGTGTTACCTATTAGAAGCTGTGATACGTGTTACATACCAATTCTAGATTGATATAGGAGAGCTGATGACTGTCCTAATCATACCTCGTTAAATCATCTTTCCCTGGTAGCATAAATTCTAACTTTCTCTGTGAATTACTACAGTAACAAATATATCACATTCAAACCGATTAAGAAAATATACTTTGAAACCACATATTACACTAAAATGTTTAGCAAGATGAAAATGGCACACGAATATATACAGAACGAGCATGGTAGATGAGTGGTAACGGTCTGGCCTCGCATTCTGGAGGATGTGTGTTCGAATCCGCTTCCAACCATACAGGCATTGATTTTCCATTTTTTGACGAAATCACTCCAGGCGTATGCCAAAATGGATTTTTAAAAAACGCCAAGGTCGAATTCGGTAATCAGTTGTCTTACAGAGCTGACTTCATGGTAATAATGCAGCACAAACACGCCCACAACAGCAAACATTATGTTCATCAAGAAGAAAAGTACTTCCTGCATTTTCGAGTCATGCTCACATCACGATAATTTTTTCCGTTTTAAAAAATGTAGTAATCACCATGGGAAAAAAATGAAAAGTTTTCTTGATTCTGCAAGAATAACGTTTAGCCTCGTGATTTAAGAATTATCGCGACATGATGAAGTTACTGTCGCATATAATAAAAAGGTTAAATTAATTGCTCGCAGTTTTAAACAGACATATTCAGTCAAAATAAAAAATTACGTGATGTTTAAATGATTCGGTTTGTACTGGATTATTCCTTTAGGGAGTTCAAACAATCTATTGTTTTTACAGATAACGCTATCCTCAGATTGTCATTTATAGTACGCAACTTCTGCACGCTATAATTATCAACCGATAGTCGTATTGAAATGAAAACACGGCTTGCGATTAACGTTCTGACCTTAATTTTTATTATTACAGGCAACATTTTACTTCCATTTAACAGCAACAAAAAATAACAGGGAAATGTAATCAGAGCTAAGAGAATTTTGGTGATGCATGTTTCAGAAAATAAATTTGTGCTAATAATTTGATGTGAGTTTGCCAACCAGATGACAAAATTTCCAGTCACCACGCGTTTTATTTCTGTCATCGAGAAATCATTATTACAAAAGGCAGTTTGTGATCACAGAATATCGTCGTGATGAAGTCCTGAAAGCTTAAATGACCCTAAAAGAAATCATTCTGAAGCCCGACACACTCTTAAGACTATCTTACTCGGGGCCAAAGCTTTTGTGGTATTGGAAAGTAGAAATGTTTTAGTCATCTCTGGAACGCCGACATTAATGCAATACTCGACTCTAATGACCTCGACGTCAACGAGCCGTGAAGCTAAAAGCAAAATAAAAAGGAGATACAAAACAGTGATACCACAACACAATCAGCTTAAAAAAAAGATGCTTAAATTGTTGAAATAATTATAATTACATGGCATCACTTGAAATCAAAAAACAACTATTGTATAAAAGACAACAAGACAGAATTAAACATTTCTTCACGAATATTTGCATTAACCATTGGCAAAGAACCTTCTTTCTGAAGGTCATAGGTTTTATTTATTTGAAGGCCAACATCTGAGGCACAAGACTGGAGCATTCGAGTAGTACATGTTATTGATACGTACGGCTTAGCACTGATGAATAAAATCTCATGTTGAAGCGATACTTGAACTAAAATTAAAAAAATAAATAAAAAAAGCATTAAAACGTTTCTCTTCGAAACAGCGTGAAACAATTAGCGTAGCGGTGAACGTGTAATGTTTTCAACCAGATACTGACATAAAGCTCTGTCTGAACGCGAATTCCGTTCAAATTGAAATTGACTTTGCCTCATTCATTTTTGAGGTATCACTTGTGTTGCAAAATCTGCTGAGAATGCTCCATATTTTTGTTATTATTTTTGATTTGGAATGCACCTTAAACATCCACCAGAAGAAAAATGTTTAAGTGTTTTCATTCCGAAACGGCGAATGCAGTTTCTGTAAGTGGTACCATGTACTACATTTCGCACAGATATCAGGTGTTTTCTTTTTTTATGTTCTTTTTAGTTAGCTTCTGCCGGTATTATTTTCCTGTTTGCGCTTTTTCATCCACATCTACATATGTACTCTGTAGTTCACAAAATTTTGGTTAGCAGAGGGTGCTTTGGACCAAAACTAATCTCTACTCTGTGTATTCCAATCCTGAATGGCACGAGGGAAGATGGAATTCATATAAGCATCACTGCGGCACCTTATTTCTCTAATCTCATCTTTCCTGTCGTTGCAACCCATTGGTAAATGAAGTAAGTGTAAGTTCAAATGAAACCTGCGTCGTCTGTCTATCAGAAAACCCCAGCCCAATCTGTGTATCAATTTTGTAACGCTTTCGCAAAGACTGTAGCAAACAGTCAAGAATAGAGCGGCTCTTCTCTGTACTGTCAATTAACCACGTTTCCACAAACTAAACCACCAGAACCTTCGAATAGAATTAAAGCAGGCGCTATGCTTTGGTATATTGAAGAGTGGGCCAGCGCTGTATGTGACATAACAGTGAAATTGCCAGATCAAAGAGTGAGTTTTATTATTGATAATCTCGTCTGACGCCACTCTTAGCAAGAAAAACATCTACAGCAGCCCACGTCATTGATGGCTCGTGAGGTCGTAATGACCTGGTAAGGGGTTTTTATTGGCTGCGCTATGCGCCCATAGCGTAGCCGCCATAGCATAATCCGGTAATCCTACCGGATATACGGGACCTACAGTTTAACGTAGAATCCGAACCACGGAAGCACTCTGACGTATTTCGAAATACACAGCAATCTATGCCAGAGGTGAAAATCGTGTTAAGAGCCTATAAAATTTCCCACCGAAACTGGAATTCGAAGCGGAGACCTTTCGATCTCAGTCATTGATCCACCAGACCGCTCTCAGCGAGATTGATGTGGGGAGCCTTTACCAGTGGCAGCACACAGTCAGATTGACTGCGGTGCACTAGCCGTAGCTAGGGCTGGATTTTTTCTGCGTGCCCGTGGAGCGCGGTGGCACAGCGCGAGATAAGGGCTGCGGCCGCCCTGAATACTGAGCAGCCATCAAGTATTTACGGCCTCACGTGGCTCATTTTACGCCCTACATAGTTTAGGCGCCGCGACAAGATCGTTACTCGCAGAGAGGTACTTTTTCTCAACCGCGATTACGTTTTAATTTTCTCCGAGGACCGCACTTAACGCCTCGTTATGGACCAGGCCGATAGGGAACCAACTGGCCCAGATCTTAGCGGTGGGCGTGAGGTGAATCTTAACCTCCGTAACAAAGTGACCACTAGGCATGTGTTAAACATACAAGAGCCAGCAGATAACGGAGAACCCTCCTGAATACCAGGCAGCGGAAAAGTTGCAGGTCTAATCTGCTACTGTTTAACGCCGTTTCTTCTCCGTCTTTCTTCCAACTTCTCGGTAGTCTTCCTCGATTCTTTCTTTAGGGTAGTGTCCGTTCTCAAATCTTTTTGGCTACCTGGTATCTCAGATTCGCTAAAGGTGATACATGTGAGGCGTTTCCCTCGTATAGTAACTATAATAGTGCGTAAAATCTTCTCGAGCTTTCCACCAGGATAGCACGTCAGTAAGAGGCGGAAAGCTCGAGTAGATAGGAGCCGATCAAAGTAAGTCCCTAACACGCGTTATTACAATACTGATAGTAATAACTTTATGTTGTTCTGAGCCACAATACCCGTTATTATCTGTGTGTGTGAGAGAGAGTGACTAAAACACCATTATATCCCATAAAGCACAACAGTGGCCTTGCTCTGTTTAAAAATACATCTTCGTGTCTAACACTCTAATCTCAGTTTAAAAACAATTATTAAAACGTGCAAAACAAATTGTTATTTATTCGGAAAGAAGCTTTTTCGTTTGCCAGCACCAATTTAACAAACAATGTGTAAAATGATACTTTTTCTTCTCTCATGCGTTAGCTGGAATTTTTCCTTCCCTGCTTCCTCAAGTAACTCAGTGGAATTCAGAGTATGTAATGTGTGCAAGTATTGTATTTCAAATGTAATATCGTAGGTGTTTAAAGTGCAGCCAACTTAAAACAGACTAACAGCACAAACAAATTCATGCGACAGCTAAAGTCTCCATGGCATATCGGGTCATTAAAGCCGAGAAAGGACTGAAAGTAAGGAATGGCAGAAATTCGGTCATGGCCTTCTGAAGAAATCATCCCAGCATTCGCCGGGAGTAATTTCGGAAAACCGCAGAAAACCGAATCGAAATGGCACTGCATGGCTTCTAACATGCGTCCTTCCAAATGAGAGGGCAGAGCGTTACCACTCACCCACCAAACTAGGCTCGTATCAGGTATTCCTCATAAAAGTCACATACAGTATAATCGTAACTATTGCATGTTATACGCAGTTTCAATGGAAGCTACGCCTCATGGCGTTGAAATTGTATGTTCCATGTTCGTCAGAATCATGTTATATGTTACATAAGCTTAGGTTGTAAGAGGTACGTTCAGGTCATAATGTTCTCTTCTTAATATTTGTAGTGAATCAGATAATGTATGAGTTCACTCTTAAGGAAAAATAAATAAAACCTGAAGCTCTGGTTGAAGATTTAAAACTCGGGCGCACTCGTAGTCTCTCGTCACAATAAATATTTCCTTCCAAGAAAACAGACGCTGATATCTACATTGTTACTTATTTAATCGTAAAGATCCTCGGACCAATAACTTTAGGAAGCTTAAATTTCTTAAGAATAATTCACGAATTTGATATAAGTAATGATAACGGAAATTTTAGAGAATTATTGTTTACACGCTCTCCTAAGAAACAGTTTGGTAAAACTTGCAGCTATTGTTCTAAGTAAAATAAATATATGCACCTTAAATAAAAATAAGTTTTTTTAATGTAGTGAGAGGCTTCGCGCCGGGCAAGAGAAATAAACAAGGAAACAAAATTTTGTTGGATATTCCATTAGCATCCGTAAAATAGATTTCTCAAAAATGCTTGAGACGGTTTTCTCAGTAACGGAGGAAATTGTACATGTTACATCGCTTTTTATGGATGTGATGAGGTTTTTCGTCTGAATAGTGTTTTAGTGAGTACCGTCGAGGAGATGAGATGAGACGGAGTGGTAGCGGGTGATGGCTGGTTTCCGGTTGGCTTCTCGCTGGCCGGAGACACCTGCTTCCGTCCTCGACTCACGTACCACCGCCAGCATTACATCCTCTGGTCACATACCTGTACACCCTCAAATAGCCCTCAATCCCTTCGTTTATGGAAACTACGTGATGCTTTAGTAACAAATCTCTGCGACGTCTGCATTTAGTAAGATATCCCTGTGCTGTAACGAGGTCGTGTATATGGGGCTAAAATAAGACAATTCCTCTTCCGGCTTCGTCTTCCGTTAATCCACTAGTCACATAAATAATAAATTTTTCCTTATATAATAAACACGTGTTATGTTCACTTCTTCTGCCGCGTGTTGACCCAATTCGAAGTGTAAGATGTGAACCATATGGAGCAAGACGGGGTAACCTTTCTATTTCTAGTCATCCTCACAATGTTACAAATAGGAACCGACTCAGCTTACAGGCCAGTCCACCCACAAGTGACCTATTCATGAAAATCAGAATATAGAGCATGACAGTAAAAGAGCTCTATGTCTCCTATGTTACTGGCAGTATATTTGCTCTTGCTGTTTTAAAAGACTTTTCCATATCTTTATATTAACTGTTGTTTTGTGAAACATTATAACGTAATACAGCATTTTCAGAGTACTATCTGTGGTAGCAGTCTGATGGTAATCTTATTTCTCTTAGACAACCGATCTTTGTTGGTAGTTATTTTCTTATTCAGACTCCAGGTGATATAAAATTTAGAATGAGAATTTATTCCTTCATAAAGGAACATTTTCTTTGTATCGGGCTACAGTTCGTCGATGTCAAAATCCGAGAGAGAGGGTGGGGGCAATAAATGGGAAGAATTACGGCCATGAGTTTCTTTTAAGGGAATCATGCTAGCATTAATTTCAGGAAACCATGGGAAACTGAAATCTGAATAGGGAGTTGACCCTGCGCCCTTCCGTATGCCAGATCAGAGCGTTGCCTTTCACCCACGAAAGTCATGTATAAACGCGAGTTGTTATTTCACAAACGAAACGTTATTTGTGTACGTATGAGTCATTCATCTCTGAAGATTAATCATTACGTAGCATATATAATTTAACAATATATGGCAATATTTGACAGAAAATGCATTACATGGCAGCAAACATCATCTGCATATATCTGTGCTTATGCGATAAGGTGAGTGGCAGTAGGTCAAAATACAGCCATCTACTTGACCATCGAGAACTGTTAAGAACTATTGAAAGTAATTCTTGAGTAGTCCACATTGTCAATATACATTACAATAAGTCAAAGATGTGCTTTTACAATATTATTTTGAAATACACTAAGTAAAGGAGTAGATGTCATTGTACCACTACAGTAGGTTAACGCTTGGCCATTTCACTCGAAAACATAACATAAGTTCGAAACGAACTCTATGAGATACTGTTTCACGAATGATCGTAATGTTAATGGCATTCCGGTTTAGCATCGGTGCCCTTAATACTCCGCTACCCATCGTGCCCCAACTTCTCCTACATTAACGAATTTTGGAAACGATTGAATTATTTCATTGAAATATTGAATGCGTGACGTCGGCAGCGGCAGACAGCTGTCAGTGGGTTTAAGTCAACAGAATTGTTGCGGGGTCGAGGCGAGTTGCAGCTGCCGCAGCGGAAACGAGGCTTGTGTTCTCCTGTTGCAACAGCGGCGGTGAGGTAACAGCTGGGAGCGCCAAAGCGAGGTGCAAGCGGCCCAGCGCCCAAGATAGAACTGCGCACTGCCTGACGCACAGTGCTGCAACCCGAGCATCAGCCATCACTCACACCTTCATACTGAGCCACACTACTCCAAACACTCAATTCACTGTCTGGTAGCTCAGTGCTTAATACACCGAGCGTGTTGGGTGAGCGGTAACATTCTGGTCCCCCATTCGGTAGGACCCGGGTTCGACCAGATTTCGGTTTTCCAGGATTTCCTCCAAATCACTCCAGACGAATGCCGGGATGGTTCCTTCAAAAGGCCATGAACTAGTTCCTTCATGTTCATTGCTGCAGTCCTTTCCCGCCTCTAATAACCTCGACAAGGCGTAAATAAAAAAAAAAAAAAAAAAAAAAAATAAAGGTGTTCAACACGCTTGCTTTCGATGTTAGGGATCCCTAGGGGCACAATTTTAAGAGTACTGCTTGTTCATAGGAATCTATATTCCAGGACGTTCTCACGTTCTATGGTTCGGATTCCAATTTAAACTGTAGGTCCATCGATGGAAGACACAGCGTGAACCGCAGATTGAAACTCTGTCACCATGCCGCAAAATAAATTACTTACCACAAAAATTATTATTATTATTTTAAGTAAGTATACTCCTTATTTCGACGCCGTCCGTATTTTTAAGACATCGAGCGAAATTTAAGAATCTAAGAACTAATGACCAACAAATGTGTAATTCGATTAACTAAAAAGTTATTAGCAAGGCATCTCAGCATTGCTTGCATGACACCCTGATATTAGAATATTTTATGTAGTAGAAAACATTAATGTTGTAATAAATTATTATAAACTAGTGTAAGCCCGTGACCGTTTTTTTCGTATCGTCAGGGTTTTAGAATAGTTCCAGGTTTTAAGGTCAAAGACTACGACAGGTTGACATGATTTGTCTAAATACGAACCTGACCTGTAATTCACACTTAGGGTGAATAAAATCTCTTGAGATTGAAGAACTCAGAGGTATTAAACACGGACAGAGATGATCGCGTTATCGTATCATTGTTTCAAAGGTCGTGGTTGGTAGACTAGAACTTTCTGAAATACAAACTTGACTTGTATTTGACCCTAAACGTTCATCCTGCAAAATTTGAAGAATTTCTATTTAAAGGGAGTGCGCAATTGCTTCTAAAGCATCACGTTGTTTTTTTTATCGAGGCTGGTAAAACGTTTATAATATAATCTTTGCTCATAGTGTCAGGATCGGCCAGAGAACGTAATACAGATTGCGGAATATTAAATAGTTGAGCAACTCCGAAGAAATGAATTGCCAGAATACTCGACTCGGTAACACATTTGGTCTGATGTCCACTTTAAATAACCTAACAAAAACACGAATAAAGACCATTAACGAATGTGGTCAGTAAAATACGTAAAAAGCAAATAAACCGTAATGTATAAACTTTGGTCAAGCATCAACACTAGCAAAAGATTTAATAAAATAGAAATTTAGCCAAGATCGGAATGACAAATTGCATTCGTAATTACACCAGGATAATTTAAATTTTTTAATTTTTTTTATGTTCCTTTCATTATCGACATGTTGCTGAAAAAAATTCCACTTTTTTTCAGCACTAAAGTGTGTTAATATTTTTTCAACCATGAAATGCTACGAAAAGAAATGTATTATGGCAATTAATATTATATCAGTTGCTTAGCTATTAAATTGTGGACATATTCCAGAATCCTTCTAATGATATCTCTGGTCGCTGTTAATTCACTAGCGACGATTGACGCGTGACGTCACCGGTCTCCAGCCAATAGCTATCGAGGTGAGAGAGTGAGTGAGCTTAGTAGTTGCTACTCCACTTCAGATGGTTTGCATTAGAAAATCGTGACAGCTAAAATGACTGAAGAAGCGTGAAGGATTTACTTGTTTTCGTTTTCCTGTATTTTTGCGAAAAGCGAATTTTCTCGGAACATATAGTCGCAGCTTTCATACACTACAGTCCTTATGACGTTATGAGAGAGAAGATGGTTTTTAGTGTCTGAGTTTGGTGATATTAATCTGGAAAGTGTAAACACAATACAAAAAACTCCAGTTACCTTCATGAGACAAAACTTTGGCCTAAACACTGTTGTTTTTAAGTTTTAAGTACTTAAAAAACATCACGGAATACCATTTAAAATGTTTTTGTTTGCAATTAATTTTTTCTGAAATTGCTACTCCAACAATTTGTTTTAACGTCTCTACATTAATTTGTAAAATAACTTTGTACCAAATAATTTTTTGCTACTGACCTATATCTTGTTTATCTGTTGTATATGCAAAAAAATTTCTTTGAAATTCCCTTTTATTTTAGGGATTTATTTTTTTCTGGACTACAGTCCCGTCCTGTATCGCAATATGATCCCTTGTAGGTTGTCAGACGCTGATTGTTTCGAAAAATTTAAAGAGGCATTATGCTCCAAGTTTCTAATTATTTCCATAACCTGGGAAACATAGCTCCACGTGTTTAAGGTTAATGAACAGGTAAGTTTTTGTGGTAAAACATTCAGAGACAAACGCAGCGACATGTTTTGTCGTCGGTATTTTCTGTTCACGGTGGTTTGGTGTGATTATGAACCATTAAAATAAAATCTTCTTTGTTTTTAAATCGTGTTGTAGTACTTCTCCCAAAACATTCACATATGATTTTCAGTTACAAATGACAGGTAGTTAGGAAATTATGGTAAATAAGTACGAAGTAAATAAATTGGTTTGGTATAGAGGAAATTACCTTTATCAAAAAGGGGTTGATAAGTTTTAAATCAATTAACATAACACCCGGGTTCAAACAGTATAGCTTAAAAATACGGGACAAAAACTGCGCTCCTCTTCCACGAAAAGCATTCAGTGTTTCTGTCTGCAGTTATCTCATATCGCCTGTATCATTTCAAATTTAGAGCAAGGTTACCTGTAATTAGATGTTTTTCCTGCTGCAGTAAACTTGTGGAATGCTGCCCAAGTATCAGTGAAACGTTCGAGTAATTTATCTACGGAATGTAGTTTACAGCGATATAAAAACAATGGAGTGTTTCAGGTTATTTAAAGTAGGTCTAATGACGATTAATTATGATTCTATTCACAAAAATTACTTTGGTTTCAAACTTCTGTTTTACAAACGATAACGATTAAAAGATTTTCTCGCTTGTTTTCTTTTCCATATTTGGTTGCTGCATTCTTTATGATGGTGGGTTCAGTTACCGTTGATTGTATTCTATAAACATAACTATTTGTTGGTGGAGCAGCAAGGCAAAGAAAAAAAAAAGCAAGGATTTATTTCTTGTCCTCATTTATTCGAGCAGGGACTTGAATTAGTATAGTGCTGTGGCACATTCCACCGTTGAACGGTTACGCCTGAAATGACGCCTTAAATAAATAGCGTGGCAGGGTTGCGCGCCTGGAACACCTTGCTGCTCGTTTTTCTCCGCTCAAATTAATTAAGTCCCCGCGGCCGAGGCACAGGCCCACGTCTCAAGCCACTAAAAGCGGACACCATTCGTCTAAAACGGAGCCACAATGCTGCACTTCGGAGAAGTGCTTATAGCTCTCTTGTTCGGTAACACTTGGCCGTAAGGCATGACACGTTTCTTACGAAAAAAATGGTCTGTAGCGTTATTGTCACGTCGAAAATCAACTCTGAACTCAGAAGACATAAAATCTTGGTTCCTTCTGTTAAGTCACTTCGTTAAGACACGTTTACAGAAAGTAATGCAATCTGAGAGCGAATGAATCAAAAACCTGTAACGTGTTCAAGTAGGACCACACACGTCTCACACGCTGGACGCAACGGAATTGAAAAATACAACGATTGTTTTGTAATAAGCTGTTTTTTTATCTCATTATATCGCTTCCCCTACCCAGTCGTTCGTAATGAATGTCGAAATGTGACTTTCACTAGAATAAAATTTTTACGTTAGTGGATCAGATTTATATAATACTCTAATAGAAAAGATAAGACTATACACTATATGTTTATAAATCCACTCAGCTATGTAATCAGTCTTCATATGTCTCCTGATGGTACAATCGCAAAATACATGAGACAAGAAACAGGAAAAATTAATCTTTACTGTCGATGAAACTAATGAAAACCAATTGGACGCTGGAATTCGTTTGTAACCATTGCCGTAGGTGCCCTGAACCAGTTTTGTAAGGTAAATCAATTGATGAACATCTGCGACGGTGCTAATAGTCCTCAAGTAGAAAAAAGACGTAAAAAGGAATCCAGGGATTCTAGGCAATAATTTTGACTTTAAATGGCAGAGTTTTCTTCGCTACGGAAATTATGAACATTAGGACGATGAAATGTTGTCTAGAGACTGTCCTCTGGAATCCGTTAAGCTATTGCAGGATGCTTTATAGTGCTGCTTAGCGCAGCCGAAAAACTGGAGAACGTGAATAGCCTTCATAAATCCCGTGTATAAAGCGAGCCAGCAGCGGACAGTAAACAGCTACGGGAGCTGACTGCACAGTCAGTCGTTAACGACTGGTTACAATACACATTGCACCTCTCTCAAAGAACACTTTCCTCGGGTGTCTATTTCTCGTCATATGTTTTCCCCAGAAGCATTTAGTTTCAAAATTTAGACAGTCGATTGATGTCTTGGACAGGGAAGGTGACAGATTTAAAAGACTCAACGTGCAGAAGAGGTACAGTTTAAAGCATGGAACCTGGTAGGTGAGCGATAAACGTTATGTCCTTATATTCTGCAGGGCGTAGATTGTATACCGGATTCGATCACCAACATGGCTTCCCGAAATCACTCCGGGCAAATAGGGGCACTGTTCCTTTAAAAAGTCATGGTTTAATTCCTTCCCTTTGCTGGCAGACGATGCTCTCTTGGCTATAATGACCAGGACGTCGACCAACCGTAGAGCGTAGTTAAAAAATATATGTATATAAATATGATGGACAGAGACAGTGATTTCTGAGAACATTGCAAGTTCGTCACACCAGATCTCAATATCAAAAATTGAAACTTTGTCAAAATCCTATCTGGATTAAAATTCTCTAGTTTTCAGAGCAAGAAATAAGCAATTTACGATAAAATTTATCATTTGATTTTCTTTTTTACTCTCAGAAATCCCCATCAGCCTTTTTTTCAGCTTCTGTATTTATTTATTTACACGATTGATGTCCAGCTTTGACATTTAGATGCTTGACGTGGAAAGTAGAAAAAGTAGACCTTCATAGCTGTAGTTCATGTGCATAGTGATGACATCTTCCGTTGAAAACTGTTTTGCTGAAACTGTATTCATTCTTGCAAAAATGTGTCTTATTTCCGACGTTAGGAAGTATACTCCAGTTCTCTGGATGTTGCACAAATATAACATTTCATTTTAGGATGACTCGAATTGATCTGAAACTTATGTTTTAATCCATTAAGTGATCTGAGCTATTTTTATAAATATTTATTATTTCACAAATTTTTTATTCAGAACTGGATCGATAAAGTTGAGTCCCCAATGGATTCTTCTAACTGCTATTGATTATGAGTGTATAATATTTATGCGGAAAATGTGATCGGTGTAAACGCTTTGTTCAATCTGTCACATTCGTTTGATAAGCGAGATTAACTATACTTTGTGAAAACAATTCTTAGGCGCATAGGAATATGATTCATCGTTCTGATTTCAGTGCAACTTGGTGTTGAGACACGATGCTGGGCATATTCTCGTTTTGTAAATAAGGCTTCTTACTGTTGAGATGCTAAGCTTGGGATGGGAACGGTCCGACACCGTTTTAGGTACTGCATTTCCCTGCGGAGCGAGTGGTATTCTCATTAATCTTGACGGATAAGGAGTGGAGGTTATTACAGTTTGCAGCTTCGACAGCTGCATCCGGATATGCTGAGGATAGTTCATTCCCCGTCTGAACTCATAAAATGAAATTTATGTCTTCCTGCAGAGCTCATACGCAGTACTTTGCCTGGTCGTACATCTTCACCGAATACGGATATCCCGTTGAGAGAGCCAATATGGTTAAGTGAGAAGCAAATGTATTCAGAAAACATAACTCATGGTTTGTTTAGAAGCATTATTTCATTTCTTTTAGGACAAAATGTTGCAATAGCCAAACGCGGCTTTCTAGAAGTCAGGCACAGCGATAAAGGACCCACTAAATGTTGTTGCACATTCATTACTGAAAAATTGAATATTTATAAGCCACGTAAGGATTTTGTTGCCACCAAGCTTTTCATCCTAGTCGTAAGTGAACGACCATAAAATACGTGGTTAGATCTAGGGGGAGGGAGGGGAGGTTCGCTTGGAGGCTACGCTGAGCTACGTGAGGGGGGGGGGGTTCAGAACCAAGCCATGTAACTTTTCATTCATATTATTTGTCACAATTAAAATAAAGTGCAGAACACTCAACAGTATGTGAATATTTATTTCAGTCCTTTAATTATTTCCGTACGTAATTTACGATAGTCTGACAAGAAAAACGGTATAAAATGTCTTCTGGAATCAATATGGAAAAAAGCTACATGCCACGTGGGGAGGAGGGGGTTTATAGGCAAAAACCACGTCGGGCTACGTGGGGGGAGGAGGGTTTCACAGGAGGCTACAATGGAGTTACGTAGATTATGGACGCTCCCTAATTTGCTAAAACCCATCTCTTCCTCACAGTATTTCAAAAGATGACGTCAGGAGCCGTCTCAATTTTTCTCGAGCTATGACATCATGGTCGATGATCAAGTGATCGATAGTTGCCGCCAGACATTGGAGATCGTTTAAATGAGTCACGTGGAATGGGATGAATCCTACTGCGACGCTTTCGTTTTTTAGTTGTTCTCGGCGCGGCGGTGATACAAATTCATCACTTGTGTCTATGCGCAGTTGGTTTTTAGTCTTCCAGTCGAATAAACGTTATGTTCGCATTCTTATATCACCTCACTGCACCAATAATCGTATTTCATTTTGCTCTGCTTCCACTGCTTACCAGAACGCGTTAACGTGGAACACTACTGCCTTCCTTATTATTGTTTTTACGCTGGATAGTCTGCTGCTAAACAATGTTTCCCCTGATAAAGTTATAGTGATCAATGTTTTTAAAAAAAAAAAGGTACTCCATAACATTCCTCTGAGAAAATATGCAATTCAGCATAGGTGGTGATACATGACTACTCTATACAATGTTGTTAGTGCTTCGTAAGCCTCTTAAGTTGGACAAACGGTTACATTTCACTTGCATAGAAAACAAATAGAATTTTATTTTGTCCATGATGGATCGGTGGAATTCCGCTACTGTTAAATCAAATTTGATAATAAAGAACACAGAAAACAGTCACATTTGTTGTAAATATCTTTATTAAACCATTGCCGACTTCAAGCACATTTGCTCATCGCTAGATGGTTTGCATTTAATTCACATCTGCAGATACAAGTTACAGCGTATTTGTGCGTCCTATAATGACAAAAATTGTTTTTGTTGAATAAGAGCAATTAATTACTTCGTGATGAAGGTTAATCTCTAATATTTTACTTACTTTAGGTATCACTGTTCCCGGAAGTAAGCTCATATCGGTGGTAAGAAGATGTGCTGAATCTTTGTGAAGGCACAGTTTCAAAAAATACGTTTAATAGGCACTGAAGGTATTATTAATAGGAGCTAAACACGAGCGGAGCGCACGCTATTTTCCTACTCATCCATCTTCCCCCTTTTTATGTAAAATATTAATGGTTTTATACCTTTCAGACGCCTGGGTTACTACTAGATCTATTTCCAAAAATTTGTTCGTACTACGAATGTTTTCAGTAACTTTCTTAGACATGTGACTATCGACACTGGTAATGACAATTCTGGAAATAATGTGCGGCATTGCAAGAATGATAACTGAAATTCATCTTGTATATATATTCTGATACACCTCATTCAGAAAGTTTATTTTCAAAATCTCTGTCAGCAGTTTAAACAAATAGCACATTGTTCTCAGATAGCTCCCTCAATGGATCTCTTTACCTCTTGGTGTGCTTGGTAAAGTTCCTCCTCTTTGACTTCAGTTTTCTGAACAGATGCAAGGTACCATTTTTACTTAATGAACCCTATATCATCTTCAGCGAGTCTAAATATGGAGTGATAGGACCTCTTAGAGTTATGATAAATCAAGCACTTGTTTGAAGATAATACTGCACGCAAAATGTTATCGTGAAATTATTTCATTTTAACTAGAGAAATATTTTAATTATTAGTCCTTGTTATTGATTTTTTCTATTTTGTCTAATTTTTATAGAGCAATACTTACTTTGGTTTTTTATTTTTTACAGGTATGGCTAAATACATTAATCGAATGAAATAATACCTACAACTTGCTGAAGGTTGGTGCAAAGAAAAGTATGCTAACCATAAAAAGTTTTTAAACTTCACAGTTTAATAATGTATCACATTGAGCATGAAACACCACCTGAGAGGCAAACTTTTCCTGGTATGACCTTCAGAGCTACAAAGGTCGACATGAAACGCAGCTAGAGCCACTCTCCTTATGGATATCCTGCTGTTGCTGCGAGATCCATCTCGCTGTAGCGAGGTAGCCCGCTCCCAGGCAATCGCTCAGCGTGGGACCTTGGCAGTCTGGACAATCTCCTGGCGCCAGCACTGGCCCACTAACACAAAATCAGCGTTGTCAGCAGGCAATGATTATACCTCGGCAGTTGCAGCTACATTAAAAAAAAAAATCTTCTTAAGGCCAGAAAGTTATTATCTACACTAATACAGGGTAGTAATAAAAGAATCGTGGTGTTTTGAGCATGGATTAAACGAGAACAGAAATAATTACAGCTGATGTCGTTCATTTGTCAAATTTGTTGTCTCTAACACTTTTTTTACACATTTAATAAATGTAAAATGTCCATTCTATACTCAGTTTCTGCTCAAACATTATATAACATATCTTCTGTTACGGTTATCATTGCTTCATTAATCTTTTTCTGTAAGTGTTGTAGGTCACACATTTTTTGTGAATAAACATGTTTTTGATGAACCCCCACAAGAAAAAATCGTAAGATGTCAGGTCTGGACTCTTTGGAGACCAGGGTACAGGTCCATATTTGTGCAAATTTTTATTCGAAGCCTCGCTGACGCAGATATTAAAGTGCAGGACTGCGCCAGCTTTTATAAAATAAATTCTTGTATATTTTGTAGTTCAGCCTGCTGAGGAATTCAATAATTGATTAGCATATCGAGATACACAAGTTTACTAACAGCATTTTCAGCAAAGAAGAAAAGCACTATTACCCGATTTTTCCTCACTTCACACCAAATTTTGACTTAGGCGAGTTTCGTCATTGCACAAAAATTACATGCGGGTTTTCAGATCCCCACATTCCTCCGTTGTGTGTGTTAATACACCCATTCATATGGACTGCAGTTCGTTATGTACAAAAATTTATCATCTAAAATGATTGGTTTTCAGTAACTTTGTTTAGCATTTCTACAGCGAAATTGAAACGGATTTCTCTGTCACTAGGTTCTGATTCCTTCAGCAGCTCGATTTTGGATGCAGGCTGGGCGAGCGATGGGCTTGTCAGGACTTCTGATTCAAGATTGTCCAGTTAGTTCAACCATTTCATCTGTTACTCGTGGTCTGACAGTTGATTTCTGCTTGATAACTGATCAAGTTTCTTTGAATTGATTGTACCAGCGTCGTAAATTATTCTCATGTGGTGGATCTTTCCCATATTCACGCCGAAATTCACGCTCAACTGAAATTACGGATTTCAATTCAGCCAGCAACAAAACACACTTTTTCCTTGTTAGTCAACGTAGTAACGTGCTACAAATACTGCAGCAACCATATAAACCTCAATTTGACATTAAAACTGCTGCTACACATACTTATGGCTTGGATGCTATCAGGGCTGCCAATATTACGTCTCAAATTTTGCCTGCTGTCTTCGTCTGAATTTCTAAAACCCCAACATTCTTTTATGATGACGGTGTACTATAATCCTGAATGTAACTCTGGCTGTTATGTTTTCATGTCTAAACTGATACTGATTAAATCTGACAAGTGAATACTACTAATAATTAGGAAGGCAAAAGGATACTTTTATCGGGGTAAATAACATATTTTGTCATGAAATTTTGAAAACTAACCAAACGGTGACAGGCATATGGATGGCGTGTGTTTATCTCTGTAATGTTATATGGGTCGCTGAGGCTTTGTTTCTCTCGCATTCGTTTTATGTATGATGTGTTCATAAACTGCACGTACAGACGCAACTTATTACGTTGTACAAATGCACCAAACTATTATTAAAAACATTGTGTGCAAAAGTGACACAATTTTAAACCATAAACAAAAGTATGCCGGAGGAACTGTGTTAGGTACTAGTTTCCCACAGTCAACCCTCTCTCCCCTTAGTTTGTTTCTATTTTTAAACATGTTGCAGATTGGTTCTCTTCGTATGACAGGTTCAGTGGTATAATGGTATAGTGATGAATTCCCCGACATATCATCCCGGCTCCATACTTTTTGGAACGTTTTTTTACATAACTTTAAGCTTTCTATATCCAATTCTATCTATAAAATTCTAATTCCATGCATACGAAGTTGTGAGTAAAAGCTAGGGTATAAATATGAGTTTAGGATGTTAAATGAATATCGGTCGATAGTCGAAAAATTGTGATTGGGTTCTAGCTGTGTGAATTCCTTCCAGAAACAGGTAAGTACAGTCAGAAAGCAATGTCTGTTGTGTGCTGTGTTGAAACCGTAGATCGCTTGAAAAAATAAACGTAATTCACGTGTAGTGGATAAATTTCACCAACAATCTCTTCAGGAAAAAGCGGGATGTTTCATCCTCAGAAAATCACTTTTGCTGAGTGGACAACAAAATTTGATGAAAGAGGGTTGGTTTGTACAGTTTTGGGCTGCGGTGAGGGCGCCAAGTTGTGTGACTGGAATGACAGTGGAGTACGCGGAAGAGCCCGTGCCGCCTATTGCTGGCACACCGCCTGGCCGGGGGCCAGCGACGGGCAGCCCGGCTCAGCCGAGCCGCAGCCATTCACCCACCTACTGCCTCCAACACTATACCACACCGGCAATTTTAGAAGTTTAAAGAAGTCGCCAAATCTACTTTTTAACATCAGCTATCTCGGTTAATATTCTACCCCTGATCTCAATCACAATATTCCGTAAAATATGCCTAAAAAACTACATGGCTTCCGCTTGAGTGGGTTAAGGCACTGGAATTCCAGAGTTGGACGATAACTACGGGCGTTCTAATGAATACAGCGTTTCGTAATCATTACGATAATACCGTGACGGTCTCTCATTCTGTCTCAAAATGCACATTTAGTAACAATATTAGGAAACAATAAAATTGTTGAAGGCTTAAACGGTTCGTGGGATAACACCAGTACGCCATCTCCCTTCTTTTATTTAATGCACACCATTTGCAGTGACCTAAGTACTTCCGTTGTAACAAGAAGTCCCAAAAAAAGTGACAGTCCAATTTTCTTGCTGCATCAGCTTTAATTAAATGCATCAAGCGTGGAGGCTGGACGTGAACTCGATAGCTCGGCGAGTCCGATGATGCTCCAAGTGATAGTCACAGCGGTCGTCACAGCTATATAAATAACTGCATCGATATTATTTGCACTTATACTGTTGAAAGGAAATGTAACTGCGGTGCCATCTAAAAGGAAGTAGTCTGTTGTGGAAGATACTAAACAAAAATGCATAGGGCTCAGATTAAAAAATACAGTACGACGTTCGTTTAAATGTGTTTTGTTTATTTACGACGATTAGATGCAGAAAATTATGTAAGCAGAAGAGCATCCGATGGTTACGCTGTATTATGTGTATTACTTTTTTAGAACCAGTTCCCAAAATAATCTATGAAATTTGGGACAGAACATGAGAAACACAGAAAGTTATTGAAAAGACAGGAAAATTAATCACGAAATATACCAATCAAATAAATACCGGTAATAGTTATTCGTTTTGAAATTTTAATTTACTTGTAAAGTTTCATAACAACAAAAATTTCCGTCAATTTTCACTGGCATTTGAACTAGTCACTTCTATTATCGCGTAAGGAAATATAGTTCCTCCACACTTAGCTTTTGTTTGTTTATTGTTTTATTTTTATAGTGCATACTGTGTTAATATGTTTAATTCTTTCAATTTTATTAAGATGTAGCACAAATCGTTTTGAATAGTAGGGAAAAAGTATTTAGTTTACGTTGGAACGTTGGGCGTGTGTTCCAGAGAGTAGTCTAAGTATCTTCGAAAAGTCAGTCAGTCTTGGAGAAAATAATCTTTGTGCGAGTCCGCGGGATGAAAAAATGACGGACTGGTGTGCCTCGCTAGTGTAATACGTGAAGTGGGACACCGAGGGAACTGTGTGTGTATATGATAGTAGTGAGCAGGGAGTGTGGATAAGGTATGAGGGAAGTACACGGTGAATATAAGTGAATTTAAATACGAGTGAAGTACTTTGATTATTTAGAGTCCAATTAGTGCTTTATCTTGGGTTTTCACTCCTCAAATCCAATTCTTCGAAATTACAGATGGAGTGTAGACAATTTCTTTTTTTATGAAAGAAGAGAAAGCACATGTATCAGGTAAAATTACATGTGGCTTTACGTGACAAGGAGATGGAATGTGGGTGACTATAACAAGCAGTTGATAATTACAAGCGTGATATTATTTCGACTAATAAACAAATAAAAACGTTCACACTTTTCAGAAGGTTCCATTCTTTGATATCATCGATACGTATCTATTACTAATGGAGAACAAATTGAATGGGTTCTTTTAGGAGAGAAGAGGAATTGTCAGCGAGAGTCTTTCATTGTAGGAAGCAGCGCTTCAAATTGCCTGTGTAACCTTGTTAATAATGGTGCTTTCTGTCTGTCGGCAGTACGGGCGCGCTGACTGCAATGATCTTAGGAGCCACTTTCATCTCGTCACGACGGCTGCGTCCTAATTGCCGGCTCAGATCTCTTTTGCACTCACATAATAAGAGTTACGAGGAACCGTGAATGCCCCCCTCAAAGTGCTGATAGTAGATTACACCGACTTGTAAGACTGGCCATTTGAAGCGGAGCAGTTGGCTTAAAACAGTGTGGTACAAATATAAAGTGCTCCACTGACATCATCGATTGTTTTGGAATCTGTGCACGTTCTGGCAAGCAGGATACCTGGCACGTCACAGTCTTTGGGAATTAGAATGTGAGATCACGTACCACTTCCACCAGCTACAAAATAGAAACCACTTACTTTCCCACACGCTCAATCTTTGATAATACGGTAAAATTAGTTTTTAAAATAACCTGGCCTTAGACATTCAGATTTACTCATTTTTTCAGATATTCTATATCCATTACCAATCTAAGAAGCCAGGTAAATGGATACGAAATAAAATCTCAATGCTGCAGTCTTGAACCCTGTACCAGCATGGCCGAGTGGACACCAGAAAAATCAAACACAAGTTTTTCTTATTTAAGAGTATTTTATTTGGACTTGGAAGTAGTTGCCAATTGCGATTCCTCGCGGCAATGGAAGTCGCAGTGGAGGTGAGAGGGAAACATAGTTTATTAGTACCAAGTTGAGTATCGCCGGTTCAAAACTGAACCCGAAAGTAACTTCAGTGAAGCGCTTAACATGTCGATCCTCAAAGACTTGTGTAACGCATACTCCCAATTCCAGCACTCCATGACAAATCTAAATTCTGGGGGGGGGGGGGGGGAGGGGAAGGAGAGCAGATTTAGCGGTTAGTATCGTTGTATCGAGTAATTATAAATGCTGTGTTCCATTGGAGGCAAAAATGAACATCAGCCGACATTATAACTGAAGATAGCATCCTAATACACAACAAAGATCGAAGTATAAAGCAATTGATAGTTCCGTTATAAATTTCGTAGAATATTTTTCATATACATTAATGATTCAAAATTTCAGTGAAACTTGGAACATTATCTTCAACAAATAGAGAAGAGGGATTTTTCATGTTCTCTGAGCGTTTTTGTATTCTTCGCAGTTTCTGTGATATGCAGTTATAGTAAGAAAAAAGCTAGCGAACTTCCAGGCATTTTTGCGAATTTCTGACATTTCATTGTAGAAAAAAAATATTTGATAAGGACAAATAATGGTTTTTAGTTTTACTGTACTTTCTATTATGTTCTTCGCATGGTTGCTTTAGTTTGTGTGGTATTTCTAAACCATCTACGTTAGAAGTGAACAAAATCGTCCCCTTTGTCATATTATTAGGCAGGTATAAGTTTGAAGGTTCTGTCGGAATAACTTTGAGCTTGCTGAAAATTATTATGTTAAAAAATAAGAAATGAACAATGATGCTTTTTTTTTTTTTTTTTTTTTTTTTAGTTTTATGACCCATGGACATTGAAGTCATTAGGGTCGGAAGTGTATGTTGGAGAGAAAAACAATAAAAGCCGACGTTTCGAGTTGATACCTGAAGTTTTTTATTGCGTGAAGTATACAAATATAAAAAAGGGTACCTAAATAAATACATTGATATTATTGGCAGCGTTATACCAGACGGAGAGTTTTTTCGCCTTTCACCGCAGAGCTTCAGTTGTAAAAAGGAACGTTTATCAGTGTTAGTATAGCGTCACATTTCTTACCTCTACCGTATTCTGGACTGAATAAGTCAAGGAAACAAACTTTGACTGTTGAATACACTGAGTATGGATTATCACGTGCTAATTTTCATTCTAGAGAAATAGATTTTCTTGTTATAGTAGCGGTATTAAAATGGATACATTCGCATTTTATCAGCAATAATTAGTTCTAAAATACTCAGACTTTCTTCAAACATAAAAATCAAAAAAAATTGTTGGTGTTTGGATGTTTGAACCAACATCTTCTCGAATGCCAGGCCCAAACGTTAAAGGCTCAGCGAAAATTTTCGGTTGGAGAGAGAATTTTATATTACTGCCTTATTGAATTCAAGGAGAATTTTTTAAATCTTTTTTTCCGTTATATCAAGAAAGGACGAATAAAACAAGATATAAACATCGTAAAACAGATACAATATTCGATACTTCAAAAGTTTTTTTGAACAGCAGAACCTGCTTTTTAAAAGCAACAAACATGGATGATATATATTATTAAACTAAATACAGCATTCCTTAATTTAAAGATACACTTTAGCTCTTAGCGAATGTTTCTGGGACCCGTTAAATTACATTTTTAGACGTTTAAACATATTCAGTTAGCTTACGGACATTAATTCTATTTTCTGCATTTCGTTTGCTATGGTAAAAAACAGATTAATTAATTTAAAACAAAAAGAAAAGTTAAGAATTGTTTTCTTCGTAGGGAAGCAAGACGATTTATGACTCCAAGCAAATGCCAGTCGTGCCCGGATTAACTGGATGTTTCCATAATATAGGGCTGGCAAGGTGGCTAAACTGGAATTCCGGATTACCACAATCTTCGATTATTGAATGACTATGTGTAAACGTGTCTTTCCATTTCCTGCTAAAAAAAAAAAAAAAAAGAGTTCGTTTTAAAAATTCCATTATAAGTATTAAATGTTCCTAACCATCAAAAATTTAATTTTCTCGTCTTGTTTCGTTAGATACGTTATTACCTTCGCCACGGAATTTCAGAGCTGAGTTAGCACTTTGTCCGCTGCTGCTGCCAACTTGAGAACTCCCGCGCCCTTTGTGCGCCCGCTGAAGGGACTTGCCAACTTTCTCTTTGTTTATGCTATGACTGCGACAGTTCTTCAGATTATGTAAAGAGCCGGAGTCGGGGCATTTGGGCTATCTCAGGTGGCCTCTCTTTACAACTCGAGTGCCCACTCCGGGCCGGCTAAAAATGTAAAAAATGCACGACAGCACGGTGGGGGGAGGGGAGGAGAAGTTGCCTCTTCATTGGGCGAATGGAGATAAGCCGCAGCAGGGCTCTTTTGTTCCTTGAGTTGGTATGTGCAGCGCAGAGTTGGCTGCAGTGTTAACGCGGGCGAGCTCCGACGTCCTTACTCGTGGCAAGATAAAAGGACGTTATCTGACGAAAGACATTATTATCACGTTGATCCAACTGCAGAGAGATGCCAGCAACCGATATACCATCAATCGAGTCTGCGTTCCCTCATATTCAGGCATTTCACCTGATTCCTTTCACGAAACGACGTTTTCGTAAGAAAGATACAGACACTGCCAGATAACATCTGACCATATCAGTTATTACGAAAGAATCTATGAGCTACTAGGTTAAAAGAATATATATATATATTACTCATGGCTTTACGCCTCGTCGACCTTGTGGTTATTAGAGACTGGATGGGACTGGGGACGATGAACGGGAAGGATTTCGGCAATGGCCTTTTGAAGGGAGCATCCCAGCATTCGCCAGTAGTGATTTGGGGAAACCATGGAAAATCCAAATCTGGATGGCTGGACGGGGACTCGAACCGGCGTCCTCCCGAATGCGAGGCCAGAGCGTCAATCGCTCACCCACAGAAGATTGTTGAAAATTGAACGACAGAATTCGCAGAATCTGAGGCAATAAAGATTTTGACTAATCTCAATTTCAGATTGACTACAGATTCAAACAAATTCTGATTGCTGAATAAAGATTTAGAGGATAATTTTTTCGTCAATACACTTTGAAATGTCGGCTGCTAATTGAAGACACTCTGCTGATTAGTAAAAGCAATTCGCAAGGAAAGCATAAACAACGAGAAATTTTGAATTCGTTTGGTTTTCAAACAGAGGTAATTAAAATCTAGGGTAAATAGAATGCTACAAAACTCAATCTTCATAACACAAACGGAACAAAAGTTTCCGGGAGTGAAATAACGGAAATATTGCTATTACATTTTTACAACAGATAAACGTTGTGGTTCCATACAAAATCAATGTATTAAAATGGAACGGTAATATAACTCGCAGAAGACACCGGAGTTGTGAGGTTGAATTGATTAACTATATGGGAGACTGCAGTTTCTGGTCGCCATATGATTTTGATTTCGAAGATTACCTAAAATATCTCAAAAGCTTGTGGTTGTTTTCAGAAGTAATTAACTCGATAAATAATTTCTCCAGTATTTTATTAAAAAGTCATGGTAATTAATAGACGTAGGAATTTTTACCCTTACTCATATTACCCAAGAATCGTTGCACTATAGCGTGGCTGAAAAATATATTGCTTGCTATCGCTGAAAACATACACCGAAAGCCATTTAACACAGAAGTTTCCCAAATAGTCAATTGATATCTCCGTCAGTGTCTTTGCGGCTTTACAGTGACTGCCCGAGAATTTGAACAACAAGCGAAGGTTCTTACAAACAATTTGCTCCTATAAAAGTTTTTACAAATCTAAACGATACAAATTTTACTCGAAACTGTAATTTAATGATTACAAAAGCTTTAGGCATTGTTACGAGTATGTACTGAATAAATTAAAATGCATAGAAATACGTTTGCTATACCAGTAAAAAGTTTTAAATTAAATATATTTACTAAAACCAAATAATACTGTACATCTTAGAGTAATACATTACACACACTATTATATACATCATCTAGCTGCTACACGGTACTTCGTACACGTGGACTGAGAATTTCGTTGCTTGAATCGGATGTAGATAGCCATAAAAAGTGTCAAAAAAAACGGAGTACAGTAATATGACGGGAAAGCCATCACCACACCGTTCTACCACTGAACGTGTTTCATGAAAAGAACAAAATTGCAACATGTTTAAAAATAGAAAAAAACTAAGGGGGGTTAACTTTTAGGTAAATTATACACAGCATTTGTTTGTCAAATTTCATGAAAATCAATTTAGTCGTGAAAACGTAACAAACAGACAGAGTTACTTTCGCGTTTGTAATATTAATATAGATCAGGCCACATACACGAATAATCTGATTGATTCGACTCTAAATATACTTCACTAGATAATATATAACATTTTATGCATATAATATTAATGAAAACAATGGCGTTGTGATGGTGGATTGTTATTGTTATAAAGTGTAACCAGTAATATGTTTTCTTCTTCGAGTTCATTTTTTTAACTTCCTTTTCATTGACCAAATTAAAATCTTATGTAACATCATTCCTTATTTAAAGAAAAAACATATTTATTATATTTTTCAATCCACTTTTAATACTGAATTTTTTGTGTGGATTTATCTCAATTGTAAACGATGTTTTACTTCCGTGTAAGTAACTAATTTCAGAAAGTAAGCAGATCGAAGGAAGTCAATATTCGTGGACCATTTAACTCTTAATTGATCTGGCTCAAACATAGACAGTTTCCTGTGGTGTTAAGCATACTCTGAGGTAATCACACATTCATTCTGACAATAAAACGGGAAACCACCGTATGTGAACGTGTGTGCAGTCCAGTCTTGATATCCGTGTTTTTGATACTAAACAAACTAAGCGACGTAACTATGATTTTAGAGAAGCAAATATTAGTTGGATTGCTACCTGTTCTAATATATTGGAATTGCCTCTTCCTATTAGACGATAAAGAAAATAAATACAAAAATTAATTAAAGAACAAATAGTTCATATACTCATTAGTAGTGAGCCAATGTAGGCTGTGATTTTTTTATCTGTAGTGAATTATTTTGCTTGTAAGATGTTTTGAATTAGGCTTTTCGCTGCACGAGAGTAAATTTCGTTGCAAGGTGTTTCTTGGCGTCTCAGAGAGTCCCTTCAGCGGCCGTCAGGTACGGACGTGTTTGCAACAACATCCGTGTAGTCGGTCAACGCCGCAGCGATCAACAGTAATGTGCAGTGTAGAAGTTTTGTGTGAGTGTAATAGAAAACCATCTTCTCAGCCGAGTAGAGGCGAGTACTACAGTTAAAGGTAAGAAATGGCAGCCACCGCTATAACAAGAAAAAACACCGTAAAATTCACATTCGATCGTGCTTTCGTAAGGCCAACGGCGTACGAGATACATGAGTGGCTGTTCGACAAAGTAAAATTAATAGATGAAGAAATATTGGGAATTCAATTAGATTCATTCCAAAACTGTGTGTTTGTCAAAATGACAAGTGAGGAATATTGTGTCAGCGTAATAGAAGAAAATACAGGCAATTTGAAATTCCACCATGCCGATGGAAATGTAAGTAATGTTCAAGTAACAAACGCAGGAATGGGCAAAAGACATATAAGAGTGTTAAATCTGCCATTTGAAATATCCAACGAACTGATTCTACAGGCGATCAAACCTTTCGGAAATGTGATAGAAATTATAGAAGATAAATGGGGAGGCAATATCCGATTTAAGAAGATAAACGGAGTGCGCATAGTTAAAATGGAAATAACAAAACACATACCATCATACATAAACGTAAGTGGATTCAGAGCACTTGTTGTATACGACGTGCAGCCACGAACTTGTGCTATTTGCAACTCAATAGAACATATCAGAGCAAACTGCCCTCGCATGCAACCGACAATACTACCGTTAACATACGCCAAGCGCTCAGAAACAACAAAACAAAATGAAGAGGCCGCATTAGGAGACCAACAGCAGTTTCCACCACTAATGAAAACGGACATGTGCCCCCCTGAGACGGTGATACAAACAGAAATAAAGTCACAAAAAATGTACAATACAAAGAATACTGAAGAAAATATGAGCGACGAGGGACGCCAAACCCAGAACAAAATGAGTGAAAACCTCCAAACTAAACAACAAGGAGACTGGAATGACAAAACAAAAACAAACACGGACGAGAAAAAGCAGAAAATAAATAAAAAAACCTCTCGAAAACACGATGGTAACTGGCGACAACATCGAGTCAGATCACGGAAAGGAAGAAACCGATGCTGACAACTGACCCACCATCCACAGCAGAAGAAACGGAGTGGACGAGGCCAACGGTCGCCAAACTCTGTAAGAAACGCCGTGCAAGGAAACAAACGGAGACCAAAACCAAGCAAAGTAGGGAAACGTCAACAGAGAGAGAAAGTACAGAAGAAGTCAAAGGAAGTGGGAAAAAACTAAAGAAACAACCAATAGAGAAGAATCAGCCAACTAGCAACACAGAGCCAACTCCAAACCCAAACAGGCGCAGAGGCGCAGGGACCGAAGTAGGAAGTACGCCGTATAGTTGGGCGGACGACGAGAAGCAGGAAGATCAAATCGAAGACACGCACATTGTCTGAATGCAACACACTGACAGTATGATGCAAACGTACACCGTGGCAACGTTAAATATAAACTCAATTATAAGCCCTCTTAAAGTGGAAATGCTGCAAGACTATGTGAGAGCCGCAAACATTGACATACTACTATTGCAAGAAGTCACAAACGCAATAAACCTGGACAGAATCTCCGGCTACAACTCTATAACGAACACAGGTGGCGATATAAGCCTCGGAACAGCAATTTTAACCAAGCTAGGTATTGAAACCTTAGATGTAACAAGATCAGAAGAAGGAAGAACTATAGCTTGCACAATAGCCAATACCAGAATAATAAATGTATATGCTCCCTCAGGCAGCAACCAACGAGCCAAGAGGGCGTCATATTTTAAAAATAGTTTAACCTTACACATGGGTAAGAATACCCGACAAACTGTTTTAGGAGGAGATTTCAACTGCGTCCTACATCAGAAAGACCAATCACCCAATTGCAACAAAAGCATATAATTGGAATACATCATAAGCAATCTCAAACTACTAGACACATGGGAAGTATTAAACGGAAACACCATAGGATTTACATATACGACAGGAAAATCAGCTTCACGACTAGACCGTATTTACATCAGCCAAGAGCTGAAGAGCTGTAGCATACCAATGTAAAATAAACCTAGCGAAACAAAATATATACATTGCGCGGGGATACTGGAAACTAAATACCTCTATTCTAGAGCAGCGCCAGCTACAACAGAACTTTTCAGATACATGGATACAGTGCTGCAGCCAAACTCGGAAATTTCCGTCAACCATAGAATGGTGGATAAAACTGGCGAAACCCAGGATCCAACGAATGCTAAAGACCTACAGCATCGAAATAAAGAGGTGGCAACGGCAAAAAGAAGAATTTCACTATCTATGTTTGAGAGAGCTATATAAAAAAGTGGAAACAGAAAGGAAATACATTCTTGAGATCAAGAAAATCAAAGCAAAAATAATTGCAATGAAGAGGAGACAACTTGAAGGAGTTAAAATTAGAAGCAGAGTACACAATGCTATATCCTCGGAAGATGCTTCAATATATCATCTGGTCCAAGAAAAACGCAGAGCAAGAAGACATCTGATTACGGAGTTGATAACAGAAGAAGGAGCAATCATCAAAACACAAAATACAATAAAACAACAAGTTCACAATCATTATAAGCAGCTATTCGAAAAAGCAGATAGTCCCACAGCCCCAGACGGAATATTAGATTCGATAGAAAAACAATTGAACGACGAAGATCGAACAGAACTCAACAAGGAAATTGACGTGGAAGAAGCTTACCTAGCAATCCAAAGAAGCCCCAAAAACAAATCGCCGGGACCAGATGGCATCGGGATAGAGTTTTACGCAACATTTTGGAGTCAGTTAAAAGACAAACTTATACAAATATGTAATGAGATTATGGAACAAAAACGTTACCTGAGGAATTTGTGAACGGCGTAACAGTATTAGTCCCCAAAAATACGAAAGCCAAAAATATGAAGAGCTACAGACCTATAACCTTACTGAACAGTGATTATAAAATATTCGCTAGGGTGTTAGCACACAGAATAAAAGACAAAATACACAAGGTGATAAAAACCCACCAGGCTGCAGTTGGATACAACAGATCATTATCCAACTACTGTCGGAATATCGCGATGTCATAGGCAGTATGAACACAAGCAACTCAGAGGGTGCCATCTTGTCACTAGATTTTGACCGAGCCTTCGATAGAGTTAACCATAACTTTTTAAAACAAACGATGATAAAGATGGGATTCGGAGAAGAGATATCCAACATAGTACATAACTTACTAAACAAGGCCACAACGAAAATAATCGTCAACGGGACGATGAGTGGACCTATACGAATTAGGCGATCAGTAAGACAAGGTTGTCCCCTATCTATGATTCTATTTGCAATAGCACTAGAGCCACTATTGTTAAAATTAACAGAAACAGTAACCGGAATAAACATAGGAATCGGGAAAGTGATCTGTCGGGCCTATGCGGATGATGTAGATGTCTTTGCGAAAGATACGACAGACGTTGAGCTTGCAAAACAAACCATAGAAAGTTACTGTCAATGCTCTGGAACAGTACTAAACATAAAAAAATAAAAAATCATGGATATTGGAGCGGGTTTGAGGCATAGTAAACCCTCCTGGCTAGAAGAAAACTCGGAAATCAACCTCTTGGGAATCAAATTCCAAAAATGCCTGCAAAAAAGTGCGACAACAAATTGGCGGAACCTATTAGCCAAAATTAGAGCTTGCCTCCAACAACACTCCGTGAGGAATCTTAATATGATACAGAGAGTACAACTAATTAACACATTTGTCCTTGGGAAGCTATGGTACACGTCGCAAATACTCCAAGTTTCTACGCCTCTAGCACGAAGTATTATGTCTGCGGTTGGCTTTTTTACACGCTTTATATTAGCTTGACTTGTATGTATGTATGTATGTATGTATGTATGTATGTATGTATGTATGAATGAATGTAACGGAATTTTACAACTCCATTTTGACCCACTTCCCGATGTCCGAGCTGTTTGAAATTTGGCACACATATTAAGAACCGGTGACAATACAATAATTTCATAGCTATATCCTGCTATTCTCATTACTTTGACAGTAACAACAGAAAAATGGTTGAATGTCGTGGAATTTTGCTATATAATTTTAACCCAATTCCAGATGTCTGAGTTGTTTGAAATTTTGCTCATGTATTGATAAATGATTACAATACAATAATTTCATAGCTATGTCTTGATATTCTGATTACGTTGACAGTAAAAACATAAAATTTTTGCACACGTTTTAAGAACCGTTGACAATACAGTAGTCTCTTAGCAACGTCCTGCTATTCTCGTTACTCTGACGGTAACAATAGAAAAATGGTTGCCATGTAATGGAATCTTTCATTTCAGTGTTTACCCGCTTCCTGACGTCCGAATCGTTATAAATTTTGCACAATTATTAAGAACCGATAAAAATTCAATAATTTCACTCTCACCACGTTGTCAGTGTATCCTATACTTGATGGGATA
>JARYHS010008075.1:83270444-83299059 GCA_031002005.1 Vandiemenella viatica
ACATAAGTTCGAAAGAACTCTATGAGATACTGTTTCACGAATGATCGTAATGTTAATGGCATCCGGTTTAGCATCGGTGCCCTTAATACTCCGCTACCCATCGTGCCCCCAACTTCTCCTACATTAACGAATTTTGGAAACGATTGAATTATTTCATTGAAATATTGAATGCGTGACGTCGGCAACGGCAGACAGCTGTCGGTGGGTTTAAGTCAACAGAATTGTTGCGGGGTCGAGGCGAGTTGCAGCTGCCGCAGCGGAAACGAGGCTTGTGTTCTCCTGTTGCAACAGCGGCGGTGAGGTAACAGCTGGGAGCGCCAAAGCGAGGTGCAAGCGGCCCAGCGCCCAAGATAGAACTGCGCACTGCCTGACGCACAGTGCTGCAACCCGAGCATCAGCCATCACTCATACAGTCTCAGCGTCACCTTCATGCCGAGCCACACTACTGCAAACACTTAATTCACTGTCTGGTAGCTCAGTGCTTAATACACCGAGCGTGTTGGGTGAGCGGTAACATTCTGGTCCCCCATTCGGTAGGACCCGGGTTCGACCAGATTTCGGTTTTCCAGGATTTCCTCCAAATCACTCCAGACGAATGCCGGGATGGTTCCTTCAAAAGGCCATGAACTAGTTCCTTCATGTTCATTGCTGCAATCCTTTCCCGCCTCTAATAACCTCGACAAGGCGTAAATCAAAAAAAAAAAAAAAAAAAAATAAAGGTGTTCAACACGCTTGCTTTCGATGTTAGGGATCCATAGGGGCACAATTTTAAGAGTACTGCTTGTTCATAGGAATCTATATTCCAGGACGTTCTCACGTTCTATGGTTCGGATTCCAATTTAAACTGTAGGTCCATCGATGGAAGACACAGCGTGAACCGCAGATCGAAACTCTGTCACCATGCCGCAAAATAAATTACTTACCACAAAAATTATTATTATTATTTTAAGTAAGTATACTCCTTATTTCGACGCCGTCCGTATTTTTAAGACATCGAGCGAAATTTAAGAATCTAAGAACAATGACCAACAAATGTGTAATTCGATTAACTAAAAAGTTATTAGCAAGGCATCTCAGCATTGCTTGCATGACACCCTGATATTAGAATATTTTATGTAGTAGAAAACATTAATGTTGTAATAAATTATTATAAACTAGTGTAAGCCCGTGACCGTTTTTTTCGTATCGTCAGGGTTTTAGAATAGTTCCAGGTTTTAAGGTCAAAGACTACGACAGGTTGACATGATTTGTCTAAATACGAACCTGACCTGTAATTCACACTTAGGGTGAATAAAATCTCTTGAGATTGAAGAACTCAGAGGTATTAAACACGGACAGAGATGATCGCGTTATCGTATCATTGTTTCAAAGGTCGTGGTTGGTAGACTAGAACTTTCTGAAATACAAACTTGACTTGTATTTGACCCTAAACGTTCATCCTGCAAAATTTGAAGAATTTCTATTTAAAGGGAGTGCGCAATTGCTTCTAAAGCATCACGTTGTTTTTTTTATCGAGGCTGGTAAAACGTTTATAATATAATCTTTGCTCAGTGTCAGTATCGGCCAGAGAACGTAATACAGATTGCGGAATATTAAATAGTTGAGCAACTCCGAAGAAATGAATTGCCAGAATATTCGACTCGGTAACACATTTGGTCTGATGTCCACTTTAAATAACCTAACAAAAACACGAATAAAGACCATTAACGAATGTGGTCAGTAAAATACGTAAAAAGCAAATAAACCGTAATGTATAAACTTTGGTCAAGCATCAACACTAGCAAAAGATTTATAAAATAGAAATTTAGCCAAGATCGGAATGACAAATTGCATTCGTAATTACACCAGGATAATTTAAATTTTTTAATTTTTTTTATGTTCCTTTCATTATCGACATGTTGCTGAAAAAAATTCCACTTTTTTTCAGCACTAAAGTGTGTTAATATTTTTTCAACCATGAAATGCTACGAAAAGAAATGTATTATGGCAATTAATATTATATCAGTTGCTTAGCTATTAAATTGTGGACATATTCCAGAATCCTTCTAATGATATCTCTGGTCGCTGTTAATTCACTAGCGACGATTGACGCGCGACGTCACCGGTCTCCAGCCAATAGCTATCGAGGTGAGAGAGTGAGTGAGCTTAGTAGTTGCTACTCCACTTCAGATGGTTTGCATTAGAAAATCGTGACAGCTAAAATGACTGAAGAAGCGTAAAGGATTTACTTGTTTTCGTTTTCCTGTATTTTTGCGAAAAGCGACTTTTCTCGGAACATATAGTCGCAGCTTTCATACACTACAGTCCTTATGACGTTATGAGAGAGAAGATGGTTTTTAGTGTCTGAGTTTGGTGATATTAATCTGGAAAGTGTAAACACAATACAAAAAACTCCAGTTACCTTCATGAGACAAAACTTTGGCCTAAACACTGTTGTTTTTAAGTTTTAAGTACTTAAAAAACAACACGGAATACCATTTCAAATGTTTTTGTTTGCAATTAATTTTTTCTGAAATTGCTACTCCAACAATTTGTTTTAACGTCTCTACATTAATTTGCAAAATAACTTTGTACCAAATAATTTTTTGCTACTGACCTACATCTTGTTTATCTGTTGTATATGCAAAAAAATTTCTTTGAAATTCCCTTTTATTTTAGGGATTTATTTTTTCTGGACTACAGTCCCGTCCTGTATCGCAATATGATCCCTTGTAGGTGGTCAGACGCTGATTGTTTCGAAAATTTAAAGAGGCATTATGCTCCAAGTTTCTAATTATTTCCATAACCTGGGAAACATAGCTCCACGTGTTTAAGGTTAATGAACAGGTAGGTTTTTGTGGTAAAACATTCAGAGACAAACGCAGCGACAAGTTTTGTCGTCGGTATTTTCTGTTCACGGTGGTTTGGTGTGATTATGAACCATTAAAATAAAATCTTCTTTGTTTTTAAATCGTGTTGTAGTACTTCTCCCAAAACATTCACATATGATTTTCAGTTACAAATGACAGGTAGTTAGGAAATTATGGTAAATAAGTACGAAGTAAATAAATTGGTTTGGTATAGAGGAAATTACCTTTATCAAAAAGGGGTTGATAAGTTTTAAATCAATTAACATAACACCCGGGTTCAAACAGTATAGCTTAAAAATACGGGACAAAAACTGCGCTCCTCTTCCACGAAAAGCATTCAGTGTTTCTGTCTGCAGTTATCTCATATCGCCTGTATCATTTCAAATTTAGAGCAAGGTTACCTGTAATTAGATGTTTTTCCTGCTGCAGTAAACTTGTGGAATGCTGCCCAAGTATCAGTGAAACGTTCGAGTAATTTATCTACGGAATGTAGTTTACAGCGATATAAAAACAATGGAGTGTTTCAGGTTATTTAAAGTAGGTCTAATGACGATTAATTATGATTCTATTCACAAAAATTACTTTGGTTTCAAACTTCTGTTTTACAAACGATAACGATTAAAAGATTTTCTCGCTTGTTTTCTTTTCCATATTTGGTTGCTGCATTCTTTATGATGGTGGGTTCAGTTACCGTTGATTGTATTCTATAAACATAACTATTTGTTGGTGGAGCAGCAAGGCAAAGAAAAAAAAAAAAGCAAGGATTTATTTTTGTCCTCATTTATTCGAGCAGGGACTTGAATTAGTATAGTGCTGTGGCACATTCCACCGTTGAACGGTTACGCCTGAAATGACGCCTTAAATAAATAGCGTGGCAGGGTTGCGCGCCTGGAACACCTTGCTGCTCGTTTTTCTCCGCTCAAATTAATTAAGTCCCCGCGGCCGAGGCACAGGCCCACGTCTCAAGCCACTAAAAGCGGACACCATTCGTCTAAAACGGAGCCACAATGCTGCACTTCGGAGAAGTGCTTATAGCTCTCTTGTTCGGTAACACTTGGCCGTAAGGCATGACACGTTTCTTACGAAAAAATGGTCGGTAGCGTTATTGTCACGTCGAAAATCAACTCTGAACTCAGAAGACATAAAATCTTGGTTCCTTCTGTTAAGTCACTTCATTAAGACACGTTTACAGAAAGTAATGCAATCTGAGAGCGAATGAATCAAAAACCTGTAACGTGTTCAAGTAGGACCACACACGTCTCACACGCTGGACGCAACGGAATTGAAAAATACAACGATTGTTTTGTAATAAGCTGTTTTTTTATCTCATTATATCGCTTCCCCTACCCAGTCGTTCGTAATGAATGTCGAAATGTGACTTTCACTAGAATAAAATTTTTACGTTAGTGGATCAGATTTATATAATACTCTAATAGAAAAGATAAGACTATACACTATATGTTTATAAATCCACTCAGCTATGTAATCAGTCTTCATATGTCTCCTGATGGTACAATCGCAAAATACATGAGACAAGAAACAGGAAAAATTAATCTTTACTGTCGATGAAACTAATGAAAACCAATTGGACGCTGGAATTCGTTTGTAACCATTGCCGTAGGTGCCCTGAACCAGTTTTGTAAGGTAAATCAATTGATGAACATCTGCGACGGTGCTAATAGTCCTCAAGTAGAAAAAAGACGTAAAAAGGAATCCAGGGATTCTAGGCAATAATTTTGACTTTAAACGGCAGAGTTTTCTTCGCTACGGAAATTATGAACATTAGGACGATGAAATGTTGTCTAGACTGTCCTCTGGAATCCGTTAAGCTATTGCAGGATGCTTTATAGTGCTGCTTAGCGCAGCCGAAAAACTGGAGAACGTGAATAGCCTTCATAAATCCCGTGTATAAAGCGAGCCAGCAGCGGACAGTAAACAGCTACGGGAGCTGACTGCACAGTCAGTCGTTAACGACTGGTTACAATACACATTGCACCTCTCTCAAAGAACACTTTCCTCGGGTGTCTATTTCTCGTCATATGTTTTCCCCAGAAGCATTTAGTTTCAAAATTTAGACAGTCGATTGATGTCTTGGACAGGGAAGGTGACAGATTTAAAAGTCAAGCGTGCAGAAGAGGTACAGTTTAAAGCATGGAACCTGGTAGGTGAGCGATAAACGTTATGTCCTTATATTCTGCAGGGCGTAGATTGTATACCGGATTCGATCACCAACATGGCTTCCCGAAATCACTCCGGGCAAATAGGGGCACTGTTCCTTTAAAAAGTCATGGTTTAATTCCTTCCCTTTGCTGGCAGACGATGCTCTCTTGGCTATAATGACCAGGACGTCAACCAACCGTAGAGCGTAGTTAAAAAATATATGTATATAAATATGATGGACAGAGACAGTGATTTCTGAGAACATTGCAAGTTCGTCACACCAGATCTCAATATCAAAAATTGAAACTTTGTCAAAATCCTATCTGGATTAAAATTCTCTAGTTTTCAGAGCAAGAAATAAGCAATTTACGATAAAATTTATCATTTGATTTTCTTTTTTACTCTCAGAAATCCCCATCAGCCTTTTTTTCAGCTTCTGTATTTATTTATTTACACGATCGATGTCCAGCTTTGACATTTAGATGCTTGACGTGGAAAGTAGAAAAAGTAGACCTTCATAGCTGTAGTTCATGTGCATAGTGATGACATCTTCCGTTGAAAACTGTTTTGCTGAAACTGTATTCATTCTTGCAAAAATGTGTCTTATTTCCGACGTTAGGAAGTATACTCCAGTTCTCTGGATGTTGCACAAATATAACATTTCATTTTAGGATGACTCGAATTGATCTGAAACTTATGTTTTAATCCATTAAGTGATCTGAGCTATTTTTATAAATATTTATTATTTCACAAATTTTTATTCAGACTGGATCGATAAAGTTGAGGCCCCAATGGATTCTTCTAACTGCTATTGATTATGAGTGTATAATATTTATGCGGAAAATGTGATCGGTGTAAACGCTTTGTTCAATCTGTCACATTCGTTTGATAAGCGAGATTAACTATACTTTGTGAAAACAATTCTTAGGCACATAGGAATATGATTCATCGTTCTGATTGCAGTGCAACTTGGTGTTGAGACACGATGCTGGGCATATTCTCGTTTTGTAAATAAGGCTTCTTACTGTTGAGATGCTAAGCTTGGGATGGGAACGGTCCGACACCGTTTTAGGTACTGCATTTCCCTGCGGAGCGAGTGGTATTCTCATTAATCTTGACGGATAAGGAGTGGAGGTTATTACAGTTTGCAGCTTCGACAGCTGCATCCGGATATGCTGAGGATAGTTCATTCCCCGTCTGAACTCATAAAATGAAATTTATGTCTTCCTGCAGAGCTCATACGCAGTACTTTGCCTGGTCGTACATCTTCACCGAATACGGATATCCCGTTGAGAGAGCCAATATGGTTAAGTGAGAAGCAAATGTATTCAGAAAACATAACTCACGGTTTGTTTAGAAGCATTATTTCATTTCTTTTAGGACAAAATGTTGCAATAGCCAAACGCGGCTTTCTAGAAGTCAGGCACAGCGATAAAGGACCCACTAAATGTTGTTGCACATTCATTACTGAAAAATTGAATATTTATAAGCCACGTAAGGATTTTGTTGCCACCAAGCTTTTCATCCTAGTCGTAAGTGAACGACCATAAAATACGTGGTTAGATCTAGGGGGAGGGAGGGGAGGTTCGCTTGGAGGCTACGCTGAGCTACGTGAGGGGGGGGGGTTCAGAACCAAGCCATGTAACTTTTCATTCATATTATTTGTCACAATTAAAATAAAGTGCAGAACACTCAACAGTATGTGAATATTTATTTCAGTCCTTTAATTATTTCCGTACGTAATTTACGATAGTCTGACAAGAAAAACGGTATAAAATGTCTTCTGGAATCAATATGGAAAAAAGCTACATGCCACGTGGGGAGGAGGGGGTTTATAGGCAAAAACCACGTCGGGCTACGTGGGGGGAGGAGGGTTTCACAGGAGGCTACAATGGAGTTACGTAGATTATGGACGCTCCCTAATTTGCTAAAACCCATCTCTTCCTCACAGTATTTCAAAAGATGACGTCAGGAGCCGTCTCAATTTTTCTCGAGCTATGACATCATGGTCGATGATCAAGTGATCGATAGTTGCCGCCAGACATTGGAGATCGTTTAAATGAGTCACGTGGAATGGGATGAATCCTACTGCGACGCTTTCGTTTTTTAGTTGTTCTCGGCGCGGCGGTGATACAAATTCATCACTTGTGTCTATGCGCAGTTGGTTTTTAGTCCTCCAGTCGAATAAACGTTATGTTCGCATTCTTATATCACCTCACTGCACCAATAATCGTATTTCATTTTGCTCTGCTTCCACTGCTTACCAGAACGCGTTAACGTGGAACACTACTGCCTTCCTTATTATTGTTTTTACGCTGGATAGTCTGCTGCTAAACAATGTTTCCCCTGATAAAGTAATAGAGATCAATGTTTAAAAAAAAAAAAAAAAAAAAAAAAAAAAAAAAAAGAAAGGTACTCCATAACATTTCTCTGAGAAAATATGCAATTCAGCATAGGTGGTGATACATGAGTACTCTATACAATGTTGTTAGTGCTTCGTAAGCCTCTTAAGTTGGACAAACGGTTACATTTCACTTGCATAGAAAACAAATAGAATTTTATTTTGTCCATGATGGATCGGCGGAATTCCGCTACTGTTAAATCAAATTTGATAATAAAGAACACAGAAAACAGTCACATTTGTTGTAAATATCTTTATTAAACCATTGCCGACTTCAAGCACATTTGCTCATCGCCAGATGGTTTGCATTTAATTCACATCTGCAGATACAAGTTACAGCGTATTTGTGCGTCCTATAATGACAAAAATTGTTTTTGTTGAATAAGAGCAATTAATTACTTCGTGATGAAGGTTAATCTCTAATATTTTACTTACTTTAGGTATCACTGTTCCCGGAAGTAAGCTCATATCGGTGGTGAGAAGATGTGCTGAATCTTTGTGAAGGCACAGTTTCAAAAAATACGTTTAATAGGCACTGAAGGTATTATTAATAGGAGCTAAACACGAGCGGAGCGCACGCTATTTCCCTACTCATCCATCTTCCCCCTTTCCCCCTTTTTATGTAAAATATTAATGGTTTTATACCTTTCAGACGCCTGGGTTACTACTAGATCTATTTCCAAAAATTTGTTCGTACTACGAATGTTTTCAGTAACTTTCTTAGACATGTGACTATCGACACTGGTAATGACAATTCTGGAAATAATGTGCGGCATTGCAAGAATGATAACTGAAATTCATCTTGTATATATATTCTGATACACCTCATTCAGAAAGTTTATTTTCAAAATCTCTGTCAGCAGTTTAAACAAATCACATTGTTCTCAGATAGCTCCCTCAATGGATCTCTTTACCTCTTGGTGTGCTTGGTAAAGTTCCTCCTCTTTGACTTCAGTTTTCTGAACAGATGCAAGGTACCATTTTTACTTAATGAACCCTATATCATCTTCAGCGAGTCTAAATATGGATGATAGGACCTCTTAGAGTTATGATAAATCAAGCACTTGTTTGAAGATAATACTGCACGCAAAATGTTATCGTGAAATTATTTCATTTTAACTAGAGAAATATTTTAATTATTAGTCCTTGTTATTGATTTTTTCTATTTTGTCTAATTTTTATAGAGCAATACTTACTTTGGTTTTTTATTTTTTACAGGTATGGCTAAATACATTAATCGAATGAAATAATACCTACAACTTGCTGAAGGTAGGTGCAAAGAAAAGTATGCTAACCATAAAAAGTTTTTAAACTTCACAGTTTAATAATGTATCACATTGAGCATGAAACACCACCTGAGAGCCAAACTTTTCCTGGTATGACCTTCAGAGCTACAAAGGTCGACATGAAACGCAGCTAGAGCCACTCTCCTTATGGATATCCTGCTGTTGCTGCGAGATCCATCTCGCTGTAGCGAGGTAGCCCGCTCCCAGGCAATCGCTCAGCGTGGGACCTTGGCAGTCTGGACAATCTCCTGGCGCCAGCACTGGCCCACTAACACAAAATCAGCGTTGTCAGCAGGCAATGATTATACCTCGGCAGTTGCAGCTACATTAAAAAAAAATCTTCTTAAGGCCAGAAAGTTATTATCTACACTAATACAGGGTCGTAATAAAAGAATCGTGGTGTTTTGAGCATGGATTAAACGAGAACAGAAATAATTACAGCTGATGTCGTTCATTTGTCAAATTTGTTGTCTCTAACACTTTTTTTACACATTTAATAAATGTAAAATGTCCATTCTATACTCAGTTTCTGCTCAAACATTATATAACATATCTTCTGTTACGGTTATCATTGCTTCATTAATCTTTTTCTGTAAGTGTTGTAGGTCACACATTTTTTGTGAATAAACATGTTTTTGATGAACCCCCACAAGAAAAAATCGTAAGATGTCAGGTCTGGACTCTTTGGAGACCAGGGTACAGGTCCTTGCTGGCCTATCCATATTTGTGCAAATTTTTTATTCGAAGCCTCGCTGACGCAGATATTAAAGTGCAGGACTGCGCCAGCTTTTATAAAATAAATTCTTTGTATATTTTGTAGTTCAGCCTGCTGAGGAATTCAATAATTGATTAGCATATCGAGATACACAAGTTTACTAACAGCATTTTCAGCAAAGAAGAAAAGCACTATTACCCGATTTTTCCTCACTTCACACCAAATTTTGACTTAGGCGAGTTTCGTCATTGCACAAAAATTACATGCGGGTTTTCAGATCCCCACATTCCTCCGTAGTGTGTGTTAATACACCCATTCATATGGACTGCAGTTCGTTATGTACAAAAATTTATCATCTAAAATGATTGGTTTTCAGTAACTTTGTTTAGCATTTCTACAGCGAAATTGAAACGGATTTCTCTGTCACTAGGTTCTGATTCCTTCAGCAGCTCGATTTTGGATGCAGGCTGGGCGAGCGATGGGCTTGTCAGGACTTCTGATTCAAGATTGTCCAGTTAGTTCAACCATTTCATCTGTTACTCGTGGTCTGACAGTTGATTTCTGCTTGATAACTGATCAAGTTTCTTTGAATTGATTGTACCAGCGTCGTAATTATTCTCATGTGGTGGATCTTTCCCATATTCACGCCGAAATTCACGTTCAACTGAAATTACGGATTTCAATTCAGCCAGCAACAAAACACACTTTTTCCTTGTTAGTCAACGTAGTAACGTGCTACAAATACTGCAGCAACCATATAAACCTCAATTTGACCTTAAAACTGCTGATACACATACTTATGGCTTGGATGCTATCAGGGCTGCCAATATTACGTCTCAAATTTTGCCTGCTGTCTTCGTCTGAATTTCTAAAACCCCAACATTCTTTTATGATGACGGTGTACTATAATCCTGAATGTAACTCTGGCTGTTATGTTTTCAAGTCTAAACTGATACTGATTAAATCTGACAAGTGAATACTACTAATAATTAGGAAGGCAAAAGGATACTTTTATCGGGGTAAATAACATATTTTGTCATGAAATTTTGAAAACTAACCAAACGGTGACAGGCATATGGATGGCGTGTGTTTATCTCTGTAATGTTATATGGGTCGCTGAGGCTTTGTTTCTCTCGCATTCGTTTTATGTATGATGTGTTCATAAACTGCACGTACAGACGCAACTTATTACGTTGTACAAATGCACCAAACTATTATTAAAAACATTGTGTGCAAAAGTGACACAATTTTAAACCATAAACAAAAGTATGCCGGAGGAACTGTGTTAGGTACTAGTTTCCCACAGTCAACCCTCTCTCCCCTTAGTTTGTTTCTATTTTTAAACATGTTGCAGATTGGTTCTCTTCGTATGACAGGTTCAGTGGTATAGTGATGAATTCCCCGACATATCATCCCGGCTCCATACTTTTTGGAACGTTTTTTTACATAACTTTAAGCTTTCTATATCCAATTCTATCTATAAAATTCTAATTCCATGCATACGAAGTTGTGAGTAAAAGCTAGGGTATAAATATGAGTTTAGATGTTAAATGAATATCGGTCGATAGTCGAAAAATTGTGATTGGGTTCTAGCTGTGTGAATTCCTTCCAGAAACAGGTAAGTACAGTCAGAAAGCAATGTCTGTTGTGTGCTGTGTTGAAACGTAGATCGCTTGAAAAAATAAACGTAATTCACGTGTAGTGGATAAATTTCACCAACAATCTTTCAGGAAAAAGCGGGATGTTTCATCCTCAGAAAATCACTTTTGCTGAGTGGACAACAAAATTTGATGAAAGAGGGTTGGTTTGTACAGTTTTGGGCTGCGGTGAGGGCGCCAAGTTGTGTGACTGGAATGACAGTGGAGTACGCGGAAGAGCCCGTGCCGCCTATTGCTGGCACCACCGCCTGGCCGGGGGCCAGCGACGGGCAGCCCGGCTCAGCCGAGCCGCAGCCATTCACCCACCTACTGCCTCCAACACTATACCACACCGGCAATTTTAGAAGTTTAAAGAAGTCGCCAAATCTACTTTTTAACATCAGCTATCTCGGTTAATATTCTACCCCTGATCTCAATCACAATATTCCGTAAAATATGCTAAAAAACTACATGGCTTCCGCTTGAGTGGGTTAAGGCACTGGAATTCCAGAGTTGGACGATAACTACGGGCGTTCTAATGAATACAGCGTTTCGTAATCATTACGATAATACCGTGACGGTCTCTCATTCTGTCTCAAAATGCACATTTAGTAACAATATTAGGAAACAATAAAATTGTTGAAGGCTTAAACGGTTCGTGGGATAACACCAGTACGCCATCTCCCTTCTTTTATTTAATGCACACCATTTTGCAGTGACCTAAGTACTTCCGTTGTAACAAGAAGTCCCAAAAAAAGTGACAGTCCAATTTTCTTGCTGCAATCAGCTTTAATTAAATGCATCAAGCGTGGAGGCTGGACGTGAACTCGATAGCTCGGCGAGTCCGATGATGCTCCAAGTGATAGTCACAGCGGTCGTCACAGCTATATAAATAACTGCATCGATATTATTTGCACTTATACTGTTGAAAGGAAATGTAACTGCGGTGCCATCTAAAAGGAAGTAGTCTGTTGTGGAAGATACTAAACAAAAATGCATAGGGCTCAGATTAAAAAATACAGTACGACGTTCGTTTAAATGTGTTTTGTTTTATTACGACGATTAGATGCAGAAAATTATGTAAGCAGAAGAGCATCCGATGGTTACGCTGTATTATGTGTATTACTTTTTTAGAACCAGTTCCCAAAATAATCTATGAAATTTGGGACAGAACATGAGAAACACAGAAAGTTATTGAAAAGACAGGAAAATTAATCACGAAATATACCAATCAAATAAATACCGGTAATAGTTATTCGTTTTGAAATTTTAATTTACTTGTAAAGTTTCATAACAACAAAAATTTCCGTCAATTTTTCACTGGCATTTGAACTAGTCACTTCTATTATCGCGTAAGGAAATATAGTTCCTCCACACTTAGCTTTTGTTTGTTTATTGTTTTATTTTTATAGTGCATACTGTGTTAATATGTTTAATTCTTTCAATTTTATTAAGATGTAGCACAAATCGTTTTGAATAGTAGGGAAAAAGTATTTAGTTTACGTTGGAACGTTGGGCGTGTGTTCCAGAGAGTAGTCTAAGTATCTTCGAAAAGTCAGTCAGTCTTGGAGAAAATAATCTTTGTGCGAGTCCGCGGGATGAAAAAATGACGGACTGGTGTGCCTCGCTAGTGTAATACGTGAAGTGGGACACCGAGGGAACTGTGTGTGTATATGATAGTAGTGAGCAGGGAGTGTGGATAAGGTATGAGGGAAGTACACGGTGAATATAAGTGAATTTAAATACGAGTGAAGTACTTTGATTATTTAGAGTCCAATTAGTGCTTTATCTTGGGTTTTCACTCCTCAAATCCAATTCTTCGAAATTACAGATGGAGTGTAGACAATTTCTTTTTTTATGAAAGAAGAGAAAGCACATGTATCAGGTAAAATTACATGTGGCTTTACGTGACAAGGAGATGGAATGTGGGTGACTATAACAAGCAGTTGATAATTACAAGCGTGATATTATTTCGACTATAAACAAATAAAACGTTCACACTTTCAGAAGGTTCCATTCTTTGATATCATCGATACGTATCTATTACTAATGGAGAACAAATTGAATGGGTTCTTTTAGGAGAGAAGAGGAATTGTCAGCGAGAGTCTTTCATTGTAGGAAGCAGCGCTTCAAATTGCCTGTGTAACCTTGTTAATAATGGTGCTTTCTGTCTGTCGGCAGTACGGGCGCGCTGACTGCAATGATCTTAGGAGCCACTTTCATCTCGTCACGACGGCTGCGTCCTAATTGCCGGCTCAGATCTCTTTTGCACTCACATAATAAGAGTTACGAGGAACCGTGAATGCCCCCCTCAAAGTGCTGATAGTAGATTACACCGACTTGTAAGACTGGCCATTTGAAGCGGAGCAGTTGGCTTAAAACAGTGTGGTACAAATATAAAGTGCTCCACTGACATCATCGATTGTTTTGGAATCTGTGCACGTTCTGGCAAGCAGGATACCTGGCACGTCACAGTCTTTGGGAATTAGAATGTGAGATCACGTACCACTTCCACCAGCTACAAAATAGAAACCACTTACTTTCCCACACGCTCAATCTTTGATAATACGGTAAAATTAGTTTTTAAAATAACCTGGCCTTAGACATTCAGATTTACTCATTTTTTCAGATATTCTATATCCATTACCAATCTAAGAGCCAGGTAAATGGATACGAAATAAAATCTCAATGCTGCAGTCTTGAACCCTGTACCAGCATGGCCGAGTGGACACCAGAAAAATCAAACACAAGTTTTTCTTATTTAAGAGTATTTTATTTGGACTTGGAAGTAGTTGCCAATTGCGATTCCTCGCGGCAATGGAAGTCGCAGTGGAGGTGAGAGGGAAAACATAGTTTATTAGTACCAAGTTGAGTATCGCCGGTTCAAAACTGAACCCGAAAGTAACTTCAGTGAAGCGCTTAACATGTCGATCCTCAAAGACTTGTGTAACGCATACTCCCAATTCCAGCACTCCATGACAAATCTAAATTCTGGGGGGGGGGGGGGGCGGAGGGGAAGGAGAGCAGATTTAGCGGTTAGTATCGTTGTATCGAGTAATTATAAATGCTGTGTTCCATTGGAGGCAAAAATGAACATCAGCCGACATTATAACTGAAGATAGCATCCTAATACACAACAAAGATCGAAGTATAAAGCAATTGATAGTTCCGTTATAAATTTCGTAGAATATTTTTCATTATACATTAATGATTCAAAATTTCAGTGAAACTTGGAACATTATCTTCAACAAATAGAGAAGAGGGATTTTTCATGTTCTCTGAGCGTTTTTGTATTCTTCGCAGTTTCTGTGATATGCAGTTATAGTAAGAAAAAAGCTAGCGAACTTCCAGGCATTTTTGCGAATTTCTGACATTTCATTGTAGAAAAAAAAATATTTGATAAGGACAAATAATGGTTTTTAGTTTTACTGTACTTTCTATTATGTTCTTCGCATGGTTGCTTTAGTTTGTGTGGTATTTCTAAACCATCTACGTTAGAAGTGAACAAAATCGTCCCCTTTGTCATATTATTAGGCAGGTATAAGTTTGAAGGTTCTGTCGGAATAACTTTGAGCTTGCTGAAAATTATTAAGTTAAAAAATAAGAAATGAACAATGATGTTTTTTTTGTTTTTTTTTTTTTTTATTTTAGTTTTATGACCCATGGACATTGAAGTCATTAGGGTCGGAAGTGTATGTTGGAGAGAAAAACAATAAAAGCCGACGTTTCGAGGTGATACCTGAAGTTTTTTATTGCGTGAAGTATACAAATATAAAAAAGGGTACCTAAATAAATACATTGATATTATTGGCAGCGTTATACCAGACGGAGAGTTTTTCGCCTTTCACCGCAGAGCTTCAGTTGTAAAAAGGAACGTTTATCAGTGTTAGTATAGCGTCACATTTCTTACCTCTACCGTATTCTGGACTGAATAAGTCAAGGAAACAAACTTTGACTGTTGAATACACTGAGTATGGATTATCACGTGCTAATTTTCATTTTAGAGAAATAGATTTTCTTGTTATAGTAGCGGTATTAAAACGGATACATTCGCATTTTATCAGCAATAATTAGTTCTAAAATACTCAGACTTTCTTCAAACATAAAAATCAAAAAAAAATTGTTGGTGTTTGGATGTTTGAACCAACATCTTCTCGAATGCCAGGCCCAAACGTTAAAGGCTCAGCGAAAATTTTCGGTTGGAGAGAGAATTTTATATTACTGCCTTATTGAATTCAAGGAGAATTTTTTAAATCTTTTTTTCCGTTATATCAAGAAAGGACGAATAAAACAAGATATAAACATCGTAAAACAGATACAATATTCGATACTTCAAAAGTTTTTTGAACAGCAGAACCTGCTTTTTAAAAGCAACAAACATGGATGATATATATTATTAAACTAAATACAGCATTCCTTAATTTAAAGATACACTTTAGCTCTTAGCGAATGTTTCTGGGACCCGTTAAATTACATTTTTAGACGTTTAAACATATTCAGTTAGCTTACGGACATTAATTCTATTTTCTGCATTTCGTTTGCTATGGTAAAAAACAGATTAATTAATTTAAAACAAAAAGAAAACTTAAGAATTGTTTTCTTCGTAGGGAAGCAAGACGATTTATGACTCCAAGCAAATGCCAGTCGTGCCCGGATTAACTGGATGTTTCCATAATATATGGCTGGCATGGTGGCTAAACTGGAATTCCGGATTACCACCATCTTCGATTATTGAATGACTATGTGTAAACGTGTCTTTCCATTTCCTGCTTAAAAAAAAAAAAAAAAAAAAAAAAAAAAAAAAAAAAAAAAAAAAAAAAAAAAAAAAAAAAAAAAGAGTTCGTGTTAAAAATTCCATTATAAGTATTAAATGTTCCTAACCATCAAAAATTTAATTTTCTCGTCTTGTTTCGTTAGATACGTTATTACCTTCGCCACGGAATTTCAGAGCTGAGTTAGCACTTTGTCCGCTGCTGCTGCCAACTTGAGAACTCCCGCGCCCTTTGTGCGCCCGCTGAAGGGACTTGCCAACTTTCTCTTTGTTTATGCTATGACTGCGACAGTTCTTCAGATTATGTAAAGAGCCGGAGTCGGGGCATTTGGGCTATCTCAGGTGGCCTCTCTTTACAACTCGAGTGCCCACTCCGGGCCGGCTAAAAATGTAAAAAATGCACGACAGCACGGTGGGGGGAGGGGAGGAGAAGTTGCCTCTTCATTGGGCGAATGGAGATAAGCCGCAGCAGGGCTCTTTTGTTCCTTGAGTTGGTATGTGCAGCGCAGAGTTGGCTGCAGTGTTAACGCGGGCGAGCTCCGACGTCCTTACTCGTGGCAAGATAAAAGGACGTTATCTGACGAAAGACATTATTATCACGTTGATCCAACTGCAGAGAGATGCCAGCAACCGATATACCATCAATCGAGTCTGCGTTCCCTCATATTCAGGCATTTCACCTGATTCCTTTCACGAAACGACGTTTTCGTAAGAAAGATACAGACACTGCCAGATAACATCTGACCATATCAGTTATTACGAAAGAATCTATGAGCTACTAGGTTAAAAGAATATATATATATATTACTCATGGCTTTACGCCTCGTCGACCTTGTGGTTATTAGAGACTGGATGGGACTGGGGACGATGAACGGGAAGGATTTCGGCAATGGCCTTTTGAAGGGAGCATCCCAGCATTCGCCAGTAGTGATTTGGGGAAACCATGGAAAATCCAAATCTGGATGGCTGGACGGGGACTCGAACCGGCGTCCTCCCGAATGCGAGGCCAGAGCGTCAATCGCTCACCCACAGAAGATTGTTGAAAATTGAACGACAGAATTCGCAGAATCTGAGGCAATAAAGATTTTGACTAATCTCAATTTCAGATTGACTACAGATTCAAACAAATTCTGATTGCTGAATAAAGATTTAGAGGATCATTTTTTCGTCAATACACTTTGAAATGTCGGCTGCTAATTGAAGACACTCTGCTGATTAGTAAAAGCAATTCGCAAGGAAAGCATAAACAACGAGAAATTTTGAATTCGTTTGGTTTTCAAACAGAGGTAATTAAAATCTAGGGTAAATAGAATGCTACAAAACTCAATCTTCATAACACAAACGGAACAAAAGTTTCCGGGAGTGAAATAACGGAAATATTGCTATTACATTTTTACAACAGATAAACGTTGTGGTTCCATACAAAATCAATGTATTAAAATGGAACGGTAATATAACTCGCAGAAGACACCGGAGTTGTGAGGTTGAATTGATTAACTATATGGGAGACTGCAGTTTCTGGTCGCCATATGATTTTGATTTCGAAGATTACCTAAAATATCTCAAAAGCTTGTGGTTGTTTTCAGAAGTAATTAACTCCATAAATAATTTCTCCAGTATTTTATTAAAAAGTCATGGTAATTAATAGACGTAGGAATTTTTACCCTTATTCATATTACCCAAGAATCGTTGCACTATAGCGTGGCTGAAAAATATATTGCTTGCTATCGCTGAAAACATACACCGAAAGCCATTTAACACAGAAGTTTCCCAAATAGTTAATTGATATCTCCGTCAGTGTCTTTGCGGCTTTACAGTGACTGCCCGAGAACTTGAACAAGCGAAGGTTCTTACAAACAATTTGCTCCTATAAAAGTTTTTACAAATCTAAACGATACAAATTTTACTCGAAACTGTAATTTAATGATTACAAAAGCTTTAGGCATTGTTACGAGTATGTACTGAATAAATTAAAATGCATAGAAATACGTTTGCTATACCAGTAAAAAGTTTTAAATTAAACATATTTACTAAAACCAAATAATACTGTACATCTTAGAGTAATACATTACACACACTATTATATACATCATCTAGCTGCTACACGGTACTTCGTACACGTGGACTGAGAATTTCGTTGCTTGAATCGGATGTAGATAGCCATAAAAAGTGTCAAAAAAACGGAGTACAGTAATATGACGGGAAAGCCATCACCACACCGTTCTACCACTGAACGTGTTTCATGAAAAGAACAAAATTGCAACATGTTTAAAAATAGAAAAAAACTAAGGGGGTTAACTTTTAGGTAAATTATACACAGCATTTGTTTGTCAAATTTCATGAAAATCAATTTAGTCGTGAAAACGTAACAAACAGACAGAGTTACTTTCGCGTTTGTAATATTAATATAGATCAGGCCACATACACGAATAATCTGATTGATTCGACTCTAAATATACTTCACTAGATAATATACAGGGCGTTCGCCGGAAAACGCTACCCTCCCAGTCTGTTGCCGTCGGCAACTTGCTCGGTCAGTCGCCCCAGCAGTTTCCGCCACGCGCCACCGTGAATCACCGCACTATTTAACACCTCCGCTGCCCCAACAGTGCAGTGCAGTGACCCTTACATTGTTAAGAACGGTTTCTTTGCATTGTAGATAGTTTGTGACTTCAGTTTCTTATTAATCAGTGTTGTGAATAAACGTTTCTTTGCGGTTTGGCTGGTTTGGGGCTTCATACTCTTATTAATCTGTACCGTGTTTGAGTGTGAGTAAAATTATGGTACGTTACAGTTTGCAACAAAGAATATTTCTCTACGATACATATGTGAAGAAAAAGTCGTTTAAAAAGTGTCGCAGTAAATTTCGTCGCGAATTTCCTGGCGCTTTACTGCCAGCTAAATCAACAATTCTGCGTCTGGTTAAAAAAGTAAGAGAAACGGGTTCATTTTTTAACAAAAAGAGACTGTCGGTCAACCGTATTCTCACAGAGGAGAAAATTGACGATATCGCTTTTCGACTAGAACAGTCACCCAAAAAATCATTAAGTCAGTTAGGGCAGCGTGTGTCTCGAAATATGTTCAGAAGATGTGAAATGTGCATTACACAAGAGGGTCAACACTTCCAGCATCTTTTATAAGGTAAGCTAATGAATTACGTCACATTTAAATGCTTAGCACACAAGTTTATGAAGTTTATGAAGCGTAATTATTATGAAATAGTCCGCGGCCGACGGTCGAACAATGCGGGAAACTGAGCGCTCGCTCGCCGGGAGCAGTTTCTTCCTTGTAGCGCTAACAGTGGGTTGCGTTTCCCGGCGAACGCCCTGTATAACATTTTATGCATATAATATTAATGAAAACAATGGCGTTGTGATGGTGGATTGTTATTGTTATAAAGTGTAACCAGTAATATGTTTTCTTCTTCGAGTTCATTTTTTTAACTTCCTTTTCATTGACCAGCTTAAAATCTTATGTAACATCATTCCTTATTTAAAGAAAAAACATATTTATTATAATTTTCAATCCACTTTTAATACTGAATTTTTTGTGTGGATTTATCTCAATTGTAAACGATGTTTTACTTCCGTGTAAGTAACTAATTTCAGAAAGTAAAGCAGATCGAAGGAAGTCAATATTCGTGGACCATTTAACTCTTAATTGATCTGGCTCAAACATAGACAGTGTTCCTGTGGTGTTAAGCATACTCTGAGGTAATCACACATTCATTCTGACAAGTAAAACGGGAAACCACCGTATGTGAATCGTGTGTGCAGTCCAGTCTTGATATCCGTGTTTTTGATACTAAACAAACTAAGCGACGTAACTATGATTTTAGAGAAGCAAATATTAGTTGGATTGCTACCTGTTCTAATATATTGGAAATTGCCTCTTCCTATTAGACGAATAAAGAAAATAAATACAAAATAATTAAAAGTAACAAATAGTTCATATACTCATTAGTAGGTGAGCCAATGTAGGCTGTGATTTTTTTATCTGGTAGTGAATTATTTTGCTTGTAAGATGTTTGAATTAGGCTTTTCGCTGCACGAGAGTAAATTTCGTTGCAAGGTGTTTCTTGGCGTCTCAGAATCTGTGGGTTGACGATTTTCCTTCATTGTTTTGCAAGCCTATCCACAGATAACACATTAGAATGGAAACAAAGAAGGATGTAGGCAGTGTTGGGCACATGCTATTGGTTTCTATTTGGATAATTCTTTAAGAGGCTAAGTAAATGCGTTAGTTTCTTTCTTCAGAAGATTTGTTATTGTTTGCTAAACAGTGTTAATGTAGTACTGGTGTATGATACGATAGTATGAAAATAATTGCGTGGTGCAAAGATTGGCAGTTGGAGTTAAACGCTAAAGAGTTCCAAGTCATGCAAGTAGAAAGGTGACACCATTTAGCTTTGAATATACTATTAATGGCACTGTCCTTAGAACGGTAGATTTCGCTAAATACCTAGGGGTAACAATTCGTAATAATTTGTCATGGAATGAGCTTATCGAGAATGTAATTGGGAAAGCAAATCGTATGCTTCGATTTCTAGGTCGTAATTTAAAACAATGCACTCCGGACGTTAAATCGATTACATACAAGTCACTAGTGCGACCTCACTTAGAATATTGTTGCTCTGTATGGGGTCCCCATCAAAAGGGATTAATGGAGGCATTAGAGCTGGTCCAAAGAAGAGCCCCCGATTCTTGACAGGTATATATAGTTGGAGAGAAAGCGTAAGTGCGATGTTGAAGGAGTTAAGTTGGGAAGACCTGGAGCACCGAAGGCGTTGCTCTCGACAGAAGCTAATTGAAAAATTCTCGACTGACGTATTTCGGAATGACAGCAAACAAATATTGCTACCAGCAACATTCATATCCCGGAATGACCGCGAAAATAAGATAAGAGAAATCAGGACCAGAACCGATTCATTTCTGTACTCATTTTTTCCACGAGCGATTAGGGAGTGGAATAGAAAGGATTTACCGGGCGACTAAACATAAAATCCGACAGAAGTAGCTTTCGATAAAGTACTCCGGCCATCCTGATCTGGGTTTTCCATGGTTTCCCCAGATCGCTCCATGCGAATGCTGGAATGGATCCCCACAATAGCCCTTGGGCCCCTCCTGCCATATCCCGTATATCCCTTCCAAACCATTACCTTCCCGGATAGGTGCAATGCAACCTGCGCCACAAACTTTTAGTGAACCGCGGAGTAATAGTAATAGTAATAGTAAGTATGGTACCCATGTAAAGTCTGTACAGAACCGTTTCTATTGAACATTTGAGCAATACATGCATTGCCAATAGTTTTAGGTACGAAACTATTGTTATCTAAATTGAATCAGTATTTCATAAGTTTCAAAATGATTGGCCTTTCTTGATGCCCTTGTTGACGTCAACCCATTGTGGAGCCTGAATCTCCAAAAGGTGCTTAAGGATCGCAAACATCAGTTTAATGTATTCAGAGAGTAGTTAGCATTTGAAACAATCAGTTGGTTCTTTATGATATGATGGGATGAATGTAAATGGTTCCTAGTATGAATTTCATTTCTTCTTTAAAAATCAATGTAACGACGTTCAAGTTATCGAACAGCCAGTCCGTCGGGCAGTTTCGTCTATCCAGCTGTCACCGTGACCAGCCATATAAGCGTTCTTATTAATCGTTGTTTTGGGCCAATGTCGATCCTTTAATAAATCAAAGGAATCGCACATAACAGAAGACTGGCTAAATTTGTGGTGCAACTAGTTGAAGCATTGTTTCGTATTTTCCCGTCTTAATCGAAGTCTTTCCGTGTCTGCACAACAAAAACTTTTTTTTCGGATCAGTTATGTGGGTGTCACTTTTGCTTCTGCCTGCTGCCTGCGGAACAGACCATTGCGTTCGACTAGTCGGGACTCGGGACCACACCTTCCTTACCGCTCAGTGTAAAGTCCAGGCTGTCTGCAGGTGTGAGGGGCATTCGCTTTGGCTCCATCTAATGTCGCCAAAGCGACCAGGACTGGATGATGACGTCACTGGAGTTGGTGCACGGTCAGCAGTATGTCAGACGCATTGTCTCCATCATTGACGCTACTGTGTAAATATACAAGCGGTCCAAACATCCTCACTCCTACGAAGTTCAATTACAATCACTGAGCCGCAGGTAACACGCCGTCTCAAACCATTTACTATTTCTGTACTTCATCTTGATGTATTCATCAACAGAGGCACATATAGTGATGACATTTCTGTTAAACTTCAACTCCATATATGGTGATCATAACAAGTTAATACCAATATTTTACACATAACATTGATAGAGGGTGATAATAGATGTTTGTTTGGAAGTTAGCTGAGATCGAAATGAACATTTTTTTGGACAGAAATAATAAATTCCTTACAATTTCAAAATATCGTGTCAAATTAAGATCGATGTGACTATCATCGCGAGTAGAACAACTCGTGTCAAATTTAAAGTTACCACTCAGACCCCAGCGGAAAGAGCGTTTGAGGAGCTCAGGGCAAGACAAAACAAATGCAATCCTTACAGGCCATGTCTGTTTACACCTTATACTCATCATTGATATTTGCGAAAAATTAGTTGTAATAGTAAGCTACATCGTTGGACCATAGAATTCTATTGTGTGTTGCACTATCGCAGGGCAGAATCTCTGTTTGTTTTAGTAGTAGCAATAAAAGAAATAGCAATGAATGGGAGATTAAATCTTTTAGTAGTTTTTTTTTTTTTTTTTTTTTTTTTTTTTTTTTTTTTTTTTTTTTTTAATGGCATTCGGCAACGGAGGCCATACAGCCAGCTCAATGTGAATTTTTTCCACTGTATGGACGCCACAGGACGGACAGGACATTCACACAGACACACAACACTTAACATCCATGCCCGCGGCCGGATTCGAACCGGCGGCCTTCGCTTCGGCACGCGGAGCTAGCACTCTAGCCCCTACGCTACCGAGGCCGGCGTTTAGTAGTTGTGTTGTAGTAATAAGAAGAATAGATGATAACCATGACGTATGAAAAATGAATGATTAATAATAAAAAGGTTAAATGGAATTTTTAATAAAAATAAGTAATTCATTTTATGATCAATCTGTAGGAATCGAAGTCACGTAAGTACAAACTTGTATTGTACAATTGTGATAACATTTCTTACAGTCGCCACGCCCGATTTATTTTTCTGGCCGTGTTACACGAGAAAGTCTTGGCAATAAATGTGCAAAAAAGTATTGTTCGAAGTTTTTTATTCCATTCGGTCTCTCTTTAGAATGTAAGTTTGGATTATGTGTTATCGACTGACACTTTTTATGCTGAGATGCACTGGTAGCGACGCACTGGAGTGAACTGTGGGCATGAGATCGGCGACCCGCGGCGGCGTTACAGTACTCACTCACGGATTGTATGTTAATCGGTTTATCGAACATTGAGTTCTGAAATTCTACTTGCAGACCTCTATTTTACTTATATGTATCTTCAACTGCAGCTGCATAAATCTTCGCCATAACCAGTCAAAAAGTGTATATGTTACAAACGTAATCGGTATGTCAGAGAGTACGATGATTGCAGTATCATTACCTTGTCAAGTTATAAGTTTCGACAAACGACGAAATGTGAAAACGCTCCCGTCATGATCCACAGTGTCCGTGTGCTATTCAGTGGAATATTGGTAAGACAGATTCTGAACTGCAACCTCAAACCGTATTCTCCGATTTTGTTATCTCATTATCCAAAGCTCTCTCTTGTGAGGAAGCAAATTAAAAGACGAATCTTCCCTTAGAAAATCAGATATGAAGTCGAACAACTTGCTCTGTCGGAAGGAAGTGATTGTTAATGTAGTTGAAAACTTGTGGGTTCCGGGGTTTGATATAGGCAGCCAGAGATACCAAACGAAGGTGTTACAGTGGTAATTAATGGAATGTGTTTGACGTCTCCACCATCCGAATACACTGAGTAAGACGGCGGCCACGTACTTGACAGTGTGGGGCGCCTGCAGGCCGTGGGTGGGTATTGAATAGCGAGCGCCTGCTGACAGCTCGCATTCCTGCGGCGCCGCGTGACTTATCAGCGCCCGCAAACATCCGCTCCCAGCAGCACACAGGTGTTGCAAAACAATGACGCTATCAACACACCACATTCATACCGTAAACCTTCAAGTCCTGCTCTCATATAAATGCTCCAAGAGCATTGAGATTGCGGCAACTAATAAGTTTTTCAGTAGTTGTAAAGATCTTTCTCTTTTTTCTTATGCCTTTACGTCTCATCTAAGTAGAATTCATAAGAGGGGAGAAGGAATAAAGAATGGAGAGGAGAGGAATTCGGCCACGGCCTTTTGAATAAATCATCTGGCATTCATCTGTGTTGATTTAGGTAATCCACTTAAAACCGAAATCTGGATGGGTGGAGGAAGATTCGAACCAGCGGCCTTCAGAATGCGAGGCCAGAGCGATATCACTGACGCACCTACCTCGGTAACGGTAATAAAAGCGTCTTAAATGAGTAAATAATCGCATTCAATAATTAATAGCTTAAACGTTAAAGGATCGTGATTGGTAATCATTCGCGAACAGGGGGGCTGGAACTGTGTAAGACAGGCACTGATGAGGAAGCCAGGATCATGGAAGAAGTATTAACAGTAGCATGTGGGTGGATGAGTTCGATATGACCATGCTTTCAGTTGAAAAGTTTACATTCGTAGGTTTCTAGGAATATAGGCATGTACTGAAATAAATTATCAAGGGACATGCTGAACATTTCACCTCAACACAGAAGAAGATTTTAAAACATTTCTCGTACCGTAATATAAAAATCGGTGTTAAGAAAATTATCACGGAGGCATAAGCACCTTGAAAATTAACAGAAAAATAACCAAAACGATAATAATAGGCATTGTTATTAAATTTGTTAATAAATACGAAATTTAACAAAATGGAAACTACAAAACTTAGGTAAAGTGAGATCGAGAGGATAACAACAGTCAGGTTGAGAAAATGTTGAAAGTGTTTCCAGTTGTAAAATTTATTAACTCTCTTCTGCTGTTACTCCAGAAGCAATCTGAGAGCAGAGGCTGTTCCTATGGCAACAATATCTTATAGTAGAAAATTAATGCTTACTAACACCAATAATAAATATGTTATTTCATGTCCATGTAACTGGATTACTCATGTCTCCAGTTTTCAACCAAACTGTTAATTTAATACCACAGTTTAATGTTTTCACATAAAGATGCTAGAAATGTAGCAGACTTTGTAGTTCATGAAAACGTCTATTTCAAGGAAAACCTTCATGAAATATTATTTGTTCCTCTATAGGGGTCATCACACTCGGTATTAAAACAACACGGAAAGTCAATTACCTTTACTTCTATGATAGGTATTGAATAAGCTCTTTAACAATTTTAGACAATCTAAAATTACCTCGGACAGCCGGACCTTCCAGACCAGTTTTTATTAGTGTTTTGATTTCAGATTAACAAATGTCCGACTGTTCAACTGCTGGCTGCACATATTTTTGTTCAGTAATATCTTTTCTTTAGCCAGATTGATGTGGATGGTTCCAAACACATAGAGTCCGTAGAGAAGTAGCCGGCGCACTTGAATCACGTTTGTAAAGTCGCCCATTGAACTTTAACATAGCGCATGCATAACTTTTGATTTTGTACAGTTTCGCGTCAGATACCAATCGAATAATTGATTTAAGAATGAGAGAATGATAGAAATTCTAAAACAGTAACGTAGCTGAGTAAGAGTAAATGTGTGTTACTTGCCGGAGTGTCCTCGAAGGGTTCGGTCGAAAGGTTGACAGAGTTTCGGCTTGACTGTCATGGCTATCCTAACCTGACCCGATAATCTTGCCGAGTAATGGACCTACAGTTTCACCTAGAATGCGAACCGCAAAAATTCTAGCCAAGACCGGATTTCAAATCGGGAACTTTCCGTTCTCTAGTCATGAAGCTTAGCCAACTGAGGCACCATATCACTCACGTAAAAAGAGAACCATGTTAACCCATATACGGACACAAACGAATCATTCAACTACTTCTTTGATTACTGAAACCAAGACAACTAGTAAATACAGGGAAATCGGACTACATCCCTCCACGAACACTACACACCCCTACCTCCCACCATCAACCCATTCCTACGTTAAGCAGCATTTGTTGAAATAATAATAATAATAATATTCCGGAAAAATATCTCTTATTATTTTACAAAATGTTTCGTTGTTGTGATGGAATGTATAATTTGATTTATCATCTCAGGAATATTTGAACTGACTTTGCTTAAACTATGACGAAATATACAGTAACGAAAGAAATGCAATTGTCTTCGGTCAGTATTGAATAATAAAAATTAAAAACAGACGATTCAAAGGCGGAACTGGGATGGTGGATAGAAAATTCAGCCATCATGGTGCTACAGTCAAGAGACGTGCAGGGTCGTACCGCTTAGTCGGAAATCAGAAATTAGAGTTCGTCTTAGGTGGTGGTAATTTTGAGGTTTCGGATACAGAAAAAAAGTTTAAAAAATGAATTGAGGCTGAATTTAATTCAGGTAATATAAAAGCGGATATATCAATAATTATAATTGTGGTTTTAGTCATCTGAAATAAGAAAGGCGAAAATAAAATGCTTTCAGACGTAACTTTGTACATGTATGAAGATGATTATGTATAAACAAAAACACAATGTTTGATAAAGTATGTAAATACTGAAACAGTTTTTTAATAAACATACTAATAAAATTCTGAGTGTTGTTACAAAGATTTTCTGCAATAATTCAAATATCTGGTACGCTGGAGGTGCGCTGCGTTGAGATATTTCCGGCCTACGTGTCGGCAGGTATGCCTGTGAGCAGCGAGCGCATGCCTTCGCCGCGCCACTGGTTTTTATTTCCGTCTGCCCGCTTACCTCGGCGCGGCTTTCATTATAACTCAGCGCCGCCGCCACGTCGGCATTTCACGGTTTGCCTTCTTCCGAGGCTGCCGGGCCCGTTGTCCGCTATTGGTTCCGACAGCTGCAATGGCCGGCCCGGGACCCATTCCCAGCATCAGCTCCACGTCTTCCGTCACCTGCTGCGCAGTTCGCGTTTCTCTACCGGTGCTTCACGCTAAATGCCGCCCGCCCTAGTTCGACGCCAGGTGTGTTTAGAAATGAGTGGTATGAGATGCTCTAACACGGAGATTTTCACATTATGGAGTTAGTTAGAGTCCATAAACTATGCGGCTTTGTCAAGGGATGTGTGACGTCATTTGTCACAGTTAAAATAGGATACAAAATACACAATAGAATGTGGATATTTATTTCTGTCATTTAATTATCTCCGTATTTTAGATACTGAAGTCATAGTGTTCGGGTCGCACGGGGCCGGCGCATTTAAACTAACCGCCACGTGGTACGCACACTGAAATTGACTTTCAGATGTTGCACAGGATTTTACAAGTCACTAATAATTCGTATTGCTTTAATGTAATATATATATATGTGTGTGTGTGTTTATTCGGATTGACCGCGTGCCACTTGCCGCACGTTGATGCCGTACATTGATAAAATAATTTTATTCTGTCAAGTGAATTTTAGCGCAGCTTTATTTATAGCGCTCGCTGAAGTGCTATATCAATTGCAAAGTGTGGTGTGAAGAGGCGCTGTACAATAAAATTTACGAGGCTTATCGCAAATAATTTTCCAGCGAATTTGCGATATTTAAAGCGGCGTTAGTAAGCTATGGGAATATTGGACCAAATGGCTGGGCCAATGGTAGCAGAAACATTATGTATTCAATAAAGAATAAGTTTTCTAGGTGGAGGACAGACGTTATTTTTCTTTGAGATAGAGGAAGTAGTACCTCTGTAGTGTGGTAAAAGCACTACTGAGCAGATATTGTGGCGTGAGAGGTACATTAGTGAGAGGATACGGACTCTGTTGTTTGTGAGAGAGGCATGTGAAAGGAACTAGAGGGATGACAGGAACTTAGCTTTCAGCTGAAACGCTCTCAGTTCGCCACTGGAGCAATGTAATGCCTGTTGTGTATTGCGTATTGTGTTATGCACTGATATAGAACTTTCCGCAATTGGCCGTCATTCACAGATGAATTAGCACCTGTATAAATATGGAAAACACGTTTGTCTTTCACCGCCTCATTTAGAAAGCTGTAGTGGTGACTCACAGCCAACAGCCAAACTGCGCTGTCTGCAGAAAAAGGTCAAAACGAACCGTGGACTGTAGCAAGAAACTAGGGTCCCTCCATTCTCGTCTTTGTTGAGTACACGTCGTTCACTGCAAGATGTTCAAATACATTGAAAAGAGTAATGACAGGAATTATGGCTTGGCCTTAAACACTGCCAACGCTACACAATTATCGGAAAACAGAATGGTCTTCTGCCTTTTCTACCACCGAGCGACGTTTACGTGTTTTTATTGAACTGGTGGGAATATTAGGATTTTTTTTTTCGTGATTTATGAACACGTTAGTTAGGAAAGGACAACTCCGTGATCTGGTGTAAGCAATACAAAAAACATTTAATATCATTAAATAATTTATACCACAGGTTTTGTTTCGTCCATTTCAAGAAATCTGCCAATACTTTAAACTGTAATTATACATTCATCTTTAATTCCGCAACCATTCCGTTGATTGGTAGTTTTCTTGGGAAATTTAAAGGTGTTTTCTCCTTTCCTATGTCAATGATGAATGAGTACTTATGTGTTTATTATTTTGTGTGGATGACCATGATGTGCGTATTTTGAGTGTTGTGTGTTTGACTGGGGAGAAGAAGAAACCCGTCGCCGGCCATTCAGGCCTACTTTGC